>OY728146.1:629614215-630364215 GCA_963277665.1 Viscum album
ACATAGTAGATAATAGAAGAAACACATTTCACATTACAGAATACATATAACATAAAATGATGATTTTAATGTTTAGGTTCGTAATGATTGATTATTGGAAAATTATTTGGTTAAAAAATATTAGCATGTATTTTATTTTGTATTATTTTGATTGAATTTAATTTTTATTTATTTAAAATATTTTTAAAAATTGTATATATTTAATTATGTGAACTTTCCCCTTAATTGAGTCTCACTCCACACCTCATGCCGCATCCCCAAGCGGCCTTTGCTCCTTATTGCGTTGTGTGCCTTTGACAACACTGGGTGTGGGCATTTAGAGGGTGGGATATCCAGGTGGGGGAGGTGGGGTGGGCTATCTATGTGGGGGAGCTGGGTGTGGGGTGTTCAAGGAGGGGGTGGGTTGTCCAAAAGGGGGGGTTGTCAAGGTGGGGGGGTTGGGGGGTGGGCATTCAAGGTGGGGGTGTGGGGGGATGTTTAGATGGGGGTGGGGGTGGGGGCTGTCTAGGTGGGGGGGGGGGGGTTGTCCATGGGGTAGGGGGGTGTGGTCTATCTAGGGAGGGGGTGGGCTATCCAGGGGTAGTGGTGGGTGGGATATCTAGGTGGGGGAGGGGGTGTGTGATGTCAAGGGGGTAGGATATCCAAGTGGGGGTGGGGTGGGTTGTCCATGTGGGGAAGGGGGGTTGTCTATGGAGGAGGGGGTGGGTTGTCCAGGTGGGGTGGGGGGCTATCCGGGTGGGGCCTGTAGAAGGGATGCAGGGGTGTGGGGGTGTGGGCTGTCTAGGGAGGGGGTTAGTTGTCCACTGTAACACTCTACAAAAAAATAGGAATCACATATAACCAACTTATAGTTTTTTTTACAGGTTAAGACTTTTCTAGATGTTCCATACCAACACTCACTCTTACCCTTCAAAGAAGAAGTGATCTCTGCAAATAAATCTCAGTCAGTTTCTTATCCACTATCCATATGGATCTCATGCAAATTTAATATCTGTATAACTCCATATCACCCAATGATATAAGAAGTCTCATACTTCTATGAGTAGTGTCCCATCAAAACATATCTCATAAAATCCGATCCATGTATGATATTTGGTGGTGTGTTTAAATTTGGTGTGTTTTGATTGATAAGTAAGATATTCATGGTTTAAACCAATAATTTTCTCAGTCATCTATAATAGGCTTGAAATCATGCTACAAATGGATAGAGATTGGATTTTATGACCCTAAATTGGGCCTGGACACCACCACCACCCTGGACAGCCCTGCCACCCCTGTGGACAGCCCGCCCACCCACCCCCTAGACACCGTGTACCCCTGGACAACACGACTACCCCCGTGGACAGCCCGTCCACCCACCCCATACCCCCTCGATAGCCCCACCACCCCATGGACAACCCACCCACCCCCCGGGACACCCCGTACCCCCTAGACAGCCCCCACCCCTTGAAAGTCCCCCCCCCCCCACCCATGGACACCCCCGACCCCCTGGACAGCCCCGCCACCCCTGTGGATAGCCTACCCACCCCCTGGACACCTCGTACCCCCTGGATAGCCCCCACCCCCGTGGACAGCCCATCCACCCCTGGACACCCCGCCTACCACACCCCGGACACCCCATCCCCTCAGACAACCCCCCACCTCTAGAAACCCCCCCCCCCCCCACTCCTGTGGACACCCACGACCCCACTAGATTGCCCCGCCACCCCCCGTGGACAGCCTTCCCACCCGCGCCGTGGACAGCCCACCCACCCCCTGGACACCTCGTACCCCCTGGATAGCCCTTCCACCCCCCGTGGACAGCCCCCGCCCACCCCCCTGGACACCATGTGGCCTCTTGGACAACCCCACCCCGCCCCCTGGACACCCCGCCCACCCCCTAGACACCTCATACCCCCTGGACAGCCCCCACCCCTTTGGACACCCCGACCGCCAGAGAAAGCCCTGCCACCCCCGTGGATAGCCAACCCACCCCCATGGACACCCTGTATCCCTCTAGAAGGCCCCCCATCCCCCGTGGACAACCTGCCCACCTGAACACCCTGACCCCCTAGACAGCCCCCTACCCCCTGGACACCTCCGCCCCCTGGACATCCCCCACCCCTTGGACACCTCGTACCCTCTTGACACTCCCACCCCCTTGTCCTATGTATTTTATCACTTAAGTAATCTACTAAATTATAAAATTTCTTCAATCTAAAATTTACTCAACTCCTGAATAATTCTCCTTCACAAGTGTACATGATCTTGTACACTCATGTATAGTTATTCAATGATATTTTGTTATAAATATATTATCTTGATGGATTTTATATTATGATTCTCATATAGAGTAGTGTGTCAATTATGGTTTCATATAAAGTGAAAAATTCTCATTTACTTAAATATATTTTCAATAAAACTTCAATCTTATTGAAGTTATTTTAATGAAATTACTTATAAATTTTTTTTACAGAATGGATAGAAGTATGAAGTATGAAATTGATCAGATTTCAAGCGATTTTCAAAACAATTTGAAGATATTTTTAGATTTTTTATTTCACAGTGCTTTAGATAATGGTCACATACACAACCCCTGTTACAATTGTGTTGGAAGACCTTGGTTGAGCCATGAAGAAGTCAGAAACCACATAACCAAATATGGTTTACAAGAAAAATACTATGTGTGGTACCAAAATTGGGAGAAAATGAAATCTCAGATTGCTAATGATCCAAATGACAGAATTGGATTGGAGAATTTGTTATATGGTCGGTTTCCATTTATTCTTCATCATTAAAAAGAATGGATTTTGACCCAAAAAGATTTTGATATGAGAACACATGATGTACCCTAGTAGTGGTCCCAGTACATAGGGTGTCCATATGAGGGGGGGTAAGAGAGCTATACAATTTGGTTGGCGTACCCGATTAGACCCTACCCCTCCCACTAACATACCATCGATCTCACATTCTAATCCCGGTGTGTTGCTAAGGAAACACAAGATATTTAGGTCTCCCATGTCTTCAACACCCTTCACATATGAGCCTCCTCACCTGTATGTACCACATTCGATGATGATTCCGACTCCCTATCAAACATTCGATCACCCATATATGTCTTCTTTATTTACTTATGATTCCTTCTCTCTAGGATTTTATATTCCATTTTCTTTGACTCCTGCTCTGCCAAAGTTTGTCCCTGTAGAGCATAAATTGGGACCCAATCCACCTGTATAGGGTTTTCCATCAGTTTTTCATGGATCCAACAACACCCATTGATCAGAATACCGCATGTATACTTATATAAACCTAACAAATTTTTTACACCATTATTTATTTTCCTTATAACATGTATTGATAAAAAAAATTCTTTCATAACAGATACATCTAATGATAGGAGGTGGGGGTGGGGGCATACATGCATGCGTGCGGTGTGGAACTACCATACGTAGTTGACGATGGACTAAAATGAAGATAGTTAAATGATTGAAAAATTAGGTCAACAATGTCGGAGTTTTTTGGTGACGCTTACCAAATACTCCGACATCATTCCTGTCAGCCCGCTCTAATGGAGATATTTTCTAAAAGAAGTCAAGGATAAAGATTTGGCAGAGATATGGGTAAAAAAATATGTTGTATTTAATGAAATATATTATTTTTTTTATTTATATGAATAAATATTTTCTTTTCAGCTTCGGTTTAATTTCCTTGATGGTGAGGGTGCACAGCCAGCATGTATAAAGTGGTCTTTGAGGAGCTTACAAGCACAGGTTATATATTGGTTGGCGTGCTAGAGTTGGAAAAAATGTAGAGGGGGTCCCTGTCATGGATGGTTGTCTATTAGAACAGTATCGACAGATGATTACTCATTGGATGACTAGCCAGTTTAAGGTATTAATCACATTAGAGGTATTTAAATGATTGTATTCATGTTTTTCGTTAATACTAGTAATTGAATTTTATTTAGGAGTCATCTAGAAGAAATAAAAAAAACATTGATGCTAAAAAATAACTATAAACATTGGGACATACTATGGTTTCAGATCATGAGAGGTAGTAAATATGACAATTTATAATTTTTCTTTACGACTTTCACTTTCTATTGCTTCCTCCAAAATTTATTCGACTGGTAATGTTGTTATATAATTTTAGTTATGAAATTAATTATTGGTATCCTATTTTTAATTATGGTTTCTTATATTCATTTTCATTTTAGAGGCATAAATTGAATATACAAGGATGTGTGCCTCAAGAAAAAATGTTTTTCTCGAGTAGAAGGAAGAAAGATAGAAGTGCGGTTAATGAACCGATTCAGCAGCAGATTGTAAGTTTTACTTTGTAGATATAAAATTTTAATATCTATTATGTAACTTAATAATCTATTTATATTTTTAATAGGCTACTTTAGAGGCCCTTGATGCCTAGGAACCTAACAATTTTGGGCCAAACGATCACTTACATCAGCTGTTGTGAGATGAGCACCCTGGTAGAGTACGTTGCCGACCTGGGAAGAGTATAACTCTGATGAGGTATTGGCCCTCCTTGGGTATGATTTATAGTGCCAACGAGTTCCAGAAGGTTAAGGCATAAGCAGAACAAGGTAAAAAAAAGGTCCACAGAGATGGAAGAACAGTCTGCTAGGGTTAATACTACATTTATGAAACTGATGGAAGTTTTATGTCCAACACTTCCATCAGAGGTCAGCAAATCTTATGATGAATATATGTTGTCAATGAGTTCTATATATGGTTCACCAGGTGGAATTTCTAGTACTATTCGATATGATGGCGAGGAGGAGGCCGAGGCAGAGGAGGAGGGCAAGGAGGAGGCTAAGGCAGAGGCAGAGGAGGAGGGTCAGGAAGAGGCCGAGGTAGAGGAGGAGGGCGATGAGGAGGCCGAGGCTAAGTACGATGGTGAGGAGGACTGTGTAGAGGATGGAGGGGATAATGATGGGGACAAAGATGAGGATGAGGGTGAGGGTGAGGGTGATGATGATAGTGATGGTGATGAAGGACAGATTGATCTGTTACATTTTTTACTAATATTAGTGACCTTTGGTGTTTATTGATTTGTTGTGCCTGAATATGTATAATTAGGTAGATCACATTATATTTACTTTTTTATCTATAAAAAATAAAACTTGACTTGATGATTTGCTGTGAATGATTCACCCCTCCCTTGGGCAGCCCCACCACCTCAGTGGATAGCCTACCCACCCACCCACCCACCCCCGGAAAACCCCTCCACTCATGCACAGCCCCCCTACCCCTATGGACAGCCCACCCACCCCTGTGGACAGACCCCCACCCCCGTGGACAGTCTCCCACCCCCGTGGACAGCCCGTACACCCACCTGGACACCTCGTACCACCTTGACAGACCTTCCCACCCCTGGACACCTTGTACCCCCCCTGGACAACCCACCACCCCCTAGATAGCCCTGTACACCCCCTGAATAGAAAACCCACCCATGGACATCCCCTCTCCCCATGGACAACCCCCACCCCTGTGGACAGCCTGCCCAACCCCCTTGTACACCCCTTACCCCTTGGACAACCCCGCTACCCCATGGATAGCACGCCCACCCCCTGGACACCCTGTACCGCCCTAGACAGCCTCGCCCACCCCCTGGACAGCCCTTCCACCCCTGTGGATAGCCCTCCCACCACCATGGACACACTGTACTCCCCTGGATAGCCCTACCCACCCCATGGACAGCCCGCCCACACCCTTGGACTGTCCCTCCCCCCATGGAAAGCCCGCCACCCCCCGTGGACAGCCCACACACCCCCCTTAGACACCCCTACTCCCCTGGACACCCCAGACACCCACGTGGACAACCCGCCCACCCCTGGACACCCCATACCCCCTGGATAACCCTGCCCACCCCCCTGGACAGCCTACCCACCTCCTAGACACCTCTTACCCCATGGACATCCCCACCCCTTGGAAAGACCCCCACCCCACCCACTGGACACCCTGACCCCCCTACAATGCCCAGCCACCCCTGTGGACAGCCCGCCCACCACCTGGAAATCCCCTCCCCCCGTGGACACCCCCCACCCCCCCCCCCCGGACACCCCCTACCCCCTGGATCGCCCCGCCACCCCCATGGACAGTCGACCCACCCCTGAACAACTCGTACCCCCCTGGACAGCCACTCCTGCCCCCTAGACACCCTGTGCCCCCCTGGACACCCCCACCCCCATGGACGGCCTTCCCACCACCGTAGACAGCCCGCCCATCCCCGTGGACAGCCCGTACCCCCTGGACAGCCCTGTCACCCTCGTGGACAGCCAACCAACCCCCTGGACACCCCGTACCCCCTGGATATCCCCCCGCCATCCCCATGGATAGACCTCCCACCACCTTGGACACCCCCTACCCCCATCGATAGCCCCACCACCCCCGTGGATAGTTGTAACGACCCAAAATTTTGAATAAATCTTGTTTCCTAAATTTTGTGTGTTATTTTATTTTATACTCAACAAAACATTTTCATTTAATAAAATGAGTATAATTAAAATGATACTGTTGGGTTTTGACTATTATATGACTGTTAGTCAGTATGACCTTTGGAAACTAAATGTTGTGATTATGGTCTCTAAATACAAGTGATCTTTTTTAATTAATATAGAAAGAAGATTTGATGGCCTCATCCAGTAGTCTTGGGCCAATGGAAGCCCATCTAACGGAACTTGGGAAGGAGGTAGCACCACAGGGCTTTGCTCTGGACCAAACCCAATCTGAACATCATCGTGTGAAGCTAGAACAGAATCGCCTTCTCGAGAAGTTAAAAGTGATAGAAATTACTACTCGTGCAATGTTGGTCGAGCCACCTCAAGATTCTCTCACCTTAGCAGACCTTACTCATAGGTCCTATGCTGGTGTTATAAGGGGCTATGTAACGAGACTATAACAGCCTTGTGTAATCCTTTGACTTAAATAAAAATTTTTATTTCTTCTTATGATGAAGTTTGTGAATTTTCAAATGTCCGGATAAATATAGTATGCATATTTTTGATGAATTCTAGAAAAATGATATTTGAAAATATTTATTTAAACCTTAAATAATTAATTATGTGAAATGATTTTCAAAAAATGGTCTTCTACAATTATGTTCAGTACGAAATTTAGAGTCTAATAAGATCAACTTAATTTTTGATGAATAGTAAATTATGAATAGTGATTTTATGCTTAGGATTAGTAATGTGACCAAATGAATTAGTAATTTCTCTTAAATAAAGTATTAATATAATCTAGGCACCTTGATTAAGTAATGTGAATCAATAAAATAGGTAAATAAATGTTTCATAAATTGTTAGTCAAGTATTAGTTTTTTAAGGTGAATAGTGTTTTTTAAATTAAAATTAAATTAAAAATATTTAAAAAATTATTTTTATATAATGTATTTCTTTTTTTAACTCAGAGCATCGATATTATGTTAAGATAATTTTTTGGGATTTTTCTGAAAAAAAAAGAATTTTCGATGAATAGTGTTTTTATTTAAAAATTATATTAAAAATATTTAGAAAATTATTTTCATAAAATGGAGTTTATTTTTGAATTCAGATCATTGATATTATGTCATGTTAAATTTTTTGGTGTTTTCTGAAAAAGTTGAATTTTCAGTGAATAGTAAAAATATAGTTTTAGGGTTTTTGTATGTTTAAGGACATCATGACTGCATCATGATGATTCCATGAGATATTTTAAGGGATGGTAGACATTTTAAAAGTAAGATAATGTATGAGGTGTTCCAAGTGTCCAAAAACATGAGGAAATACCACTTTTTTTCAATTCCATGAATGAGGTGTCCCTTGGCCATTAATGCCTTGTCCCCTCACTTTCCCTATAAATACCAAGCCATTCTCTCGTACTTTCCATTCCAAAATCCTCCTCAACTAAGTTATGGTCTCCTTACCTCCCAATTATTCCTACCAAGGTTCCCTCAAGCCTCCCAAGGTCCCAAAATACAAGATTTCAAAGTTTCTCATCAAGGTAAGGGATTCTACCTCTCTCTTTCTTTCCAAGTACTCTCTTTTATGTCATTTCTTTTATGATCCATGTTCATATGTTGGGGATGTTCTTTTATATTCATCTTAATTTCCTTTTCATTTTCATATGATGAGAGACCCCCTCTTTCTCTTATCAATTCGTTTTAAGAATGTTTAAGTGGCGCTGTTAGGCTGCTGAATTTTTAAGTGATTCTTTCACCCATCCCGTTTTCAAAATCTATTTTCATTTCAAGTCTTTCAAAATCCTTTTTATTATGTTGGGGTATGATATATATATCTATAATACTTATCTTTTATGTTATTATTATGAGATACCCTATTTTATCTCTTCAATTCATTTTTTTGGATGTTTTAAGTGACGTCATTAGGCTGCCGAATTTTCATAAGAGAAATCTTATTTTTGTCTTCCTTCAATATTTTTTCATTTCATATGGTATGTATTTAAAATTTTATTACCATGTTCTTATATCTATTATATTATATCCCTCTACTATTTATGGATCATTTATGAGTGGGTGACCCATGTACCCTCTCTTTTCAATGTTTTCTAAAACCCTACAACATAGTCGTTATGCTGACGAATTTTCGTCTCAAAATGTCTCTCTCTTTTTCTCAAATTCTTTTATTTTATTAAGTGAATACTCAAATCTCTTTATTCTATAGAGTTATTCACATATATATCAAAATTATCTATTTTAATTCTGGGACTTACATATATAAAACCCTCTTTCCTTTTTCCATGGGTTTAAAGTGGCATAAAGATCACGTCTTTAAAGCAGTTTTTAAAATATGATGACTATGAAATGAAAACCATTTATTTTATTCTATATGGGCTTTTTATGAAATTATAGATGATTATATATTTGTCTCAATTGATAATAAAGAAAAATTTAAGGGTGTGCCCTTATAGCGCTCCAATGCATTGGTTAAGGACTTAATCTCTAGAGATGACCATTTTTAACAATGCCTTGGTGAATAACCTTGGTAATTTTTAATGACACCGTGGGGATGGACCATGGTGAAACGGATATTATTTTATATGTTAAATTTTATATCCACATCTTCATGTTATAAAACAAATTATTTTTATTATGATCTTCCTCATGATCTCTTCCCCATGCCTTAAAGTAATTTTTCATGACTTTTTATGTATCTCAATTTCTCATGTAAAATGTTTCCCATGTTTACCTTATTTCCCTTACTGGGTCTTTTGCTCACCCTTTACTTTGATGTATGATCCTAGGTTATGACATGCTGTAGTGAACTTAGGATGAACAAATGAATAGGCCTTTCATGTGTTTAAGAAGAATGTGTTTTGTTGTCATGTTTTAAGTTCGTGGTTTCCAAGACACTAAACCTTAAAGATCCTCAATTTTGTATAATGTAATGAAAGTTTATGTGATAAAAAGGTCAGATGATATAATTGGTATCAAAGGATGGTTTAGTTACTTGTGGAAATTAGGATATGAAAACTTTAGGAAGAACCCTATAGAAATGTTTAAATATAATAAATTTTCCTAGTACTTTGGTGAGTATTGAGTAAGGGGTTGCCAAGAAAATACATCCATGTCTAGATACGAGCAGGTAGAGGTGGCTCTGGCATAGATGTACATAGGGGTAAAACCCGAAAACACCGCCTTGAGTTAGACTCGAACTGGAACGGGTACATGACAACGGTCCTTTCTGCACTCTTGGTTATGACACTCCCGGGGATATGCTTTGGTAAATTCATATGCTTAGTATGAACCATTATTAAAGGAACAAAGATAAAATAAAATAATGATTCAAATAAGAATATATGATCATGGATAACCTAGATTTGAACCTAGGGGATCACAAGTTAGGGTATACTTTCTTTCTACAAGTTTATCCTTCTATGCTTAAAGTTTCCTTTAAATGATTATTGGCTACGTATTTAAGACCCTAATTATAATTTATTTTCTTAGATAATGGTGGGAAATGGAAGAACATGTACCAACAACCAATATGATAGGAAATGTGATGATTGACCTATTAATGTGACAAAGATGAAGGGAGATCAAGTTGAACATATTGTGATTATGCCAAACCAGCTATCAAAAATCACAATTAACAATTGGTACCTAGTTGAACGCCCAAATTCATCAAGAAAGAAGAAGACAAAGTCTCAAGGATGTTCATCTGATCATGTTGATAAGGGAAAAAAGACCCAATTTTTTTTTGCAAAAAGTGTGGGAAAAGGCACCAAGGAGAATGCCACAAAGGAATCGGGAGATGTTTTAAGTGTGGGTATATAGGCATAAAGTAGCCAATTACTTTAAAAAATGTATAATGTGATGAATGGAGATAGGGTTTAATCTAATGTACCTTATACTATTCAATGTGGTAAATGTGGATAAGATGGACATTATCCAAGGCAATGCTCTCTTGGAAGGGATGAGAATCATGATGAGCATCAAAAATCGTCAAGGACAAGGGAACAATGCATGTTCTATGCTGAGATGGATCATGATGAATGAAGTACATGACACTTCTTGGCAATAGTTGTCTATGTCATTTTGTATTTTAGTTCGTTCTCTATGAGCATATCTTTTATGTTTTCTAAGATCATCGAGTCACTATCTAAGACGATTTTATATCATTAAGGAAAACATGTATTGTTATGTACCATATGTTGATGTAGTTAAGCTGTTCTTCTTAAAAAAGGTGATTAGGGGATTAAAAGAGGATTATTATATTGGAAGATGTTCACTATTTTGGGAACCCTATATGATCTAGGTAAATAGATTACTACGTTATTTTCTTTCAGGAGTAAATTTTGACTTATATATTGAAGAATCGATGAATTTAAGGTGAATTTTTAGTGATTTAGGATACTTATGGAAATGATTAACCTATCTTGGGGAAAATATGTTCAGGTTAGTTACTTTTCCTATAAGATGTTAGGAGTTGTTGATGTTGTTTGGAGATAAACGATAATGTTTATCTTGGAAGACTATGTTATAAAATCATTTTTATATTTGGTTTTCAATATTAGTTTGGTTTATTTTGAGGATTTTAAGGACAGTTGTTTATGGAATGGTCTATGATGAACTTTGGGTAGTACCGTGGAATTTTGATGATTTAAAAGTATTTTCCCTTCATATGGGTTTCTTTATTTTTTAAAGACTTGTTTTATCTTACCCTTTCTATTTTTGGGATATTGTTTAATGATAGAAGAAATAGATAGTTAATCTTTTTTGGATTATGTGATTCTATAAAAGATGATTCTTGTGCTTTTGATGAGACCAAGTGTTTTTTAATTCTCATCGTTTGGAGAAAAGATTAGTTTTGGTAGAAACTTATTAAAGGATGAAACTATCCTTGAAGGTAAGTATATTTCCTTATGTACTTATTCTATGCAGTAAATGAATTTCTCAAAATTATGAAAAGTAACGTCGAACAAAAACATTTTTGGTTTACGTTTCCTAAATGGTAATCAAAGATCGTTTACACACATCATAAGTTTGTGATTTTCTTGTGGTTAACTTTCTCCTAATCATGTTTTCTATCACTCTCCCTCAGAACATGACCCTTTGTTTTTTCTTCCATATCCATGTTTTTCTACATGTAATCCTAGTATGGGTTAACTCGGGTGACCTTTGTACTTCCCTTTCTTTCTTTTAAAGTAATCGTTTTACTGACTCCTTTTCCGATGTGGGACTTTCAATGAAATTTCCAAGCCCAATTTTAAAAATTACGAGGACGCAATTTCTTAAGGGGGGAAGAATGTAACGACCCGATATTGTTAATAAATCTTGTTTCCTAAATTTTGTGTGTTATTTTATTTCATACTCAAAAAAACTTTTTCATTTAATAAAATGGTTATAATTAGAATGAGACTGTTGGGTTTTGACTATTATATGACCGTTAGTCTGTATGACCTTTCGAAACTAAATGGTGTGATTATTGTCTCTAAATACAAGTGATCTTGGTTAATTAATATAGAAAGAAGATTCGATGGCCTCATCCAGCAGTCTCAGGCCAATTGAAGCCCATCTAACGGAACTTGGGAAGCAGGTAGCACCACTGGGCTTTGCTCTAGACCAAACCCAAGCCAAACTTCATCGTGTGAAGCTAGAACGGAATCGCCATCGCGAAAAGTTCAAACTGTTGGAAATTACTATTCATGCAATGTTGGCCGAGCTGCCCCAAGATTATCTCACCTTATCACAACTTACTCTTAGGTTCTATGCTGGTGTTATTAGGGTCTATGTAACGAGACCATAACAGCCTTGTGTAATCCTTTTACTTAAATAAAAATTGTGATTTCTTCTTATGATAATGTTTGTGAATTTTCAAATGTCTCGATAAATATAATATACATATTTTTGATGAATTCTAGAAAAAGTATATTTGAAAATATTTAAGTAAACCTTAAATAATTATTTATGTGGAATTATTTTCAGAAAATGGTCTTCTACAATTATGTTCAGTACGAAATTTATAGTCTAATAAGATCAACATAATTTTTGATGAATAGTAAATTATGAATAGTTATTTTATGTTTAGGATTAGTAATGTGACCAAATGGATTAGTACTATCACTTAAAGAAAGTATTAATATAATCTACGCACCTTGATTAAGTGATGTGTTTGAATAAAATAGGTAAATAACTGTTTTAGAAATTATTAGTCAAGTATTAGTTTTTCCAGGTGAATACTGTTTTTAATTAAAAATTAAATTAAAAATATTTAGAAAATTATTTTTATAAAATGGATTTCATTTTTGAACTCAGAGCATCGATATTATGTTAAGATAATTTTTGGGGATTTTTCTGAAAAAATGAATTTTTGGTGAATAGTGTTTTTATTTAAAAATTAAATTAAAAATATTCAGAAAATATTTTGTTAAATGGAGTTTATTTTTGAATTTCAGATCATTGATATTATTTTAAGTTAAATTTTTGGGAGTTTTATGAAAAATTTGAATTTTCAGTGAATAGTAAAAATACAGTTTTAGGGTTTCAGAATGTTTAATGACATCATGAATTCATCATGATGATGACATGAGATATTTTAAGGGATGGTCAACTTTTGAATAGTAAGATAAGGTATTAGGTGTCTCATGTGGCCAATACCCTGAGGAAATACCACTTGTTTTTTCAATACCACCAATGAGGTGTCTCTTGGCCATTAATGCCTTGTCCTCTCACTTTCCCTATAAATACCAAGCCCATTCTCTCATCCTTTCCATTGCAAAATCCTCCTCAATGATGTTATGGTCTCCTTACCTCCTACGGAGTCCTCCCAAGGTTCCCTCAAGCCCCCCAAGGTCCCAAACATCAAGATTTCGAAGTTACTCTTCAAGGTAAGGGATCCTACCTCTCTCTTTCTTTCCAAGTACTCTCTTTTATGTCATTTCTTTTATGCTCCATGTTCTTATGTTCTGGATGTTATTTTATATTCATCCTAATGTCCTTTTCATCTTCATATGATGAAAGACCCCCTCTTTTTCTCATCAATTCGTTTTAAGAATGTTTAAGTGGCGCTGGTTAGGCTACTGAATTTTTAAGGGATTCTTTCACCCTTCTCGTTTTCAAAATCTATTTTCTTTTCAAGTCGTTCAAGTTACTTTTTATTATGTTGGGGTATGATCTCTATATCTATAATACTTCTCTTTTATGTTCATATGATGAGCGAACCTATTTGATCTCGTCAATTCATTTTTTTGACGTTTTAAGTGACGTCGTTAGGCTGCCGAAATTTCATAAGAGAAATCTTATTTTTGCCTTCCTTAAATGTTTTTCATTTCATATGGTATGTCTTTAAAATTTCATTACCATGTTCTAATATCCATTATATCCTGTCCCTCCACTATTTTATGGATCATTTATGAGAGGGTGAGCCCTATCCCCTCTCTTTTCAATGTTTTCTAAAACCCTGCAACATAGCCGTTATGCTGCCGAATTTTCGTCTCAAAATGTCTCTCTCATTTTCTCAAATTATTTTATTTTATTAAGTGAATACTCAAAGATCTTTATTCTATAGGGGTATTCACAAATATATCAAAATTATCTATTTTAATTTTGGTACTTACATAAATAAAACATTCTTTCCTTTTTCTGTGGGTTTAAAGTGACATAAAGATCACGTCTTTAAAGCAGTTTTCAAAATGTGATGACTATGAAATGAAACCCATTTCTTTTAGGATATATGGGGTGTTTATGAAATGATTGATGAAGATATATGTGGCTCATATGATAATAAATTCAAATTTAAGGGTGCTCCCTGATAGCGCTCCAATGCATTGGGTAAAGACTTAATCTCCCGAGATGACCATTTTTAACGACGCATTGGTGAATAACCTTGGTAATTGTTAATGACACCATGGGGATGGACCTTGGTTGAAATGGAAATGATTGTCTATGTTAAATGTTGTATCCACATCTTCATGTTATGAAACACATTATTTTTATTATGATATGCCTCATGATCTCTTTCTCATGCCTTAAAGTTATTTTTCATGACTTTTGATGTATCTCAAGTTCTCATGTAAAATGTTTCCCATGTTTCCCTAGTTTCCCTTACTGGGCCTTTTGCTCACCCTTTCCTTTGATGTATTCTCCTATGTTATGAGATGTTTTAATGAACATAGGATGAAAAAATGAAGAAGCCTTTGAAGTGTTTAAGAAGAATGTTATTTGTTTTCATGTTTTAAGTTCCTGGTTTCAAAGACAATAAACCTTAAAGATCATCGGTTTTGTATAATGTACTGAAAGTTTATGTGATAATAAGGTGGGATGCTATAATAGCCCACCCCCCCTGGACACCCCCACCACCAGTGGATAACCCCCCCCCCCCCCCAACCTCAATCCACGTGGACAGCCCACCCACCCCCTGAAGATCCCCTACCCCCTGGATAGCCTCGCCACCCCCCGTGGATTGTCCACCCACCCCTGGACACCCTGTACCACACTGGACAGCCCCACCCCCTGGACAGGCCGCCCACACCCTGGAGAGCCTCTCCCACCCCCTGGATAGCTCGCCCACCCCTAGACATCCCCTCTCCCCGTGGACATCTCCCCACCCCTGTGGACAGGCCTCCCACCCCCCTTTGACACCCCTACCCCTTGGACAGCCCTGCCACCCCCGTGGATGGCCCACCCACCCCCAGGACACCCCGTACACCATCGTGGACAGCCCGCCCACCCCCCTGGACACCCACATACACCCCTGGATAGCCCTAGACAACCCCCTGGACAACCCCTCCTGCCGTGGACATCCCCCACACCCGTGGACATGCCCCCACCCCCTAGACAACCCGTACCCCCTGGAAAGCCCCACCCACCCCCTGGATAGCCCGCCCACCCCCCTGGACATCCCCTCCCCCCATGTACACCCCCACCCCTGTGGACAACCCACCCACCCCTAGACACCCCTACCTCCTTGGACAACCCCACCACCCCCAAGGAGAGCTGGCCCACCCCTTGGACACCACATACCCCCTGGACAACCCCACCCACCCGCTTGGATGCCCATGCCCCTAAAAGCCCTCCCCCACCCTCGTGGATAGCTTTCCCACCCTCGTGGACAGTCTTCCCACCCCCTTGGACACCTCATACACCTTGGACAGCTCTGCCACCCTCGTAAACAGCCCCCCCCCCCCACCCATGGAAATCCAGCCCACCCCCGTGGACAGCCCGCCCACCCCCTAGACTCCCCCTACCACCCTTTTATAGTCCCGCCACCCCATGGACATCCCACCCCCCTGGACACCCCCTCTTCACATGGACAACCCCCACCCCCGTGGACAGCCCGCCAACCCCCATGGACGGTCCCTACCCCTGCAGGCCCGCCACAAATGTGGGATAGCCCGCCCACACTCTGGACACCACGTACCCCCCCTGAACAGCCCCCACTCCCATGGACAGCTCGCTCACCCCCTAGGACACCTTGTATCCCCCTAGACAGCCCCAACACCCCTGTGGACATCCCACCCACACACCCTATACACCCTTACCCCTGGAAAGCCCCCACCCTCGTGGATAGCCCACCCACCACCCTGGACACCCCATACCCCTTGGATAGTCCCCCACCCCCCGTGGATAGCCTGTCCACCCCCCTGGATAGCCCCCACCCCCTGGACCCCCACCCCTATGGACACCCCCTCCCACCCCTGGACACCACCCCACCACCTGGACACCCCCCCCCCCCCCCGCACCCCCTCTGGACACCCCCAGCCCCTTGGACAGCCCCCACCCCTTGGACACAACCCCACCACCAGGATACCCCCCCACCCCCATAGTCAGATTCTCAAAATGTAACTCTGACTATCGTCGGCTCTCTGAAATGTGAGTGTCCTCTCGCCATTATGAGATTTCTTCATTAAAGAAGTTGAAATGTGTTAGTTGGAAGAGTGGTTGTCATGTGAATATTGTAATGGGAAAAACTATGTTGTGGTACATGTCATGGTTGAAATAGTATACTATTTTAATGTGCTACTCTAGGTTTTTTTTGTTCTAGTTTAAGTGTTGTTTGCAGGTGTGTTTGCAGGTGTATGCAATGGAGGGGATGGGTGGTTGATGTGTTGTTTTCTGGAAATACACTATAGCAACGGTTTATAATCATTAATAATTTGTATTTTGAGAATATTTTTACCAACGTTTTGAATAAACCGTTGGTAATACACTGTTCCAACAGATTAAAACCATTGGTAAAGTGTATTTCTAGAATATTTTTACCAACAGTTTCTAAACTGTTGGTAAACTATATGTAAACTATATATCCCAATGGTTTATTAACCATTGGTATAAATATATACCAACTATTTCTACAAAACCATGGGCATACTGAAGGTTACACTACCATAGACCAATGGTTTGAGAATAACCGTTGGTATAGGAATTTCACAACAGCTTACTAACCAACGGTTTGCAAAACTGTTGATGTATAGTATACCAATGGTTTTGATTCCTATACCAATGGTTTCAAACCGTTGGTATTTATTATATTTCTAGTAGTCTGGAATTTATCATTGGGGAAAATTTTGGGTTTTAAGTATGAGTGAGGGGGTCAATTCTTAATTGATATATACTTTGTTTTATGAAAATACAATCAATTCCAACTGCTTCTTCAAACTTTTTGTCAAAAATGGTCAAAATTCATCAAAATTCATACACAATTTAGGTTGTAAATTATACTTCAATTTAGCTTTTCCTGAAGATAATGCTTAACTAGTAGTTAATATCTAATTTGAATCGGAAATTAAAATGGGTGAATGATTGCTGAGTGATCCTGTTTGTGATTTAATTAAAATTTAGTTTAGGGTCTACGTTTGAGAGTGATGTTGGTTATATTTTTGTGGAATTGTGATCATAACCATAGGAATTGGAAATTTAAACTCTTTCCTAGGGGAAACACCTTTCTTTAAATTATAAAATTAATCACCTTAATGAGCCAATGTAAATGGTTTTTATATAATTTTTTTGAAACTGGAGTAATTTGGGCGTTAAGGATCCCATGGTGAATCTATGAGACCCAAGATGCTAGGTGTGTTTCTGTTAACTAAAATCCATTATTACACCTTGAATAAGGGAATTCCACAGTTCTTAGCACATGTTACATGGGTTGGGGAAAATAAAATAAAGTGTTTAGGGTCAAAAATGTGTTCATTAAGCTAAGGAGAATGATGAAAGTCGAATAAAGAAGGGGACAATCGGTTTATATGGGAGTCATTTTGGTTGTATCAATAAGTTGATTAAGAACCTAGGTGATGTTTAAAGTTGAAAGTTCCTTTTGTTATGTTATTAATTTCATATATATTTAACCTGTTCCCATTCTTGGACATAGAAATTAAGCTTGGATTGAAATGATTCATTAGGTACATTCATATATGAGGCATGTCATCTTCATAAGTGGATTATTCTTCACTCTTTTGATAACCTTTGATTATTTTATTTGAGGAAGAAATTATTTGAAGACATCTTTTGAAAAGCCTAACCTCAGTTTTTCAGTCCTCTGTTTTAAAATTCTTAATATATTATATTTTGAGCAAAGTAATATAAGTACACTTCTGTTTTTCAATGATAATAAAACATGAGATTTTTTGAGGAAAAAAAATATTTTAGTGTGGGGGAAATTGATGTGCTTTATTTTTACACAGTTTTCCACATCTTTTTAATTAATTTTTAATGATTAGTAAATTATTTATGCACTTTTTACTAAATATTCACAGTTTTGTATTTTTTAATTAAAAATTTTAAGTAATCATTTTTTATAAATAATTATTTATTTTTAGTCTTTAATATAATTAATTCAATATAACTAACTAATTTAATATAATTATTTCTTAATTTGTTTTGTTAATTTTAATCTTCTTGTCCAGGAAATCATATGACGTATTTATTTTAAATAATCATTTGATCATTTATATTTTCATTTATCTAACTTAGTTTTTAATTAAATATTATATACATTAACATAGACTCCATAAAATAAATTAACTTTATTAATATTTTTGTTTAATTGTTTTATTAGATTTTAATATAAGTTAAGAATTTAAATAAAATAATGTGTTTTTAATTTTACAGTCTTCCTTTAGTTAATTAGTTAATTAATTTAGATTATTAAAACCTTAAATACATTAATTAGTTTTAGTTCAATTAATAAGTCACTGATTACATTTTTAGTTTGTTGGTCTCAGCGACAGACCTGCAAAAGCTATCGATGCACATTTACTTTTCGTTCCACTATAGGCGACTCATTGAGTCACTTACACTATTCTTATTTATTCAGCATTTTCCCTTTGATCAAATTATATAATAAATTCTAAATTTTATCAGTATCTTTTGTATTATAAAAAAATTTATTATTAATAAATCTTATTAATCTTTATTTAATTTGTTTTATTTACGCCATTTTTAACTCATTGTTTGATAATTTATTTTAAGCACATCAATTCTAGATCTACAAACATTAATAATATCTCAATCTTCAAAAGATCTGATGAAATATAAAGGTATGCTATGCACCACGCTCAGAGGGGCTGGACCACCACAAGCCTCCAGAACCATGAGTTGCTGGTCTCAGGTGCACCATGTGAGGAGGAACCCAGCCATCTTGCGTTGTCGATGCGCTGGAGGAGAGGTGTCATTGCTTACGGAATTTGCTGCGGGAGGACTCGAGCTGTATCATGGGGGAGTCCTTGCGCCATGGCGCCATGGACCATGTTAAGTTTAAGATAAATAAATTAAAATAAGTAAATTAAATTTAAATATATAAAACTGAAATATTAATAATAGTTTGAAAATAAATTAAAATAACTAACCTTATTAAGTTTAACATAAATAAATTAATACTAACAATCATATAAAATTAATTAAAATAAACAATAATAATATTATAAAATAAGATAAATAATTAACTTAATAAAATATAATAAACTTTTAATATTAAAATAATAATATTAATTATATCTTATTTAAAAGTTATAAATATACAATAGCTAAATTAACAATGAATAACTTATAATAATTTAAAAATTTATCTAATTAATAAGTTTATTTTATTTTTTATTAACAATGTTTTATCTTTTACTTATACTCTCTTTAGGACACAGGTTTATGAACAATCCTAAAACACATCCAGGTGCATTCAACTAAATCACCGGGAGTTAGTTACGAAGGCAATACTAAAGCGACTTGTGTTTCACGAAAAAAGGCACATGTGCGGTGCAACATTAAAGAACACATGAAGTCGGTGGAAAACCGGGGGGGACATGCAGCGTATGAAGGAGTTAATAAAAATAGAGAAGAACTGAGAATTATATGGGGACACTCTATCACATATACACAGAGAACGAACTCACAAATTTCTCACGACACAAGCAGAGCAGGCCCGAGAGCAGTTCTAGGTGTCTCGGAGGGCGGTCTTCGAGTTGATGTTGCTCAGGAATAGAGCATCATTTAGAGAATGCTTCTTCCCCCTTTTCATAATGTTTGTGCTATGTTCTATAATTTTTTCAAGGAATGTAATGATCATGACAATTAGCTAAATTCATAGTTCCGGGGATTGTCTTTTTCTACTTGTTGATTTCAATATACCTTTTTACTTATTATTATAACATTTTCCAAAATTGATCGGGGAGATAAATTCTAATTATTTTAATGTTTCATAGCACTTCCAGATAATTTCAAATTCGACAATCATATAGAGAGTATAATTATGTGTAAAATTTCTAAACACTTTGAATTCACAAAATAGAAGAACACACTAAGATTTTGTTCTCTTGTCATTTTCAAATCATAATCTCATAGTTGAACTATTTTGGAGCGGTGAACTCCAATATTGATAAATCTATTTGGTTTATCTGCGAGAGAGGGATGTAATACATTCATTTGTCAGTGGTACATTGCATCCCCATATGAATTCAATAGGAACCTTTTCAAAACCAGTAGAATAGATCATCCCTGGACATTTCTCTTTATTGTTCATTTGAACTTTTTTGTTGTGTTACATTACCAAATAATTCATCATAGTCTAGTTAAGACATATTTAATTAGAACAAAAATATAAAAAAATATAATGTTTACTCCACTGACAAAATGTGGGTTGTTTTTAAGAAAATTAGAAAAGTGTTGGTCAATTTACATTTCCTATGGGTTTGACCCTGCTTACCATATATACTATAGTTAGTACGAATATAAAATTTTAAACTTTTACCCAATTTCAATGGTAGTTGGGCATCACATGTAGTCATTGTTATGTATGAACTAGTTAAAGTCTAGATGTATTGTGGTGGTCATGGTAGATATGGTTTCTCGTATTCATATATTGAAAGTGTTTATGGAGGTGTCATGAGGGTGATGATCCTCATGTTTCAGAGATGTTTTGGGTATTTCACTTAGTTATTATGCTCCCATTCTGTTTGTTTTGGATTTGGTTAAAATCATAAAATGTGAAACATGAATAGTTGTATCTCTTTTTGGTTATGGATTTTGATCTTGGTGTGATGATTTGTTTATGAGAGTTGTGGATGGATATTTATCATGGGTAAAATCATTCCCAAAAGATTAATATTGATACCTATGTTCTCTTTTATAGGCCATGGGGATCAGGAACACCCTTCAGGCCTTACCATGGTCTGGGCTAGTTGTTGGGAAGAATGGAACTCCATTTTTTGTTTGTGACACCACACATCTCAAATGGAGGTTTTAACTCCATGCCTATAAATAAAACTCAAGGAAAATAAACCACACACCCAAAGGGGCTATTCAATTCAAGAGGTACATCCTGTATTGGTGTCATTTAAAATCGCAATGGAAATGTGACAACTTTATTTCAGGCACATATCTCTTGTATTTCAATGAGTTTATTTGTGTATTTTAATGAATAATATTTCCAATTTTTGGAACGGGTTGACCTATTTTTGTATTTTATGGAAGAATGCTTTGGATCATTGGAAAATGAGGGAAAAGGGATGAATTTTGAAGGTAAAAGACACTACAAGAAGTGAGTGGAGAGAAGTTGTGTGACATAAGATTTTTTAAGAAGTAACAGAGGTAGAGAACTGGAGAAAAGAATTTACACATCGTGTTTTCCATTTACAATATGGATGTTTTTTCATGATATGTTTTCGGAAGAGTTATACAAAAATTCATGACGCCTTCTCATGGAATGAAAATTAAATGATTATAAAATGTGCAAACTTTACACATCATGACACCATCGAGATTAAAATAATAATAATGAAACATGGTTGAGGGTTTTGATGGTGTGGCTTATAAAAACCCCCTTCGATGAATATCATAGGAGTTCCAGAACCAAAGGAGGAGAGTGATGCCGCATGGATGAGATGCACACACAAAGTGATGATCCGTACCCCTTCTTCTTAACCATTCTTCCCTGCCATTATTTATCGATTATCCATACTACTCATTCTCATCATGTCTATAATGAAAGACTATTTTTCTTTGGGTTGGATGTTGTTATTATAGTGGGAAGTGCTGTTAGGGATTTTTTCAATGTTTTATTCTTATTTTTGATTTATAAAAATCATTAATCAATTCCAATATTTTTTTTTCAATTACACGACCATTTCTTATGATTTGAAGATGTTTATTTAATTTAATAATTAATTGTCCTATTTTGTGTGTGACCATTCTGAAATCTTGGTTAGTTGTGTTTAAATTGGGTTTTGGGTTTATGATTTTTGGTATTGTGTTTAGTAGATGACCATATTAGTGGTGAAATCATATGATTAGTGTAGGATACCCTGACCAAGGATCCCTATCGAACCAATCCCATCATTAAACAAGAATAAATACATTTTCAATTGAATCCCTAATACAAAAACCAAAATATCACTAAACCTGGAATTCTTCTCTAATAATTTCAAACCCCAATAATTTTTTCTATTTTTTATCATTCTTTAAAATACTAAAAAATTTAAATTAATATTTCATTAATTAATTTAGAATATATGGATCATCCATGTAGGTTCCTCACTCAGACATGAAATGTACTATATTTTTAGTAGTTTGTATGAGTTTTATAGATTATTAAATTTATGTATCCTCATAATAATTTAATGACTTTCAATGGGATATCATAGTGTGATTTTAGGAATAAGAATTTACATGTTAAATTCTACATCTATGAGGTGATACAATGAAATTATGACACATGATATAATGAAATATTTTATAAACATGATATTCATTAATGGAAAATAATGAGACCACGGACCTTATTCTAAGGAAGCTTAATTTATCCACTATTAGGATTAAATTCGATCTGGTTTGATATAAATTATAAGAATAAAACAACTCCCAAAAAATAGCTAATATGATATCACATTTAAATAACATCTATTACATCAATATAAACTAGTAGAAGAAGGAATATTAGTCATAGTATTACCTAGGGAGATCAAATGTGACCAGTGGTGCTTGAATATGAAACCAGAAGAATAAGGACAATAAATTCATAGGACATTCCATGGGAGATATCTCTATGTGGGGTGTTTTTTTCATGAGTGAGGAGAATAAATGAGAGATTAAATAAATAATGATACATGGGCATAATATGAATTTCTGTCTTATAATGAGGGACACAGTTTGGCTGCACAGTTTGGCTAACTGTATTATAACCATAAATACCTAATTTCCAATGGGACATGGCATTAAATGGCCAAGCTCACAGTTAGAAAACTATTTTTTATACCATACAGGTGCATTTAATTAAAATAAATGATGAATTTATATATTTTAATTTAATTAACCTATATCAAATCCTCTATATTTATTTTTGTAATCAAATTTATCCACGGTTAACTACATAACCATGGGAGGTTTTTGAGATGATATTTGGGAATTTCTTTTTAGAGGATAGGTTTGGAATATGAAAAACGATTACATTGAGGTGGATTAATAGACATCAAATACATAATATCAACCTCATCACTGATAAATGTGTTCGTTATCAATGATCAATCGAAAATTGAGGCAGGGTTCTTCATCTTTGATTCATCCCTTAACTAAACATTTGATCATGTATTTTATCAATAATTCTTTAATCTGTGATCTTTTGATCTTAATATGGCCCTATTCAATAAACATTAATTGTTTGAAGAAATTAATATTTTATATGACATGATATCTCTATTGGTCACCACGGTTCTATAATCATTGGCCAAGAATGCTTAGACAAAGTTGGCTTGACATTGTTCTTATGCATATCACACCATAGTCTTTCATGTTCTTAACCATTGACAGAAGGGGTTTTGGTATGATAGTTCTGGGGAGGGATCTAGTATAATCAAACCCCCAAATTCATTTTGGTTTGATGAATGATGGATGAGATGATGATTTGGGGATGGATGAAGAAAGGTTACAGGATGCAGGTGAGGCCTCCATGGATTTGAGATTTGGGGTGGTGATGGAAAGTGATGGGATATGTGTTGTTAATATCTATGAGATTCATGTGAATGACCATTTTATAATTTTCAGCCACTATATGGATATAATTGATGTATAAACGAAAATACCACAACTTTTGGGTGGTAAAATAGAATGACTATTGGCAGTAATGGTGATGGTGGACACATAACGATGACTTGTGAAAATGCATGGGTTTCTATGAAAAACCAATTTTCATGTAATGTAGTATAGAAAAATTCATTTTTAACCCTGTGTAACTATGACATTTAGGTTTTCACCAATTATAAGGATCACACATAGTGTTCCTAGGCCCATATACCATGTGACTCTCCCCAATTGTTTATCATTTTGACAAATGTACATTGTGAAGACCCCATTTTGGAGGATGTTTCATGTACTCGGGTAGTACACAATCAAGGTCATGTACCTAGAAACTATTAGGTTTATGGCATGGTACATGAGAATGACTCGACGAATATGGGAACAACTAGGAGTACACAGACAAGCCATGGGTGGCCAAGACATGTAATTTGGTCCCTTGTACACACATTGTATAGTGATATGGACTTCAAGCCATGCCTAGAAGAAAAAATGACTAGGGTTCCTACCTGTACCACACATCATATGAACACTGTAGACATCATTTTACCCTTTTAGGAACCTCCAAAATTAGTATCTCCTTTGTCTGGACAATAATTTTAGCCCGTAAGTAGCCTATCCTAATAATTTTTTCACATAGAACATGATGGTATCCTTTTTAATGGATTTCAATATATAACATTAAATGTTCCATGAGTGAATATTCGTTAGAAAATAATTTAAGATAGTATTGATTATGTGGGATCCTTAGAGAGTGGTCGGTGTTGGAAACCCCCTTTTGCATTAAAAAACCGGTCCCCCATAATATTATCATTGGTCTGAGTGGAACCCTCACATAATAGACTAGAGAATGCATCCTCTTCCTAATTATCTCCACCCCTAATGGACAGGGTCATGGATCATATACCTTATAGAGTGGAAGAAACACCCCCTTGATGGACTAGGGCATGGATCCCATACCAAATGAAGGGACCCCCCCCCCAGTTAGAGTAGGTTATGGGTTCCCAACCCTATTGAGTGGATCCCCCTAATAGACTATGGAATGTATCCTCTAGCTACTGAGTGGAAACCCAAATTTACATGGGATTGGTTAATCTTCATATTGAGTTTCTCCCCCTAATATACTAGGTCATGGGTCTTATACCCTACTGAGTGGCACCCCTATGATAGATTTATAACAACCCTACTCTTTATTACACACTTAAACATGATTTATTACATATGCTTGTACTTAATTCAACCCAAAATATCAAGAGGTATTGTTTCGTTGGTTTTAAAAACATTACATGACAACTTAGGACATAAAAATACAACATAATTATTGAAAAATTAATTTACATGACCACAACATTCAATCATACTTAGCATTTCATAAGATAACCTGAGGACAAACATAAAAAATGATGAGCTATAAATCCCAGTAAGGGAGTAAAAAAGGCATAACATGAAGAATATAATACGTGTTAGTAAATAATAATATCAATGGAGAATAATAGAAACATGACCATAAAGGAATGATATATCATGATCATATAACCTGGAGATGTGACAACATTATTTAACATGATATTACCATGAACCAGGGCTCATTGCACATAGAGAATGAGTAAACTCTCATTGCACTTGAATTATTATGAGTAAACCTTCATTGAAATTTAATTAGCATTAGTAAACCCTCATTTCACATATCATATCCTGATACTATTCTTTACCAAATGCATTGGAGCACTATATGGGCACACCCTTTATAAACATTTTATTTCATGCTTAAGTGTGCCACATGGATCATACAACATGGAATCATTCAACATCATAATTTATTACACAATAATGGAATGTGGAATACATACATGAAACTCTATAATCAATATGTAAATGTGCATAAAGGTG
Source organism: Viscum album (assembly GCA_963277665.1). NCBI lineage: Eukaryota > Viridiplantae > Streptophyta > Magnoliopsida > Santalales > Viscaceae > Viscum > Viscum album. Next base: position 629,640,100 of record OY728146.1, read on the forward strand.
AATACCCATGATAGAGAAATGATCATGGTATTCACCACACTATGACTTTGTCTTGGAAAATCACAGTGCAATTTCGAAAGCATAACAACGTGACATAAGAATTCATGAAAATAGTTGATGAGAGGGAAAATGGTTTATCATCATTTTTATATAAAATGGAAATTAATGGGGTTATATATATACATTTACTTACATATGTAATGTAATTTAGATGCACAATATAAAATAATTTCTTGAATGTAAATGAGGAGAGAGAGAAACACCTTATAGAATTTCAGCATGGTAATGGGTGTACTTGGGAAGAATTAATGAAATATAAAGTGGTATATCATCATTAAAAAATAAGGAGAAAAGTATAGGGGAGTTTATAAATCATACCCCAATATTTTTAATTGAAACTAAAATGGCATAACAATATATGTAAACTTGGACATAAATAAGGAAGGAAGGAAAGTGAGTATCCCTTACTTGAATGTGTGAGACTTAAAGAGCTTGAGGAGGGGATTATTGAGAGCTTTGGGTGAATTGGAAGGATTTTATAGAATTTATGGAAGAGTAGGGACATTTTACAAGGGTTTTTAGTGAAGATAAGTGGGATTTCGGGTGGGTTTATATGGGAAAAGAGAGGAGAGTTATTTTATATTTCACAAACTTAGGTTTTGGAATCTATTTAATTAAATATTCAAAACCACAAACCAAACCATGGTTTTGGCCCATTGTTTTTTCCAAATGTTTTTTCCAAATGGGAGTGGAAAACATCATTTTATAAGGAAAATGTCCAAACTTATTAAAATATTTTTCATTCTTATGTGGAGGTGAGTCACACTCTCATGGAAATCATTTTAAAAAGTTAAAATATTTAATAAGTCTTAGAGGGTCCAGTATGGCATTGTATAATTAATCAAAAAAATATAAAATCAGATTATCTTAAAGTTAAAACATATATTTGCTGAATACCCATTTTATAGTATTTTATTACATCACTATTGGGTCATTTCGATGCCATAAAACACATTATAAATTTAAACGTTTTTTAATTTTTACCCAAAATATTGATTGTATCATAAAATTATGAAAAATGAACGGTTAGATAATTTTGTTGTCTGGAATCAAAAAATTATATTCATTTTATTTAAATAATTTTCTAAATATTTGAATTTTTAATTTTAAAATAAAAACCGATATTTATAAGAAATTCATGGGTTTTGACAAAAATAGTTCCAAACCATAATAAAAATTACAATTGTATTCATAAAAAATTATACGATCATTTATATATTATAAAATTTAATTTAGTAATAATATTTCATTAAAATATTATTTAATTCAATAATTAATTAATTCATAAAAATATATTTCTGAATTGAATATTGACTCAAAATACTATTAGTTCTTTAAAAACCATTTACAAAGTAACAATGATAAAATGAATCTGTATTATTTATAAACAAAATAATGCACATAATTATCATTCTAGGGTATTGTTAAATAACCCCTTATAAATCCCGCATAAGAACTAAGGGTAAGGTGTGCAATAGTGAAAAACTCTTTAGACAGCTCAGATAACATCGCTTGGGTGGTAATATCTGTTAACATCCACTTCTCCCATAGGCGATTCCATTCAAGATTAAAGTGTTGAATCTCAGATTGGGATTGGTCTAGAGTGAAGCCTAGTGATTCTACATCCTATTAGAACTCCAACAAATGGTCTTCGTATGGAGAAATTCTAGTAGATGAGGCCATCACTTCATTTGTCTGAGTAAATTGGATTTGTTAAAGCCCTATATTTATACTAATCATGTGATCACTGTTGAATAGCTATATTCGAAATGGTTAAATTTATTAATGGTAATTTAATATTGAAAAACATAAAACCAAGGAAGTGAAAAAGTTTTATATATCCATTTTACATAATAAGACATTTAATTAGATCAAGATGAATTTTTATTAATAAAATTTTGGGTTGTTACAATCTTCCCCCCCTTATAAAATATAACCCTCAAAGTTTCCTTTACCCACACTAAAATAGATAAGGGTAACTCTTCTTCGTCACTTCATCCAATTCACACATTACTTCTTCAAACTTGTGGTTTCTCCACAACACTTTGACGAGGGGAATTGTATTATTTCATATAACTTTTTATCTATGATCTAAGATATTCACCAGCTTCTCTTCATAGAAGAAGTCATTCTCCAATGGTACCACCTATAGATTGAGTACATGTGATTGGTCTAGTATGTACATCCTCAAAAGTGATACATGGAATACATCATGTACTTGAGATAGGTTTTGTGGGAGTTCTAGTTGATAAGGCAATGCTCTAATGAGATCAAGGATCTCAAAAGGGCTGATATACCTTGGAATAAGATTTCCCTTGTCCTAAAATCTCATATCTCTCTTCCATGATGATATGTAGAGGAATACCATTGTCTCAAACATCAAACTCTAGGTCTTGTCGATGATTACCATCATAGCCCTTTTGTTGTCCCTAAGAAGATTTTATGTGCTTTTAGATGGTCTTAACCTTCTCCACCATTTCATCGACCATTTCCGGACCTACGATTTTCCGCTCCCCAAAATCATCCCAACATGTCGGTGTTCTTCACCTCTTCCCATAAAGGTCTTCATAAGGAACTATTAGGATTCTTGAGTGGAATATATTATTCTTATAGAACTCAACCAGAGGAAGATGTTGATCCCATACTCCATTAAAGTCCATTGAGTATGATCTCAACATGTCCTCATGTTTTTGGACAGTCCACTCAGATTGGACATCAGTTTGAGGATGATAATCCGTACTTAAGTTCAACTCAGTATTCATTGCATGTTGGAGTCTCTTCCATAACAAAGAGGTGAATCTTAGATCTCGATTGGATAAAATTGATAGTGGTACTCCAGGTAGCCTTACCACTTCTATGATGTATATCTGTGCCAGTTGATCCAATGAGAAATCCTCATGAATTTCAATGAAGTGTGAAGTCTTTGTAAGATGATCTACAACAACATAGATAGTATTGTTTCTTTATATTTCTTCATAATCCTGGTGACAAATTCCATGGTGATGTTTTCCCATTTCCATATTTTTATGGGTAATGGTTTCATCATCCCCTTAGACTTATACCTCTCAGCCTTCACTTGATAACATACCAGGAACTTTGATGTATATTCAATGATCTATTTATTCATGTTATCCAACCAATAATGATCATGGAGATCTTGATACATATTTGTTTTTTCTAGGTTAATGAATAAATTTGAACAATGTGCATCATCCAAAAGTTCATTATTTATCTCTAGATTTTACGGAACACATAGTATTGACCCAAATATCACAAATCATTATCTATTAACATTGAAATCCAAGAATTTACCTTTTTTGATAGTTTACAGTTTCTTCTAAATTCCCACATCATCTTTTTGAGCATCCTTTAACATTTACAAAATAGATGGTTGAGCTATCAATTGTGAAAGGATTGATTATGTTTCCTTATTTATTATTCCCATGTCCATCTTCATCAAATCTATGAAGATTGGATCCTTTTCAATTCTCATCAGTGAAAGAATCGTTGGGTCCTTTCTGCTTAGAGCATCCTCCACCTTGTTCGCTTTCCTAGGGTGGTAATGGATTGATCAATCATAGTATTTCATCCAATCTAACCATCTTCTTTGGTGCATGTAAAACTATTTATGTGTGAATATATACTTGAGGATTTTGTGATCCGTATATATTTCACACGTCTCCCCAAATAAGTAATTCCACCAAATTTTCAAAGAGAATATTAATGCATTCAACTCTAGATCATGTGTTGGATAGTTTTTCTCATGAACATTTAATTTCCTTGAAGAATAGGCTATGAATTTTTCATTTTACATCAACATGAAACCTAGTACCTTCTTAAAAACTACACTAAATACCACAAAAATTTCTCCACTTGGGGGTAGTGTGAGAACAAGCATAGTGATAATCCTCATTTTCAACTCCATGAATCTCTCTTCGCATTCATCACTCCAAGAAAACTTGACTCCCTTCAGAATTATCTTGGTAACAAGGTTTGAAAATCATGGGAAATTTCTCAAAAATCAGTGATAATATCCAAGTAACCCATGGAAGCTATGGATATATTTTACAAATGTTGGTCATAGCCATCCCTCAATTGCATTTGTCCTGGAGGGATCCACAGACATCCCAATACTTAAGATGATATGAACCAAGAATGATACTTCATTCAACCAGAACTCACACTTGTTATACTTTTCATAGAGCTTCTCCTTTAAGAAGGTCTGTAGTAAATTTATTAGATGTTCCTCATTCTCCTCCTTGGGTTTAGAGTATATTATAATATCACCAATAAAGACTACCAAAAATTTGTCACGATAATCTCTAAAGAATCTATAAATAAAGTCCACAAACATTTCAGGATAATTAGTGAGTCCAAAAGGAATTACTATAAATTCATAGCTCCTATAACTTGTACAAAAAGTAGTCTTGGGGATATCCCCATTGTTCACCCTTACATAGTAATATCCCGAACACATATCCACCTTAGAGAAGTATTGTACACCACGTAGTTGATCGAACAAGTCATCAATTCGTGGAAGAGGATACTTGTTCTTTATCGTGATTTTTGTTGAGATATCGATAATCAATTAAAAGTCACATTGACCCATCCTTATTCTTGCTGAAGAGGATTGGTCCACCCCATGGTGAATCACATGGGCATATAAACCCTTTATCCAGATTCTCCTGTAGTTGTTTCTTTAGCTCCTCAATCTGCATAATAGCTATTCTATATGGAGTCTTGGATATTGGAAAATCCCCAAGTATAAGATCAATTGAGAATTCAAAAGATCTTCTATGATGAAGAACTGGGAATTCCATAGGAAATACTTCAACAAATTCTCTCACAATAGGAATGTATTCAAGGATGGTTGATTCCTTAGACTCAATCATCTGACCAAGATACACGTACTCTTATGAAATTATTATCCACGATTGAGATGATGGTGCTAAAGAAGATTCATCCTCCTCTTTTCACTTGTATATAATCGGGGGCCGATTCTCCATATGGAGAGTGACTTCCCTCTCATGGAAATTTATGTTGGATCTATATAAGGAATGAAAATCCATTCTATGAATTGCATCGAATTCCACTAGAGGGAGTATGATGAGGTTCGCTGGGAAGTTCAATCCACAAATCGTAACATGGGATGAGTTATATTCATGGGATGCTATGATTTGTCCCATTTTTCGTTCTCACAGACATCTATACTCTCATAATTTTTGGTGTTGTTGGGATTGTACTACAAAACTTTCAGGATATAAAAGAATGGGTAGAACCCGAATCAAAAATATTTTTTCTATTATTGAATAAATAACTAGTGTACCTATCACCACTTCATTGTCAGGGTTCTCTTTGGCAGTAGTGATGTAAAAATATTTCCCTTGCTAACTTGGTGGTTATTGGTTGCCTCTAAAAACCCTTATCTTAGGGAACTAGTTTACAAAGTGCCCTGGTTTTTTGTAGTTGAGGAAATGAACAATGCGTTGAGGGTTGAACAGAGCATTACTTTTTTCTGTTGCAGTAGTGGGTTTTTCTTTCTGATAGTTAATGGACAGGTTCTCTTCTCCCCCACACCTAAAACATTTCCATGTCACCTTTATGAAATTTTATGGGAGATTCTTTCTGCACCTTTAGAAAGTGGGGTGCTGGAATTTCTTACCACTGCTGGATTTATCCGCCAGACTACCAGAATTAAAGTCCAATTTCTGCTTCTTATCCCCATGAGACCCTTGAGATTAACTGATATCCAATTCAACATTGAGGGCACATCAGGAAATTTCTTCAAAGCTATCTAAGTCACGGATCTCTAGGTATTTCCATACGCTAGGTTTTATTTCACAAAAGAAGTTTTAAACCTTTCATTTGGAGGTAACAAAAATCCAGAAGCGTATCATGCAAACCTTATAAAGTTTCCCTCATACGCTCTGATGGATTTGTCATATTTTTTCTCATGGGCAAGGAAGCCCAATTCTATCTTAAGTTGGAGGGTGCAAGGAAAATATTTATCAAAAAACATTTTATGGAAATCCTTACATTCCAACACCTCGATATCTTCCTCGTGAGATTTATTTTTGATCAATTTAAACCATTGATCAACTTCACCCTCTATATAATAAGTAGCCAAAAAAACCTTCTCTTATTTGGAACATTGAAGGATGGGGAAAACTATTTCAATTGAGTTGATACATTGTTTGGTAATTGAGGGATCATATGATCTATTAAAAGTATGAGTATTTTGTCGCATGAAGATCTCAATTACAACTAGTTCCTTCAGGGGGGGGGGTGGTTGGAAGATACTCTTGGCCTATGTATCTATTAAAGACATGAGTTAACTGAGAGAGTATTTTGAAAAAGTTTGTGATTACTGCTACCATTGGATAGGGAATCTCATTATAACAATCATCACATTGATCTTCGCATCAGTTGTTAGCCCAATTCCTATTATTACTGGTCATTGGCTGGAATAAAAGGAATTTTAGGGGTAAGACATAAAATGGAATCCAATTACAAAAGGGATAACTTATAAATTACATTTATTTCATTAAAATATGAATTTACAGGCTTCAATCTATGTTATCCATAATCTACTTCCCAATATATATTCTCAGGGGTATGTTTTTATTCCCTTAATAATGGTTCATACTAAGATCATGAATTTACCAAATCATATACCTCGGGAGTGTCATAACCAAGAGTGTAGAAATGACCATTTTCATGCACCAATTCCCATTCGAGTCTATCTTAGAGTAGTATTTTCGGGGTTTACACCTAGATACATCTATGCCACATTCACCTATACTAGTTCGTATACAGATATGGATGTATTTTATTGATATACCAATTGCTATATAATTACAAAAATTTTAAGAATTTTTTCATTATACTCAGTGTTATCTCTATGAAATTCATTAGGAGTTTCTAATCCTAATCCAAAAAATAACTAAACATATCTTTTGATACCAACTATAACAACCCCTCCCTTTATTACACACTTAAACATAATTTATCACATATACTTGTACTTAATAAAACCCAAAAGATTGAGTGTTCTAGTGTATATGGGGATGAAGAACATTATATGACAACTCAAGACATAAAAATACAATATCTTTATTGAGAACTTCTTTTAAATGACCACAACATTTCTTCTTACTTAGCATTGCATGGGATAAACTGAGGACATACATAATAAAAGGGTGATCTATAAAGCCCAGTAAGGGAGTAAAAAAGGGATATCATGAATAATACAATACATGTTAGTAAATAGGAATATCAATGGATCATAATAGAAACATGAACTTAAAATAATGATATAACATTATTATCATAACGTGAAGATGTGGCAAAAACAGTTAACATGATATTAGCATGAGCCAAGGATCATTGCACATGGAGCATGAGTAAACCATAATTTCACTTGAATTACCACGTGTAAAACCTCATTTAACATTATGTATCATGATACTCTTCTTTAACCAATGCATTGGAGCGCTATCAGGGCACACCCTTTATATGCATTCCATTTCATGCTTAAGTGTGCAATATGGATCATACAACATGGAATCATTCAACATCATCATTTATTCCAACATAAAGGAATGTATAAAACATAAAAGAAACTACATAATAAATATGTTAATGTTCATAATTGTGAATACCCTTGATATAGAAATGGGCATGGTATTCACCACCCAATGACTTTGTCTTGGAAAATCGCAGTGCAATTTCTACAGCATAACGGTGTGACATAAAAAATTATAAATATGGTTGATTAGAGATAAAGGGGTATATAATCATATGTATATTAAATATACAGTAATGGGGTAATATATATACATGTCCCAACATATTTAATGGAATTTAGATGCATAATTTAAAATAATTTCTTGAATGTAAATGAGAGAGAGAGAAGCCTGTTATGGAATCTCGACATGGTAACGAGTGTACATGAGAGGAATTAATTAAAGAGAAAGGGGTATATAATCAATAAAAAATAAGCAGAGAAGCATACGGGAGGTGAAAAATCATACCCCAACATTTTTAATTGAAAATAAAAGGGCATAACAATATAATAAAACTTGGACATAAATAAGGAAGGGTGGAAAGTGAGGATCCCTTAGTTGAGTGTGTGTGACATCAAGAGCTAGAGGAAGGGAATATTTAGATCTTGGGGAACCTTGGGAGAATTATAGAGATGTTCGGGTATCATAGGGCATGATAAAAGGGTTTTTAGTGAAGAGAATTTGGATCTTGGGTGGGTTTATATAGGAAAAGAGAGGATAATTCTTCATTGTTTTACAAAAATAGGTTTCGGAATCTATTTAATTAAATATTTAAAACCACAAACCAACCCATGGTTATTTCCCATAGATTTTTCAAAAAGGGAGTGGAAAATATTATTTTATAATTACAATGTAATAAAATATTAAAATATTAGGCTTGCTTATGTGGAGGTAAGTCACACTCTCAAGGAAATCATTTTAAAAAGTTAAAATATATAATAAGTCTTGGAGGGTCCACTAAGGCATTGTAAAATTAATAAAAAAACATAAAATAAAATTATTTTAAATTTTAAACAAATATTGGCCCAATACCTCTTTTATTCTATTTTATTACAACACTATTGAGTCATTATGATGTCACGAAACAAATTATATATTTAAACGGTATTTAATTTTTACAAAAAAAATCGACTCTCTCAGAAAATTATGAAATATTCAACATTAGATAATTTTGATGTCATGAATCCAAAAATGATATTTATTTTATATAAATAATTTTCTAAATATTTAAATTTTTACTTTTAAAATAGTAACCAATATTTATTGAAAATTCATGTGTTTTGACAAAAATAGCTTCCAAACCTTAATAAAAATTACAATTGCATTCACAAAAAATTATACAATCATTTATATTTAATAAAAATTAATTTATTAATAATATTTTATTAAAATATTATTTAATTAAATAATCCATTAATTCATCATATCGATTTCATAATGGAATATTAACTAAAAATACTATTTATGATTTAAAAACCATTTACAAAGTAACAATAAAAAATGAATGTATATTCTTTATAAAAAATAATGCACATAATCATAGATATAGGGTCTTATTACATAATCCCTTATAATACCAGTATAAGACATAAGGGTATGGTATGTGATGGTGACAGTGTAACACCCCAAGATTTCATAGTGTGTTATTTTTCAAAATAATTCAATAACTTGCACTACACGCAACACCGAGTTCAATCACACCATGACTTACAAAAAAAGCCATTCAAAAGAGGTTATGAATAGTATTATCTAAATTTTAAACTTTATATAATCATTATAATTTTAGAATCCATATTATGAGTTTCTTAGATATAATGTAAGAACAAATTCATTTTCAGTATTGCACTTTTATCAACTTTTAATAGTGAACCCTTTTTAAATACAATATTTTAAACTTTTTGACTAAATGGGGACATCAAAAATTTAAAATGAAACATCCCAAGCTTCCACGATACGCTTTCTTTGAATAGTACAGTAGCGTGTGTTGTACGCAACCTTGAGTTTTAACACACACCACAACCAATCAAACTAGCCGTTATGAATAGTAATACCTACTTTTCGAAATTATATATATTTTATATTTTAAAATGGACTTAATTTCTGGATTTGGAATATCGAATTTATCCTAAGGAGTAATTTTGGTACTTTTCGGATAACTTTCATATTTTGATGAATAGTGAAAATTACTAAATTTTAATTAAAAATAACTTTTTTAATCAAAATAATTAATAGTGATAAATTAAAAATTTTAGTAGTTTTAAAGTATATTTAGAATATATTTTTACCATTTAATATAATTTTGGTCATTGGACATAATTTTACAATTAAACCGAACATAAACAAGTGTCAATCTTTTGATAGTTATTATCTCTTAAAAACATGATTTTTGTTTTGACAACGGGAATTAATTTTAAATTAATTTTTGCCACTTCTGCGTTTTGAATTTAGGAAAATGGATTCCATATTTGGAATCAGGATGTTCAAATTTTGTAAATAGTTAACTTTTATTTTTAGACATTTTGAATAATTACTACGGTAAATATTTTATTTACCATGGTTAAGGGTAAATCCGGTAAATAAGGGTTACAAAAATAATATTATAATAATACTAAATTACCCTAAAATGTGTCTTAACCCTATTGGTTGATACATGGTCGACCATGGGCATCTTTGGGTCGATTTTGGTACCCCATGGATCCACTTGTAAGTGATAATGACACATTATTTTAATTAAGTTAAAATGAATACAAAAATGACCCAAGCATATATCTTTTAGAAAAACAATTGTTACATAGGGTTATATATGTTGGATTTTGGATTATAAATATTCATTAGAAATATAAAAATATTTCCTACATAATGATATTTTATTTATAATTTTTAGACATTAAATAATGTATTTTATTTATGACACAATGATGATGCAGTAATTACTATAATAGTGAAAAATTAAAATAATTGATATTATAAATACCCAAATAAATATAATATGAAACTTTTAATGAATTGAACTAATTTTCTAGGATAATATGATATATTAGGATTGATTTAATTGACTTTTTTCGAAGTAATCAATCTTTTATGAGTTTCAAAAAAATCAACTACTGAAAAGTGTCAAAATTGACATAAAAGAGTTCTTAAAACAAATATTATATTATTAATTGATATTTAATTCCTAAATATCTAAGGTTCGGCCAAGAGACTTATATCATGATAGGTTCATCATTAATGGACCACTTGGGGTCGCTTGGATGTATATAGTAAGTTTATTAACCATATTATATAAAAATACAAAGAGACATTGTAAAAGTGAAACTAATTAACTTAGAGTTAATACTTAATGATAAGGTTAATATAAGTACCCAAACCTGTATAAATTCTATTGGTTGAGTTTTTTTCGACCCATACCCACCTGAACATTTGAATAGTAAACTTTGGAGCCATTAGAAACCGAATATGAATTTATTATAAATTAATATTTCTACCTTTTCCAAAGGTGCCCCTCACCCCTCTTATAAAAGGGCACTCCTCCTTCTCATTTCTTCACACCTTCAAAGCCTTTTGGTTCGGCCAAACTCTTCCCAAATACTCTCCCAACTTCCCCCACTACAACCTAGAGGCCTTAGTTTGATCAGAAAGCCAACCTATGGAGCCCTTTTGATCAAATCAAAAGGAAGAACCCGAAGAAGAGGTAATGATTTCACCACCCTTTTCCAAGTTCATTTCTTCTTCCAATTATTCTTCCTTTGTTGTTACCATTCTAAAATAATAACTCCAATATCTCACATATACTGTGATGTTATTATAAATATGGTACAACCATATTCAGTATTCTATCCACCCTTTGAATAACATGTCACCATACGTGCGTACGTACGGCTTACCGTCTCTACGTCGTGATGTAATTATTATTCAATATATTATTATTTAGATGGGTATAATAATGATGTGTAACTCATGTAAATAATAAATATAACATGTTAATGATTCTGTATATATGATGTACCATCCATTTATATATTATTTTAATATCAAAAGAATGATATTGTCGCTCGTGCGTACGTACGGACTACAGTCTCCACGAACGCGATGAGATTCATTCTCCATAGTATCCATTCAAGTATAATTATCATTTTATGATATAAAAATTGATGTTTAAGGACTTGATATCATTCTGGATATGAATAATATAAAACCTATCCATTACAAACATGTCTTACATAACAAAACATATAAAAGAAAACAAGTAAGTTAACACCCGAAACAACGATAATACTAAGATATTATTGTCAAATCAATATTAAAAGATAATATATGATATCATATTAATGTATATGATTATTGTATAATTTAATAAAAATTATTTCACCACTATACAGGAGGTTAACCTACCCCAACCAAGGAAAAGTACAAGGTAAGTTTTATTTCACAATCTCTTCATTATCCGAGGTTGTTTATACGTAATAATCTACTGGGATCTCGTTATCATCCACATCCATGTTTCTTCAAAATGTATTTGAAAGCATTTTTATTATTTAAAAGAATATGGGTTAAAGTCATTTATACCCTTGTTTGAATTTTTATAAGAGGAATCTTTCCGTCGTTTTCAAAACAAGGTCCTTTTTAACCTTTTCGACAAAATTAAGGTAAGAATGTTTTTTTTACTTATACGGCGGGTGCCGTTATTTTCCGCCATTATAAAGTCTTCAAAGCTTTCCTTACAAGATTATAAGAATATTTTCAAAGAAAATGTTTTATTTTATATGTATCTTAAATGATTTCAAAATAAAAGGAGATATTTATTTAAAAATAATTTTGATTTCATCTATGTCAACATCCTTTGATGGATTTTAAGATTATTTGAAGTTGATTTATTATGATACAAAACTTCTATATTGTATTGAAGGTTTTGTGATATGTTTGACTGTGGATGTGCTATTTTTATACCATTCATAGTTTATGGTGAAATTATTGACATTTCGTATGCTAGTTTTAATACGAATGTTTATGTTATGTTTAAACCTTTTCATATGGGAATGCATTGGACTTAATATGTGACGGGTGGAGCCCGCTATAGCTCCTCGATGCATCGGTAGGTCTCATGAGACAAACTAGTGTCTTGGCACAAGGCCTTGACAAAATCTTATTTGTAGTCTTGGCATGAGTCCTTGGCTATGTGGTTATGATAGTCTGGCATTATTCATTCCAACATTATGAAAGTGGTTAGTGATTTTGCATGTGATTATTCGATTAGTAGAATATCTATGTGAATGAGTAAATGAAATTATTTCATTTTATTTATGCCATAAAATGTTGAAAGTTTAAGTTTGAAAGGCTGTTGTTTTAGTTATACATTGCCTTAAATGTTTATTCTCATTTATGAAAGTTTCCGCTATATTGTTATCCTTACTGGGCATTTGAGATCACCCCTTTTCTATGTTTTATTTTTCCCAGGATGTGAAGAAGTAAGTTATGAATGACCTGCATGGATATTATGAGGGTATAATAGTGTGGACTGTGGAGACATTATGTTGTTGTAGTAGTTCTTCAATTTATGATGTAATGTAAAACTTATGAATATATCTACTGTTTCCAAGGCTACTAAACCAATCGGTCTTTCGAGATTTGATCTTTCTTGTGATCATGCCAATGTTATGTAATAATGCACCGACTCTGGGTAACTAGGGTCGGGGCGTTACAGTTGGTATTAGAGGAAGTTTAGTACAAACCTTGGAAGCTAGATTTAGATAAACTCGGATTAGAGCACGTAGACCTAAGATGAACTTTGAGGATTAGTGTAGAAGAACTTCCTAGAATTTTGGTATTGTAGAGATTTTGTGAGTTTTCTGAGCAATACATCCCTGTCTGGATACAAGCAGGTAGAGGCGGCTCTGGAACAGATGTACCTAGGGGTAAAACCCGAAAACACCACTTTGAGCTAGACTCGAACGGGAACTGGTGCACGACAACGGGCCTTGCTGCACTCTTGGTTACGACACTCCCGGGGGATATGCTTAGGATAATTCTCATTTTATTTACAAACCATTATGAAGGGTTTATGAGTATATACATCCTCAAAGGAGACATTTTTATGATTATGGATTATATCCATAAATAGTTAAATTTATGTTAAGTGTTTTATAAGTATGGGATAATGTATTTTGATTCATAAACTGATCTAGTATATGCCATTGTTTAGAAATGGCGCCCAGTAGAAGGAATGAGAACTCCAGAAATACACATGATCCAAAGAGAAGGAAGGATCATATCTTTCATGGTCTTAAGCTTGAATTTATAAGAGAAATAGTCTCCCATGTATTATCATCATATGAAGAAATAATATCATGTGTTGATAAGATAAGTAAAGAGTTTACTGAGTCCTATGGCTTTGAAGGGAAGCAAGAGAAGAAAAGGATGGAAGAGAGAAAGATGGATAAAGGGAAGAGGGAAAAGAAGAATTTTCCTATATGTGGTAACTGTGGAAAGAAACACCCTGGAATTTGCCTGAAAGGAATGGGAGTTTGTTATAAGTGTGGAGGAAAAGGGCACAAAGTACGTGATTGCAAGGGTAAGAAAATGGTTTTAAATGTGCAATGCTTCATTTGAAAGGAGTTTGGACACTACGCGAATATATGTCCCAGTCATCAGACTATGCCGCAAATGATGTTATTGGATAATAATCATGTTATGACACTACCACAAATGAAGAGGAATGATTAGAGTTCTTATGTTGATTATGTCAATTGAGTGTTGTATCAACAATGTACTTGTTATAATAATTATGGTGTATATAAGGATTGTACTGCAGTACTATTTCATTAATGACTTGAGATTGTGTGGAACAAAGAAAAGTGACTCAATAGCAGGATAAATTTTTGGAAAATATATGGTTGAGAGAATGATAAATCATAATATAGTTCTGATACTGAGGTAGTGATTTTTGATAATATGTGATTGTTTTGGATAAATTATATTGGATATTCTTGAATACCTTGGAACTGATTAATGATTTGTATATTCCATCATTGTTGGGGTTTAAAACATTTTCGGATTAATGAAGTATAACCAGCATTCTATATGGAATAAGGGAGCATGAATGTAATCAATAAGGAATATGGTAATACATGATGAATGTATTCATATGCTATTACGGGGTAAAAAGGATCTATATTATGTTTACCTTCCTTATAAATGTTGGACTGTGAGTTTGGACATAAGTATTTTGGATAGTTCTAGTTTGGATTATTTTGGATTGCCATAAAAGGACAACCCGAAGGTCGGGCGGCAACCCGTCGCGTCCGGTAAGGCTGCGAGACTTGAACCCGCAACCGAAGGGCGAAAAGGGTGTATCACCTACCACTGGCCCACGAGATGTCCTGGATTAAATAATTTAGTTTTTATTAAAAGATCTTGTAGATGAATTATAAATTCGTTTATTTTGGAACCCTATACGAATAGTGTAAATAGAATTTTTTTACATTCTATTATCTTTTAGAGTGAAAGATGAGTTTGTGGTAGAAATTTATAAATGGATAAAACTCTAATTATAAAGTAAGTATATCTCCTTATGATCTTAACCAATCTCATAAATAAATTCCTCAATATTAAGAAAAGCAACTTAGAACAAAAATGTTTTCCTAGATGGTACCTTAAATCATCACTAATTTATGGCTTTGGGATTGTTAGCCTTTTCATATCCATGTTCTCTACCACTCTCCATCAGATAATTGATGGTTATATTTTTCTTCCATATCCATATTTTCCTACATGGAACCCTAGTATGTGTTATTTTCGGTAATCTTCATACTTTCGACTCTTTATTTTAAATAGAGGCCTCATTAATTCATTTTTCGATGTGGGATTTCAACTAAGATATTTTGAAACGTCAAAAATGTGTTATCCTAATACCCTATGTTTTGTGGAACCGATGGTATTTCAAATCATCATAGATTGATGAATTTAAGGACCTCAATTTTATACTTGTTTTTTATTGATGACCTCAATCACTGCCTATAAATATTTACGTTTTTCCTCCAATTATATGTCTCTAATTGCCTCCAATGTTCTCTTAATCGAAATCATAATTTGGTGGTGACCCTTTCATTCCACTTTTCCTCATATTAAGACTAAATTTTAGTAACCCAATTTCCGATGTGGGTTTTCCCACAAATATATTTTCTATTTTCAACCTTTTATTTTCGAAGAACAATTTCAAATTGCGAGGACGCAATTTATTGAAGGAGGGGAGAATGTAACACCCCAAGATTTCATAGTGTGCTATTTCTTCAAAATAATTCAATAACTTGCACTACACGCAACACCGAGTTCAATCACACCATGACTTACAAAAAAAAGCCATTCAAAAGAGGTTATGAATAGTATTATCTAAATTTTAAACTTTATATAATCCTTATAATTTTAGAATCCATATTATGAGTTTCTTAGATATAATGCAAAAACAAATTCATTTTCAGTATTGCACTTTTATCAACTTTTAATAGTGAACCCTTTTTAAATACAATATTTTAAACTTTTTGACTAAACAGGGACCTCAAAAATTTAAAATGAAACATCCCAAGCTTCCACGGTACGCTTTCTTTGAATAATACAGTACCGTGTGTTGTACGCAACCTTGAGTTTTAACACACACCACAACCAATCAAACTAGCCGTTATGAATAGTAATACCTACTTTTCAAAATTATATATATTTTATATTTTAAAATGGACTTCATTTCTAGATTCAGAATATCGAATTTATCCTAAGGTGTAATTTTGGTACTTTTCGGATAACATTCATATTTTGATGAATAATGAAAATTACTAAATTTTAATTAAAAACAACTTTTTTAATCAAAATAATTAATAGTGATAAATTATGAATTTTAGTAGTTTTAAAGTATATTTAGAATATATTTTTACCATTTAATATAATTTTGGTCATTGGACATAATTTTACAATTAAACCGAACATAAACAAGTGTCAATCTTTTGATAGTTATTATCTCTTAAAAACACGCTTTTTGTTTTGACAGCGGGAATTAATTTTAAATTAATTTCTACCACTTCTGTGTTTTGAATTTAGGAAAATGGATTCCATATTTGGAATCAGTATGTTCAAATTGTGTAAATAAGTAACTTTTATTTTTAGACATTTTGAATAATTACTGCGGTAAATATTTTATTTACCATGGTTAAGGGTAAATCCGGTAAATAAGGGTTAAAAAAATAATATTATAATAATACTAAATTACCCTAAAATGTGTATTAACCCTATTGGTTGATACATGGTCGACCATGGGCATCTTTGGGTCGATTTTGGGACCCCATGGATCCACTTGTAAGTGATAATGACACTTTATTTTAATTAAGTTAAAATGAATACAAAAATGACCCAATCATATATCTTTTAGAAAAACAATTGTTACATAGGGTTATATATGTTGGATTTTGGATTATAAATATTCATTAGAAATAAAAAACGATTTCCTACATAATGATATTTTATTTATAATTTTTAGACATTAAATCATTTATTTTATTTTTGACACAATGATGATGCATTAATTACTATAATAGTGAAAAATTAAAATAATTGATATTATAAATACCCAAATAAATATAATATGAAACTTTTAATGAATTAAACTAATTTTATAGGATAATATGATATATTAGGATTGATTTAATTGACTGTGTTTGAAGTAATCAATCTGTTATGAGTTTCACAAAAATCAACTATTGAATAGTGTCAAAATTTATATAAAAGAGTTCTTAAAACAAATATTATATTATTAATTGATATTAAATTCCTAAAAATCTAAGGTTCGGCCAAGAGACTTATATCATTATAGGTTCATCATTAATGGATCACTTGGGGGTCTCTTGGATGTATATAGTAAGTTTATTAACCATATTATATAAAAATACAATGAGACATTGTAAAAGTGAAACTAATTAACTTAGAGTTAATACTTAAAGATAAGGTTAATATAAGTATCCAAACCGGTCTAAATTCTATTGGTTGAGTTGTTTCCGACCCATACCCACCTTAACATTTGAATAGTCAACTTTGGAGCAATTATAAACCGAATATGAATTTATTATAAATTAATATTTCTAGCTTTTCCAAAGGTGCCCCTCACCCCTCTTATAAAAGGGCACTCCTCCGTCTCATTTCTTCACACCTTCAAAGCCTTTTGGTTCGGCCAAAATCTTCCCAAATACTCTCCCAACTTCCCTCACTACAACCTAGAGGCCTTAGTTTGATCAGAAATCCAACCTATGGAGCCCTTTTTATCAAATCAAAAGGAAGAACCCGGAGAAGAGGTAATGATTTCACCACCCTTTTCCAAGTTCATTTCTTCTTCCACTTCTTCTTCCTTTGTTGTTACCATTCTAAAATAATAACTCAAGTATCTCACATATACTGTGATGTTATTATAAATATGGTACAACCATATTCAGTATTCTATCCACCCTTTGAATAACATGTCACCAAACGTGCGTACGTACGTCTTACCGTCTCCACGTCGTGGTGTAATTATTATTCAATATATTATTATTTGGATGGGTATAATAATGATGTGTAACTAATGTAAATAATAAATATAACATGTTAATGATTCTGTCTATATGATATACCATCCATTTATATATTATTTTAATATCAAAAGAATGATATTGTCGCTTATGCGTATGTACGGACTACCGTCTCCACGAACGTGATGAGATTCATTCACCATCGTATCCATTCAAGTATAATTATCATTTGATGATTTAAAAAATGATGTTTAAGGACTTTATATCATTCTGGATATGAATAATATAAAACCTATCCTTTACAAACATGTCTTACGTAACAAAACATATAAAAGAAAACAAGTAAGTTAACACCCGAAACAACGATAATACTAAGATATTATTATCAAATCAATATTAAAAGATCATATATGATATCATATTAATGTATATGATTATTGTATAATTTAATAACAATTATTTCACCATTAATTAGGAGGTTAACATACCCCAACCATGGAAAAGTACAAGGTAAGGTTTATTTCACAATCTCTTCATTATCCGAGGTTGTTTATACGTAATAATCTACTGGGATCTCGTTATCATCCACATCCATGTTTCTTCAAAATGTATTTCAAAACATTCTTATTATTTACAAGAATATGGGTTAAAGTCATTTATAACTTTGTTTGACTTTTTATAAGAGGAATCTTTCCGTCGTTTTCAAAACAAGGTCCTTTTTAACCTTTTCGACAAAATTAAGGTAAGAATGTTTTTTTTACTTATACGGCGGGTGCAGTTATTTTCCGCCGTTATAAAATCTTCAAAGCTTTCCTTACAAGCTTATAAAAATATTTTCAAAGAAAATGTTTTATTTTATATGGATCATAAATGATTTCAAAATAAAAGGAGATATTTCTTTAAAAAGAATTTTGATTTCATCTATGTCAACATCCTTTGATGGATTTTAAGATTATTTGAAGTTGATTTATTATGATACAAAACTTCTATATTGTATTGAAGGTTTTGTGATATGTTTGACTGTGGATGTGCTATTTTTATACCATTCATAGTTTATGGTGAAAGTATTGACATTTCATATTCTAGTTTTAATACGAATGTTTATGTTATGTTTAAACCTTTTCATATGGGAATGCATTGGACATAATATGTGACGGGTGGAGCCCTCTATAGCTCCTCGATGCATCGGTAGGTCTCATGAGACAAACTAGTGTCTTGGCACAAGGCTTTGACAAAATATTATTTGTAGTCTTGGCACGAGGCCTTGGCTATGTGGTTATGATAGTCTGGCATTATGCATTCCAACATTATGAATGTGGTTAGTGATTTTGCATGTGATTATTCGATTAGTAGAATATCCATATGAATGAGTAAATGGCATTATTTCATTTTATTTATTCCATACAATGTTGAAAGTTTAATTTTGAAAGGTTGTTGTTTTAGTTATACATTTCCTTAAATGTTTATTCTCATTTATGAAAGTTTCCGCTATATTGTTATCCTTACTGGGCATTTGAGCTCACCCCTTTTCTATGTTTTATTTTTCCCAGGATGTGAAGAAGTAAGTTATGAATGACCTACAGGGATATTATGAGGGGATAATAGTGTGGACTGTGGAGACATTATGTTGTTGTAGTAGTTGTTCAATTTATGATGTAATGTAAAACTTATGAATATATCTAGTGTTTCCAAGGCTACTAAACCAATCAGTCTTTCGAGATTTGATCTTTATTGTGATCATGACAATGTTATGTAATAATGCACCGACTCTGGGTAACTAGGGTCGGGGCGTTACAGACAGACTCTTGGGGCGGCTCGGATAACATCCCTTGGGTGGAAATCTCTGTTAACTTCGACTTCTCCCATAGGTAATTCTGTTCAAGCATAATGTGTTAAATCCTAGATTGGTCATGGTCCAATGTGAGGCCTAGTGATGTTACCTCATTTACGAACTCCAAAAAATGGGCTTCGTATAGAGAAATTTTACTAGATTAGGCCATCGCTTCCTTTTTTAGAGTAAATTGTATTTGTTAAAGCCCTATATTTATAAAAATCACATTATCACTATTAGATTGTTATATTAGCAATGATATCAATTATTAACAGTAATTTAAAATCAAAAAATATAATACAAAATAATTTCAAATGTTTTATATATCAATTTTACATAATAACACATTTAATTAGATCAATAGGAGTTGTCATTAATAAAAGTTTGGGTCGTTACAAGATTAGATCATGGGTCCTCTACCTACTTCAGTTCACCACATGATAGAATAGGGTGTGGTTCCTATACCATACTGATTGGGTCACCCTTGATATACTGGGGTGTTAATTATCTTACTGTTGAGTGGTTCCCCTAATGCACTAGGGAATGTGACCTCTACATAAATAGTGACACCCCATGATGCAATAGGGTGTTGGTCCTCTACCTACAAAGTTGAACCCACCCGACACACTTGGGAATGGTTCCTCTACCTCATAGAGTAGAACCCTATAGCATACTGGGGTGAAGGTATTCTATCAATACCTACTGAATTTCACCCCTATTGTACTTGGGTGAAATTCCTCCACTGAATTTGTGGAGCCCTTGGTTATGGAGTGTATTAGTGAGGAGTAGGCTCCTCCACTGATATTCATAGAAGGTCATGTAGACACATCATTAATATTTGTGGCTCCCTCAGATGTCACACATAGTGGTGAGGTGTGGTTCTCACCGCAAAGTTCTTTATAAGGTTGAACATGATTTGGGGAATCAAATATTGTCTCTTAAAGATGCATGCATACTCATTTCTCTTAGCTGAGTTATGGAGAATCATACCCCCTTTATCTGTCATGTGGGATTATTTCTTTGCATATCTAGATGTCTACTATTTTTTTCGTAGTTTTTTATTGATTTTACCTTATTTGGTTGAGCTGACCCTTTTTCATATCTCCTTATCATTCCTTTTCAGTTTTTGGGGTGTCATAATAAATATTTATATACTCACTCTTGAATGGGATTTTCCCACAAGTTTCATGTCTTATACAGATAACACATAGATAATCAATGATTTTGGTGGAACATCGAGATCCTCAGGTGCATAAACTATATACAATGTTCATGATTGGTGATTATGATTCATGCTCTCTAAACATTATTTTTTAGGATGGGACATCATTTTAATTTAGTAATGTTTTCCCCATACACTTTTGGGTGTTTTATATCATAATATGATTGTATTTTCTAGAGGATTCAACATTCATGGTTTTACTCTATATGTTATTGTTCTTTTTATAATTCCTTAATAATTTTCCATGGAGACATTTGGGTTTGTGTGTAGACGAAAAAAAGGAAAAGGAATCCAATTTATGATATTAATTTTATACTCTTATCATGATCCCCTTTCATATACGAAAGGACTTGAGGTTGTGGTCTCCCAACCTTCCAACATTTAGGCATAAACTGGTGGGTCGGATTCTTACATAGTGGTATTAGATATGGTTC
Organism: Viscum album; assembly: GCA_963277665.1. Taxonomy (NCBI): domain Eukaryota; kingdom Viridiplantae; phylum Streptophyta; class Magnoliopsida; order Santalales; family Viscaceae; genus Viscum; species Viscum album. Next base: position 629,661,753 of record OY728146.1, read on the forward strand.
ATCCATTGGATGGTTTTTAGAGTTTTCCCATTATGAGGATTGGTTATTACATTTGGTAGTAGTGTTGAAGTGTCTCAGGTGTGGATTTCAGGCTAGGGAACCCAGTGTTGGTGCAGTGGTCGATGTATCCATACACAAGGTATCTAACTATAATATTTTTGACTCAGCATACATAGACATAGATTATAGGAAAATCAGTACATGAATCATATTATTGAGTTTTTTTACTATCCTTCTTGAGTTATATTTATAGATATGCTCTTTTACTATGGTATGTCTTGTTAATATTATTTATTTCTCCTCAAATACATCCAAATATGATGTTGATATAATTTCATGATGAAAACAAGTTGAGAGATGAGGACTCACTTCAAGGATACCCATGATGTTATTTTCTCCATGTAGTCATCAAGTAGTGCCAACACAAATTGAGTTGTACATGGATCTTATGGTGGATCATACAAATGAAAGTCCATGGGTTGATAAGTTGATTTCTTCAGCAGGACATGATGACGTTATGTGAATGATTATTTTATTATATGAGTTAGAATGATGGATACTGATAAGGTTTCATGACAAGATAAACCCTTAGGAAATAGAGATATGACTCAAGGTAGGGGTTTGGGTTTCCTGGATTCTACGGACCTCAGTTGTTTATATGGTTTTGTTGGGAACTAGTCTTTTACATGGACCAGCTGTTGGATCTGGTTATACTATAATATGGAACATCTATTTTGAGTACACATTGTGTGTTTCAGATATATAGATCATGTAGATTTTATGGTGATCTATAATTCCCCTTATCATGAGGAATACAAAAATAGATATCATGTGGTGTGAATATAACACTTGGATAGTACCCATTTTGATGGTGGCCCTATTAGAGAAATGTCTCCAGGGTGATGTGTGGAATTGGAATAACATTATGTTGGTAATGTTCATCATGAATTCATACATGTAAAAAGGGTGATAAATTCCCTAATGAGACAGATTCTTGTGAAGTGTGTCAAAACCAAAAATGATATTTGTGGACTCCAAAAGAAGATTTTCTTGAGGTTTGGTGGATGAGTTGTTATCATGTATATTTTAGGAAATTTGTATGGGAAGGTGTCATAGTGAACCCTGGATAATGAGAACATAATGACAAGGGGAATGTTGGTTTTATGTAGTAGAGGATTAAGACCCCTAGGCTCTGGGTGTGTTTTAAGTGTGACCTTCATATTCTATACTACCTATTACAATAATGGTGTGTAGTCCCAATCCACTTTCCTTGTATGTATCCCCTATTTTAGACAAAAACATACTAGTGGGGGGATTGTTTTCTTGACCCTTATGCTAGAGTCCCATATAAAATGTATTGATTATCACATGTTTATTTTGATTGTTTCAACTTCCTTTGGTAGGAGAGAGAGACTCACATTAAATATTTTTGTAGTGATAGTAGGACCCTATGATGTTTTCCTATATAAGGGATGGTAATTTTGAATCAATGATTATCTATGTTTTATCAGTGATTGTAGAATTGAATATAGTATAATGGGATGGAGTTTTCTTCCATTTATATAAATTAATCCTTGAGAGAGATAGGATTAGCTCATTCATAGGTGGTTATAACCAATCCCTTATCTATTTCCTAGTATTACCTTAGGAGTATTGGATTATATGATCTTTAATTTTCTTTTAATGGTGGATGATTATGAGAGAATCCATCTTGAGGATGTGTCATGCTTACCATCCAATCGAGAGTTTTTTTCCTAGATAGGACTGAACTAGGTACGACCTAATATCTTTATAGAATAATGGATGTCTCTGTATAGTTGTGATCATTGAGGGAATAGTTAGAGGAGTTTTTAGAGTAAGGGATTTGTAATACCCAGTGAGTTTTCTTGTGCATCACTTTATTGTTCTCATAAGATGAAAGATAGTGATTAAGATAAAGTGTATATTGGAATCAACTAATCTAGGTGACTGTCTATGAGTGGTATCCTCCTCTAAGAATCATTGGCCAATTTTCCTAGTGGATGGAGGTAAAGTGGATCATTGAGTTCTCCCTAAGGAAGGGTTATCACTAGCTACAAGTTTTGGCGGTGGATGTTCTGAGTGTGTCTTCTTATATCCAATATTTTTTTTATATATGGTGACACCCGTTTTCACATTGAAAGTGACAGAATAGTTTTGGAGACTATTTTATGAAATCCAAAATCCTCCTTGGACAGGTTCATGGTAGTCCTCTGTAACGACACACTCATGTATTCAACATTATAGGTAGACCATGTGATATAATTTTGGATAATTTGGGACATGGTTTGGTAGTATCAAATTCATAGAGTTCTCTCATAGAGAAATCTCTAGTTTTTTAATTTTCACTTTATTTGATATTTCATATCAGAAATGGGAATGATAGTGGGCCCAAAAAAATGATGATAATATTATTAATTGAGAGCCACCCTAGGGCATGGATGTGGAAGTGGTTGCTCGCATCATGGTTTTCTATCCACTTTTTTCAAATGTGTTGACAGAGTAGATTAACTTTTATTATTTGACCATTATTGTTGAAGAAAGTGAACAATTCATCTAGTCTATGGTTTTTACCCATCCTCTTCTTTAGTGATGTAGGGAGGCACAACTTGGGTCTGTCAACTATGATATATTTCTTGGCCAGATATCCACTATATACATTGCAGATGGATTCCCTAATGGTGGGGATCATGAAATCCTTGTTCATGGAAGACTATTGGAATGGGTCATGTTATGGGAAAATGTTTGGGGGTGGTTTTTTTACATTATTAGTACACCCATGATAAGTGTATTTTTACAAAGATCCTTTAACTTTGGGTTCGGTGGACAAGGATTTTGTATCTTTTTTCTAAGTTTAGACTTAATTCCTCAATTGATTATATGTATAGGCAGAAGTTCCTTATGGAAGTGGAAATAATATGGTATTTTTGTCGTTCTCATGTGGGGTCTTCATTTATTTATGAGAGTTTATAAGGCTTCATGATTGATCATAGACTAGCTCTCTATGTTGACCCACATCCTACCCATCCATGATCAGATCTTATTGGAGAGTTTGGGATGAAGGTCGGTGTAATAAGTATCCCATAATCATGGAATTATCTCAAAGATCATTCAGGTCATGATTCTCACTTCACATCAGGATCATGGAAAAGATACCATAGGACTTTGAGACTTAGATATACTTGAGAACATTGTTTCTAGACTAGAATGATGAGAAGACTATTCAGGTTCAACATAACAAGCTTCATTCTTTCATGTTATCATGGGTCCATATCTTGTTGGATCTCATTCCATCAATGGATTATGTATCATAACATATATCACTACACAATCCACATAACACTATTCAAGGAATTGTATTAGTGACCTTGTGGGTCATAACTACACTGGTCGAAGCTAGTGGGAATCATCACTTATAAGACTATGGTCAATGTTAGTGGTAGTTGTGAAAGGGGAAATGTTAATATAAGGGAATATGAGAACTACTATAAAAATGACAAGTTTCCTTTGTGGATTGATGATAGTGGAAATTTGATATCAATAAAGAGATCATATTTTACGAAATACCTCTCAATGATTAGGATCATGTTAATTTGGTCAAGATGGAAGGATAAATCTTAGTATTTCATCCCATTTCTCTAGATACAACATTAGGTTTGCAAGGTGGTGTACAACATGACCATGTGATTTTAGGTAGACTGGGTTAATGGTGTTTTCCACTAATCATTGATGAGGTTGTTATGCATGACTCATTTCACATTGTCTACCCAAATGAGATTAGAATGAGGTGTAGAACTACTTTTAAAGGCACGTAGTGGTGGTTATGAATTGGATTTGGAAGACCCATTGTGGGCATGTGGTTGCCCTGGGTGCATGTTGGTAGACAACATGGGAGCCTGTAGGAGACCTCTTAGGAGTGTTAGTTCCATATGTGGGCTTAATATCCCTAGTTTTTTATTATCTTGTTCTTTTCTAGGATGAAAAACACTAAAGGGGAGAATAATGTAGTTACCATATTTTTTCATTGTATGAATTTGAATTTTTTAAGGAATATCTTCAATGGAAGTCCTAGTTAGACAAAAATTAGTATTATAAAAATAATAATTATAATAATATCATGTGAAAATATTTTTCCTAAAAAAGTGGAATAACTCACAAATGGAATCTTGGTTGAGAAACCTGAGACCACGGTTGATTCTGTAACATGGGATTTACCCTATGTATGACCTATGGTTGGTTGGATTGGGATTTCAGAGGGAGAAATCCCTTAGAGGGTTTGATTAATATAAATAAATGATTTATTTTTTTATTTTAATTTAAATAAAATCTATAAAATACACTGTAAATATGACAACATGTAATTTTTATAAGGTTATACATATAACCATTACAGGTTTTTTTGAGTGTAGATTTTGGCATTCTTTATTAGAGGATTGGATGAGAAGATTAATAATTATCAGATCGAGTTGGATCAGTAGATAGAGAATGTAATAGATCATACTCATCACTAAGGAATGTGTTCATCAATAAAAATCAATCCAAAATAAAACTTGGGCTCATAAATTAATGTTTCACCCCTTAATTATATGTTTGAGAATAGATTATATATTATATTCTTTGATCTATTATTTCTTGATCTTAGTATGATCTCTTTACATAAACTTAAATTTATTATAGTAATGTATACATAATATTTCATGCTATCTCCCATAGACATCCCCTTTATGTATTAATTTTCATCAAATTATTTTCCAAATAATGACTTACATCATTCCTAGGAATTTCACCGCATCGTTGTTCACATTCTTCATCATTGACCCATGGGTTTGTGGTTCTCCATTTCCAGGGTTGGTTCAAGAAGGATAAAGCCCCTTGATTCGTGGTGTTTTGGCAAATGATGATCAAGATGAATATTTGAATATTGTTTGTGATAGGTATGGGTTTCAGGTGAGGCCTATTTATATCCATTGTTCCTAGTGGTGATGGAAGATGAAGGTAGATGTGAAGGGAGACACTATGGGCTTCATGTGAATGATCATTTTCTAATTTCCTACCAATGTAGGGACTGAATCGATCTTCAGAGTCATATACCGTTGGTTTTTTGTGGTTACATAACATGATTCACTACGAGAATGGTGGAGGAGGTGTAGCGATGAAATGTGAAGAAACTTGTGTTTCTATGGAAAACCTGACTATATGGACTGTATTCTATGAACACATGTCATGTATCCCCACTAAGCTACGAAGACCAGCGTTTCACAAAATATAAGTAACTCATGTTGTGTTACCAAACCCATACGTTATGTGACCCTACATTGGTGGTTGATATATGTGACATCTATATAAGTCACAAACCCCTTGGAGGAGGAGACATAGTGTAAATTGGGAGTAAATGGGCATGGCTGAGTACCTGGTCATGGCCAGGTACATAGGCAATACCTAAAAAACATAGGCATGACCAAGAGCACATGGAGACGCCTTTAGTGGCTGGGATATTCAATGTGGGCCCCCCTTACTCACCATTCAATGTGACATGAAATCCAATCCATGTTTAGTGGAGCATAAGAATAGGAATAGGATTGAGACCACGCATCATGTGGACCCATAAATTCATTGTACAACTTGGAGAAACTTCAACCTTGCTAATATCCTTTATATGGACTCAGATTGTTTCCTACAAGTAGCCTATCCTCTTAAATTTTCTACATATAACATGATGGTAGGATTCATTTTGGATTGTGAGATGTGACAGTGAATCTATTGAATTTGATTCTTTTTTATGAAACACATTATCATGGTAGTGATAACGTGGGATCATTAGAGAGAGGACAGGGTTGGAACCCCCCCCCCCCCCCCAAATTCATTAGGGGACTTGTCCGCCATACTTATTGCCTTGGTAGGAGTGGAACCTCTAGATGGACCAAGGAGTGGGTCTTATACCAACTAAATGGACCCCCCATAATAGACTAGGGTGTGGGTACCCTATCCTACGGAGTGGAACCCACTTATAGACTACAGTTTGGGTACTCTACCTACTTTTTGGTTCACCCACCCCCAAACAAACTAAAGTGTGGTTACCCTATCCAAATAAGTGTAACCCCTCTGGTATACTAGGGCATGGGTCCTATACCAATTGAGTGTAACCCCCTAACAGACTATGGTGTAGGTCATCTACCTGCTGAAAAGAACCCCTGATCGACTAGGATATGGGTCCTCTACCATACTAAGTGTAACCCCCTGATAGACTATGGAATTGGTCTTGTACCTAATGATTGGAACCCTCTTCCTAACATACTATGGTGTGGGTACTCTACCCTACTATGTTGTACTCCCTTGATATACTAAGGTGTGGTTCCTCTACATACTGCGTGGAACCCCTAATTCACTTAGTCATGGGTCCTCTACCTATTAAGTGGAACCCTCCTAATGAACTAGGGTTTGGGTCCTCTACATATTGAGTGGTATTTTAATACACACTAGGGCATGTGTTCTCAACCCCAAGGAGTGGAACCCCCATGACATATTAAGATGTAGATCCTATATCGATACCTAACAAGTGTCACCCCTCTCTTTATACGGAACAATTCTACATTGCGAGTCACGGATCCCTCAAATTTGAAGCACAGTAGCAAGGAGAATTACCCTCCCCTCATATTTGGGTGAGGTTACACAATATTCATGGCTCAGAGTTGTTTCACCCTTGTATATAATGCGCAATGGTGATGTGAGAGCCCCTCTTTATGGATTCTTATATGGTTTCACATGATGTTGGGAATCTGATATGGATCATTGTAGTTACATGTAGAATGATTTTATTAATTGGGTTGTGAGTATCGATATCCCCTTTATCTATCATATGGTATTCTTATTGAAAATATTTGTATGTTGATGGATGTTTTTTGAATTTCTGATTAACTTACCATCATTGTGTTGAGCTAGCCTTTTATTGTATATTTTTATCACTCCTTTTTGGTTTTCAGGGAGTCTGACAAGATATGTATATACTATACCATGTGTAGTATTTTCCCACACATGTCATGTCTAATGTAGATGATGGATAGATTGACAATTGTATTGGTAAATCATATAGATACTCAGGTGCATAGATGGTTTATAGTGGTCAGGATTTGAGATTTGGAGACCAGATCTCTCGGTATTCTTTTTTAAGTTGGAACTTCATTTCTGCCTAGGCATATTTTTCCCCTTTACACATTGGTTATTTTATATCATACATTGATTTTATTCTATATAGGTTATTCATGGTTTTACCCTAGATGTTACAACCCTTTTTATTATTCCTCTACACTATTTCATGGAAACATTTGGGCATGTGCAAATAGTTGCAGTAGGAAAAGGACTCCCTTTTATTTTATTCCATCTTATAACATTTTTACATAACCTAGGATATGATTCTAGGCTATGTCTTATAGAAGCATGAACTTCTATAGGAAAAGAAGCCCCCAGTGGGTGCGGTATTTACATTATACTCCCTAAAAATCCTTGGAAAAAATGAAACATCAACCCATATACTTGGGTCATGGAAATTATATTAAAAATGTGCTTCCTTGTTTTAAACACACAAAAACTCTTTAATAATTATTTCTAGTACATGGTACATAAGACATTAAAACTCACGAAAAAACATGTATTAAAAACCGATACATAAAGATAACACTTAGCCAATCCCTTTTAACTCAATATTCATGATCATGATTTTGTCACTTTCATCAACTAGACCATGAATATCCCCACTAAAATATACATAATTTTATGGATAATTCTATGTTATGATATCTTCACAATCAAAATTTTCGATTTAAGCATTCCTTTAGCATTATAATGATGCTCTAAAGAGGTTTCTCATTTTAATCAAATAAATAATTCTAAATTAACCTCATTAGATTCTCCACAGCATATTTTCCCTGAAAAGTATCATCCAACCCTTCCACTATAATCTCCTCATCCAGATGATGTGCTAGAAGTGGGTTTTCACTGCTCATATTCAATGAAATAAGAGGATAAAATGTCGTTCCACTACCCACTGACTGTCTCTAAAGAAGTTTGTCTTTAGAATCTGATTCATCCAATACCTAATCCATATGTATTTAAACTAATGTACACTGATATTGATTCAAGTGAATTCAATTAATACCATAATAGTATTCTAGAAATTTCTATAGACAAGATATTTATTTAAGTTGTCGCGCCACAACATAAACAAAGGTGTACTCTAATCCAACACCCTGGGATCATCAAAATTTAGTCAAATTGATAGAGTCTGACCATAATTCAGGTGTAACCTAATAATAAACTACTAGATTACAAGGATTTTATTTGTGGTAGTCCATTATAATAATATTACATGTAAGACTTTGGTACAAAACTGTGATTTCCATGTATCAAGAACACTGACTAATCCCAACAATGGTATCTATCATGGAAATCATGTTAATTAATTTTATTGTTTCGCTGATTCATTTAAATTATTTCCTATATGGTAATATCATAATCACTTAGGAAAACTGATGTTTCTTTTATTATCCAAACTTCCATAGTGTATCATTAAGAGTGTGTTTCAACAGATCTAATAAGCCCTTTGATTTATTATTTAGATCGATGTATAAAAAATGATCTCTCATTATACTAAAGATAATGTCAATATGGTTGAAAATATCATCTCTAAAATACGAGTACACTAATAATACATAAACAATAATAAATAAGACTTGAGACACTCCTTTTATATCCCAAATGATGTTCAAGGAGATCTTTTCGACCAACCATATTCAACAATTCATTGGAAATAGTAGTTAAAAAACCTCTAAATGTCATACTTAAAAATAGATAGGTTTTACATAAAAATGAATCATCCATTACAAAAAACTACACCTTCAATAATGATGAATTTCAGGATTGTTTTAAAAACCCTCACCATAGTCCTACCTTGACTTACGATTTAGCCAAAGGTTTTATACAAAACCATCCATTTTTTCATCATGATTCCTTCAAAGCACTTATATTCCTTAGATGCATTACATTCCTATGTTTTCCATGCACCCAAATCCTAAATACAATTTCTAGACACTCTCTCAACCCATAAATGTGTTTTATATCGAGTATCACTTCAAGGACTAGAACTTGAACATACCAGCGTCACAGCTTCAAAAATCCATTCTTAGAATGTCCAACACATTTTTTTGTTTCACTAACTATACAAGGAATGTGACATTAAAGTAAATTTGATATGATTATTCCAAATTAAAGATTGTACTATTTATCATTTAATATTAATGGGAACTGATCTCACACTACATGCACCATTCACCATAAAATAATGGGTTATCGATGTTATTGACATGGTTTTACCAAGTTTCAAAACAGAAAGACGGAATAAATAGCCACATAAAAGTGCATTAGATAAAATTTATTCTAGCAAAAAATGTTAAACTCTCCCTATTCATGACAAAACAATTCATCAATACTATTCAAAGAAACTAAATCTAAACCAATCTATTGTGATAAAACGCCCTATACTCTTACAACGTCATACTCGGCTCTAGGAAAACCCAATTTTCACTAATTTCAAGATCAATATACTTTGAAAATGACCTAATAACATAATATAAAATCTCACGTCTCTAATGATTTCCATAGAACTCATACTATTCATTGTATTATTTTAGGAATATAATGAGTTCTGTACGAATAAAAGTCTACTATACCAAGGTTTTATCAAAAAAAACAACAAATAATTGGATAAGATCCACAGACCTATCATCCCAATTCCTCATATTATCCAATTTCCTATAAAAAGGATTTTACCTATTGTTTTATTATCTCATATGATTTTCAGTCCAGTTGAGGAAATCTTGAGTTTTCCATCATTGAAAAAAATGATCACTTGACATACTAAAAAATCCATCAATCCCTAGCCTGTATAACCTACTAAAAATTACCATTTCATGATGACCCTGTCTATAATAAGGATAAACTTAATTAAAATACTTCTATAAATTCTAGGGGTGTCATATTATCACAAAGCGTCCTACATTGGATACAAACACCCAAATGAAACCTCTTTTATGAAATTGATCATAAGCATTTGGTAAGGTATTGATTTTTTATGGTTATACCCACCCATGCATAGCCATCTAATGAAATATAACGCATCAACCCAAAAACAATGTCTGAAAAAAAGTTCACTAGGATTACAATCCTATCCTCTATGATTAATATTCCTGAAATAGGTCAACAGAAACCTATGAGTAATGTATATAGTTCTATATAAGGTAAAACTAGATGAAAGTTTTAAACTACCCTTTCAATAGTTTTAAAACTAAAAACATATTAATAAGGATTCTTGTAACACATTACAGTAATAAGAATATGATTATAAATCATTTTATGTTCTCAATTTTAAAACATCATGTTCATGTTATAAAGAATAACGATACATGGTACTTTATTTACCTAACACAAAAAGGAAACATATGATTCTTATATAAAAAATACTGTATTAAGTTGAAATAATATCATAATTAATACATTTATATAATAATTTTATTTTTATATGTTTTTTTATAAAAAACTATCAAATCTATATAGGTCAATGAAAATGAAAATTTCAAGCTATTGATCAAAATACGGTGTAGGATGTAATTGGAATTTTAATTAACTGATGCCTACCATTATTAAATATCAAAAGAAGATAATAATTTTTTTTAATTTAAGTGGATCAACTTATTAATATTACAACATACATTTATATTTAACCCATATAAGTGGTTGGCAGAACATTAATTAACAATAACATTTTTCATAAGAATACCCCAATAGGTTAGGGACAAAGGAATATAAAAATAAATTTGGTCTATAAGGGTATCATCATTCTATACTAGGTCTATTTACATGTAACATAATTTTTTTAAATTAAAATTTAATACACACATAGTGGGTTTATCATATTAGCATATCATGTCATGTATGACCTATAAGGGTTATGCCTCATTTATCTCATATGGAATATGCCCCAACATTCCTATAGTGTCCAGTTGTGCATTTAGCTTTATAACATTACAAGTTATCAATCCCATGTATAGAGGAACACACCTCTATATATATATATATACCATGGATTAATTAGATTCATTAAAATTTAAAATTTATAAAGGTAAATTTATTTCTAAGTTATAGTTGATATGCATTTATCTCCGACCATGTGTTTATCTTTGATTTCAGAACACTCAAAGTCCATTTAAGATTGTTTGTTTATATGGGTTACCCTTCAAAATTTATACAGGGCTATACACATTATAAATTGATAGTTTCACACATTTAATTATAACCATATATTTTTTATCCCATTAAACCAATGTTTTAGGGTTCAAACATGTCATTATTAGTTAGTTAAGGAACCAACATCAATTTAGAAAGGAAAACGTAATTTATGTTGATGTGGAAAATTTAATGACAAATAATATATCTCAATTATATCAAAGTAGGATATAAAATAAATTTCATAAAAAATTTATAAAAAGGAAACCAAAGAATGATGGTATATATGAAATCACGGTAAATAATCACCTAAACATTGTATTCAAATAGGCATGACTCTAAATATGATAAGGAACATATATCATGTATCAAGAATTTAAGTAATGAAAATTACATGGTATGGAATATACATGTAATGTGAATATCTATGTTCCTATAATGATGCATGTAATAATACATTCTTTTTATACCATTCCATTGTTAAAATATCATAAATAACATAAATCATTAACCATCAGAATTTACATCAATCCCTCAAGGTGAAATAATAATCAACTGTAATCACCAAGATAACAACAAAAGTCCAATACTTTGTCACTTGGTCTTTTCACCATGCATGGGTGGATCAATACCATACATGATTGTTTATCAATCACTGACACATTCCTAGTCTCCTATCTAATAGACTGAATATAAATATAAAGAAAATAATTATCTGATACCAAATTGTAATGTTGAAACTTGAGATCCACTGAAACTATGTCGTAGGTTGGTTGGTCATGTAGCCTTAATCGTGCCTCAACATATGCCAGAGGCTGCTAAATAGTAGTGAGGATTCAATAATGGTACTATAGGGAGACTATACCCTCATTATCAGGTTATAAAAATGGTATATCAATAATAAGTTATCTATGAAAGTAAAAAATAATTGATAGATTGGCTAATAATAAATATACAACTATGTTTGTGCTTATGAAGCTTAAAAACAAAAGAAGTTAAAAAATAACACCAACACATTGAAGAATACATACAATGAAATACACGTGTATCAAAATGAATAATATATTCAAGTGTTATCTCCATTATAATTCTGATAACAAGCATATTCATTTCCTCGTATGCTCTTAGGTACAAGAGTAACAACACTAGCATAATCCATGATCAGGAACCGGTAACCATGAGGCATGTTTGGGTAAAAAATGGGGGTTCATACAAGGTTTGAGATAAACTAAATAGGAAACCACCAAATGTGTATAATAATATTTATTCAATGGGTTTAAAATGCATCAATGTGAAGTTATAATAATTATATAAATAAAGAAATAAATATAATCATGTCAGACTCAGGTTCATCAAGGAAACCTTGATGATCATTCCTTCTTCGGTCTAAGAAAAAATATACCTTATAATGGGTTTCTATTTATATAGTTATATATTTATACATATATACATGTACTTAATAATATGTACTATACAGATAATAAAATATGTAGAAATATATATAGATATATTCTACTAGTAAATATATGAGGTGTAACTCAAATTTCCCTTCATAATCATAAAATTTAGATATTTTAAATAACGGTATCCATTCCCAAGTATCACAACTTATAAGGGACTCCATTCTTGGGTATCACAAATAATAATCGATACCACACCCAAGTATCACATGAAACAAGTGTTTGTAATATCCTAGGTATTTATTGAATAATACATTTTAATATATATTAATATCTACGAATGAGATATTAATTTTACATTAAATGGGATGCTTTTTCTAATAGCATACTTGACATGCAATAATGGGTTTCTTGAAAATCTTACGCTGCACAAAACACTGAGTTATACCGACAAATAATACAATAATAAAATTATTATTTTAAATGGTAGTTAACACCAAGACATCATATTGGTGGTAACGAAAAAAATAACTACAATATGATTGTACATTTTTGTTATATTTTTTCAAATTTATCCAATATATTTTAGAGTCTTAAAATGAGAATGAATCTAATTTTAAGCATAAAATACTCTAATATTTTTTAAAGGATGTCTTACCAAATTTTGATGGTGAACCATTTTTAAATATAGTTTCTATCACTTTTAAATGTTCTATATGAAAAAATAAACTTCTTATTTGATATCGAGACATCAAAATTTACTTTTGTTGGAATTTTGGAATTTTTCTGATAAAATGCATATTTTAATTAATAGCGAAAAATAATGCATTTTAATTCCAAATTGTCTTTTCATCTAATTTATTTGTATTGGTATATTACCATTTGAATAGGTTTTAATGTATATTAATATTATTTTTTAATATTTAATCAAATTTTGGACATTATAGGTAATTTCTCCTTGAAATTTGATGTAAACACATGTCAATCTTTTAATGGTTTATACCATTAAAAAACATGTATTCTTATTTTGACAATGGGAATTAATTCTAAATTAATTATCAGAACTTTTATGTTTTGAATATGGAAAAATTGATTCCATATTTGGAATCATAAGGTTCCATTTATGAAAATACGTCTCTTTTATTTTTGGACATGATGAATACTAACTTTAGTAATTATTTTTATTTACCATATTAAAGGGTAAATCAAGTAAATAAAGGTAACAATAGTATTATAATAATATAAAAATACCATAACACTAGTCCAAATCCTATTGGATGATATATTTAGGACTAATAAAAACATTGATACGAAGCTTTTGCCTTTGGAAGCCACTTGGGTGTGGTTATGACACATATAGCTTTTAATTTGAAGTAAAAGAAAATATGTTATAAACCTAAATATTATTAATAAAAAAAATTAATATGGGTTTATAAAAATAATATATTCAAATATAAATATGAATTATAAATATAAAAAACCTTCCTTCATCATGGTATTTTATCTATAATATTTAGACATTAAATTATTAAATTTAATTTTGAACAATGATGATGTAGTGATTACTTTATTTAAGAAGGAATCAAATAAATGATATTATAAATATTAAAATAAATATTATATCACATAATTTAGGTCATAAACTATTTTTATAGGTTAATATGGCATGTCATAAGACTATTAAATTATTTTTTTAATGTTATCTATCTTTTTGAATATTATTTAATTTCAATAAATGAATTCTGTAAAAATTGATATAATTGAGGTTTTATAAAAATATTAATTTATTAAATTATTTAAAAATATTAAAAATAATTTAAATTAAAATAGAGACTATGATAAGGTCCAAAAATTCATTAAGTGTCCAATTGTGTAAATTTACTCCATATAAGTAAAATTAATAGGCTCTTAATAATTGAAATTTTGTTACTCTAACTAAAATTAAAAGAGAATAGTTACAGGAAAACAGATAAGATATGGTATAAAATTAAATCAATTAATTTATAAAAATTATTATATGATATAATTTATAACTATCCTCATAATATATTAATTTGGATCCATTTCTATTAAAAAATTAATTTTTATTAATTTAATATTTTAATACTTTCAAAGGGTGCCCCTTCCCTTTTCTATACAAATGTACCCTCTCTTCTCCAATATTGAAATTTCAAGAACACTTTGGTTTGTATAATATATACCAAAAACTACTCTTATAATCACAACCCTCATTCTAAAAGCATCAACTTGGACATAAATCTTCCCAGGGAATCCTTTTGGTATAAACCAAAAAAGTTACCCTATTAAGTGGCAACACCATCCCTCATGCTTTTTAGATTCATTTCCATTTACCACTCCCTATAATATTCTTATTTTATGATCACATAAAAAATAAGTATCCAACATATACTAGGATGTTTTTATGATAATTTTTCAACCTACACTTATACACACATCTATTTAATGGGTAACAAACATATTGTTTCTGTGTACGGTGAACTGCTGCATCACAAAATGATAATTGTTCAATTTGTTCTTACCACCTATCATGGTGGACATTATGATAAAAACTATATTTCTATATAATATATATTATATTATTATTTTCTCTATTCTTTGATAATTTATATTTAGAACATACCTTTATTCCTTCCATGTTGTGTACATATGGTAATTTCATTTGAGGAAGTGTGGATTACCGCCCCCTCAAAGATATATGACTTGTCCCCGCTATACATGGAACATATAATGGATGGAATTATTAATAATATGAGACATACATGAAATTAATATTATACTTTTATTATAATTTACATTTATATCATTTAATTATTATTCTTTTCATATGAAAAAGAAATTAATGTAGCATTCATGCGTACGTACGACCTACTATCTCCATGAACGATGTATTTCATTTTTTATCTCTAAATATTATGTATATTCTAAATACATATATAATGTATATATATGATATTTAAATCTTCATAAATATTATGTAGATGATGTACTTTTGACCACGTAGTCAATTTACATAAAATAATTCATTTTTTACTCAAGTAACGAATATCAACAAAACATATGATATGAGCTTAAATAATTATATATTTATTATAACATGGTAATATGTGTTATAAAATTAATAATAAACATGAAAAATGTTCTCAAGGAATTTCAAATTAACCTAAGTTTATTATTTAGGAACATGACAACTGTTCGTTACAAGTCAGACTCAAGGTAAGGGACTTCGTCTCAATCTTCCTTCATTAAGGCATATTTTGATAATATAAACCTCCTTATTTTATAAAGTGTATAATCAACCCTTTGAATTTTAATTTCATTCAACATTTTTTAAAAGGGAATCTATTTATATGAATGTTTCCACTAAATGACAAAAGGAATGTTTTTAATGTATGCGGTAACAATGACTTCTCAGCCGCTACAACCATTATTTTATATTTGTGTCACACCCAGATTTTTATTTTAGTCTCGAACCTATCTTGGGTTTGTTCTTGGTGGTTTTTTAGGTATTGGGTGTGACATGGTTGAGGTCTTGAGTTAGTGTTGGCGCAGTTCGGGTTTGGGTCCCGGATAAAAATTTTAAAATTTGGAAATTTGCAGGTTTTAGGCTGGTGGGCGGGCACCGCATGGTAGAGGAAGCTGTGTAGTAAGCATGGGTACCCGTACAGTCACATAAAGTATAGGAAATAACCCATACCTAGTCCACACACTATCACTTGATCCATGCGGGTGACTATGCGGCCACCCTGAATATGAAATAATTAACCCATTATAATGTGAGTAAAATAAAATAATAAATAAATTTAATAGAGAGAGATATTAAATAAAATAAAAATAAGTGAAATAAAAATTTAAATAATTGTTTTAATAATAATATTATTATTATTTTTGAGAGTATTATTATAATTATTATTTGTTTTAATAATATTTATATTATTAATCATATAATTTTATGGGTTAAGAATTTAGTTTTTATAATGTTGATAATATTTTAATTATTAATTTATGTTGAGTAAATATTTTAGGGTTTATATTCCCTTTCTCCCCCTCCCCCACATCTCCCTCTTCCCCCATCCACACCAGACATACAACCCCTCCCTTCTCTCCCCCTCCATTCACACCTCCCTCCCTGCTCCATCTAGAGTTTCATTGACTGTCGCACTCCCAACTCCGCTTGGAGTTGCACATACCACTGCCCTTATACTCTGTCTAGCGACCTGCCACCGCGCCACCCTCCTGCTCCGTTGGGAGACCGCCACCCTGCCGCTATTCTCTATCCCTCCGGTAATCCCTTCTCCCTCTTTCTTTGGTTTTGGTTTCCTATTGTTACGGTTTATGTTTTTTGGGTCTGGTCTTGACTCGTTGAGTTCAATATTATTGTTTAATGTTTTCAACGGCTTGGACGGGGTGCAACTAGGGTTTGGTTGTAGTGAGAACAAGTTTCGCACCATCTTTCCAGAAGCTTCTTGGTAGAATTAAGTGATTCTATTCTTTACCATTTTTGATGAATTATTTATTCTCTCTTGTAAATTCTATATGTTCTATAAATTATGTGTGATGTGAAAAAATGGTTTTTGGAAAATTAATATGTGTATTATAGTTTTAAATAATTTATCTATGGGAAAATGGGTTTTTTTGGTGTGAAATGTTGGGGTTCCCTTTTGGAATATATTTTATAAATTTTATAAATGATTTATAAAATTATTTAAATGGTTTGAATTATAGTTTTCTATCATTAGGATGAGCGGTTAGTTTTAAAATGGAGTTTTTATATGAAACTGGGTGTGTTCTAAGTGAAACATTTTTTTTTCAATCATTTTCATTTTATAATGTTTTTGCATTATTTATTGAATTATTAATGTGATGCGAAAGTGGTATTTGATATGGTTAGATGTGAATTTAATTTTATATTATTTTATTTACATGAAATAATTTATTTTCCATTTGTAAAACCACATTGCGTCATTTGTTAGTGTCGTATAAATTATGTAATTAGTTCATTAAAACTTGAGTGGTATGAAAATTGTGTTTTGGAATAACATTGATGTGAATTTGATTTTTAAATGGTGTTTTCTGTGTTTTTTGGATGAAATGGAATTATAGTTTTTTCTAGAACTATTTTATAAATTTATTTAGTGGATTGTTAAATTATTTTAAAGGTGTAAACCATATTTGGGAAATATATCTCTTTGTGTTAGTTTCAAAAAATGGGTTTACGATATATAATTGGTGGTTTGTGATGCATGATTTTTGTTTGGTTAATAAATTGTTTAAGTTGTATTATGTGACATGTGAAACTTGATTGAACACAATAGAGAAACCCAAGTATTTATGTGGGATGAAATTTACTAGCATGATAGTGATCTGGAGCAGTTTATCTATGTTTCACTTATAAACTTTGACGTTGACAACACTAACTAAACACTAATAATGATGATGTTGGGGACCACTAGGTTATGGATGATTCATCTACTAGTGGTTCATGTGCATGAGAACAGATATTCATTATGGTTACTTTCACTGAGAAATGAGGTACCTGGGGCTCACTACTAACAAGTTCCTGGGGGTGTTCCCGTGACTAGTTACTATTGGCTATATTGTATTTACCATCAGCATACAGTGTATTTTGTTGGAAATATTCAATAGCGTGTGTGTTTTCTTTAAAATTAGGCATTCATAAAAGTTTCGTTCTTAAAAACTATTATATTTAATGTTCCACCTATTTGAAACTAATTTTTTTCATAGTTTCATTCCTTGAAAACTATTTTCTAATTAAAGTTTCACTCCTTTGTGAGATGTTTAAAT
The DNA here is from genome assembly GCA_963277665.1 of Viscum album. NCBI lineage: Eukaryota > Viridiplantae > Streptophyta > Magnoliopsida > Santalales > Viscaceae > Viscum > Viscum album. The sequence continues at coordinate 629,680,268 of OY728146.1, forward strand.
TTAAAGTTATTTTCCATAAACTTGTTAGAGAATTTCCATTTATTATAAAGAATGCATGTTTTATTTTTCACTTAATGTTTCATTCATGGAATCTCTACCTGAGTGGCATCCTACTGGGCTTTGGCTCACACCCTGCATACACCTTTGGTTGTTTGTAGACTCAGTTTTCTATCTATTTCATGTTAAGGAAATATGTTTCAGTGTTTCAGTTTGTTCTTCCTGTGGTTTTGGTTTTGGATCTTGGTGGTGATGGCTTGAGGACATTACTCCTCTTGTTGTACATAGGTTTAGAGTGTTTTTTTGGTTTTACCATTGTGTTATTGTTCTTTTGGAACTTGTTTAGTTATAAATGATGTATTTGGAATTTATTAAAATTTCATTTGGTTAATTTTTTCAGATCTGGATTTGGGTATTTTTTGTCACTTTAATATGTTTAATTTAGGTAAAACGTTCCCAAATAGTTTCCTTTGATACCTATGCAATTTTTCCAGCCAATGGGGATCGACAATGCCCTTCGATCCTTGTCGCAGACTGGTTCAAGTGACCATTTCAGGGTCAACTTGGGTTGGATCGTGAAAACATGGTATTAGAGTGGTTATGCTCTTTTGAAACTTCTTCCATGAAGTATATTCTGGGTAGATAGAAGCTATGATTGTCGGGACATGATGTTCTGATTGTGAGATGGGTTCTTGACTAGAAAACATTTTGGCAGGACTTGAGTTACAAAGGGAAGTTGAGTTCTATATGAGTTCTTTGACCCTTGTGGTCATTTTTTTGGGATATGAAATGGGAGTTGGGTCAATAGTTTTAGTGTGCTCACAGGGCCTCACAATCCTTCTATAGCTGGGTATGTGGTCTTATAATACTCTCTATGTGGGTGGTGTGTTTGACATATGGCCTCCAACCATATGGTTAAGTCTCCCACCTACACTAGTTCCATTTGTGAGTCTTTTAGAATTTTCTTGAATTATGAAAATTATTTTGAAAACCATTGTGTTGGAATTGGGGAAGGTGGTATTTAATTGGAAATAGTAGAATCTTGAAAAATGGAAAATGGGTTTTCAAATATATATAATATAATATTTTTTGGAAAGTTGGGATGGTGGAAATGTGTATAAATATGATGAGTTGGTTTTGGAAATTGGTTTTGCGTGATTGGTGTTTTTCTAAAAAGGGATGTTTGTAATGAAAAGATTGTTTGGGAAGTTGTTTAAAAATGAAAATTATTTTTATAGAAATTGATGGGGTTTATTTTTCTAGAATGGTAACTTTTTTTGTTGTGTGGGAATCTAAAAATGGTTTTGACGTGGTGGTAAATGTACCTTTGGAAGGTACTCTATTTTTGAGTTGAGTTGAATGTTTTGGTATGCCTTGGAAAATGAAGATGTTTCTTTTAGCCTTTGGTGTGTTCATGTGTTATCACATGCATGGTGGTATATGAGAATGTGGATGTGTTCTTGGTATGTCATGATTGGATGGGTTCCTGCGGTGGCATGAAAATGTGCATATGAGTGAGACTCAATGGAACACCATTGGTGATTTTGAAAACCCACAAAGTTTGTTTGTTTTTAGAAATTGTTTAGAGATGAAAATTATGGTGTTTTTGAATGATGGTGGTTATGTGGGTTTCTATTCATTTTCATATAGTTTTTTATGCTTCCTCATGACCTAGAAGTGATGTTCTTGTTGTGTCTTAAGATGGAATCTTGTTGGTGGATCAGTTTTTGGGAAATGTCAGTGAGTTTCTAAGGATTTTTTAGATGTTTTGATGTGTCTATAGATGATTCTCCATTGGAAATACTTCCAGTTGATCAACCAAAGATTTTTTTTCTAATTTCAAATCCACCTCTTCGGATGTCGTATCATCCTATTTGTTGGAATAAAGAGATATTTGGGATTGATTTATTGTGTCTTTCTATTATGATTATTCTATCAGTTATGGTTGTCGTGCTCAGTAATGTTGGTGTGTTTTGTCATGTTCCATAACCATTCTACTCCTTATTTGGAGTGAAGTATTATTATGTTATTTATCTACGAGTTCTGATTTGGATAAAGGTGTGAGGTTGAGAAATAAAGTTTTTTGGTGTTTGTTGATCCATTGATTCTACATGGGTGTGCTATGTGGAACTGTGTGGAACTAAGGGAAAGTGTTATAGTTAGTGTTAGTAGCTCCTGACTGTGAGATAGTAGATGATTCATCCATAAGTTCTCTAACCATAGGTCTTAGAGTGAATATTGGTCATAATATGAAATTCTGAAGGAGTTGGTGGTTTTTTGTGGTTTCAGTGGTCCAACCATTGGGCCCCTTCCCTCCCAACCCTGTGTGGTTGGGGTTTTGGATCCATGTGGGATGTTTCAACATAGTTATTTTCCCCTTCATTTAGGGGTGGGAGTTTTTTTGTTCATTTTGTGTTTCTATTAACATGAGTTGTAAGGTTGTTGTGGGAATGTTTTTGTGGGCCGACGTGGCAGGGTCTGGTTCTAGCTTATGTAAAATTTTCATTTGGTTGTTTATAGTTGAGCCTTAATGGTGGGGAGACCCACTATGATCCTCGACGAGAATCGTTAATGGATTCAATGAGTGATAGTTGTTTCCTAATGGTAGGGAGCCCATTCTAGCCTCCCTTTATATTGATGGCTTTCATGAGTGGTCCTCTTTTTTGGTGAACATTGTGTTCATTGGAAGAAGGAACAACAATATGGTCCTTATTGTTGATGTAGTGGCTCGATCCTTATTTTGGTTCTTGGTAAGTGGTTGTGAGTTGTTGTTCTTTTTTTAGGAAATGGGATTTAGTTATGTTAATGATGGATGAGATGTCCTTGGATTTAGTGGTTTGATTGTATTGATATAGAATCCTTAGGCATTGATCAAACAGTTGGAAGGTGTTAAGGATTTCTAGGGGGAAAGCATTTATGGCGGGGAGAATTTTCACACCCAATTTTTTATTTTATCCTCAGACCTAGCTATGTTTGGTTCTCAGTTGTTTTTCTTAGGAACCAGGTGTGACGAGTTTGAAGACTTAAATTAGTGTGGTCACAATTCAGGTTTGGATCCTAGATTAAAATTTTAGATTTCGGAAATTTATGAGTTCTAGGCCGGTGTGTGGGCACCACATAGTTGTGGAATCCGTTTGGTCAGCCTGGGTATCCGTTCAGTTACTTCAAGAATATAAATAGACCTCTACACGGTCCATTCATGGTCAATTGAGCTGTTTGGGGTTATTGCATGGCCACCCTGCATTCAAAATAATTAATGTGTTATAATGTGAGAAAAATAAAATAATAAATAAATTTAACTGAGGGTGCGATAAAATAAAATAAAAATATAAGATATAAAAATTTAAAGAAATGTTATTATAATAAAAATAAATTTTTTTTGAGATTATTATTATTATTATTAGTATTAATAATATTGATATTGTAAATATTATCATTTTAGTGGTTAACAATTCAGTTTTTATTAAGTTAATAACACTGTTATTATTAATTTTTGATAAGTTAAATTTTTAGGGTTTTTATTCATTTTCTTTACATTCCCCATTTCTCCTTCTTCCCCTATCCACCCTGTAACGCCCCGACCCTAGTTACCCAGAGTCGGTGCATTATTACATAACATTGTCATGATCATGAGAAAGATCAAGTCTCGAAAGACCGATTAGTTTAGTAGCCTTGGAATAACTAGATACATCCATAAATTTTTACATTACATCATAAAAAAAACATCTTGTCTTCATATCCCCTCATACTATCCCTGCAGGTCATTCATAAATTACTTCTTCATAATCCTGGAAAAAAAAATTAAAACATTGAAAGGGGTGAGCTCGGATGCTCAGTAAGGATAACATTATAGCAGAAGCTTTCATAAATAAGCATAAACACTTAAGGCAATTTATAACTAAAACAAAAGCCTTTGAAACTTGAACTTCAGCATAAAATGGCAAAGGTAAAATGAAATAATTCCATTTACTTACTCACATGGATATTCGACTAGTCGAATGATCACATGAAATATCAATAACCACTTTCATAATGATGGAATGCATAATGCCAGACTATCATAACCACATAGCCAAGGCCTCGTGCCAAGACTACAAATAAGATTTTGCCAAGGCCTTGTGCCAAGACACTAGTTTGTCTCATGAGACCTACCGATGCATCGAGGAGCTATAGCGGGCTCCACCCGTCACTTATTAAGTCCAATGCATTCCTCATATGAATAGGTTTAAGCATAAAATAAACATTCGTATTAAAACTAGCATACGAAATGTCAATACTTTAACCACAATCCATGAATGGTATAGAAATAGAACATCCACAGTCAAATATAACTCATTTGATACAATATGGAAGATTGTATTGTATCACATTAACCTCAATCATGAATAATGAAGGATGTTGACATAGATGAAAATAATCATCAAAACTATTTGAGAGAAATATCCCCCTTTTCTTGAAAACATTTAAAAGTCACACTATTTGTCAAGAAGCCATTTAAAAATAGATTTTTGAATCAAAGTGTACCATACCACTTTGAAACCTTTTAAAAGGATTTTTAATTTCTAAACTTTAATGTCCATATAAATAAATCCTTAAAACCATTTTTAAAACATGGACATTAATGAGAAAGATTTAGATGAATAAGTCTTTAAAACATTTAAAAATGGTATTTTAGTTAGAGATTCTAACCAAAAGAGAGACACTTGAATGAAAATAATTGAGGTAATAAAAACTTTGTAATATCATGAGAATAAAGGGAAATCATGATATACTATGTCAAAGTACATTATATACACCACATAAAAGTGATTTGGTGTATATCAACAAAGAAGTCTCAATGGAATGTAAGTTGAGATGAAATCTCTCATAAAGGACATATCCTTAGGTTAAAGATAAATCAACAACATAATTATGTGTGAAAAATATAAATACACTAAATATGATTGGATATTCAGTGTAAAACAATCAAAGTATATTCACACATATTCCTGTAAAAACAACACCAACGAATTGGATGTTTAAGTCAACAAATGGTGAAAGAGTTAAAATTACTCTTATCAAATTCATATCAATGACTTGAGAATTTTCAATGGAGTGATTATGTGTATCAAAAGTATATCCACAGGAAGGGTAGTGGAAATTATGACATAATCAAATGAATAGTGATTCCACACATAATCTTGGGGTAATATAATCAAAGAAATATACGTAAAGCCAAATGAGTGGAAATTGAAATCTCAAATTCCCTTATTGATTAGGTAACTTAAGAAACAAACACCCATGAAAGAAAGATCATACTATGATGATGTAAATACCCATAAAATAAATTATATCACACAATGAATACAATCATGGGTAGTACACATACACCACATGCAACAATTATGTGGTGATCAATGGAATTCTCACGAAATTAAAAGTGAGACAAGAAACCCCTTACCACGTTAATCAACTGAGTCGCATGGCCAAAAGTTAATAACCACCAAATTATTTACAGAATAACATGAATATAAAGTGAATCATGATAATATATATCAAATGGAAGTACACAATACACCACTTTCAATAATTTAGTAGCGAACAATGGAAATCTCACGGAATTGAAAGTGAGATAAGAGAATCCCTTACTTTGTACTTTTACCTTGGTCGATGGTAGGTTTACCTCCTGTATAATGGTTAAATAATTGTTATTGAATAATACAAGAATCAGTTACTTTAATATGATATCATATATGATCTTTTAACATTGATTTGTTAATAATATCTTAGAATTATCGTCATTTTAGGTGTTAACGGGTTCATTTTACTTTACATTCTTTGTTATGTGAGCCATATTCGTTATTAATGGGATGTATATTATTCATATCCAGAATGGTATCAAGTCCTTAAAAATCATTTTTAAATCATCAAATGATAATTATACTTGAATGGATACGATGGAGAATGAATCTCATCGCGATCGTGGAGACGGTAGTCCGTACGTACGCACAAATACTACTTCCATTTAATTTTTATTTTAAAAGAATCGAATCCAAATGATACATAGGTATATTACTATTCCAGTAAAATATAATATTTTATATATGTTACTTAATTTCATTAACACCATCCTTTATACGTTCCATGTGTGGTATGAATGAGTCATATCATTTTAAGGGGGCGGTAGTCCGCACTTCCTCAAATGAAATTATCGTATGTATATACAACATGAAACGAATAATTGTATGAAATAAAATGGAATTACAGAAGCTTATATATAAAATATATATCATTAATATCATATTTAATTACAGTGTCATCCTAATGGCCACCATGAGAGGCGGTAAGATGTATTTGAACAATCATCGTTTCGTGAGGCGTTAGTTTGCCATCCACAGAAACATTATGTTCATCATCCATTAGATGGAGTTGTGTGAATGTGTAGTTTGAATCCTTCTTATAACAACATCCTAGTATATTTTGGATACTGGTGTTGTTACAAAAGAAAGGAAATAAAAAGAGTTTGGGGGTTGGAGAAGCAAAATAATTGAAAATAATTTAAGAGAAAATGTTACCTTTAATTTAGGTAACTCACTTTGGTTGGAACCAAAGGACTTCTTGAAATGCTTTCTTCCTAAGGGGAAGCTTCAAGGAGGAGGAGAGGGATGTGGGGAGCTTAGTTGGGCAGAGTTTGGACGAGCCATGTGTCTTGAGAGGTGTGAGGAATGAGTAGAAGTGGTCTCCTTTTATAAGGGAGAGGAGGGGCTCTTTAGGAAAGAGTGAAAGTATTTCTTTATAATATAATTATATTCGGTTTATAATGGACCAAAAATAATTGAGGTCGAAGATAAGATGACTCATATTCTAAATAACATCAACCAATAAGAATTGGACAGGTTTTAGATAATATTTTAATCATTATAATCTTATTTATTTAAATGATTTATTAATGAGGTAAACATTGCATCATTATTGTGTCATTAATAATTTAAATTATATGATGTCTAAAAATTATAAATAAAATATCATTATGTAGGAAATCGTTTTAGCTTTCTAATGAATATTTATAATCGAAAATCCAACATGTATAACCCTATGTAAAAATTGTTCTTTTAAAAGATGTAAGCTTATGCCATTTTTGTATTCATTTTAACTTAATTAAAATAAAGTGTCATTATCACTTTAAAGTGGATCAATGGGGACCCAAAATTGACCCAAAGATGCCCATGGTCGACCATGTATCAACCAATAGGGTTAAGACACGTTGTAGGGTAATTTAGTATTATTATAATGTTATTTTTTAACCCTTATTTACCGGATTTACCCTTAACCATGGTAAATAAAATATTTACCGCAGTAATTATTCAAAATGTCTAAAAATAAAAGTTACCTATTTACACAATTTGAACATCCTTATTCCAAATATGGAATCCATTTTTCTAAATTCAAAACACAGAAGTGGCAGAAATTAATTTAAAATTAATTCCCGCTGTCAAAACAAAAAGCGTGTCTTTAAGAGATAATAACTATCAAAAGATTGACACTTGTTTATGTTCGGTTTAATTGTAAAATTATGTCCAATGACCAAAATTATATTAAATGGTAAAAATATATTCTAAATATACTTTAAAACCACTCAAATTCATAATTTATCACTATTAATTATTTTGATTAAAAAAGTTGTTTTTAATTAAAATTTAGTAATTTTTACTATTCATCAAAATATGAAAGTTATCCAAAAAGTACCAAAATTTCACCTTAGGCTAAATTTGATATTCCGAATCCAAAAATGATGTCCATTTTGAAATATAAAATATATATAATTTCAAAAAATGAAGTATTACTATTCATAACGGCTAGTTTGATCGGTTGTGGTGTGTGTTAAAACTCGAAGTTGCGTACAACACACGCTACTGTTTTATTCAAAGGAAAGCGTACCGTGGAAGCTTGGGATGTTTTATTTTAAATTTTTTGATGTCCCCATTTAGTCAAAAAGTTTAAAATATTTTATTTAAAAAGGGTTCACTATTAAAAGTTGGTAAAACTACAATACTGAAGATGAATTTGTTCTTACATTATGTCTAAGAAACTCATAATATGGATTCTAAAATTATAAGGATTATATAAAGTTTAAAATTTAGTTAATACTATTCATAACCTTTTTTGAACGGCTTGTTTGGTAAGTCATGGTGCGCTTGAACTTGGTGTTGCGTGTAGTGCAAGTTATTGAATTATTTTGAAGAAATAACACACTATGAAATCTTGGGGTGTTACATTCTCCCCTCCTTCAATAAATTGCGTCCTCGCAATTTGAAATTGTTCTTCGAAAATAAAAGGTTGAAAATAGAAAATATATTTGTGGGAAAACCCACATCGGAAATTGGTTTACTAAAATTTAGTCTTAATATGAGGAAAAGAGAAATGAAAGGGTCACCACCAAATTATGATCTCGATTAGGAGAACATTGGTGGCAATTAGAGACATATAATTGGAGGAAAAACGTAAATATTTATAGGTAGTGGTTGAGGTCATGAATCACAAAAAAGTATAAAATTGAGGTCCTTAAACTCATCAATCTATGATGATTTGAAGTACCATCGGTTCAACAAAATATAGGGTATTGGGATCACACATTTTTGACATTTCAAAATATCTTAGTTGAAATCCCACATCGAAAAATGAATAAATGAGGCCTCTATTTAAAATAAAGAGTGGAAAGTATGAAGATTACCGAAAATAACACATACTAGGGTTCCATGTAGGAAAATATGGATATGGAGGAGAAATCTAACCATCAATTATCTGATGGAGAGTGGTAGAGAACATGGCTATGAAAAGGCCAACAATCCCAAAGCCATAAATTAGTGATGATTTAAGGTACCATCTAGGACAACATTTTTTTTTAAAGTTAAATTACATAAGGAAGATGAATTCATTTATGATATTGACTAAGAACATTATGAGATATACTTAAATTTTAAGAAGATTTTCATTCTTTAATAAATTTCCACCACTAACTCAATTTTTTTAAACGATGAGTATTCAAGAAGACTTGGTCACACTGGAAGAGCTAGAATAAACTTCTATAGAATCACATGATCCATGCAAGATAAACCATATATTTACATTGTCTTTGAAGATTAATCAAAACCAAAATGGTTAGTGAATGATCTAATGATCCCCCAAAAGGATATTCATTGAGATAAATATGCACTAATCTTAATTTCTAAAATTAAACCAACAATACCCCAAAGTTAAATAGATATCATTCAATAACCAATTGTCCTTAAAATCCTTTAATATAATCCAAACTAATATTGAAACCCAAAACATAGAAGAATTTGATTATGTAGTCTCCCATGTTACATTGTATCTCCAAATGACATCAAATACTCTTAAAGTCACATACTTAAAAGTAATTAACATCATCACATATTCTCTGTTATAGGTTAATCATTTCCATAAATAACCCAAATCACTATAAATCAACAATAAAAATGTAGATAAAAATCCACCATTACTCTACAAATGAAACCTCATTGTATTCTATTTTCCTTGGGCATATAGTGTTCCTAACAAAACGAACATCTTCCAAAATAACATTTATCACTTAATCACCAAATCATTTTCCTATACCAAGGGTATTTATTTGATAAGACATAAGAACCCAAATCATCTTATTATTGATCAATAAAATCATTTAACAAAAAAAATAGTCATACTGACCAGGGACTTCACGTAGTCCAGTGGTAGGCGATAAATCCCAATCGCACTTTGGTTGTGGGTTCGATTCCCACAGCTTTGTCCGACGCGACGGGTTGTCACACGGTCTACGTGTTGTCCTTTTTCAAAAACTATATTCTATAATATTACCAAAATGAGATAAAATTTTCAAAATAACATAATTTAACCACAAATGTTATATCATACTTTGCATTTTCATCCCAAATTATAATAACTTATCATTTTCTCAAACCCCAATGATCATATAAAACTAAATGGTTATTTATACCTATATCCACAAGAGAAGAGACAATTATTCCTCAAATATCATTCTCACATGGCAAACTGAGGGGTTACAAATACAAGAGAAAATTATTCCAAAGTAAACCCATCAACAAAGAGTGCTAATACTTTTTAAATTTTTCTCCAACCATTTATTTCCGCATAGCTTCTTCTTTGAGCAAGAAAATATCCTATAAAATAGGACATTCACTCGGGTAATGGCCAGGTCCCTTACATTTACGGCAAATGACTGTAAATGGACTCTTGGGACCATTTTTATCTTCTTCCATAGTACTCTTCATTTTTCTTCGGTAATTCTTCACTTTATGTCCTTCCTTCCCGCACGTAAAACATTTCGTTGTCCCATTGAGACACTTTCCTGGGTGTCTCTTTCCACAATTCCTGCATGATGAAAATTGAGGTTTCTTTTCTCCATGGTCTCCATTGCTATAGATCTTATCATTTATCACCTTTCTCTTCCTTGTTGAGTCTGGGAGTTGGTTAATATATGTGTTGTTGATCATATTTTTGGAAAACTGATTTGGAATAAAGACGATATCTTTTACGCCTATCAACATTCTATTTTGTTGCTCATTTCCACCACCGTTCCCACCTTGTACATCATTATCAAAGTCACTATGACTTCCTTGGAATCCAGCCATTGACTAAAACCAGAAAGCATTGTGTGAGTAATAGTAGTCGTAAAATCATTTAGAGATTAAAATGTCACCATATTCTCAATTTGAAACATATTAGGATTAACCAAGGTCATTTACACTCATCTTATGTATATATTACTTAAATCGGTTTGTAAAGAAAATGTAAATTATCCTAAGCATATCCCCCGGGAGTGTCGTAACCAAGAGTGCAGCAAGGCCCGTTGTCGTGCACCAGTTCCCGTTCGAGTCTAGCTCAAAGCGGTGTTTTCGGGTTTTACCCCTAGGTACATCTGTGCCAAAGCCGCCTCTACCTGCTCGTATCCAGACAGGGATGTGTTGCTTGGAAAACTCACAAAATCTCTACAATACCAAAATTCTAGGAAGTTCTTTTATACTAATCCTCAAAGTTTATCTTAGGTCTACGTGCTCTAATCAGAGTTTATCTAAATCTAGCTACCAAGGTTTGTACAAAACTTCCTCTGATACCAACTGTAACGCCCCGACCCTAGTTACCCAGAGTCGGTGCATTATTACATAACATTGGCATGATCATGAGAATGATCAAGTCTCTAAAGACCGATTAGTTTAGTAGCCTTGGAATAACTATATACATCCATAAATTTTTACATTACATCATAAAAAAAACATCTTGTCTTCATATCCCCTCATACTATCCCTGCAGGTCATTCATAAATTACTTCTTCATAATCCTGAAAAAAAAAACATTGAAAGGGGTGAGCTCGGATGCTCAGTAAAGATAACATTATAGCAGAAGCTTTCATAAATAATCATAAACACTTAAGGCAATTTATAACTAAAACAAAAGCCTTTGAAACTTGAACTTCAGCATAAAATGGCAAAGGTAAAATGAAATAATGCCATTTACTTTCTCACATGGATATTCTACTAGTCGAATGATCACATGCAATATCAATAACCACTTTCATAATGATGGAATGCATAATGCCAGACTATCATAACCACATATCCAAGGCCTCGTGCCAAGACTACAAATAAGATTTTTCCAAGGCCTTGTGCCAAGACACTAGTTTGTCTCATGAGACCTACCGATGCATCGAGGAGCTATAGCGGGCTCCACCCATCACTTATTAAGTCCAATGCATTCCTCATATGAATAGGTTTAAGCATAAAATAAACATTTGTATTAAAACTAGCATACGAAATGTCAATACTTTAACCACAAACCATGAATGGTATAAAAATAGAACATCCACAGTCAAATATAACTCATTTGATACAATATGGAAGATTGTATTGTATCACATTAACCTCAATCATGAATAATGAAGGATGTTGACATAGATGAAAATAATCATCAAAACTATTTGAGAGAAATATCCCCCTTTTCTTGAAAACATTTAAAAGTCACACTATTTGTCAAGAAGCCATTTAAAAATAGATTTTTGAATCAAAGTGTCCCATACCACTTTGAAACCTTTTAAAAGGATTTTTAATTTCTAAAATTTAATGTCCATATAAATAAATCCTTAAAACCATTTTTAAAACATGGACATTAATGAGAAAGATTTAGATGAATAAGTCTTCAAAACATTTAAAAATGGTATTTTAGTTAGAGATTCTAACCAAAAGAGAGACACTTGAATGAAAATAATTTAGGTAATCAAAACTTTGTAATATCATGAGAATAAAGGTAATTCATGATATACTATGTCAAAGTACATTATATACACCACATAAAAGTGATTTGGTGTATATCAACAAAGAAGTCTCAATGGAATGTAAGTTGAGATGAAATCTCTCATAAAGGCCATATCCTTAGGTTAAGGATAAATCAACAACATAATTATGTGTGAAAAATATAAATACACTAAATATGATTGGATATTCAGCGTAAAACAATCAATGTATATTCACACATATTCCTGTAAAAACAACACCAACGAATTGGATGTTTAACTCAACAAATGGTGAAAGAGTTAAAATTACTCTTATCAAATTCATATCAATGACTTGAGAATTTTAAATGGAGTGATTATGTGTATCAAAAGTATATCCACAGGAAGGGGAGTGGAAATTATGACATAATCAAATGAATAGTGATTCCACACATAATCTTGGGGTAATATAATCAATGAAATATGCGTAAAGCCAAATGAGTGGAAATTGAAATCTCAAATTCCCTTATTGATTAGGTAACTTAAGAAACAAACACACATGAAAGAAAGATCATACTATGATGATGTAAATACCCATAAAATAAAGTATATCACACAATGAATACAATCATGGGTAGTACACATACACCACATGCAATAATTAAGTGGTGATCAATGGAATTCTCACGGAATTAAAAGTGAGACAAGAAACCCCTTACCACGTTAATCAACTGAGTCGCATGGCCAAAAGTTAATAACCACCAATTGATTTACATAATAACATGAATATAAAGTGAATCATGATAAAATATATCAAATGGAAGTACACAATACACCACTTTCAATAATTTAGTAGCGAACAATGGAAATCTCACGGAATTGAAAGTGAGATAAGAGAATCCCTTACTTTGTACTTTTTCCTTGGTCGATGGTAGGTTTACCTCCTGTATAATGGTGAAATAATTGTTATTGAATAATACAAGAATCCGTTACTTTAATATGATATAATATATGATCTTTTAACATTGATTTGTTAATAATATCTTAGAATTATCGTCATTTCAGGTGTTAACGGGTTCATTTTACTTTACATTCTTTGTTATGTGAGCCATATTCGTTATTAATGGGATGTATATTATTCATATCCAGAATGGTATCAAGTCCTTAAACATCATTTTTAAATCATAAAATGATAATTATACTTGAATGGATACGATGGAGAATGAATCTCATCGCGTTCGTGGAGACGGTAGTCCGTACGTACGCAAGAATACTACTTCCATTTAATTTTTATTTTAAAAGAATCGAATCCAAATGATACATAGGTATATTACTATTCCAGTAAAATATAATATTTTATATATGTTACTTAAGTTCATTAACACCATCCTTTATACGTTCCATGTGTGGTATGAACGAGACATATCATTTTAAGGGGGCGGTAGTCCGCACTTCCTCAAATGAAATTATCGTATGTATATACAACATGAAACGAATAATTTTATGAAATAAAATGGAATTACAGAAGATTATATATAAAATATATATCATTAATATCATATTTAATTACAGTTCCATCCTAATGGCCACCATGAGAGGCGGTAAGATGTATTTGAACAATCATCGTTTCGTGAGGCGTTAGTTTTCCATCCATAGAAACATTATGTTCATCATCCATTAGATGGAGTTGTGTGAATGTGTAGTTTGAATCCTTATTATAACAACATCCTAGTATATTGTGGATACTGGTGTTGTTACAAAAGAAAGGAAATAAAAAGATTTTGGGGGTTGGAGAAGCAAAATAATTGAAAATAATTTAAGAGAAAATGTTACCTTTAATTTAGGTAACTCACTTTGGTTGGAACCAAAGGACTTCTTGAAATTCTTTCTGCATAAGGGGAAGCTTCAAGGAGTAGGAGAGGGATGTGGGGAGTTTAGTTGGGCAGAGTTTTGACGAGCCAAGTGGCTTGAGAGGTGTGAGGAATGAGTAGAAGTGGTGTCCTTTTATAAGGGAGAGGAGGGGCTCTTTAGGAAAGAGTGAAAGTATTACTTTATAATATAATTATATTCGGTTTATAATGGTCCAAAAATCATTGAGGTCGAAGATAAGATGACTCATATTCTAAATAACATCAACCAATAAGAATTGGACAGGTTTTAGATAATATTTTAATCATTATAATCTTATTTATTTAAATGATTTATTAATGAGGTAAAAATTGCATCATTATTGTGTCATTAATAATTTAAATTATTTGATGTCTAAAAATTATAAATAAAATATCATTATGTAGGAAATCTTTTTATCTTTCTAATTAATATTTATAATCGAAAATCCAACATGTATAACCCTATGTAAAAATTGTTCTTTTAAAAGATGTAAGCTTATGCCATTTTTGTATTCATTTTAACTTAATTAAAATAAAGTGTCATTATCACTTTCAGGTGGATCAATGGGGTCCCCAAATTGACCCAAAGATTCCCATGGTCGACCATGTATCAACCAATAGGGTTACGACACGTTTTAGGGTAATTTAGTATTATTATACTATTATTTTTAACCCTTATTTACCGGATTTACCCTTAACCATGGTAAATAAAATATTTACCGCAGTAATTATTCAAAATGTCTAAAAATAAAAGTTACCTATTTACACAATTTGAACATCCTGATTCCAAATATGGAATCCATTTTTCTAAATTCAAAACACAGAAGTGGCAGAAATTAATTTAAAATTAATTCCCGCTGTCAAAACAAAAAGCGTGTTTTTAAGAGATAATAACTATCAAAAGATTGACACTTGTTTATGTTCGGTTTAATTGTAAAATTATGTCCAATGACAAAAATTATATTAAATGGTAAAAATATATTCTAAATATACTTTAAAACCACTCAAATTCATAATTTATCACTATTAATTATTTTGATTAAAAAAGTTGTTTTTAATTAAAATTTAGTAATTTTTACTATTCATCAAAATATGAAAGTTATCCGAAAAGTACCAAAATTTCACCTTAGGCTAAATTTGATATTCCGAATCCAAAAATGAAGTCCATTTTGAAATATAAAATAGATATAATTTCAAAAAATTAAGTATTACTATTCATAACGGCTAGTTTGATCGGTTGTGGTGTGTGTTAAAACACGAAGTTGCGTACAACACACGCTACTGTTTTATTCAAAGGAAAGCGTACCGTGGAAGCTTGGGATGTTTTATTTTAAATTTTTTGATGTCCCCATTTAGTTAAAAAGTTTAAAATATTTTATTTAAAAAGGGTTCACTATTAAAAGTTGGTAAAACTACAATACTGAAGATGAATTTGTTCTTACATTATGTCTAAGAAACTCATAATATGGATTCTAAAATTATAAGGATTATATAAAGTTTAAAATTTAGTTAATAATATTCATAACCTTTTTTGAACGGCTTGATTGGTAAGTCATGGTGCGCTTGAACTCGGTGTTGCGTGTAGTGCAAGTTATTGAATTATTTTGAAGAAATAACACACTATGAAATCTTGGGGTGTTACACACCCCATGCACAAAACCCCTCTCTTTTCCACCTCCTCCATGTGCACCGCCCTCCCTGCTCCATCCGATGATGCACTAAACGCTACCCTCCCTACACCATCTGGAGATGAACTAACCACCGCATTCCTGCTCCATCCGGCGATGCAACATGCCACCCCACCACCCTCCTCCAACCGATGATCGCCTCCCCACCTCCCTCCTGCTATTTCCGACGATGCACCACCCCACCACCCTCCTACTCTATCTGAAAACCATGGCCCCAATATTATTCCCTCTCCCTCCAGTAACCGCTTCTCCCTCTTTATTATGGTTTAGTTTCCTGTGGTTAGGGTTTATGTTTTGTGGGTCCTGTCTTGACCAGTAGATTTCGATCTTATTGTTTAAGGTTTGTCCTGGGTTAGACGGGGTGCAGCTAGGGTTTGGTTGAAGTGAGAACGAGTTTCACACCATATTTTTGGAAGCTTCATGGATGAGGTAGGTGATTATGTGCTTAAACATTTTTGATGAATTAATTAGGCTTTTTGTATCTTCTATATGCTCTATAAATTACGTGGGATGTGAGAGAGTTTTTTTTGGAAAATTTCTATGTGTATCCGAGTTGAAAGTAAACTATCTCTATAAAAATAGGCATTCTTGAAGTGAAAAGTTGTGGTACCCTTTTGGAATCTATTTTATAAATTGACTAAATGATTTATGAAATTTTTTAAATTGTGTGAATTATGTTTTAGTATCGTTAAAATGTGAGGTTAGTTTTAAAGTTTCATTTTTGTATGAAACCAGGTGTGTTTTATGTGAAAACATTTGTTATTCTATTTTTTATATTTTATAATGTGTTAAAATGATTTATTAAATCATTTATATGGTGATAATGTGGTATTTGATAAGTTAAAATGTGAGTTTATTTTTAAAGAGATGTTTTTACAATAAATAAGGTATTTTCCATGTGTAAAACCACATTGCGTCATGTGGTAGTGTCGTATAAATTGATCAATTGGTTTATTAAAACATGTATGGGATGCAGATTGTGTTCTATCATAGCATTGATGTGAATTTTAGTTTTAAAGGGGGTTTCAGGTGCACTTTGGATGAAATGGAATTGGGGTGTTCATTGAAAATTGTTTTATAAATTGCGTTAATGAATTCTTAAATTATTTAAAAGGTGCAGAACATCTTTGTGAAATATTTCTGTGTGCATTAGGTTTTAAAAATGGGTTTGCAGTGGGTAAGTGGTGGTTTTTGATGCATGATTATTGGTTAGTAGATAAAATGCGTAAGTGGTATTTTGTGATGTGTGAAACTTGATTGAGAACAATAGGGAAACCCATGTATCTAGGTGGGAAGATGTGTACTAGTATTCTAGTTATCCAGAGTGGATCATCCCTATTTCACATAGAAAGTTAGATACTGAAAACACTAACTAAATACAGATGATGATGTTGTTGGGGACTACTAGGATATGGATGATTCTCCTACTAGTTTCTCATGTGCATGAGAACGGATATTCCATATGGTTACTTTCAAAGAGATTCGAGGTAACTGAGGCTCATAACTAACTAGTGCAAAGGGGTGTCCCCATGACTAGTTCACACTGGATATATTGTATTTACTGTCAATATATAGTTTGTTTTCTTGGAAATAATCAGTAGTGTGTTTGTTTTTTTAAAAGTGTGCATTCTTCAATGTTTCCTTTTTGAAAACTATTTTATTTAATGTTTCACGCATTTGAAACTACTATTGTTTATAGATTAATTTCTTAAAAAATGTTTTCTAATTAATGTTTCACTACTTTTTAAGTTGTTTAAATTCAATGTTATTTTCGCTAAAATTTATCTGGCATTTCATTTTATTCTAAATATTTCATATTTTATTAGTATTTTAGTGTTTAATTCTAGGAATCTCTACCTAGGTGGCGTCCTATTGGGATTTGGCACACACCCTACATAAACCTTTGAGTGACTCTAGAATCAATGTCCAATTTGTTTCATGTTAAGGTATGATTTGTTGGGATAGCAGTTTGGTCTTCTAGTGGATTTGGTTTTGGAACATGGTGGTGGCAGCTTGTGAACATTACTCCTCTTCATTCATATAGGGTTGGAGTGCTGTTTTGATTTCCTATTTGTGTCAATGTTCTTTTGGAACTTGTTTAGTTATAAATGAAGAATATGGAATTTATTAAATGTGCATTTGGTTAAGTTTTTAAGATATGGTTTTTGGGTACTTTTTGATCACTTAAATATGTTTAATTTAGATAAAAGGCTCCAAAAGAATTTCCTTTGATACCCAACCACTTGTGCCAGCCTGAGGGGATCGGGAACACCCTTTGGGCCTTGTTGCAGACCGGTTCAAGTGACCATTTTAGGTACATCCCGGGTTTTCTCGTGACAATTTGTCTTCCTATACAAGTCTTAATTATTATTTTAAATAATAATAAATATCAAATACCATTTTTATGTATTTTGGTACTGAAAATGGTTTGATGAAGGATTGATTATGTCAATATCTTGAAATGATCACTTTTGATTTCAATGTGGAAATGTTATATTTCTATTATACTTGTTTTATGTGTTATGAATATGCTATGTTAATTGGACATTTGATGGGTGGTTAAATGAAAAATCAAATAATGGTGGTTATGTGATAAATCAAATACAGGTGGTTCTGTAATAAACCAAGGATGGTTGGTTACATTATAACTTCCAATGTATTGGTTTTGGAACTCAGACGTATGGCTATTCTATTTAGTGATATGTGTGGAAGTCAACCGTTTGGTAATTCCATTTATGTATGTTTATGTACCCAATTACCTTTATATGATATATGTTTCTTTTATAGGTTTATGTTAATATTTTTGTCACAAAATCATAGGAAATGATATTATATTAAGTGAATTGTATTTACTACTTCATGAAGATAAAAATTATTACTTTATGATAAAGTATTCATAGTTTACATGTTTTCCCAATACTAACATTTTTACTTCATTATGTATCCCTTATTGATCTTTTTATGATCATCCCATGTTTTGAAAAGTTTTTCATAGGACTCAAAGAAGAACAGAGTCAAGGATGGGATCATGGAATAGTTATGTTGTTAAGACATGAAACAATGCCATATTTCATTTTAAAAAGATTTTATTTTATGAAAAAATGGATTGTGATTAGAATTGTCTTCTTGTAATATTTAAGTTGTTATGTATGAATTATGACATAATTATATAAAGATCTAAACCTGAATTGATCCTCGATGTGAATTAAAGTCAAATTATTAATTTATATCAAGATTAAGTAATGTTTTTTTGTCAGGGCCTTACAATGTCACCATTCATGAGTATCATTTAAAAGGGACTCGAAGCTCGAGTATCATAATTTATAAGGGATAATTTTCCCATGTATCACATATAACATGGGACTCCATTCCGAAGTATCACAATTTAAAATGGAAATCATTTATGGGTATCATAATTTATATGGGATGACATGCCAATGTATCACAAATAATAAGGGACTCCATCCCTGAGTATAAAAAGAAATTAGTGTCACCATGCCCATGTATCACAATTTATATCACACTATTTACCATTTAATTTATAAGACATAAAATGGGATATGTGATTACACATTCCAATTTAAATTAAATTAATTTACAGTCACCTTTAGTCAATCCATTAATAAATAATCATAAATTTCAAGGGAATTTCCATGCCAACATTAATTTATCATGTGACACAAGTCATGCATTACATTACTTTATTGATACATTCCACATGTAGATCACTTCTAATATAATTTTATTCTATGAAAATTAGTCCTTACATCTTCAAGTATGGTTCTATTATAATATAAATCATTCTCTTAAGATATGAGGGAAACATCCACACTGACTAATATTCCTTTAAATATATCTAGAAGCTCCTTATAGGAGAGGGAAGTTAAACACACCTCAATAAGTGGTATTAATTACAATCCTAAGGATAAAGGTCAAATAATATGAACAAAAAACACAGATGGGTGGTTTGAGTGAAGATGGAAATCCCCTAATAATAAAATTTAATATCATAGTGGAAATATAAGTTTTAGAATACAAATTTAAATGTTAAATTATATATTTATTAGGTGATGCATGTATGGTATAACACATGGTACAAAGGTATATTTAATAAAAATTGTAATAATCATGGTAGAATCATGATACCACCTACCTCATGCTTATGACACCTCACTCATCCACTATTAGTCTTTAATTCATGCTAGTTTTCGAGATGTTAGAAGAATATAAAAGGACCTCAAATAGGGAATATGAGCTCGTATTTTAATAACATTCAATATGGAAAGATAAATCGATAATAGAAGGAATATGAGTCGTAGACTTACCGAGGGAGATAAAAACTGATGAATGATTATTGAATAAAACACATAAAGAAGAAAGTGAATCAATGCATAAAAGATACCAAGGTAAAGATTCAATTGTTGGGAGGCTGTTGTAAATTAGTTAGGAGAGTAATGGAGGGTGGAATGAAATATAGTGGTGGGGGTAAATTATAATTTTACCTATTTAATGAATCATAGGATTTATCTTTATGGTTTTGATAATCATACAAAAACCATGCACATATATTATCCAAAGATACTTTTACTCATAAGGATTGGTGTGTGGTTAGACAAACTATGAATAAAATGTGTGGGGATATTTTCAATGTGGAACCTCTCCTCATTTATCTGAGCACTGGTTAGTCAAACCATACAAAAGCTATGTGGTCACCTTTGTAATTTTTTGTAGACGTTTTTCATGGTTACGAGGCCTTTGGTTTACAGGTTTTCAATCCTTGTGACACCCCCTTTTTTACTACATGGGTTACTCATACATACGACGATGGTTAATAAAAATATGTACCCATATAATACACGACACACGGTTGAGTCTCACGGTTAGTGCTAATCAAGTTCAAACCATGTGACTATAGATGTTTCTCTAAAAATGGTATATTCAATGACTGATGCTTCCAAAACTCATCTAAAATCCTGAGACACCTATCAATCCTTAATCCATGTCTAAAAACATCACTTTTATGCATTAAAACTCTCATATTTACCTTATAAATATTTTTTAGTGTTCATCCTCTCTACCAAATATGAAATTAAAATTCCATTTGGATTTTCATTGTTAAAAAATATATGACAATGTATATAAAGTGAATAATGTGTGGGGTGTTTTTTTATTTAGTATATTTAATTTTTTATAAAACACCATTTTCCCATATCCCAATTTTTTTAATACTTTATAAAAATATATAAATTTTATAATATAATTTTTTTGAAAAACTATGGAATTTTCAAAAGCCTTACATATCACCTTATGAGAATAACACCCTTTCATATCCCTTATATAATATTTTTTTCTCCATATATAGTATATTTTACCTCTATTAAAGGATTTTACCTTAACAATGTTTCAATGAAAAATATTTATCCTTGATATGAAATAGTTTTATCACCTGTGTAATTTTTTCTTTCATAGATAAAGCCATATTTAATATATTACACTCTCTGTAATATATTCAAATTAGCTAAAAATTGATATTTAACTTTTTTGATTGATATATAATATATTTCTCCAAGAATAATGTGTTTTCCTTAGCCAAAAATGCATGTGTAATATATTTTTCTAGGTATGTAATATATTATTCAAAACACAAGATATTTTACATCGGGAAATATCCATACAGATGATATTTTCCAATACTAATTAAAATTATAACATTCATTCCATTGTGAAAAAATCTATATATAATATTATTTCCCACATTTAAATATCATATAACTCAAAGTAAACTATTTAATTTTCCATATTTCTACTCACTCTCAAAATAATATATTATATATATTGGGATTTACAACATGTAGAAAATATACTCCCATGAAATAACTTAAAATATATGTATTATATGTGTAATCATAAGTATGAAATAAGAATAACATGAAATTCCATATATAATATACTTTATTCCATTAATAATATTTTTTTTCATTTGTTGGGTTATAACATTAGCTAGAAAGAACAAGTGTGTTATATTTATTTACAACATTATGATATATAATATTATATAGATAAATAAAAGTTTTAATGTAAGATATTATATTAATTTTTTAAAAAAATAGCTAGAACATCAAAAATACCCAAAATTCAAAAAAAAATCTATAATGGGTTGAATCATATAAAGAGCCTTTCTAAACCATAATGTGCATAAAAAAGAAGGTAGAATATCCTCAAACCTAGCCATATCAAAAAAACATATTTTGTAACCTATTTCAAAACGTCCAACACCTCTACTGGTTCTGAAAACACATTTCCTTTCCATAGATCAACCGAAATTTATATTTTTTGAATTCCAAACTACACATAACATATTGAAACATATAAATTTGTTTTTCCTTGGAAAAATAGTTGGCATTACTTGATTTTTAAATAAAATTGCAAAATTTTTAGCACCTAAACATGATCAAGTGGGTAACCTTGGCTACTTCACCCCTGTATTTAATCATAAAGATTTTTTATATCCATATTATTAAAGAGTATAAATATAGGAAATTATTTTGGATAAAAATTATGTCATCCATACAATATATCAAGAAAACTCGACACCCCTAATAATTTTATTATATATAACAGAATAATATGAATTTTTAATGAAATAATACTCTTTAATTACTATATCATACCATATATTCCAACTCTGAGAATCATGATTCCATCCATAAATGGATAATTGAAACTTGAAAACAATAGAATACTCATTATGAAATTCAAAAACTTAAGATGTATCATGTACATTTCCTTGATTAAGTTCATGTTAAGGAAAGTGTCTCTAAGATCTATTTTCTAAATCTATTAAAAAAAATATCAATATATGAAGGAAATACTGTTGACGCTCTTTTCTTCACAGAATCTAAAGATCGAAAAAGGGGAATATATGAGCTCAAAGTGATTCAACCTTTGAAGAAAATATCAAAATTCGAAAAAGGCATCAACAAAGGATCAAAAACACCTGTGCCGCGCAAGTTCTATCACTATCGCGCAAGTCGACTTGCGCGACGCCCAAGTCGCGCAAGTGACTTGCGCGAACTATGTGATAACCGCCCGGTAACCACCCAGGGTCTTCTCCTGCCTATAAATACACCCTGTGGACCCCCCATTCGAGAGGATCTTTTTCCAGAAACTCGGATTGAAGCTCCCGACACCCATGTCTCTTCTCAAAGCTTCCGGAACACTTCTAAGGTAATTTCTTACATAGAATGGAAGATCTAAAGAGAGTGAGGAAGGCCTAAGTGTTGAAACTCATCAACACTTGCGCGCCTGATTGGCCAGCACTTAAGGGAAGTGACCACACGTGCGCGCTGCCTTACTCCTTCGATAGAACTTGCGAGTCCCTTTTCTGGAAGAACCTCAAGAGTATTATATAGGCTTTAATAAAGAGTCGCTCAAGTATTTCAATGCTGGTTGACCATCGCGCATGTATACCATGTATCGCGCAGGAATACCTGCGCGACCAATACTTGGGCGCCACCGCAGTACCTGCGCGCCTTCCAAGACTTGTGAGTCCCTTCCTTTTTGGGTGCCTTTCTTGCCCATTTCACCCCTCTTAAGCCATTACACCTTTCCTTTTCAAGATTCAGTCTTCAAGACACTCTTCAAATTCATTTATGGCATGATTTCTTGATTTGACTTCCTTATCTGAAAGGAATTATGTGGTATTTCTCAAAACCTAGTGATTTAAATATCATTATGTCACTAAATATGGAGATTTCATTCATTCAACCTCATCCTTAATGATGAGAGAATCCTTAATCTGGGTCTCCTTTTCAGGAATAATCCCCAGTCCTAAGTCCTCCAAAATTGGGCATCCTCCTCAAGAGTATTCACCAAACCTTAATCCCTTAGCCCGAGCCTCCTTTTCCGGAATAAGTCCCAGTCATAATTTTGGGCGTTCTTTTCAGGAGTAAGCCCCAAGTCCCCTAACCTGTGCCTTCTTTTCAGGAATAAGTCCCAGTCATATATTTTGGGCTTTCTTTTCAGGAGTAAGCCCCAAGTCCCTTAATTTCTCTTAACCAGTCCTAATTTACTTTTGATATGGGATTCCTTCTCAGGATTAAAAACCAGTTATCAATCCTCTCCTAAAGTAAATCCTAATCTTCATTTATCTGGGCAGTCATACATACAAAAGCCCCAAACCATTTCTTATGATTACATCTTTCATGGCCCAATTATCTATGTTATTACCAATACCTCTTGTTTCTCACACCGAGCATGACTCACGTGAGCTTAGAGAGTAAAAGTAATTATGACATCCTTCTATGAACCATTAATCATTAACATTATATGCCCTTATTCGAACGACGGGGTTCTGATTCCTTTTCCAAAACAAAGGATATGTAGGTAGCCCGTCTATGGGTTCGATCCCAACTCTGAAATAATTCATGTCCTTTTGAATGACAATAAACTTCAAGTTCCCCACTGAGTGGCTTTAAAACTAGCGTGGTCATTATAATGACCAAGAGACTTTTATATAAATGTTTTGAAGGATACCATTGACCAAGAATATCTAAATAGATATAGATGATTCTCTATTGATGAAGAACCTCGAATACATATAAAAGATTCTCTAAATTTCTTACATATTTAATCATTGATTGTCAAAACTGAAGGAAAAGCTCATTTTATACTTGGTAATTTAATAAGGATTCATGAACATAACTTAAATCTATAAAGAGAGTCCCGGAATAGACAATAATTCCCCTCAAAAAGGTGTGATGAGTCTGACCTCCCATCCTCTCGACCAATGCAAATTCCTAAGCCTCATCAGTCCACAAGCTAATGAGTGCCTACCTTTGGAAAGTAGGTCCAAATAGATGTGTAATCATTGGATGTTTCCAGTTCTACGAACAAACCCGTTAGAAACCGATCAGAACGTTTGAATCTCCCATCCAAGAGGTCATCCCCGAATTCCGAGGGAAACAAATACCATAATGTAATTTATTATAAAAATAGGTGATATAGTTTCTTCATATTCAATATGGTAATTTTTTTTGCAACCTTTTACCACTAGTTATTATTTATTAGTTTACAATCTAATTTTCATATAATTTTTCTAGTGGAAATAACATTTTACCCCATGGGTCAAAACTTATAAGGTGCATCAACCATGTTCTCATTGTATTTAGTGTACATTGAGTCCATTTTAGATTCTATATATTTTAAAAATCTATCAAAATGATATTTTTAAATTTCCTCTCAATCAAAAGTATGTTCATTACATATGAAAATTAGATTATCATCATTTTCCTTATGAAATCCATATCTCTCCTACTCCTGGTGAATCCTACAACACAATTGGGGTTATTTTTTTAGATGAATTTTTTTTGACAAAAATTCATGATACTATCTAAAAATCAATAATAGGATCACTTCTAGTATATTGGTATTGAATTTCTCTATGTTCAACATTACTCTATTTAAAACCATTATTCTTGTGCTGCATTTCAGGTAAAACAAAATATTCAACCAAAACTAATTTTTGTTCAGTTGGACTATAAAAACAAACTCCCTTTTTTTCATTGGGATAATAAACAAATAATATATTTTTTCATTTATTTTCATGGTTATAAAATTACTATTTTCATAAATATTCATCACAAACTTAAATCCCCATTAAATAAATAATGGAATATTTCCTTGTATATATCTCATACATTCTCATTATGACAAGTTTATGTGGAAATTAGTTTAGTATAAATGTAGTATAGTTAATATATTATCTATAAAATGGTATAAAAAGGTCATATTGAGTCATTATTCATAATATAAAAAATAAGTTATGATTCATCCTCGTAGACACATTATTCCTCTGTGGTGTTCGAGGAGGGGTGAGATATGGAATAATTCAACAGTATCCCAGATGACCAAGGAATTCCTAGATCTAGTATTCACCACCCCAATAGGACTGGATAATTCTAATACTTTTTCTGAGTTTATTCAATACTTTTTATAATTTTTTCTTAGTTTTTAAAATCCTCAAACCTTTTTCCCATTTGAAATACATAACTATAAAAACAAAACTTATTTGTAAAAATAATGAAGTACCTAAATAATATACTTTCATTATTTGTCATTGTTTTCTATAAACTAATATTGATGATAATTGTGACACTCTATGATTTTATGAAATATTTTTGTTCAAATAAATTTAATATCTTCAATAGTTTGTGTTTAACACAACACCATGTTTTAAGAAATGATGAAAAAAATACTAATATTATTATTTAAACATGATTGTTATTACCAAGATGTTAAACTTGGTGGAATTAAGAGGAATACAAGAATTTTTAAAATTAAGTATAATTTATTATATAAATTAATTGTTTTGATAAAAGATATTAAATATTTGGGAAAGACATAAATGTTTTAAAAAATACCCTTTTCCAAAAAATAATATTTGTATTTCCTTTTGTGATTAAATAGTAAATTTATTTTATTACACTTTTAGAAAATATATTTGAAAAAATTAACATCATTTTTGAAATTATCATTTTAATATTATCTTAGGGATTTTTTTTTATTTTTCCTGAATAGATTAATATTTTGATGAATAGTGAAAAATAATGGCCTTTATTGAAAAAATACATTTTCGGTAAAAAAGATACAAAGTTCCATTTTTCTAAAATGGTTTCAAATTATAATTTTATTAATTTTATAATATATATTCCAATATATATCATTATAATATATTTAATATTAAATTTTGTTATAAAAACATTTTAAGCTTGTGAAAATTTTCTCTTTAAAACCCCTCTTTTTGTCACATCTACGAGTTTAATTTTAATTTAATATTTTAAAATTATATAAATATAATTTAGAAATTTTTTTTCAATATTAGAGTAAATTAAATTAATATTATATAATAAGGTAACTTACATTTTGTTCAAATTAAATAGTAAAAATAGTAAAAATTAATTATCACTGTTAGGGTTAAATGGGTTTACGTATGAGTTAATCTAAAAAAAGGGGGTAAATATAAAATAAACATTTTAGAAACATATTTTATGGATATATATATACCTTATAGCCTACGAGTTTTGAGAACTACCAACTTTTTAGATTTGTGTAATCTAAAAAATGCGGGTATACATTATTTATTCCATATATTTGATGTGTGTCCTCTACCTTTCTTATAAAATGAAACCCATTATACTGTCTTATTCAAACAAAAAAATACTTTGGTTTGAAAAATTTGAAATAAAAAATATTTTCTAATTCCCTCAACAAATCCTATAGGCCTTATAATGATTAGTAAACCCTCCTGTGCTAGATTACGGTATAAAGAAAAAGAGGTATTATGAAGAAGATATAAAATTATTAAACTCGTGTTTCCATTTTATTTTTTATTCAACCTCATATAAATAATATTGAACACTTATAATATAATAACAATAGTTTTTCCCATATACATAGATTTTATTATTTAAATTCCATTACTATTATATATCTCTTGCTCTATAAAATTTGAAACGAATCAATCGATCATTTTTATGGCGGACTACCACCTCACAAACAAAGGTTAATTTTTTTATCACCACGTATCATGGATGGATATAATGATTAATTTAATGTTAATATAATATATTTTTTACATAATTATACCCCTTAAATTATAATACCACATATGTCTTCTTAATTTCTATTTAATAGGAATATGGTAACGTCTCTTTTATATACGGCGGACTACAACCTCACAACGTGATGTGATTAATTTTTCACTTATGTTTTACATGGAGGAAATAAGGGAATATATAATGAATATATTTTATATATATGAAAAAAATACTATTTAAATGTAATATATTATTTTCCTTACTTTGATTTCGTCTGTCGAGAAATTGGAATCAATATTCATGCATATGTACGACCTATTGTCTCTATGTTTGATGTTTTTCTATTTATATATGTAACATTAATATATTAAAATAATAATTATATAATTAACATATATTATATTTATATCATGGTTAAAAATATTGAGATGATTTAACCATGTTCATAAGGAAAGAAATTAATATACGAAACCAAAACATACATGAAAAATGATGTAGTTATTAACAAAAATGTGATTATAATAAGTAATTTTTAATAAAAAGGTAATTAAATGTTATATGTAAATCTTATATTTTATGATATATATGTTCATGGTTCTATAATATAATTATAATAGACTAATTTATATTATATAGGATTTTCTAACGTGTACAAATGAAGTTGACACTTAAGGCGAGGGATTTTTGTATCAATTTTCCTTATTTTGGGAATATGTTATGTTATTCACCTGTCATCATTTATAAGGTGTATTCTCAAATACTTTAAATTTTAATATCATTAAATTATCTATTATAATGAAATTTAATGCTTCATTAAATTTACTATTTTATTTTTCATAAAATTCAAAAGATACCACATTGGTAAGAGTTTGATGTTACAATATCATTGTTAATCGGGATTGATTATGATTTTGTTTTCAATGGTGATATATTACGATATATTTATAAATAACCCATTTAATTTTCATATCCTCTAGTTACTTATTTATAATTTTTGTTTTACTATAATATTATACGCTTTATATACTCAATATTCCAAAAATAATTAAATAAACCCAACTTTATTTCCCACTTTGGTTGAAAACCCATTTTCCTCCATATCTATGTCTTCTAAAAATTTATTCAATTTTTTTTAATATTATTATATTATTATTTATAGTAATTTTTAACATTGTATGAATTATTAAAAAATGGGTTGAAAAGAATCTTTTTTTCATTTAACAAAAAAGGCCCATTGGTCAATTATGGAAAAAGTGAAAGGAATTTTTGTCATGACGTTCATGCCATGAAAAATATCCCATCTTCCATGACTTATAAATTATTTAAACATTAACTAATGTGTTTCCATGATTATCTTAATAGAAAAATTTTCCTTTTATATTTTAAAAAATATATTTTAAATATATTTACAGGAATAAAGTTAATTTTCCTATGAAATGTTCCATATGATCTTTCAAAATCACTCTCCATTTAAGATGAAATGATATGATGAAACTTAATAATTACTAGGGATATGATCCAATGGTACCATCCATATTTTTTCCCTAAATTTTTTTTTATGAGGACATGATATTTAAAAAAACATATTTTTTAATGGGATATTCTACCCTAATTTTTTTTATAAAACCCATTTCTCTTCTTGGGATATGATATAATGATTTTTTTATAATTTTATAGCACCTAAATGAAAAGAGTATTTGATGGGTGGTAGTTATATCTCCCTCTAACACTTTGTGAAATTATTAATCTAATATGATCTCAAAGGTTACATTTGGGGTTATCCAAATCCTGAATGTGGGGAGATAAGAGGTTATCCTAAGCCTGAAATAAGGTATATGGGAGGTTATCCCAAGGCCAAATAAGGTACATTGGTTTTTATCTTAGTCCAAACATGTTATGAATGAATTGGTGGATAAAGCTTACACAATATTTTATTTTCTTATGTGTAATCCTGAAATCATTGTCTTATTTCAAGGTTATGATTCCATGATTCATGTTATTTGATTCCATTATGATTCATGTCCTATAAATTACCATGATTTATAACATGACTTATGTATGAGATCAATGATATGCAGGTTATGTTTTTCCAAATTTTATTCTATTTTTATTATACCATTATTCCCATGTTATATTGATATCTCCCTTATTTAACCTTACTAATAAATTTATATTTCCATTTCGTATGTTTCATTTAACAAGGATACGAATAAAGGTATTATTATATATATATATATATATATAAGGAGGGTGGATGTTATGAAGAACCTAGTGGGAGATGTTGTAGGTCATTTATAGACCCGTTTCTTATGTGTCCATGTTTCTATAGGCACATAACCTAAGTGGTTATACTATTTATTTTTATGTTATGTAATGGATATTACCCTATTAAGATATAATATTTATGTATGAAATATTTGGGTCATTATAGTGGTTATCAGAGAAAGGGTTAGTTAACTATTGGAAACTAGGATGACAAAAAATTAGTGAGATCCCTAGGGATATGTCTAATGAAAAATAAATGAATAATTATACCTATATGAAAAAATGTTGGAATATTGGTGAGTGATAGAGTCTGTGGTCTAAAATATATTATAACACTTTATAGATACTTAAACTATATGTTATATAGGAAATAATGTACCCAAATTTAATAAATCTAAAAAAGGAGCATTGATATTGAGTGATGGATTACCTAGAACAAGCAAATAGACCATAATGCACAACTAGTTTGTAAATCCCAAGGGCAATGCTTTGAAAATTAAAAAACTATTTATGAAACATCATGAATGATTATAATAATGTTTATTAAGGGACTAGGATAATCATAAGCTCTCATATATTGGAAATAAGGTGTCAATATTTTGATATCCTATAAGTGATTTTTCATAATTATTTTGTTTCTAAATATGATTATTATAGATTAAACCATGAGTTTTGGTTGTAATAAATTGATGAATCAGGGAGGAGCTGTGTTACTGATAAATTCAATTGAAAAGGTAATTTTTGTCCACCTAAGAAACCAAATGTTATGGTAGATATAATGAAAAAGATAGTTTCTATTATAAGAAAACATTATTAGGCTATGAATAATAATAAAATTATATACAATAAAAGGAGGGAATAATGTATTTTTGATTCATTCATGATTCAATCTCTACATTACCTTGGTGGTTCTGTTGATCTAATAGTTTCTAAGTAATATATCTGTACCTTTGAAACAATATTTTCTGTTATCCATTATTTGGAGCGTGAACAAGTAACTTTAGTCATCTATCAGTTGGAAGGTGATGTGGATAAATGGTGAAATCTTATAAAAAATATGAGGTAAAAAACATAAATTGACTCTAGGGAGTGGGATGAGTTTAGATATTTTTTTCAATATGTAAATTCCTTATGTTCATCATAAAAAATTCTGAAGGAATTTCATGATCTAAAATAGAAGGATGATTAATTTATTAGTACCTATAATGAAATTTTTGTAAGAAATGTGAGGTATGATTATGGTATTATCGTCTGACCTAAAGCTATGTTTTATTGATTCATAAGGGGATTAATACCATGTATATTAAATTAGTTTCCCATAAGATACTTTGGTAGCTATGAATAAATAGTTTGTTATCTTGTTGTGGTGGAAATAGAGATTTGAGTTACTTATAAAAATCATAATATTTTTTAGAAAAAAGGGATTTAATATAAATTAATCTTTGTATATCATGGAGATAATATGATGAAATTTCCTACATGCACAAATTCTGAAAGAAAACAAGGGGGAATTGTCTTATGGTTATTCAAAAATGATTTAAGTGTGGAAAGTAAGGTCATATTGAAATTGAATGACAAAGTGATGGGATGAGGTTATCAAATGATATTAATAATGATAAAGCTCCATAGAATGCACCACACACACATCATTCAATAAAATTCAAGGAGTTTGGGATATATTATTACATCTTCTCAAATATGAACATTAATAATGATGATCAATGTTAGAAACCTCTTAAGCTGAGAGAGAAGGTTAAACCACATGAGATAATTATTTTTGATGAGGGGAACGATAATGAAGTGCTAAAAGGTAAAATTAACAGCCACTTGAGAACTAATAATATCCTATTCAACTTTTGATATAATTTTATTTATATTTGATGAATTTTATAAGGGTATCAAGATTCAACCCAAATGATTAGATGTTGAATTAGTCGTGAAAAAACAAAATGATACGATGATCTCATCTTAACTCATTGATTTTTCTCTAGTTGATATTTATAGGAATGTGGTTTCTATAAACCTATTTATTCTTCCCATGTTTAAAATTTATGTTATCTTAAGAATGGATTGGATTTATATACATAATTCTTACATAAATTTACTAGTAAGGGAAGTAAAATTTTGAATTCCAAACTAACCCATGATCATCATTTAGTGTGATGATATATATGAACTTCTAATAGATACACATCCATTTTATGGGTCTGGATCCCCATTAAAAATTGGAGTTTATCTTATCTGGTTTAGAACATTTCAAACATGAATTATATTCCTATTGTATGGGATTTTGATGATGTCTTTCTAGAAGAGGTTCCTTGTCCTCCATCAAAAAGAGATGTTGAGTTTTCTATAGAACTCATACATGGTGAGATACCTATTTCAAATAATCCCTATAGAATGACGCTTCATGTGATACATGAATTATAGAAGCAACACTAGGATAACCTTTAAAAGGTAGTAATTTAGCCAAGTGTGTTACCTTAGGGTGAACCTTTTCTTTTTGTTAATATGGAAGATGGATCAATACAAATCATCATTGATTATCAATAGATGAATAGGATCAAGATCTAGAATAGGTGTCGAAAACCCTATATTGATGACTTATTTGATCAATTGTGTGGATTTAATACTTTTAAAAGACTTTCATTTTTTAGATATCATCATTTGAGGGACATAAAGGAGGATATACCAAAGATATAATTCTATAAAAAGTGTAAACACTATTATTATATTGTGATGGATTTTTCTCTCATTAAGTCCCCTATAAATTCATGGATTTATTGATTAGAGACTTTAGAGATTACCTTGATAATTATTTAGTAAACCATATTTATGATATTGTCATTTTTGTAAAGATAATGGAAGACCATGAAGGTCACATGAGAATTTTACTAAAGTTTGTGAGAAAGGAGAAACTGTATGTCAAATTTTGAAAGTGTTAATTCTAGCAGTAAAATGAATCATTTTTGATCATATAATCTCATGAGAGGGTATATTGGTAGATCCATCAATGAATAAATCTATTGATTGTTGTCCCATAACAACCATGGTGGCTGAGATTCTTAGTTTTCTTGGTTTAGCAGGATATTAAAAATTGTTTATAAAGAATTTATCTTAAATATACAATCAACTTACCATGTTATTTAATAAAGGATCCATGTTCATATGGGAAGATTAATGTGAGGTAAATTTTAAGGAACTATAGAAAATAATTTTTAGTAGACTTATGCTTTAATTTCCCTATAATGGAGAAGGGGTTTTAATCTTTATTTATGCATCCAAAAATGTATGGGTATGTTATATAATTCATAATGAAATAGTTACAACTTATGATTCAAAAAATTGAATCTTAATGATAAAAATTACCCAAATAATGATTTGGAGTTACCTATTGTAATTTTTGAATTAATGATATGAAGTAATTATCTTAACATAAAAAAATGTGATAAATATACAATAATAATAAATTTTTAATGTATATTTTTACACATATGGAGCTGAAAATTAACCAAAGAATGTTGTTAGATATGATTAAATATTATGACTTTTCAATACATTACCACTATGGGAAGGAAAACAAGGTGGCTAATTCTTTGATTCAAAAGGACCATGAGAGATTTTCCATGATAGGGATCATATAAGATCCAATTTTTATTGATTTTAATATAATAAATATTTAAATCATGAATAAAGGGGAGAAATATCATCTTTTTAAAATATGTATTCAATCATATCTATAAATTAATATTAAAGAGGAAAAAATGGAAGACATAGAGTTGTATAATAAGGTTAGAAAGGATCCAAAGTTATCTCTTCATTATGATGTAATAATAAGTATTAGGAATCAAGTATATGTTCCATCCATATCCAATTTGAACAAAAAGTTATTGAAAGAGTCTCATATTTCTTCACTCTCTATTTATCCTATAAGAAAAAATATGTATTTAGAGTTAAAATAGTATTTATGGTGGGATGGAATGAAGATAGATATCACAAATCATGTATCTCAGTGCTTGGTAAGTCAGAAAGTTAAGGATTAAAGACAACCTTATAAGTTTATGTTATAACCATTACCCATACCATAATGGAAATGAAAAAAACATCACCATTAATTTTATCATCAGACTCCCCAAAACATTTAAATGGAACAATGTTATATTGTTTTTAGTTGATCATCTTACATTGTCATCCCTCTTCAATTATATCATAAATTGTTTCTCTTTGGATCAGATTTCTATGATATACATTATGGATGTGTTAAGTTTTTATGGAGTACTACAATACATTATATCTAATGAATATCTTCATATTACAATGATGTTCTTTATAATTCTTCAAAATGATAATGTTATATAATTTAATTTTCAATAGTGCATATCAATATCAGACAAATGGTCCATCTATGATACAAATTTAAACCCTATATGATATGTATAAATCATATTGAATGTATTTGAAAGTTCTTTGGGATCAACACCTTCCTATAGTTGATTCTTATTTTAATAATAGCTTTCACTCGAGCATTAATATGGATCCTTCTGACGATCACTATGGAAATAACTGTATAACTCCAACTTCATGGATTCAAGTTGGAGAAAGAAAGATACTGATATATGATATTATCGATTAAATGGTATAATAGATTATATTCATTTAACAACACATATAGGAAGCACAAAGTTAGAAGAAAATTTATATTAAGAATCACCAATATGCACCAGAGTTTTAAGTTTTTTGAAAGTCATTTATATGAATTTCTTCATTGAATAAGATAATTATATTTGGAATGAAAGGAAAATTTATCCCTAGGTATGTAGTTCCATTTTAAATTCATAATGAAATCAGGATTACTTATTATCATTTGTCACATCCACCAAACCTCTCTCATGTTCATGATGTGTTCCATGTATCTCTCCTGATGATGTACATAACTAATCCATCACATTTAATTTACTCAATGGTCATAACACTATAGTGTGATCTTTTTTATGAGAAAAAACTAGATGTATATTTTGGATCATACATAGAATGTGATATGAAATTAGACTACTCACATGGATATGGATTTGTGGTGAAACCACCAATTCGAAGAAGCTACATGTGAACCTAAGGATAGTATGAGGCATAATTATCCTCACTTATTTGTACTAGAGTGAATAATTTCAATTGTGAAATTCATTTTATTTGGGTATAATGTTACACCTTGATATTTTATGAAAAAAATATGAATAAATGAAATTTCTTCGATAGCTTGCACTACATACATCATGGAGTTTTATCGACCACGACAGACTATTATTATTATTTATACATATCCATTATTACCATGTAATTAAATAAGGTGTAATTAATATTAATAATCAAATATTAAAAATACAGTATTTTTTTTAATTTTTTAACATCATATTGATACAATATTACTTTTTTTGTAAATTCATTATATTCTTCAAAAAACACATTTTTTATTAGAAAAAAAAATTATCTTAATTTATTTGACCAAATAATAAAACTATATATTTGAAAAATTTAGAAAATGTATTTTTAACAAATGATTATAATTTTTGGATTCATAATTCTAAAATTATCCAAGGGTGAACATTGGGGATTCTTTCTCAGAATATTATTTTGTCGATGAATAGTGAAAATACTAGTTTTTATTAAAGAAATGCATTTTCATTAGTAAATATGAAACGTTCTATTTTTTTAAATGGGGTAAAATGTATAATTATCTCAATTATATTATAAATAATCCATTGTAAGTCATTATAATCAATTTTATATTATATTTTGATATAAAAACTTGTTAATATTTTGAAAATTTTCTCTTTTGAAACCCGTTTTGTTGTCTTATATGAAGGTTAAATTTTAAATCAAAATTTAAAACTTCTATGATTGGATTTTTTTAAAAATGTATAAAATACTT
The DNA here is from genome assembly GCA_963277665.1 of Viscum album. Lineage (NCBI taxonomy): Eukaryota > Viridiplantae > Streptophyta > Magnoliopsida > Santalales > Viscaceae > Viscum > Viscum album. The sequence goes on from OY728146.1 coordinate 629,715,910, forward strand.
GAAATTCAGGTAATTAATATTATATAATAGGTTCTAATTTTTTGGTAAAAATTTATAGTAAAACATTAAAAAATAATTATTGGGTTTAAGGTTAAAATGTGTGCACATGAGCCTCAAAAAATTTGGTGGGAACTATTCAAGTGGATACACAAGTCCTAGGAACATGTTTTAGAAAAGGAATATTTCTAGTTACTATAGAAATAGTGAAATAGGTACTATAGCCGGTATTGTTTAGTATTGTAGTAGCCAAAACTATTCAACTTTGGGGCGCCAGTTTTTTCCTTGTGTCCATCCAGAATTCAGGCCACCCAACCCTTATAGTATGTAAGGCTTACATTTCATTTATGGCTTTGGGCCACCTCAAGGGCTTGAGGACACATGATGTAAAAATGAAAAAACCATTTAGATTCTACAAGGTACAGGCTCCAAAGGAGGATTCATAGCTCTCACATTCACTCTAAAAGAGATATTTAATTAGGTAGAATGAGAGGGTATATAAATTTCCATCAGTACGAGGAATGTGTGTCTCTATATAGAAGAACTATCTAAACAGCCATACGAAGGTGGAGAGCTAATCACGATGTAGATGCTGGGCATGGGCGGTATCAAGTAGTCATAGTCTAGGATGAATTCCTCTAAGTCCTTCAGGTCCTATAATGGCACGAAGCCTATTAGGAATGTAAGGGTTCCCCTTAAACACTTAAAATTTGTATTATCACAAATGAATAAAATATGAAGGCCATATGGCCATCCAGGAGGAAGGCTAGATTGTGTTTATTGGGTGTTAAGCTAAAAAGATAAGGGAAAAATAGTCCAAAAACATGTTAGAATCCCATTATCATTCCATATTTAGAATAAATCACCTCTAAGATTTGATAATAACCAATTTTATACCCTTTTGGCACTTGAAAAACATATGTGTACTTTATTCTTTTCATAAATTCCATGTGTGTCCTCTCTTCCACTTATAAAAGGTCACCCCTCTCCTCACTTATTCGAAATTTCCAAAACCATTGGATCAACCAATACCTTACCTAATATCTTCTGTTATTCCATATCAATATCAAAAATACCTTTATATTATTAGGAAACCCTCCTATGTTGGACTTATATATAACCCTAAGGAGGTTCTCTAAGGAAGAGGTAAAATTATTAAACGTATATTTCTGTTTTATTTATTCTTACAAACCCTACAAATATTGTTAAAATATAATAATATAAGAACATAAGAATATAAATTATACTAATATGTTATTATTTTAATATAATAACTTAAATATATATCCACTTCTATCAAATGGGAAATGAAACTTTTGGTTGTCTGTACGACGGACTATCGCCCCATGAACCGATGTTATTTTTTTCATCACAACCTATAAAAGTGGGATATAATGTATTATTTAGTGTCTATATATGATATTTATTATATTATTATAGCTATGTAATTATAATACCACATATACCATTCTATGTTTGTTTCTATGGGAATATGATAACGTCGCTTGTGTGTATAGTAGACTGCTGCCACATGGAGTGATGTGATTTTTTTTCATTAACACATTACATAGAAAGTAATAAATGTAAATTTAATTAATATATTTAATATATAGGGAATAAAAATTATTTTTTAGGTTTAATATACTATTTACATTTCTATCATTTTATCTTTCAAGAAAATGGAAATAATGTTCATGTGTAAGTACTGCCTACCGTCTCTATGAATGATGTTATTAATTTTCTATCTATAACAATAATGTGTGACTATAAATACTTACATAATTAAAAAATATGATATTTATATCAAGGTTACTTTTTTTATTATGTAACTATGATCAAAATGAAAGTAACAATGATACAAAAAAACATAAATTAAAAAAGCAGTGATGACCCAAAACATCATTTTAATAAGGAATTGTTAATAAATTTGTTATAAAGGTCATAATTAAATAATATATGGAATGATAAATATGATTGTGGTTATTAAATATACTTATAACAAACCAATATTTATTATATATTATTCTCGCACATGTATTAAGGAAGTTGAAACTTAAGGTTGGGTTTTTTGTCTCAATTTTTCGTCATTGGGACACATGTTTTTGTATACACATATATTTTTTATAAGGTATATAAACACCCCCTTTCACATTTTATATCATGAGAATATATATATTATTATTATATTTAATGTTTCATTTATTGTTATTATTTCATTTTTCTTCTGAATCAAAATTTTTCAAGGTGGTAAGGGTTTTATGTTACAATCTCATTTATTATTGGGATTTATTAGGATTATGATTTCAATGATGAAATAATATGACCTATTTACCAATAAAATAATGATTTTTTATTCTTTTATGTTTATTTCTTAATAAAAAAATTTCCCTTTATTTTTCTTCATTTATGTACTGAACATTCCAAAATAATATTTTAAATTAAAACTGTATTTCTTTTACTCTTCAGTCAAAACCCATTTTTACTCCACATGCATGATTTATAAAAACGTTTTTAATAATGTTTTAATATTACTCTATTATTTTTAAAGTATTTTTTACCCATTTTTTATTTTAAATAAATATTTTGAACGGAATCTTCTTATCATTTTCAAAACAAGGCACGTTTGGCTTTTACTAAAAATGTGAAAGGAACAATTGTTTTAACCTATATGGTATGAATGATATTTCCTAATTCCATGGTCAATAAATTATATAATTAATACCTTATGAGTCTCTAATTTTATTTTTCATAAAATTTATTAACCTAATATTTGTAAAAAAATATATTTTAAATAAATTATTTCATGTTTATAGCTTTTTTTCAAAAGAAATGTCTGATGTGATATTTCAAAATCACATTCCATTTAAGATGATAGATTGTGACGTCACTATAGATTTTTTGGGGATATAAACCATCGATACCAACATTATTCATTCTTAGTAATGGTTTTTATTATTATTACATGATGTTTATAAAACCCATTCTATTTCCATAATATATGCTAGGATGAAATTATTTATAAATGTTATTTCTTTTCATGGTTTCTAGTATGTTGAATGCTTTATAATATTATGGACCGAATATGTAAGGGTTATCTGATGGATGGGAACTAAATTTTCCTCATAAATAATGGGTAATGATTAATGTTATATGAGTTCAATGGGTTTTTTGGAAGTTATCTAAATCCCAAAAGAGGGTATAACGGAGGTCATACCAAGCTCTAATGAGTCTACATGGGATATCATACCAAGTATGAAGAAGATACATTGGTGGTTTTCTAATGAGTAACAAGTTAGGAATGCCTTGGTTTATTTAATTGACATAATATTTTCTATGTTTATGTGTATGGAAAAATAATCAATATCTTATGTTAGTGTTATGATTTAAGGGCTCATGTTATTTGATTCTTTTATGATTCATTTATTATGAAATACCATGAGTTATGACATGACTCAAGTTTATGATCAATGATATACAGGGTATGGTTATTAAAATGTTATTATGTTTTTCTCACTCACTTATTCTCATGTTATGTTTGTATTTCCCTTTTTTATCATTATTTTTCATATGATCTCACCCTTTCTTATGTTTCCTTTTCCCAAGATATAAGTGAAGGAATTATGTATTATATGAATATAAAGGGTTATAGTTTCTAATAATGTAGTGGGATATGATGAATCTCACTTATATAGTTGTCGTTTATTTGTACATCTTTATAAATTCACCTAAACTAAACAATTCCAGCATGAATCATTATGTTATGTAATGAATATTCATCTTTTAAGATTTAATAATTATGTTTGAGAAGTCTGGGTCTTTATAATATCTAATAGTCCACTATCCCTTTCAATTTTCCTCAAAAATATTATTATTTTTATCATTAATAATAAACAATATTCTTATTAATCAAACTATTCATATTCAAAGGATTCTTAAAACCCATATCTATTCATTATTTGGATTTGATTGACATTCATATTTTCTGGGAGACTATTAAAATTATTGGCAGGGGTTATAATGAACTTTTATCATATTATTATAAATTTAATAGATAGGATTATCTATACATTGAATATTTATACCATTTACTATATTCCAGAATCAATAAAATATTTCATTTATATTCATATATTGATCATATCATGTTTTAATCAATAAATGAATATCACATATTTTACAACACGTAATGATATATAATTTCTTTTTTATGTATGGTATATAATAAGGGATATTTTATTCCATAACTAATCTTCTATGTTTGTGTAAATAAAAAATATTGACTTCTAATAGAAAACCTCTTAGTCTATTTCGTAAATTTAGATCTACATACACTTTTTAATATCTCATCCTATCTCTGAGTCTATATTTATCAGCATAATTTTTTGATTCACACTGGGTATCTAAATTTACTAGGTTTTAGTTAATTTAATTTTTCTCTAAAACATTCACAATCAGATGGTCATAATTATTCTTATTTGAAATAATTATCAACCATTTGATACCAATAAATAATTATTTTATAGGTTAGACCACTAAGATATCTCAAAATGGTATGCATGATGCATTCTATAATCTATAATAAAGACATATTTATTAGTGAGTATAATATGTTACATATTTTTCAAATGGTCTTTTAGTTAATGTAATCCCATTAAAAATAATTCCCCCATTAATAATGTCCATTTACTGAGCCAAGATCCATATTTCACTAGTTATTGAATCTAATTTATTGTTCATTTGAAAACATTGTTATTAAGGTAATAAATTTTTTCAATATAATCATATATTAATCTTAAAAAGTTAAGTGGACATCCCTTTTTCAAAATCCTCCATATCGATATAAACTCACCACTTTTCCTTTGGAATAATAAATATTAGGGTTTCAAATCTAAATATCCCAAAATTATATGAGATAAATATAGTTACCTAATTAATAGGGTTAGATATATCCACCATGTTTTACACATGGTAATCTATGAGAACCAATCTTTAGCTTGAATCTATCCTATTGGTGGATCTATTTCTTGACCTATGTTATATTTTATAAGAATATCACACGTATTATTTGAGTAGTTATCTTTTAATTAATATCAAATTTAATAAAAATAATATAAAAAGTAAATTTATAACTATTCTATCACATTAATTCTTTATTACCTCATATTTTATTCATTAATGTATACATGTTTCTAATAATTTATTTTAGAAATCCATATTCCATTAACCAAACTAATATATTCACATCATATTAATGTGTAACTCATGATACATCCCATAGTTATTGATAGTAACCAAATAATATATGCCAATCATATTTTCACATATCAAAATTCCTCTTATGCATAATGTATATGAACTTCTCATGTAATGGTTTCATATCATATGACATTGGAAATATTTACATTATTATTCCTTAATATATAGTTATCCAACCCCCTCTTTTTTTTAAATATAATCACTCCATGTAAATGTGATGTCCAAGAAAAAGTAACTCTACCGAGTGATACATCACTCCAAAGATAATCTAACTAATTACAACTCTAAAACCAATTTTGATAAACTATGTTTAATAAATGAATTCAAGATAATAACATTAATTACGAACCATTATGAAGGTTGATGAAAACTAAATCTTATATTAGCATACCTAGAATTTAATTCATCGCTTTAGAATATATAAAAATATATTCACCACATAAAATTATGCATATATAATATTTCAATTTAAAAAACAATATATAAATATAAATTTTAAAAGAAATTAAAAATAAATTTATACAATTTTTATGTTCTAAACTTGTAATTTAAAAAAAACATTTTTATTTAATTTTTTTTATAAAATCAATAATTTAAAATGACTAAAACTTATAATATATGAAAAATTTATAAACTATAATTACTTATATCAAAATATTAAATTTTATTTTTTTCTCTATATCATATATTATGGCTGATAGTGGATTATTATCAATCATAATTTACAATTAAAATATAAAGGTGCGTATTTAAAAATAAAAATTTAATCATTTAGAGGAAGTTTCAATATGTATCAATGGAAATGAATCTCTATTATGGGTCACACACGTATAAAAGTAATATTCACACAATGGTATAAACCCACTCTTATGTATATTCTAGTCAATTCATTTGATATAAATTATATGATAACTATGAATCAATAATTTTTTTATGAAAAATATGCTTCTATCAAAGCCTGTGATATCATCTATATAATTAATTTTAACACTATTAAAAATCATCTTTTTCAATATATCATTATTTATAATATATTCTATTCACAAACTATGACTTTGAAAAAATATATGCACAAAATAATGTCATGTGTTAAGATATGGTCTTAAGAATATATTTATATACACGTTACTTATAAAAATTGTAAAAAATATATTTATTTATTGATGAATGTGACTCTAATACCAAATATTTTTTAAGGATATCATCCAATGATCATTGGTCCTAGAAGAAACATGTATACATTTCTAGATATATTATCAACCAAGTGAACATGTAAAGAAGACCATATAAAAATTTGGATTAATTATATCATTTTAAGTTCCATACATGGTGAATTCAAGTGGTTTTTTATGATAAATATAACAAATAAAAAATATTATGTCATCATCTAAATGGGTTCAACCCTATCCAATAGGAATATTATATTAAATGACATAAATTTTAGACCTGAAATAATTACTAGATGATTTTTTGTGAGGACTAATGTTGAACTAGGCGGAATAGAGATTCAATATTAGAATGTTTTTATTTCCTCCTCCCACTAAAAAGTGTGATCAGATCCATTTATAGATATTATCGTCATTAAATGATGAGAGTTGACAATGGGAAACCTACACATGGATACTGTTAGGAGTTATGATGACACATGTCCCACGGGTGAACTCTTAAAATGGTTAACATTTCAAATGATTTTTTATAGTATTAATTTAATCTTTTTTAATTCATAATTGAATCTAAACTATATGTGAATACATGGAAGTGGAAATTATATTACATAAAATATCATAATAATGTCATATCATTTGATATAGGATAACATATGCATCTATATGCTTCTTTTAATATGGCCATTTCATAATCTGCGATACATATCATATCTATATAGTGGAAATGACATGAGGTAGATCAAAAAGTATTATATCCCTCATAGTAGTTCATTTCCAAAAAATATATTGCAGGTTCAAGGTTTGAAAAGCCTAGGTTCATTAGAGTTATATGAGATTATGGTGTTATGTGTTTGTGGAATATATATTTTCATAGGTCGGTGTTGGTGTCTCATATAAGATTCCATAAAGATTAATCATTTTTTGTCATTTTATACTGAAAGATGGTAATTATTACATACTAAGGATTTTGAGTTGAGATTAAATATTTTTTTTTGGATTAATGTTTTAGAAAATATAAATTTAAACTAGTTTTTTAATGGGGTAGACTAGGTTTGAATCAAATGTGAAACCAAAATACTATTTGTGTTAACCAATTAAAATTTTATTGAATTTGGATTTTCATAGGAGACTTACTGGAGAATAAAAATATTTGGGGATATTTTATGGGTTGACTACATCTGGGAAAGTATCTTAGTTATAAGATGAAGTACTGTTAAATAATTTTCAATCAAAATGAAGTTACATATCTATAGAAGGATACCATTTGTACCAAAACAACGAGTCATGATAACTTTTCTAAATGTTTCAATGTATTAATGAATTTATTGGAAATATTTTTTTATTTTATTCCCACATTGGTATTTTTTACCAATTTTTCTATTATTCGGTTAAAAATGTTTGTGTATTTTGTTCAACTGATGGGTGGTATCTTCTCTAAATTATAATGTTTTATTCATGTTATGTTGTTAATATTTTTCTCCTATATTGTAATGTGTATCTTATAAATTTGTTATAAATATTATTATTTATTATTTTTCGATGGGTAATAGATATTTACGCTACCAAGGCTGGTAGATAGTGAAGATTTTAGATGTGTTTTTATATTATTATATTTCATTTTTTTATTATTGGAATTGAAAAACAGTTAATGTGATAATAACTTTTTATTATATTTTAATATCGAAATATTATTCACATATTTTTGTTACTTTTTTATATTATCTTCCATTATCATGGTTTGGAATATGATAGTGATGTATTATAATAATTATGACAACAAATATCCTTAATACATTATTTCATGATTTACTACATAAAATAACACCTAGTACATCCCAAAAAATCATGAGGTCTAGTGTCTTTGGAAAATCATGTACATATCGTAACAACCTGTGACCTATGTTCAATGAAATCATTGAAAACCTCATAAACATCATCATCCTCTTAAAACTACATGGGATAACTTGGGGACGTACATAATTAAAAGGTGGTATATAAGTCCAACTATGGGAATAAAATTTTTTGGAATGAGGTAATGTAGTATATGTGATCCAAGATAAACTTCAAGGTAACATAAGAACGATGATAATAATAATCATGAATAATGGGTCATGATATAACATGGTGTCATAAAGTTAACAATAGAATGTGGAAACAAAATAGAATATGATGTTGTAAATATAATTCAGGGCTAATCAACAAGACAAGATAACATAGTGTTCCTTGGATGAATATCCACACACCATAAATTAGACTCATGCAATTAAAACATTATACAATGCGTTGTAGGCCTATATAATTTATTGTCCACCCGTCACATTTATATCTTGTATATGCATAAGTGTTCCATATAGATCATTCAAAACAGGATCATAATTCATGTTTTTTAATTCCATGATTAAGGTGTGTGGTATACATAAATATATTTCCCTGAACAATAAACTATAGGTACATCTAGGTGAATACCCTTGGGGTGAAATTGGGATGATTATTTAGAATAAAAATATTCAGAATGAAAAATCACAAGATAATTTCTTAAACATAACATGAATACATAATGATTTATGTGAGTTTTTAGTGAGAGTTAAAGAGGTATATAATCATGTTTAAATTATAATGGAAATATGTGGTATGTGTCTAATCATATCCCAAAATGAAAATGTGAAAAAAAGGAATTATATAACGGGGGTGCGTGAATAAAGAGGAGATAGAGGGGAGCCCTTACGTTGATATGGTGCTTCTAAAATAATGATAAGAACTTCATAAGAGAATCTTAGAATGATGGTAGGTATGAAAATATGTAAATTCATAATATGTTAATATTAAAAGGATTTTGAGTGAAGAGGAATGAGATTTTTTGGGTTTATTTACCAAAAAAGAGGATAATTCCTTATTAATTTCCAAACGTAGGTTTTAGACTTAATATGTTATAGTAATAAAAACAAAATAATATACCATGGGTTTTCCATGGTTTATACCAAATAGGAGTGGTTTTACTTATTTTATTAGCCTAATAAACTAAGGCATAAAAAAATATCCTTCGTGATGTGGAAGTTAGTCATGTTTATAAAGAATTGATTTTAAAACCTGAAAATATATTATATGATTTGAAGTATTGATTAAGGGTTTATAAAATTAAGTAAATAAATTTAATAACACATTATTTTAAATGGGAAACAAATTATGTTAAAGGAAACTACTTAATTTATTTGTTACATCAATTTTTATCTTTAATCAGTAATAATACATACTGTATTTCATTTTTTCCCAAAAAATAGATTATCTCAAAAAATTATGGAAAAACCACTATAAGAAAATTTCATCATGATGATTTCAAAAATAATATTTATTTTCAAAATTAATTCTCTAAATTATAGAATTTACACTTTCAAATAAAAATTTAAATTTATTAAAAATTACTATCTTTTTGTCAATAATAGTTTTCTGACCCTTATAACAATTAAATTTGGCTTCATAAAATTACATTTTCATTTTAAATTAATTAATATTAGTTTTTAGTAATATTTTCATAAAATATAACTTATTTGAAAAATTATTAAATTCAATAAAATGGTTGTCTTCATTGAAACAATATATATCCAAAAATACATGTTTTTTTTGTTTCATCATATCAGAATCTAATTTTATCAACGTCATTATTTAATAATTTTAAAAGTAATAATAAAAGGAATAAATATAGTAATTATTTTTCTAAAATAATAAAATATAAAAATTCAAACCATGATGGTCTCGATACAAATCCATTTATTGCACCAGTGAACACCTAAATGGTAAGTTGTGCAATGGTGAGATTTTCATGGGGTGGTTTCATGAACATCGTTTGGTTTGTTATATCAATTAACATGAAATTCTATAATAAATGGTATCATTCATTCATTAGTTATTTAATATAATATTATTCTTGGTCAAGGTAAAATCCTGGTGATTCGACACCCTTCAGACACTTTGATAAATGTGCTTCATAAGGTACATACCTATTTATTAAGGCCATCACTTCCATTGTCTATGTCAATAGTATTTTATCATTACCCTTAATATACTAATTAAATGGAAATATTAATGTGAATATATTATCAATAGTTTTGAATATTAAAAAACTTTTAATTTTATAGACCATATAACGGTCCAAAATAACAAATGTAGTGAATGTGTTTTCTATGAATTAATTTATTATAAATGAATTTACTCATTTAAAATGGAAAAATTAATTTCACCAAGTCCAGTTCGTTATATTATTCCCCCCTTTAGAAAATTCTCAGTTGATATTTTCCTTTCATACACTGAAATAGATGAGTTTAATTCTATATCATCTCCTCTTCCTGTTCCCACATATCTTCCACAAACATATAGTTCCACCACAAAACATTCACCATGTGAGTTTTCTTGTTTCATAGAACTTTGTTTCTATGAGCTAAGATCATCATCGACTATTCCTTATATAAAATATCATTGTCTAGTGGATCCAACTATGTTTTTAGTACATGTTAGGAGACTAATAATTACTTCCTCAATAGGGATATATGGAACACTTCATGTACATAAGATAGGTTAGTTGGGAGTTCTTTTCAATATTTCATCACTCTAATAAGATCTAGGTATCAAAGGAAATTATGATTCTAGGACTACACTTTCCATTCTTATAAAACCTCTTGAATATATTCAATAGTGACATATGAAGTAACACATTATCTCCAACCACAAACTCTGTGTCTCTTCAATGATTGACTGTATATATTTTCTATTGACTTTGTGCATATTTCATAATACGTTGAATAGTTTGAACCTTATTTTTAATCTCTTTTATAATATTATGTCCCACTAGTTCCTCTCTCTAAATTCATCAAAACCTGTTGGATTCCAATAACTCTTCCCATTCAAATCCTGAGAAGGATAAATTTGGATGATAGAATGGAAACTACTATTATATTATAATTACACTAGGGGAAGGTGTTGATCCACCTCCTTAAAAATCCATTGAACATTATCTCATCATATCCTCTAGTGTTTTAATAGTACTTTAAATAATTTAATCATTCTAAGGGTGATAATAAATGTTTATGATTAGTTAGGTTTCTACCCCTAGTTGAATGCTTCTCCAAAACCTCAAGTAAAATCGTAGATTTCCATCAAATATAATAGAGAGTTGAAATTCATTATGTCATACCACATCCCTTATGGGTATCATAGAGATTAGGCCCATATAGAAGTATTTCTTGATAGAAATGAAATATTATAACTTGGTAAAGTGATCCACTATGACCTGGATAACATTATTTCTTTTAGTTTTCCTAGGGATTCCTATGATTAAATACATGGTTATGGTTTTTAATATCCATATTGGTATGGGAAATGATTGGATCATACATTTAAACTATTATAATACCACCTTAAGTTGTTATAATACCTATCATTAGGATAAAATCTCTAAATATTCCCAATTTATGTTATAATGACCAATGTGTTGATTCAAATATCTATATATCTTATTATTCTTGGATTAATATTGAAGGTTGATTTTTGCACACAATCTAAAATATTCCTTTTCACTTATATTTTTTGATGGAAAACATATCAGAGTTCCAAACCATATAACTATATCTTCTACAATATTGAACTCTATAATATTCACTACCCTCTTCTATAGTACCATATAATCTTTCTTAGCCTCCTTGATCCTCTCAAGAATAGATGGTTGATAATTTATTTTAGCATGTTTGGATGATGTTTCTTTTATTATTCCCATATCCATTCATGTATGTCCAATATGATTAGATAATGTTTAGTCCTTATCATGGAGATGATTTTAGGATCCTTACGGGTTAGAGCAATAGCCACACAGATTGACATCCTAGGATGGTAATTTATTGAACAATGGTAATCCTTGAATAGCTATCACCACATTCATTGGAATATATTAATCTATTTTTTTGTGAATATGTACATGAATATTTTATGATCTTTATATAAATCAACATTCTCCCCTTTCATATAATGTATCCAAATATTTAATTCGATGATAAATGTAGAAAATTATATATCATAGGTTTCATATTTCTTCTCATGATTCATTAATTGGTGGGAGGTTCAAGCAATCAATTTTTCATAATTCATGATTAAGCAACACAATTATTTTTTTGACGCATCACTCTAGATCGAAAATCCTTCCTTATTGATAGGTAATTTGAGTAAAAGTGTAATGATTAGCCTCTTATTCATCTCTTTAAATAATTTTTTACATTTATTAGTCTAGATAAACATTACTCTCTTTAGAGTAAGATTAGATAGTGTGATTGAAAATCGATATATGTCTCTCACAAATCGATGATAGTAACTAGTTAATACACGGGTACTATGATTTCTCATTACAAATCATGGACTTTTCTATCCTTTAATTTACTATATTTATAATGGTTCCATATATATACCTTTTATGGTCATACCATTCCCCAATAATTTTAATTTCTCTAAAAAAACTCACATTTACTATACGTTTCATATAAAATTTCATTCTACAAGGTATCTAGTAAAATATTTTAATTCCCCTTATCTTGCTCCATGCTTTTGGAGTTGATATGAAAATAATATATAAAGGCTACCAACTTCATTCAAGGTAAACCCTAAAAAATCTATTTATTGTATCTATGAAGATTACTGGAGCAATAAAGAGTCCAAATTTCATCACTATGAACTTTTAGTGCCTAAAACTTATATGAAAATATGTCTTTGGGATATCATCCTTCTTCACCATTACAAGGTGATATCATGGCCAAATATAAACCTTAAAGAAGTATTGTACTCCATGTATATGATCAATTAATTCATCAATCCATACTGGAGTATACATGTTCTTTATCATGGTCTTATTGAACACATTATAATTAATACAGAGGCGCAATGACACATCCTTATTTAGGATAAAGAGGACGGGTTCACCCCATGATAAAGAACACGGGAATATAAACCCTTTATCAAGATTATACCATAATTTATTCTTAAACTCATCAAGTTTTACAGCATATATTCAATAAGGAGTCTAGAATATTGGAAAATCTCTATATATGATTTTTATTGATAACTCAACCTCACTTCTTGGAGGAAGATTTTGAAATTATTTAGGAAAGACATCAATATATTCCCTTTCAATGTGAATTTCATCATGTATGATCCTATAATTAGTCTCAATCACTAGAACTAGATTTTATTCCTTTAATGGTAATAATATTTCTAGTTGAGGTTTTGGTACTAAACAAGATTATATTACACTTTTCTCTTGTACAGAATCATATGTAAATTTGTGATATGAAGAGTGATTTCCTTCTCCCAACATTTTTTTTCTCTATACAAGGAAATCCAATCCATGTCCAAAATAACATATAATACAATTATGGAGATTATAGAAATTATTTCAATGAAATTATGTAACAAAATTTTGATAGAGGATGACTTATATACTTGGGATCTAATAAATAACCCATTTTCCATCTTCATTAACAACTCAACTTCCATTTTTTCATGATTTAATTATCATACTAAAATTATGTGATATAAAAATATTTTTATAAATAGAATAATATAGTATGTTTTATATATTTGAATTAATAATAAATGTACTTGTAACAAATTTTTTTCAAGATCCACATTATTAGTTGTGATGAAATACACTCACCAATTATCTTTAGGATTCAGTGGTTATTATCATGGGTCATCATCGAAAACCCTTGTCTTTAAAAGTTAATTCACATAGTTTCCATGTCTCATATAGTTGAAACAATTGAATTAATGTTGAGGGTCTACTAGATCAAATTTTTATTCCATCATATTGGTGGTTTTCTCCGACCAACAATCAACATTTAGTTATACTTCATTCCCACACCGAAAGAATTTTCTATTCCCCCTCAGGGAGTTCCCAAGATTTTTCATCACACTCTTTTTAAAAGTGGGATGTTATAATTTCTTTCCACCATTTTATTTTTCCATTATAACACCATAATTGATATCTATTTTCCAATTTGTATCCCTTAATTGAGATTTTTTTATCTCGATTTCTTTATTGAGGTAACATCAGACAATTTAATAATATATTTTAAAGTCTAGAATAGCTAAGGATCTTCGTAGACTCATCTTTTGAACAAAATAGATGTGATTAACATTACTTTCGGATGAAATGAAATTTTTGGAGGTCTATCATGAATGTTTTGGGATGTTTTCTTATTTCAATCTAACAGATTCAACACTCTTTTGATTTAGTCATAGAAAATCCCTCTCTATTTTAAGTTATAGAGTGTGAGGAAAATATTTATTGACAAATAGTTTCTAGAATTTCCTCCAATCCATCATTTTGATCTCCTCATCGGGATTCATAATTTTTTTTTCTAAAACCTAGAATTGATAATCTTCTACCTCTATATTATAAAACCTAATTTGACCTTCTCTTGATCAGTGTGTTAAATGATGGAAAAAATATTTTCTATTGAATTGATTCATTTCTCCACATTTAATTGATATAAATAACCAATTAAATTTAATGGCCTTTTTGTATGAAGTTCTCAATAAGAACATTATATTTATTATGGGGATTTGGTTTTTCCTATAGATTAAGATTTCTATTCAGAATCCAAGTAAAGTGATAAATTTTTATCTGAATGATCATCATTCATGCTCCCATCATGTTGGGAATCACATTTGGACAATCATCACATTACCCATAAAATTGATTTTTGTCTTACTTCCTAAAATTTCCAACCATTGACTAAAAATAATGAAAAAATTATGTATGAATATTATTAAATTATTAAAACCATAAAAAAGAAACTGTGATCATTGGAGGGATGAATAAATATTGAAAATATTCATTAATATATGAATTTAATGGTTCCAATCTAAGTTATACATGATCTATTTCCAAACATAAAATCTTCTGGGATTTTTTATTCCCTTAAAAAATTTTCATAAATATATTGTGAATTTACCCAATAATATCCCTTTAGAATGTCAGACCATGTGTGTATAAAGTACCATTTTTATTCATCAGGTAATGATAGAGTCAAACTCAATGCACCCTTTCAATTATTATTACACCTATGTATCTATTAATGAGATCCAAATCCATTTTAAGTATCTATAAAGGGATTTATTTACTTTTAAACCAATTACTCTATATATATCAAAATTTTATAGATGGTTTCATATGTTTAGCCTCATACCTATGGATTTTGTAGACATTTCTAATCCAAATCCCAATAATAAATATACTTTCCTCCAATACCAAATATTACAAATAATATATTCAATGCATAATTTAATAATTTATTACATGAAAAAAACATATTAAACCCTATAAGATCCATAGGCCTAGTTTCATTTAGAAATTAAGTATATATAATTACAACATAAAAATTATGTATTGTTGGAATTTTGAAATATTTTTTAACTATCTCTTAAAATTCAATCACCCTTCTAAAATAGCATGGCATAACCTAGGCTCACAAATAAGAAAAAGGTGAGCTATAAATCCTGGTAGGTGAATAATAAAATGATAACACAAATAAAATTAGATCATATGATTCAAGAAGTATATCAAGGTAACATAATCATTGTGAGAATCATAATCTTGAATAGTGAGTCCTTATATAACATGGTAGCCTAAATCCAACATGGGTAGGTGGAAAAAATATATAACATTACATCATAAAAATATGTAAAGGTTACTATATGTGAAAACATTACATAGAGTTCTCAAGAATAAATCATGCACACCATACATGGAATTTAATGAGATTAAAACATTATCCAATGCATCAGAGAGATATATAATTCAAGTCCTACATATCACATTCATGACAATTACATGCATATGTGTTCCATATATATCCTTCAAAATAAAATATAATTTCATCACAATTCATCCAATGATTATAGAGTGTGGGATAAATATATTTATGTACATAATAGATTACTTATAGTTAAATCTTGGTTAATACCCATGAGTGTAAATGGGGATGAGTATTCACAACCAAAATATTTATCACGGACAATTGTAGGATAATTTCTACAACATAACGAGGATAAAAAATGATTCATGGGAGGTATTAATATAATTTAAAGGGAAATATTATCACTTTTAAATCATAAGTGAATTTATTTGGATGTGATCAAATATATCCCAAACTGATCAATTTGAAAACAAAAGGTATAATATAAAGGAGGTGCTTGAACAGAGGAGAGGGAGATATTCCCTTACCTTGAGAGGGTTATTATAAAAACATGGTAGGAGAATATAAATATCATAATGGAACCTTGGGAGGGAAATATCAAGGTATATATGTAGTAATTTAGTGCTCTAAGTTTTTTCAGTGATGTAGAATGATATTTTTGGTGGTTTTTTATAGAAAAAGACAGGATAATTCCTTATTAATTTTTAAACATAGGTTTTTTAATTTACAATATATTATAATCAAACCCAAAAACCATTCCATGGGTTTATCTAATCATATATTAAAATTAATACTATTTTTTAGTTTTATTATAAGGATGACAACTGAACACATTAAAATAATTCATTTGGTGTTTTGGAAGTAAGTCATGTCAGGAAAGATTTTATTTTAAAACCATAAAATTTAATATTGGTTTTGGGGGAATCATTAAGGGATTATAAAATGAATCATATAACATTAAAAACATTATTTTATAGGTATAACATAATTAAAGTCATTTATACTTTTTATGAATTTTATTAAATCACTTTTTTTCTTTCATGATGTCATAATACATATTGTATATCCATTATATATTTAATTATTACCAGAAAATTCAATTGTCTCAAAAAATACCGAAGAAATTACACATAGAAATTTTTAACTTTATGATTTCAAAAATAATATTTATTTCATCAAAATAATTCTATGAATATGAAAATTAACACTTTTAAATGAAAATAAAAATTTATTGGAAATTAGTGTGTTTTTTTGACATTAACAGTTTTCAAACCTATATAACAATTACAAATGGGTACATGAAATTAAATTATCATTTTTATTAAATAAATATTATTTTAAAAAATGTTTTAAAAAGATATCAATTTTTTAGAAAATAGTAAATTAAACAAGAAGAATATGTTTATTGAAGTTGTATATCTTAGAAAAATACAATTTGAGTTTCATCATATCTGAATCTTATTATTAACAAACTCACTATTTAATCTATTAAAATTAAATATTAAATGGGGTAAATATAATCATTGTTTTATGAAAAAAATTTATAAAAAATTTATACTATTGGGATCTAGATACATATCCATTTATTACACTAATGAATTACCTATGGGTATGGTGTGTGATGGTGGCATTTTCATGGGGTGGTTCAGCAAACATTATTTGGGTTGTGTTTTTTATGATATTGAACTTCTCTTATAAATTGTTTTATTCATTATTTAGTTATCAAATCTCATATTTTGAGTGGTAAATGGAAAATATCCATGATAATATCTCCCTTATAGGGTTTGATAAATGATATTCATTGGGTATATTACTAATGATGGAGGATATCACTTCATTTTTATAGGAAAAAATATCTTTTTCATAACCCTTAATATGATAATCACAATGGTCACCATAAAATAAGTTATTATAATCTATTATGATTTTTAATGATATTTTAAAGGTGATATACCATGTAACGTTCCAAAATAACCAATTTATTGCATGATTTTTCAATAACATCATTTCTTAATAATACATTTACTCATTTAAAAATGGGAAATTTCATTTATATATTTTTTGGACATTACAATAATATATTGGGGTAGTGTAATTATAAGACCATAATTCAAGATATATTTTCTTACATATTGATATTTCTACGAAGGATGAAAATATTCATAATGTAATCTAGTTAATTATAATATTTTGATGTCTATATTTACTCTAACGATGAGTATAAAATCATTTAAATAAAAAATTATTACTATTTTTGTTCATGTATTGTCTCAACAATACACTATAAATATTATTTATTTTGATGCTAAAAAATACCCTTGATTATTTTACTTTTGGAATTACATTAGGTGAATTTCAATAAAATAATATTAATTGAAATATTAATTTTATTATTATACTAAATGCATTAATCCATGGAGAATATTTGTTAATTTATTCTAAACATGTTTTAACATAATTTAGGAACAATGTTCATACCATAGATGTGAAATAATAATGTAAGGAATAAAACCTATATTTGGAATAATACATATGGATAATATACCATACATTTTTAGAAAATTATGGTTAATAACCATAAATAAGTAACCCTACATTTATGGAAACAATCATATGGTACATCAACCTTTATTTCGAATTCAATCGAACATTTTCAAACCTCTTTTTAGTGTTTTTTTATCATATGAAGGAACCCTATGTTTGACTATTCAAAGAAGGAGTTTTAAAATATTATATTATTTGGGATTTATGAAATAGTATCATCATAAGTAAACTTATATTAAAATATGTTTTATGACAGATTCAAAGGATTGAATTCAATGGAGTAAATCATTCATATTTCTAAGGGCAGTTACGACTCTCTTGAATGATTCAAATTTGAATGATTTTGATCTATCATGTGACATTCATGGATCATATTATCTAAAGGAATGCCATGATTACTATATAATATCAAAAGTATTTTTTTAAAAAAATATATATGACTTTATATTTATCTCAATATCTTTTTTAATATAGAAATGATATAAGGAAACAAAAAAGTTTGAGTGTCTTTGTTCAATCTCATGTTGTTGTGTAACTACTTCTATTTGTGTGTTTTTATTCTTGTTGAAGATCGTTTGAACCCAATATTTATTCAAATCTATTATTACATGAATACTTTCACCATTAAGGAATAAGGCTTATATTCTGTTTGTTTTCGTTGCATATATGATCAAGAACCTGTTAAATGAAATCAAACTCTTTTGATTTATTAGAGTATCTATTGCTAGAACTCAATCATGGAAGAATATTATCATTTTAAAACTAATATATAGAGAAACCAGTTCCCTACAAATGAACTAGAAGGATTTGTTTGGCCTTATTGTAAATGTTTTCAACGTCATGCAGTAATTTTTTATTTAAAGGTCTTATGATAAGATGGACTTTATAGTGAAAATCACCAAGCTCATAGAGATATGGTTGGTGGAGTTCAATATGGGATCAATGTTACTCGAACCACTATAAAAACTGATGTTTTATTCTTTACTATTTATCAACTTCTCAATTTACTTATAGAATAGAATTATTTATATCTCCATAAATTGCAAAGAATGTTAAAAGTCATAATAGGTAAAGATTATGAAAAAGACACAATTCACCCCCTATTGGGTATCTATTTATTATTCTGACATAATCTTTTTATCAAATGATATATTTTTTAATAAATATTATATTTATCTACCAAATTTTAAAAGTATAAGGTCTATATAAATAATTTTGTCAATGGTTGACCCCATAGAAGGTATTTCTATAATTATTCCACCTCACTTTAATTGTGATAACTATGGATTCTCTAAATATAGAATGATAATATATCATATTAATCTTAGAATAAATTTTTATATGAAGATTATCACTCCTTATAAAATTCCGGAGAATCCAGGAACATAGAATTCTAAAAATTAAGTAGATTATGAAACCAACTCAAAAGTAATGAATGTTATCATCTATGGACTTGGTTCTGATGAATTCAATAAAGCATCCCAATGCCCCACTACTTATGAAATGATGAAAATAATCATTGTTTCAAATAAAGGAACTATTAATGTCATAAAAATGAGGTATTCTACTGAGAAACTAATTTTTTATACCATTAGTATGTATGATGGTGAAAGAATATTTTTGATTAAGGGTCAATTGAAATAAATATTCAATGATGTTGTTCTTTAGGAACTAAAATTTCTCAAATAGATAAAGCATTGAAAGTACTCAGAGTATTAGCATACAGATGTAAGGGGATATCTTCTTCAATAAAAAATCATCATTAGTCAAGGATTTGAATATGAAATAATTAATTGGAACTATGATGATGTATGAAGCTTAAATTTAATATGATTATTAAGATCCTAAGCTGGTGAAAATGGAAAAAACTACCCTTAATATTACATCTCATTATCATAAAAACAAATTTACAGAAGTTGTCTAAATGTAAATAGATTCAGACTACTCAGATTCTCAAATAGAACTAGGTCAATTAACCAATAAATTTAGAAAATTCTATGAGATGAAAAGAGGCCTAAAAAATCCTTCAAAAGTGGTGAGAAATGATACAAAGAAATAAGATTATATCAATTCAAATAGATGGGTCATATCAGACCTAATCTCTCCAAGTTAAAGAAATAAAGAATAAATATGAAGAAGAATAATAATAAGAAAATTATTTATGATTATATAGGTAAAAGATATATAAAATCTACACGTTGTGTGTTTGAAGACTCCAAAAGATATTCCAAATCGGATTCATAAAATGACCCACAAAATCTGAAAGAAAATATATTCTTTATAGATAAACAAAAGATGAGGTAAAAATGTATTAATATTCTGTATCTGACTCTAATAATTGATCTAATAGAAAATGAGATTCTTATGTTTCCATCCTTGAATAAAAATATGATTCCTTAGTAAAAAATTACAAGTCACTAAAAAATATCCATAATGTTGTTTTAAGAAAAAAGGATGCATCGTTGAAGAAACATTGAGAACATAAAGAAAAATATACTACGTATATATCAAACTATACTGCTCATAAAAATAGAATAAAATAATTACAGGATGAATTAAAATATATTAAATTTTTTGTAAGTATTTTATCCAAATGAGAAAAAATTCCTAAATGAGATTCTGGTGACAAATGTTATTAAAAGAGAAAAGTATGGGAATGAAGCAAGGGAGAAAAATTAAAATTATACAAAATATTATTTTGTTCTTAGTTATAAAAATGATTCTTCAATCTATTGTTGAATAAAAGGATGATACTCTAATAACTTTTATTTTATAAATCCTCAAATAAGTGGTATTAAACAAATTTTATTTCCAAAAAACATGTCAAAAACAAGTATTTTGGATTTTGGTAAAATATAGAAAATCTGGAATCTCAGATCCCTTCTCATGGACATAGTTATACCCAAGAAAACATTGGTAACAAAAAACACTTTTTAAACACTTTTATAAGAAAAAGGCCCTAGGAATAGAAATTTGGTATAGTATATGGATAATTCCTACTCAAGACACGCGAGTGGAGACTCTTCAAATTTAAATAATCTTCCATAATAGATGGAGGTCTATTAACATTTGGAGATAATGAAAAATGAAAGATGGTGGGAGTTGGATCAGTTGAAGATCAATGTAAATCTCAATCAATAATGTACTATATTTTGAAGGGATAAAGCAAAAAATAATTGTAGAGACCCGAAGCCTGACGTACATGGACATTACATTACTTTTGCGGAATACTTAGTATATAACAAAAACACACACACAAGGTTCGTAATAGTTTAGTGTCTTTGGAAACTCAGAATATAATCTTCTAATCGTGGTGAAAGATATTCAACATCTCCCATAAAGATCTTCCTTTTTTACCTAATACATTTTTTTATATCCTGGGGAAAAAGAAAACATAAAAGGGTGAGCTCAAATGCTCAGTAAGGGTAAACAAAAGATATATCAATCACATCATATCCATAAGAACATAACATTTTGGAAATCTTAACCTGCAAAAGAGAGCATAATTTCATAACATGGGATAAATCATAGTAGTGAAATGAAATCCCAATAATCATAACATAAAATATGAAACTTTTTGGCATACACACATAATCATAGAGAATCATTTCTTATTAGTCAAGACTCATTTCCAAGACTATCTTAGTGGACAAAGCCCCTTTCTGAACCGACTTCACTCCTCGTTTCAGTCCTGTTTCACTGAACCGGTATAACCTACCATTCCAGCCATGTCTATCTCATGAGATATAAAATATTTACCCAATGCATTGGAGGGAGATATAGGTCCCACCCATCTCATAATGATACCATTCTTATGTGTGCCACAAAATCATAAACCATACATCATAGCATAACCCATGTAATAAAAATGGGATTCTTAAACAACATGACATCATAAAACAATTCATATAAGATAAAGGAATTCATAAAATTATTTCCATCAAAACATAATAAAATCTATGTAATAATAGGGATATAAATAGAACCCTATATTATCTTAGATGGAAAATAATTTTGATAAAACTCTTGAACTCCATTCTTGAGGAAAATATCCTTTCTACTTCAAAATAATTTTCCTTTCTTAACATGTCTTACAATTTTAAACTAAAAGAATTTTATTAAAAATAAACATGAAATTTTTTTAAGGAAGCTTCTTGGAACTAATGTTTTAAAAATACATTCATGCCTTATAAGTTAAAAAAACATTCTTCGTACTTTTGTCGGAAAAGTCAAAAAGTACCTTGTATGAGAAATGACAAAAAGATTCATTTCATATCTTTTACTAAAAAGTAAACGAAGGGTAAAATTGGATATAAACTATTGTAGAAGGATATAAATATTACATATTGAGGAAACATGGATTTGGATGATAAAATACACCCTAGTAAATACCAAAGTATAAACAATCTCGGATAAAAATGAGATTGTGACATTTCCCTTACCTTAGGTCCGATTTTCCTCGTATGTGTCCAAACCTCCTGTAGAATGATTTAAATAATGTTATTGACTTATTCCAGAATCATACTTATTTTTATGATATCATATATGGTCATATTATTAGCTTCTTATTAGTAATATTTCATTACTACTTGTTATTTGGGTGTTTATTACTTTTTGTTCTTATGCGTGTTTGTCGAATAAATTATTATTCTTATCTTTAGGTTATAGATTCCTCATTTACAGAATCGTATTTGTGTAAAATGTATCATATTCATTCATTCAATTCATTTATATAATCATTATTAAATGAATATCATGTAGAACGAGTCGCATCACATCGTGGAGACGGTATTCAGTACGTACGCACGAGTGATGATATCGTTCCTATGATCGTGTAATTGTATTGGAGTGTATGTATACTATTTCATAATCAATATCACTTTATAATAGTCATATATAGTGATTATTTACACCATTATACCCATCCAAGTAAGGTGGTGGTGGAAAATAGATTACACCACTGCGTGGAGACGGTATTCCGTACGTACGCACGCGCGGTGATTTCCTTCATCCGTAGGATGGATATAAGGTTAATTAGAGTTGTTTTATATTTATAATAACATATCAGTATATAATAAATAATGATGTTATTACTTTATCATGAAACAACTAATGAAGAAGAAGTTGAAGAAGAAAGAAATTTAAAAAGATCGGTAATGGATATTACCTCTTTTTGACGCGCCTTCACTTAACCTCCACTTAAAGAACTAAGGTTGGTCTTTGAAGAAACCTCTAGGATGATACTAGGGAAGTGGAGAAGAGATTTGGGCAGGGTTATCTGAGGCTTAATGCTCAAATTGGTGTGAGGAGGAGAGGGAGGAGGTGCCCTTTTATAAGGGAGGAGAGGGGCACCTTAGGAAAATCTCAAAATATTATTTTTTTATTAAGTTCAAATTAGGTTTATATTGGTTATAAAGGGTCCTATTTCTATGATAAAGTGGGTATGGGTCGAAATCGTCTCATACAATAGGATTTAGGCATGTTTAGGTTATTATTTTAACCTTATCAATTAGATTTAACTCTAAGTTAAATAATTTAACTTTTACCATGTCTTTTTGTTTTCTTACACTATATGGTTAATAAACTTACCATAACAAGAAAAAAGAACCCCAAGTTGTTTATTATTAATATATCTATCCTTATTTAAGTCATTTTGCCAAACCATAGATTTTTAGGAATTAAATAACAATTAATAATATAATATTTGTTTTAAAAACTAATTTATGTCAATTTTGACACTATTTGGTACATGATTTTTATGAAATTCATAAAAGAATGATAAGTTAGAAAAAAGTTACCTATATCAACAATAACATGTCATATTAACCTAGAAAATTAATGTAAGTCATAAAAAGTCTCAAATTACATTTATTTGGGCATTTATAACATCAATTATGTCAATATTTCATTAATAAGACAATTATTGTATCATCTTTGTGTCATACTAAATGATACTTATTTAATCCCTAAAATTTATAAATAAATACCTATGATGTAGATAATTGTATTATCTTTATATAGACGATTCATGTCCTAATTTTAATGATGTTTATCACTAAATTAAAATTATTATACTTATAAGATTTAAGAAAGTGACATGTTGTCACATTCCTTGGTTTTAATAATAATTAAATTATTTTCATAGAAAAAAGTCCATAAAATGAATCTAATCCGACCCTTAGGATATTTGGGTCTACTTTTAGCCATCCAACATGATTTTTCCAAGTTTAAGGGTAATTTTATAATCTTATATTTACCCTTAATTACTCGATTTACCTTTAACTATAGTAAATAAAATTTTCCGTAGTTACTATTTACAATGCCCAAAAATAATGAGTATCTTATTAACATAATTTGTACCCACTGATTCCAAATATGGAATCCATTTTTCTAAATTCAATACAAAAAATATGCAGAAATTAAATTAAAATTAATCCCGTTGTCGAAAGAAAACGTGTTTTTCTTTAAAACATTGCAAAAGATTGAATTGATTTAACCTACGAATTCAAGGAAAAATCAATGATAATTACATACATTGTATTAAATGGTAAAAAATATTATATTTATACTTTAAAAATATTCAATATTATAATTTAACCACATGAGATATTACGATGAAAAAAGTTGTTTTTAATTAAAATATAGCGGGTTTTTTACTATTCATTAAAATATGAAAGTCGTCAGAATAAAATGAAAAATTTATCCAAAGTAAATTTTTATTTCTTAATTCCAAAGAATTATTTTATTTTGTCAAATGGACCTTATAAACATGTCAAAAACTAGATTTAAAGCGGGTGCGCCATCAAATGGCGGCAAAACTGCATTTTTTCAAAAATACTAATTTTACCTGAAAAAATTATTTTTTTTCTTATACCATGTTCTAGAAAATGTGTAAGATGAATAATAATGTTATAAAATTCAAAAATTAGTTAATAATATTTATAATGGATAGTTTATAATAATATTATAATAATATATCATTGTTTAGTAAAACCCGGTATTGCGTACAACACATGCTATCGAGGAAGGTCTCGATTGCGTGTAATAAAAGCCAAGTCAGGGTTACGTGTTGTGAAAGAATTCTTCATTGTTTCTTATAACAGAATCCAACCATATTTCATTTATACATTGAATATATATATATATACTCAATGTTGTGTAGAATAACTATTATCAAAATTGTGTGTAACACAATCCAAGAATAGTGTTGCATATAGTGCAAACTAATATGGTGTTGCGTATAGCACAAGGTAATCTTGGTGTAGCATAAGACATTAGTGAAATTAAAAGAATATTTTTCATAAAATCTCAGGGTGTTACATTCTACCCCCCTTAAAATGAATTTCGCCCTCGAAATTCATCGGGGTTATAAATGGTTTACAACTCGAAAGTTTCTTTGATAGAAACCCACATCATAAAAAAGAATACCAAAACCAATATTTTAAAACAAAAGTAACAGTTACCCAAATAAACTAATCACTTGGTTTCCACATAGGTGAAAATTTAGATATATAAGATAAATATAACCATCATGTTTTTATGGAGAGTGGTAGAGAACATGGCTATGAAAAAGACAACAATCGCAAAGCCATAAATTTGTGATGATCTAGGGTACCATCTGATTCATCAGATATAAGATCAGTAAAACAACATTTTTGGTTTTATATATCATTTCCATAAAGTTGAAAATTTTGAATTAGAAGAAATACTTACTTGATTTTGGTACAATCTCACTGTTGTTTGTGCTTTGAACAATTTCCACCTCATATCTTAAAGAAATGAAGTTGAATTTTTTATTCGTGAAGTGTTAACAGATCATGTGATAGAATGATGGGTTATTCCATCTGTCTCAGACAAAAGGTTAGAAAGGTTATCAAAAAATACATAAGCCCATCAATAGTGAGATTAATCATATATGGTTCCTAAAATGGACTTATACTTCATATATCATACTGCTTAATATAATAAAACTAGTATCTACTAAACATGTACTTCCTGTAGGCCAGTGGTAGGCGATAAAGGCCAGTCGCACTTCGGTTGTGGGTTCGATTCCCACGACCTTGTCTGGCGCGATGGGCTATCACCCGTCCTGTAGGTTGTCCTTTTTCTAAAACTACATTACTATAAAATCCCATCAATAATATGAAAAAAAAAATTTATCCTATCTTATTTCCAACATAATACATTCCAATCTTTAGGCTTATCTAAAATACTTTGGTCCAAGCTTATAGTATAAAGAAAACGATTACTTGAAATGTCGTCAACCAAGCATGTGAATACCATCATTTATCCCCCATATATCTTTTTGGTCACATTCCAATCAAGTGAATACCTTAATCATGTATTCTCTTGAAAAAATGAATACCCATTAACCCTTAGTGAAAACATGAATTCTATCAATAGTTAACTCTTACCACATACCAAAATCCAAAAATTCTATATAATCAGACCATGATATAACCTTCTCCTTATATTAGTCACGAGCTAATGAATACTATCAAACATTTAATTTTCTACTTATCCCTTCATTATCTTCATTCCAAAAATATCTGAATAACCTTTCATGGATACTGGTAGCATTAATCATACACTTTCAAAACTCAAGGAAAGACAACAATGTAACAATCCATAGATGTCTCTTTATTCCATAGTACCATAAGATTACTTATACAACATTACACTTGATAAACATGTAATCATTCCACTACCTTCTTAAACCATTGACCGATCTTCAACAAATCTTTCATCTCACATATCATTTCTAGTCTCTTCATCATCATCAACATAAATACTACCCATACGGCCATACTGATTCACTTCATGAGACTTTCCCTTAGGGCATTGGTTTTCATAATTCCCGTACATTCCACATTTAAAACATTTAACCATTGTTGATGTCGTAGCAATACCATTATCCTCATCCCTAGTGTTAACTGAACCTTTTCCTTTGCACTTACTGGATTTGTGTCCTTCTTTTCCACACCCAAAGAATCTTCCAGTTCCATTGAAACATTCTCATTGATGCCTCTTCCCACATGATTTACATAGGGGAAATTGAACATTAATTCCTCTATGATCATCATGAAACTCCATCTTTATCTTATTAGCCGAGTTAGGAAACATACCAAATTTTACTTTATTGATCATATTATGAGATTTCTGATTCGGCATAATAATGATGTTTGGATGTCCAAATCCCATTTCATTTGGTTGCTCATGAAGAATATCATTCCATTTTCCATCATGTCCTCCATTATCATGAATCATCTTGTTTCCATCCATTTTCTAAAACCCAAAAAGAATAGTGTGAGAGGCAAAAATCATAATAAAGGGGGAGTAACTTCAATATTTAACATCTTATGTTAAATTCTAAGATCGTTACCACAGTTCTAGGACTATATCCTATACGTATACTTATCCTTAGGGACATCCCTAGACATACCATAGAAATATCTCTAGGGATCTCACTAACGTTCTCACATCCTAGTTTCCAAAGGTTGACTAAACATTTCCTATGATACCAACTGTAGGGACCCGAAGCCTGACGTACATGGACATTACATTACTTTTGCGGAATACTTAGTACATAACAAAAACACACACACAAGGATCGTAATAGTTTAGTGTGTTTGGAAACTCGGAATATAATCTTCTAATCGTGGTGAAGGATCTTCAACATCTCCCATAAAGATCTTCCTTTTTTTACCTAAAACATTTCTTTCTATCCTGGGGAAAATAAAACATAAAAGGGTGAGCTCAAATGCTCAGTAAGGGTAAACAAAAGAAATATCAATCACATCATATCCATAAGAACATAAAATTTTGGAAATCTTAACCTTCAAAAGAGAGCATAATTTCATAACATGGGATAAATCATAGTGGTGAAATGAACTCCCAATAATCATAACATAAAAAATGAAACTTTTTGTCATACACACAAAATCATAGTGAATCATTTCTTATTAGTCAATACTCATTGCCAAGACTATCTTAGTGAACAAAGCCCCTTTCTGAACCGAGTACACTCCTCGTTTCAGTCCTGTTTCACTTAACCGGTATAACCTACCGTTCAAGCCATGTCTATCTCATGAGATATAAAATATTTACCCAATGCATTGGAGGGAGATATAGGTCCCACCCATCTCATAATGATACCATTCTTATGTGTGCCACAAAATCATAAACCATACATCATAGCATAACCCATGTAATAGAAATGTGATTCTTAAACAACATGGCATCATAAAACAATTCATATAAGATAAAGGAATTCATAAAAATATTTCCATAAAAACATAATAAAATCCATGTAATAATAGGGATAGAAATAGAACCCTATATTATCTTAGATGGAAAATAATTTTGATAAAACTCTTGAACTCCATTTTTGAGGAAAATATCCTTTCTACTTCAAAAACATTTTCCTTTCTCAACATGTCTTACAATTTTAACCAACAACAAGTTTATTAAAAATAAACTTGAAAACTTGTAAAGGAATATTCTTGGAAATAATGTTTTAAAAATCCATTCATGCCGTATAAGTTAAAAAAACATTCTTCGTACTTTTGTCGAAAAAGTCAAAAAGTGCCTTGTGTGAGAAACGTCAAAAATATTTCTTTCATATCTTTTACTAAAAACTCAAAAAGGGTAAAATTGGATATAAAATATTGTATAACGATATAAATATTACATATTGTGGAAACATGAATGTGGATGATAAAATACACCCCAGTAAATTCCAAAGTTAAAACAATCTCGGATAAAAATGAGATTGTGACATTTCTCTTACCTTAGGTCCGATTTGCTTCGTAAGTGTCCGAAACTCCGGTATAATGATTTAAATAATGTTATTGACTTTTTCCAGAATCATATGTATTTTTATGATATCATATATGGTCATATTCTTGGCTTCTTATTAGTAATATTTCATTACTACTTGTTATTCGGGTGTTTATTACTTTTTGTTCTTATGCGTGTTTGTCGAATAAATTATTATTATTATCTTTAGGTTATAGATACCTCATTTCCAGAATGGTATTAGTGTAACATATATCATATTCATTCATTCAATTTATTTATATAATCATTATTAAATGAATATCATGTAGAACGAGTCGCATCACATCGTGGAGACGGTATTCCGTACGTACGCACGAGTGATGATATCATTCCTATGATCGTGGAATTGTATTGGAGTGTATGTATACTATTTCAGAATCAATATCACTTTATAATAGTCATATATAGTCATTATTGACACCATTATACCCATCCAAGTAAGGTGGTGGTGGAAAATAGATTACACCACGGCGTGGAGACGGTATTCCGTACGTACGCACGCGCGGTGATTTCCTTTTTCCGTAGGATGGATAGAAGGTTAATTAGAGTTGTTTCATATTTATAATAACATATCAGTATATAATAAATACTTATGTTATTAATTTATCATGAAACAACTAATGAAGAAGAAGTTGAAGAAGAAAGAAATTGAAAAAGATCGGTAATGGATATTACCTCTTTTTGACGCACCTTCACTTAACCTCCAGTTAAAGAACTAAGGATGGTCTTTGAAGAAGACAAAGACCTATAAGATGATACTAGGGAAGTTGAGAAGAGATTTTGGAAGGGTTTTGCCGAGCTTGAATGCTCAAATTGGTGTGAGGAGGAGAGGGAGGAGGTGCCCTTTTATAAGGGAGGAGAGGGGCACCTTAGGAAAATCTCAAAATATTAATTTATATTAAGGTCAAATTCGGTTTATAATGGTTCCAAAGGGTCTTATTTAGAATATAATGTGGGGATGGGTCTAAATCCTCTCATTCAATAGTATTTAGACATGTTTAGGTTATTATTTTAACCTTATCAATTAGATTTAACTCTAAGTTAAATAAATTAACTTTTACCGTGTCTTTTTGTTTTCTTACACTATATGGTTAATAAACATACCATAACAATCCAAACGAACCCCAAGTTGTTTATTATTAATATATATATCCTTATCTAAGTCATTTGGCCGAACCTTAGATTTTTAGGAATTAAATAACAATTAATAATATAATATTTGTTTTAAAAACTAATTTATGTCAATTTTGACACTATTTGGTACATGATTTTTATGAAATTCATAACAGAATGATAAGTTAGAACCAAGTTACTTATATCAACCATAGAATGTCATATTATCCTATAAAATTAATTTAAGTCATAAAAAGTCTCAAATTACATTTATTTGGTCATTTATAACATCAATTATGTCAATATTTCATTAATAAGACAATTACTGCATCATCTTTGTGTCATAATAAAGGATAATTATTTAATCCCTAAAAATTATAAATAAATTCCTATGATGTATATAATTGTATTATAATTTTGGAGACTATTCTTGTTCGAAGTTTAATGATGTTTATCACTAAATTAAAATTATTATACTTATAATATTTAAGAAAGTGACATGTTGTCACATTCTTTGGTTTTAATAATAATTAAATTATTTTCATGGAAAAAAGTCCATAAAATGAATCTAATCAGACCCTTAGGTTGTATGGGTCTACTTTTAGCCATCCAATATGATTTTTCCATGTTTTAGGGTTATTTTATAATCTTATATTTACCCTTAATTACCCAATTTACCTTTAACTATAGTAAATAAAATTTACCGTAGTTACTATTCACAATGCCCAAAAATAAAAAGTAGCTTATTAACATAATTTGGACCCACTGATTCCAAATATGGAATCCATTTTTACAAATTCAATACAAAAAATATGCAGAAATTAAATTAAAACTAATCTCGTTGTCGAAAGAAAACCTGTTTTTCTTTAAAACATTGCAAAAGATTGAATTGATTTAACCTACGAATTCATGGTAAAATCAATGCTAATGACATACATTATATTAAATGTTAAAAATATATTCTATTTATACTTTAAAACCATTCAATATTATAATTTAACAACATAATATATTACGATGAAAAAAGTTGTTTTTAATTAAAATATAGCATGTTTTTACTATTCATTAAAATATGAAAGTCGTCAGAATAAAATGAAATATTTATCCAAAGTAAATTTTTATTTCCTGATTCCAAAGAATAATTTAATTTTGTCAAATGGAACTTATAAACATGTCAAAAACTATATTTAATGTGGGTGAGCCATCAAAAGGCGGCAGAACTGCATTTTTTTAAAAATACTAATTTTACCTAAAAAATTTATTTTGTTCTTATACCATGTTCTAGAAAATGTGTAAGATGAATAATAATGATATAAAATTAAAAATTTAGTTAATACTATTCATAACGTCTAGTTCATAATAATATTATAATAATATATCATTGTTTAGTAAAACCCGGTATTGCGTACAACACACGCTATCGAGGAAGGTCGCGATTGTGTGTAATGCAAGTCAAGTCACGGTTGCGTGTTGTGAAAGAATT
This sequence comes from Viscum album, assembly GCA_963277665.1. Lineage (NCBI taxonomy): Eukaryota > Viridiplantae > Streptophyta > Magnoliopsida > Santalales > Viscaceae > Viscum > Viscum album. Next base: position 629,748,042 of record OY728146.1, read on the forward strand.
CGTCGTTGTTTTGTATAACAGAATCCAACCATATTTCATTTATACATTGAATATATACTCAATGTTGCGTAGAATAACTATTATCAGAATTGTGTGTAACACGATCCAAGAATAGTGTTGCGTATACTGCAAGATAATACAGTGTTGCGTATAGCGCATGGTAATCTTGGTGTAGCACAAGACATTATTGAAATTAAAAGAATATTTTTCATAAAATCTCAGAGTGTTACAATAATAATTATTTCTCAAATATGTCATGATGTATTTTATGATGAATTATCTAAAACTTATTACACATTTTTCAAAGATTAAATCCTTAAATTTAATGATCTTAGAACTGAAAATGTTTATACTTTGGGTATTAATTCCCTGTTTAAACAAAATTTGAATTATTTCACCGGTGAGAAAAAAGAGTCCTAGATCTAGAATAGAAGAGTCTGACATGATAACATATTTTCATTATATAAATTGAATAATAAAATATAATTTTTTTATTTTCCTAGTCTTAAATTTAAAAATTATAGATTCCATGATGCCTGAAAAATTAAAAAATAGTACAAATCATCTTACAAAACAATTAATAGTGTTTATAATTCTATACTTTTAGAAATTATCAACATGAAATTTTTTTCAGCTTCAAGGGTATCATGTTTGTATATAAAATTATTTTTTTATGTTTTATTTGATTATTTTTCAAGATCTACTTGGGGTTATTTTCTAAAACTCACATGTAAACAATTCATTGTTTTTGAATGATTTTTTAAAAAATTTTAAATAGAGAAATATTTAAAAATTATTTTATTAAGAAGTGATCGTGATGGAGAATCTGAGAACATTGAATTTAAATCTTTTTTATCAAAATTAGATATTAAACAAACCTTCTCTTCACTAATAACACCGCAACAAAGTGGAATTTTTGAGTGGAAAAAGAGATCTATACCTGAAATGTAAATGACTATGTTATAAAAAATGGAGCCTTCTAACCTATTTTGGGAAGAAGGTATAAAAAAGTAATCAATATCAGGAATAGAGTTTTAATAAGACCTATTTTTAAAAAGGAACCTAATAAAAATTGAAAAAAATAGAAAACCTAAAGTAATTTACTTAATATTATTTGGATACTAGGTGTATACCTTGAATACTATGTAAAAACTTATTAATATGAACTAAATACTGATGAAGTAATATTTTGATGATTTTATTATACTTTTAATGCCTATAGAGTGTATAATAAAATTTAAAATATTATTGAATAATCATTTCATGTTATGTTTGAATAAAGGAAAGATCAATCAAATGAAATTATTGACTCTCTTAACAACATGAGTATTGAAACCGCAAAAACTAATTTCAAAATAGATTATAATGAGCCTAGTCTAGAAAAAACTGAGGAAGAAGAACCTAAGAGTGTATTACCTAGATATTATAAAACCTTAATAGATCATCCCATAAAACTATAACAAGAAATCTAGATATGTGATTATGAAAAAGAAGAAATATAAGAATATTAGCAGAAGTTTATTCTTTTCTATAATAGTTAGAACCTAAAACAATAGAATAATCATTAAATAATGAGAATTAATTATTAATTATGTAATAAGAACTAAGTCAATTCATAAAAATAAATGTTTGGGAATTATTATAGAGTCCACCTAATTATTCAAAAATAAGAACCAAATGTGTCTTTAGATATAAATAGGAAGTTCGATGGATAATTAATTGAACTAAAGAATGATTGGAAGAATAGGAATACAATCAGTAATAAGGAATAGCTATAGTGAAATATTTTCCACTATTTCTAAATTAAAGGAAGTTGGAATCCTATTATCTTATGCATCTCATATGAATTTTAAATTATATTATATCGGTGTAAAATCTTCCTTTTGAAATGAATATTAAATGGATGAATTTTACATTGAACAACTATATGGTTTTCAAAACCCTCGTCTACCAGATTTCGTTTTTAACCGTACTAAAGATATTTATGGCCTCAAACAGGAACCAAGGGGATATTTGGAAATATAAAGCTCATTTTTATTAGAAAATGGAATTTCTTTGGTATTGGAATATTCTAAACTTAAAAATAACTATTTTCTAAAATATTTTATTATCATAAATTTTTGTTGTTGATGTTAATTTCATATATAAATTTTTTAATCATTGTCATTATTTTTAAAATCTTATTAAAAAGAATTTGAAATGTGTATGATGGGAGAATAAAATTTTATTTTCGGAAATAAAATATATCAAAAAGATTATGTATTTTTTTAATCAATGCATGTATATTACAGCCCTTTTGAAAATATTTGGATTACAAAATAGTATGACCTACACTACTCCCATGGGTACTAATGTAAAACATGATTTGGATGAAGATGGAAAACTAGTCGACAATAAGATATAAAGAGGTTTGATTGTTTTTTTATATATTACTTCTTGCTGACAAGTCATATTGTTCTCTATATGTTTAGGTGATAGATTTCATTAAAATATAAAAGAATACCTATCACGATCCATCCCATAGGGGTTTGTGTCGTGACTCCCCAAGCATGCGTCCAATAGGCCAGGGATTGGTGACTAGCACCGAGTAGGCATATCACTAACATGGGAGAAATGACCTTTGTACCTATACTCACACAGACAAAAATGAAACTAATACACTATGTAAACCATGCATGAATACCACTAAGGATTACACAACCAGAGTTCAACAAAAAGTAAATTACAATGGGGTGACACGAGAAAGAATACATGCCCACCCAAAAGGAAGATTCTATAACACAAAAACTGAAACTCATCCACAGAAAAACCTACCTTGAGGGTACATGAAGGGTAGTTTCTTGAATCCATAGTTATACATTACATCTTTCTAATCTCACTAGGTGTCACCCGGTCCAGGACCACCCATGCCTCTTTCAAAACCTCAGTCATTTGCAGAAGACAAAACACATGTGGAAAAATCACTTGTAGGGGTGAGTAAAAGAGTACTTAGTAGGACACTCAAAAACCACAAAAGAAAAGACCATAGAAGAAAGAAAACGATATATATTGTTATCTCACCCAAGTATAAGTCTAATGAATAAAAATAAAGATTACAAGACCTAATCATAGAGCACTCAGTATTTAGGAAGCACCTATTATAAATGAAACTCTCATCCCTGATAATTCACTTAGAACTGATGAGTCACTTAGACTCAATGTGTAAATTAGAACTAGAGAGACTATGTTTTAAATTCACGTATACATCAAGTCACATAATCTTTGCATCACAACAAACCACAAGATTCTACTTGAAGTATGCTTATTATCAGAAATTCTACTCCTCAAGACAAAGGTTTTATACTGAAATCCATGAAAACCAACTAAGATTATCTCAAAATTACCACCTCACTGCAAGGGTCCCAATATCATAAATGGATCATCAAATGGACATATGGTGTCAATGTTATGGGAATGTTAGTGAAAAAGGGCCAATTGGATCTTCGTTTGGTCCGACCTATCCGGATCGATTGGGCCCGACTCAATGTTGTCCACCGGACTCAACCTGATAGGGTCTCGACCAACCCAAACTGGCTTGGAACAAAGGCCATGCTTATTGGGTCGTTGTCCCGCGACCCTCTGGCCCATGTCCTTCCAGCGCGAGTCGGTTTTTCCAGTCAGGCGCAGTGGCTACCATGTCCCTCCCACCTGGCAGACGCGGTTGAGCTACAACATTACCCAAGTCCACATGGACTAGTCGTGTGGGAAACGTGCACCCATGGTAGTGGTGTGGGTCTCTCATCTGACGTAGCTCAGGGAGCTGCCTCCCTCCTACACCACAGCCACCTACCGCAATGCGTTGCCACCGCTGCCGACCGTCGAGCTGATGACAATCTATTTCTAGGTGGCTACGGCACTATCGGTGTTGATGTGCATAGGACCTCCTTCCGCAAGTCTCCACCTTCTTTGTGTTGGAATGTTTTCTAAACCATAAGCACCCTTGCAATCCATGGGTTGTTGTCTCCACTTCCATGTGATCCAAATTGTCTCACCATCAATTTGAGGGTTGAACCATGTTTGGAACCTCCCAACATGAATTTGAAGTAACCAATGGGGTCTGTCGGCATATAACACATGAGAGAGAAAGAGGGATCACCATGAACACCAATGGAATGAACATCAGCCTTGTTCTCTTAGATTTCATTCATCTCTTTACAAAAAAGTGGAACTAAAAGTTACTCATAAACACTAAGGTATAACCCCATTCAACCACAGAGTAATATTACCGATCCCACATGAATGATCAATCCGCTAATCAACCTATTGGTGTGTTCATTCGTGTTCTTCATTGAAAGAAATAACGGGAATAAATGATCACATAAAACTAAAACACATACATGGGATTGTATCATCTGCGTTCATGGATTTGTCATTGTTGATCTATTGAAGAGAAATCTCGATATGTGCCACCATTATCATTGGTGATTTTTCATTCATCATTCGCCAATGTTGTTTCTCCATATTTTGTAGGGAATTTTGTAGGATAGTTCTCAGATCTTTCATCCCTGTCAAACTATTAATTGAAGAAACACATTTCAGAATTTCAGTTTCACTAGGATGTAGCATATCCATACTACATCATTTAAGATGTGAAAATGATGACTCGTTACTACGTTGCAGTGTCGCTGAGGGACATTTAAAAAATTAAAATCAAATACTTTAAAAGGTTTTATTTTATGTTCTTATTTAAAAACATAAAATATTAACTTTTTCTCTTGACCCATGCTAGCTGAGGTTATGCACCTCCTAAGGTAATTTCATCATTCTGGATGTAATGATGCCTTGGATTTTTGATCCGGACACATGTTTAGAATTTAATAAAACTGTGCACATGTGCTTATGAAAAGTTCAAAAATTTATTCGAGGCACCCCAGACCTCGTAATCATGTTCTGTATTAGCCCCTGGCTCTAAAATAATCTAGTTAATTTTTTAATGATTTAACATGAAAATTCCGGGACATTAAATTCTCTCCACCTTAAGGCTTTATTTCCCCAAAATCCAAAACAAGGGCTAAACAAAAAATGGGGATACTGAGCAAGAATATGAGCCTCCTACTCTAATGCGATATCATATATATTCTTGTTCTGCCACCGAAAATGCACAAGAGGAATCAACCATCCTTGAAGGACTTTTTTCTATTCATCCTCTATAACCACCAGAAACTCCACAAACATGACTCCATTATAAATGTCCAGCTCTCCCAAGTCAATGATGTTATATGGATCGTGCACGTACCTACTTAGCTAAAACACATGAAATAAATTGTGAACCCGATGCATTTGAGGTGGTTGTGATTGGTTGTATGCCACCTCCCTATCTCTTCTCAGAACCTGAAATGGGCCAATGAATCTTAGCAACAAATTACTGCCACATAAAAATCTCTATAATCTTCATAGAGGTAAGACCCAAATAAACACAACGTCTCCCCACTCGAACTCCAAGGGCCTTCATATCCTATCAAAATATGATTTATGAAAGCTCTGTGTAGTCCACATCCGCTCCTAGATGACATCTACCTTCTTTCTGGTAGACTATACCAACTATGGACTCATGAGTGTTGACTCCACTAGGTCTATCTAGTATAGCGGTGACCTGAATGGTCTCCCAAAAAATTTCACGAATGTTGCCATACCAATAGTGGAGTCGTAGTTGTTTTAGTATACAAACTCCACCAGAGGTAGATGATCCTCCCAACTAGAAGCAAAGTCTAGGATGTAATCATGTATCATTACCACTAGAATATAGATGGTCCTCTCCTTCTGGCCATTTATATGGGGCTGAAATTTTATTCTCAAGCACAATTGATCCCTGAACACCTCCTGCAATCCCATCCACAATGGAGATATGAATCGAGCATCACAGTCTGAAATGATTGTCAAAATAGCCTCATGAAGCTGAAAAATATTCTAAACATATAGGCATCCAAAGATCTTTACCAAACCCTACTGCTGGATGGGTTGGAAGTGGGAAGAATTGGTGAGTCTGTCTACGATCACCCATATGATATCATGCCCCTGCATTTTCATGGTAAACATATCACGAAGTCCATCGATATTTCATCCCACTTCAACTCTGGAGCTTTATGAGGCTGAGCCAAGCCTACTATAACCTTATTTTTTTTCTTCACTTTTTGATAAGAGAGGCACCAAGAAATTAAATCTTCCAGTACCTTTTTCATCCCAAACCACAAAAACTTATGTCGGAGATCATGGTACATATTTGTGACATTTAGATGTACTACTAAAGAGTATTTTTGAAAATCCATCAAAAACTCTTCTCGCAATTCCATTAGCAGAACGGTGCACCATATGAAAAGGATGGTGTGCTCTCTTATCTAATATCCATCATGGGCTTCCCATATAGATAAATGATCACATCATGTCTCACAGTCTACATCCCCATGTTGTGTCTCCATAAATCAATATAAGAGTGGAGGAGTGACAACCATCGACTGGAGGAAAGATGTTCAATCACTATCTATGAAGGATATATATATCATGGCCTATTTTTCTAATGCCTCACTCAACAACTACAAGTCAGATCTTCTACTGAGCATGTCTTCCACCACTTTATCCTTACTATGAGTATATTAAATTTTGAAGTCATAATATAGTAGGAACTCTAGCCACTGCCTCTGTCTCAAGTTTAGGTCCTTCAGTGAGAAGTTATACTTTAGACTTTTGTGGTTATAGTATATGGTAAACCACTCACCCATTAAGTATTTCCTTAACATATTCAATACGAAGAATACTGTTGCTAGCTCCAGATCATGAGTCATGTAGTTTTTCTCATGTTACCTCAACTTTTGTGAACTATAGGCAATCAATGCTTTCCCCTACATCAGGACACAACCCAGTCAGGTCCCTAACACATTATAGAACACCATATACCCAAAACCCTCCTTAGACAGTCTCAAGAGGGTTGTGCTCATCAACCTCTTCCTCAACTCATGGAAACTCTAATAGCACATATTCATCCACATGAAGGGTTGTCCCTTCCGTGTCAAACCCGATAAGGGTGCTACTACCTTAAAAAATCCAGGAATGATTCTATAGTAGTACCTAGTCAAACCTAAGAATATTTCCATCTTAGTCACTCTCTTTGGTACCTCCCAAGAAAGCGTCGCCTATATCTTTACCGTATCCATTGCAACTCCATCCTCTAAAAAGACATGTCCAATAAAGTGGAACTTATGAATCTTGAACTGACACTTGGAGAGCTTCCCATAAATTAGGTGATCCTAGAGTATATCCAAGACCATCATTAGGTGTGTCACATGCTCCCCCATAGTCTTTGAGTACACAAGGATGTTATCAATTAAGACCACGATGAACCAATCTAGGTAAGGCCGTAATATCATATTTATGATTCCCATGAACACTACTAGGGAATTGGTCACTCTGAAAAACATCACCAATAACTCAGAGTGGCAACACTGGCATCTGAATTCAATCTTCGGTACATCCTCATCTCATACATGAATCTGATGATAGCCATACCAGAGGTCTATCTTCGAGAACCACCTCTTTACCTTCATCTAATCAAAGAGGTCATCAATTAACAAAAGTTGATATTTTTTCTTCTATTTTACTTGTTTTAAGCACCTGTAGTCCACACACAGGCTCAATCTCTCATCATACTTCATGGAAAACAATACTAGGGCCGCCTAGGGATAAACACTGGGCCTCAAAAACCCCTTTCTCTACAAGTCCTCTAGATGTACCCTCATCTCATGAACCTTTGTAGGAGCCATATGATATGCATGTGTGGATATCAGTGTCGTCCTGGGGTACAGGTCAATGCATAAGTCAACCTCACTACGAGGAGTTAATCCAAGAACATCCTTAAGTAAGATGACCTTGTACTCATCCACCGTTGTAAGAAATTGAGGACTCATCTAGTCTACTGCACTGAGGGTAATTCCAAAAAATTTATGCGTGATCGGATGAACCCTCCATGTTGTGAGTCCATCATGTGCTACTTATGTCTCCCTTCCATCGAAAAGGGAAATCCTGGTCTCATCTCCGCAGACACACCACACTTTGCACCTCAAATAGTCCATCTGTGCATAGAATGTGGATAACAAGTCCATACCCAAAATAATGTAGTAAAGCCTTGATGCTACTACTATGAGATACTGTCTAAAGTTATCAACTCAAAGATAATGCTCACACTATCATCACCAGTGTGTGATCGTTAAATCCTCTCTCATAGGTGTCTCGGAGAATAAGGATCGAGCCAACAACTCCACCGAAATCTCTGTGATCTGAACAAGGTCCGTGGAAAGGAACTAGTGACTAGAAACTGTGTCTATATGAACTATATCTATGGTGGAGAAAACAAAAAGCATACCTTTAATCATCTACGGAGCATTGGGATCATAAGTATCTATCACTGAAAGCTAGGTCTGTCCCTATCTATCTGCTCCTAGAGCACATGGTGGACCACTTAGGGATTATTGGTGGTAGTACCTCGAACCTCCTCCCACTGCCTTCTGCTCTGCCGACTTTCTTATAAATATTTCCACCAAAAAACCACCATGATTAAACCTCTACCTCTACCTTGATAGTCCCTTGACCAACTACTGATCTTATGTACGGTAAGTCGGGAAATCATGAGCCATGTTCCCCCAACCACCACATGAGTAGCATGCCATTTTCATTGGATGAATCCCTCTATCATGGTAGTATCGTAATTCCAACCCTATGTCCTAGGGTTGTCCCCTGAATTGATTGACCATCCTGGGTCGATGTGTCTGTTACCTGCTACCCACTAATTAAAACTCCACTACCTGGTGTCTACTGGTAGATCCCGCTACTAGCGCTTGCTCCACCAAGAAGCTCTCTATGAGAAGAGGGCACTCCAACACCCAACCTAAGTTGGGATGCTGGAAGACACCACTAACACCCTGATATCCTAGACTAGTCTATGAATGAAAGCTCGTGACCTGAATAATGGTTCTTGCACCATGTCTGTGGAGTAATGGGAAAGCTCAATAAACCTTGCTGAGTACTCCACCGCTGTCTGGATACCCTTTTTAGATATTAGAGATCCTGGATTCATACTCAGTGTAAATCCACCAAAAATAAATCCTCCATAAATAGGTTCTAAAAATAATCTCAAGGGAGAGTCATATCAGCACGAGTCTTGATCACTAACATCTACCTCCATATTGCTGAGACCTATAGAAGGCTCATAGCTAGGAATGTCATCTTTTCTAGTGGTGTCCTCATAAGGAAGATGATATGTCTGACCACATCCAGCCAATTCTTAGTTACCTGGGGTTAGTATCACCCCTAAACCTGGGAGGTCTCTACCTCTAGAACTCATAAAAAGAACTAATCCTCCATTCATCCTCTACCGATATCACATGTAGAAACTATTGATCGATGGGTGGTGGTATCACTGGTACACCACCAGGTGAGGAAATCTCTAGTACTCATCTCTATTCTAATGCCACATCCATAAGTGTAACATTCTCATGATCATGAAACAAAATCCTAGCTATCTATCTGTATGGAGGCATCCTGAAATAGATCAATATGGACCATGATCAATAGAGTATACATACTGAGATGACTCAAAAAGGACAATAGGACACACTCAAAATCCTATATGTTGTGTGTACCATTTATTTCCTTGCAAGTAGTTTTTCCATGTACAGAGTCGAAATGCAGGTGTCTAGAGTCCCGCTGTATGGATACGTCGACTACCACACAAACACTAGAGTTCATGTCCAGAAATCCAAACTCTAAACATTTAACATTGTTTCCCCAAACCAACCCCACTGATTCCCAATCCCAATGTTGATCCAAAACTATCCCATTGATACCACTCTGTCATGACCCATCCCAGAGGGATCCATGTCGTGATTCCCCAAACCCTTCTCCAATATGCCAGGAGATGCTGACTAGCACCGACTCGGTATATCAATAACATGGGAGGCATTTCCTATATACTTGTATGCACACAAAAAATGATTAATGTAAAACACTAAGTAAACGATTCTTGAAAACCACTAAGGATAACACAACCGGAGTGAAACTAAAATTAATGTACAATAGGATGACCCATTCCAAAATTCATGCCCACCAAAAAGGAAGAGTCTATTATGAAAAAACTGAAGATCATTTAAAGAAAACCCTACATAAAGGGTAGGTTAAGGGATGTTTCACAAAGCTGTAGGAGTATTACATATCTTTCGGATCTCACTGAGGGCCACTCGGTCCTAGACCACCTAGCTCTCTATCAAAATATCAGTCATCTACTCAAGACATGATATGTGTGGGAAAAGCCTCTATAGGGGTGAGTAAAACATTACTCAGTAGGATGCGCCGAAACCATAAATGAAAGACCACAGATGAAATCACAAGATAAGAATAGTCAGCTCACATATATATAAGTCTAAATTATGAAAATAATTATTACCAAATGTAATCACAAAAAACTAAGTATTGATGAGGCACCTAGTCCTGATGAGACTCTCAGCCCTGATGAGTCACATAGACATGACGATTCAGTTGGACCTAATGATTCACTTAGACTTTATGAGACACTTATACCTAATGAGTCATATATACCAAGATAGACTCAGTCTTTATGTCATGTATACATCAAGTCACCTAGTCTCTATGTCATAACCAGACACATGATTTTTCTCATAGCATGCTTGTTTTGGGAGAACCTACTTCTCAAGACAAATGTCATATGTTGACTTCATTAAAAACCCAATTAGATTAACTCGAAAGGACCACCTCCTCATGAGGGTCCCAACACCATAAATAGATCGTCAAACAGACACACAAATTGAACATTAAGGGAAATTTAGTTTAGAGGGTAAAGTTGGATTTGAGTCTGGTATAAACTGACCCGGTCAGGTCAAGGCTGACCCATAATAGCTCGGAACAAAGGACCAGACCATTGGTCCACTGGACGGTGATCCACCGGGTTGAGAGGTCCAGACCGCCGGGCCACTTGGTGACCCAGTTTTCGCAGCCTATCCCACCAGCGTGGGCCGATTCATCCATCCAGGTGTAGCAACTTCCACAACCCTCCCACTAGGAAGATGCGGTCAAGTGACTGCATCACCTAGGTCCACATAGAGTAGCCACATGGAATGCAGTCTAACAGCGTGGAAAGCTCGCACCTACAGTAGATCCGTAATCCTCTCATACAACATGGCATGACGAGCTATGTCCTGCTCGCTCCACGAGCGCCTACAATAATATTCATCGATCTAGTGTCCATCCCATACGTGGTGGTTTCACCAGAAGGTGGATTCTCTACTGTTTTCCACACTATGTGCCTTCATGCGCTATCACCCCAATCCCTCTTTTTGTGGGTCTCTACTATCATCATGGTGGCCCATTTTTTAAACCTTAAGCACCCTTGTGATCCATGGGTAACCGTCTCCACTGCCATGTGATGCAAATTGTCTTGTCATCTATCTGAGGGGTCGGACCACATTTGGATCCTCCCGAAAAGGATCCAACGCAACAATGGGGTTCCGTTGGCATAGAATACAAGAGAGAGAAAGAGATATCACCATGAACACGCAAGAAAAAAATGTTTCCCTTGTTCATTTATACTTCGTTCATCCCATTAGAAAAAGGGGAACTAAAAGAAACTGATAACCACTAAACTATAACACCATTTAATCCCACTACAATAGTACCTATCTCGCATGAATGATCGATATGTCGATAAACATATTGGTGGGTTTATCTGCATTCATTGTTGAAAGAAAAAAATCGGAATAATGGTCACATAGAATTTAAAATCCTTACATGGATTGGATCATCTTCTGTCATGGATTAATTGTTGATGATCCATTGAAGAGATATCTTTATCCATGCCTCTATCATCATTGGCAATTCGTTGTTCATCATTATCTAACACTATTTCTCCATAGGTTGTAGGGAATACTCCAGGATGGTCCTTAGATCCCACATCCCTTTCAAACTATTCATTAAAGAAACATGTTTTAGTGTTTATATGTTGTTTAGATGCAATGTCACCACGCTGCTTCATTTAAGAAATGAAATAGTTATCTTGTCACTACATTACAACATTACTGTGGGATGTTTAAAAAAAATAAAATCAAATAACTTCATAAGTTTTATTTTATTTTCTTTTATTAAAATGTCATAAATTTAATTTTTCCCACGACCCATGCCAGTCGAGGTTATGCTACTACTAATGTATTTTCATCATTTCAAATGCAATGATTCCCTAAGATTTTTTATCCAGGAACATGTTTAAAGGTTACTAAAACATTTCACATGCACTTAAAAATTGATAAAACATTTATTTCACGATCCTCGGGCCTTGAAACACGTGTCATATCAACAACTATCTTTGAAACAATCCATTTAATTATTTAGAAAAATTAAATGGAAATTAGGGGACATTAAAATACCATGTTACGACTGTTAAAATAATTTTTTGATATTTAATTTTTTTTCAATATCTTCTTTATCCAAAAATATAGGATTTTAATATTTGTTCATATTCAGATGATGGTTTTAGAGGATATAAATTACATTGAAAATTATCATTAGGAACATATCACTTTTTAGGGAAATATTTAGTTTCTTGTTCAAGTAAGAAACAAAATTCAATTTCCCTATCATTAGCCAAGGCATAATACATATATTTTGGTAGTTGATGTGCACAAGTATTGTTGATGAAACACACATTATTGAACCATAGTCTCAATTTCAATAATAAAGCAATTCTATGTGATAATACTACTGAGATTAATATTTCTAAGAAACCCATAAGTTATCATAAAACCATGAATATTGATATAAGGAATCATATTTTAAGAGATCATGTTCTTAAAAAAATCATATATCATTAGAATTTTTAAATACAGGATATAAACTACTTAAATTTTTAATAAACCACACCACACTTAAAGTTTTGACGTTATTAAGGGGAGTTATAAATTTTTATTTTTAAATAATAATTTATTAATTTATTTCATTAGTTTCTTTATTAATCATTTTATTTTTATTTAGTTACTAATCATTTACCATGTTTTTAATTAAAAACCATAATTTATTTTGATTTTTAAAAATATCATCTTTTAAAAATAAATAATTAATGATTACATTGTGTAATTAGATCAAGAAACCAAACCGAATCACCAAATCATCAAAAAACCCTAAATATCTCTGTTATCTTACTTATCCCATGATTTTGAACCATTTTTTACTTATTGAGATCCTTTTTCTCTATTAAAAACATAGAAACTGAAACTTTAAACTATCATATTATAATAAACGTGGATGAAAAATGCAAGAAAAAAATGTGGAGTAGAGAATCACGTTACCTATTGAAATATTCCTCAAGGAAATCTAATAGACGTAGTTTTTCTCAATCGGGAAAACATCATTCTAATAATGATTTATATTTTTATCTTATAGAACCTCTTTTTATGGAAGGAATCCCCATGTTTATTTTTGTTATAGAAGAAATGTATTTCATCAGAATTTCTTAGAATAATTTTAGTGACACATATGGTGTCATCACATCAATTATTTATCATAATAATTTTTTAATCTCTCCAGTGGAAATATCCAATGTTTTTAAGTTTCTTCTTAAGAGGGTTCTTCATTTTGTTCTTTAGCCAATCAAAAACTAATAATATAATTGATAGGATATTATGTTATTTCTTTTATACTCTACTTTGATACGAAAAATGTTTTCCAATGATCCTGATGCTGATTGTAAGGTGATGTTTTATATTATTTAATCTAATATAATTCCAAGAACTAATAAACATGGAAATATTCTTTATATAGATAGATATATAATTTATTGATTATGAGTGATGTCAAATTTAATTTCCCAAGGTACATGTTAAGGTACATGAAACATTTTTTACAATAAAAGAAAAATATGTCTTTTTATCTTTATAGAAGGATAATTTCAATGATGTTATATCAAAAAGGCATGGTTAGAGATATAATGATTAACATAAAGTGTAATCATAGTAACATTATCAGTGCTATAACTATCAAAAAGATAATTTTGTTCTAGAGTATTGTGCAAGGAAATTTGTAACCTGTAGGTACAAAAAACCAAAAAACATTGGTCATATTTATCATGGGAATCACATAATTTTGGGATATGAAGTTGCGATAAAAATTCAAAGATAAGAGGTTACATAATCAAGAATAGATGATGAAGTTCAGCTAAAGAGATACTGAAACATATACAATGTGTTTGACCCATAACATGCGTGAGATGAAACTCAAAATCTTGAAGAAAATTTGGATGAAATAATCAATGAGGACCTTTTCATATATCATAAAAATAGGGATGAACCTGAAATTCAGTATATAGAAATTCAAGAACCATAATTTTAGGTTTCTATAGCTGGTGGTGTTTCCCAAAAAAAATAAACCAGAAAATAGATAATAGAAAGTGTCTTTAGATCAATTTGAAAATCAGAATCAATAAACTATTTCTACAAAAAAGTCAAAAAAATTCTAAAGAAAATGGGAAATCTCAAAAACTACTGGAAGACACTATAAGTTCAATCGAGAATCAATCAATTTTGATTATTCATGATTTTATATAGAAGGAATCATTTCAACCAGATGAGAACACATAGGTAATTGATGTTGGATTTTCTTCTTATGGTGAGACTAGTAAAGAAAAATATTTATCAATGGTTGGTGGAGTTGAACCATCTGATGTTCCAGAAACATTAAATTATGATTCTTTGAGAAAATATATTGAATTATTTTTTGTTCAATTAAAAAATTTGAGAAATGAATATTCAAATATTCAAATAGATTTAGAGTCTATATGAAAATCATTTGATGATTTTTAATTTTAAATATTCATAGAATGAATTATAAACTATCCAAACTCAGCCACACAATCTTAGAGAAAATTATTTTTCATGTGAATATTTTGATTCATTTAAATGAGAAATGTTTGATAAATTTGGGAAAATCAAATTAGAATCCGTCTCAATAAAAATTTCAGTGATTTAAAATGGTATTTTGTAAGTCAGTTTGGATCATTAAAAATATTTCTAGTCAATATAAATCATCTACCTCTATACAAAAAAATTCTCTATATTTAATCATAAGGTTTTAAATAATTAGTTCAGTGATGGTTGATATGAATTATAGTATTCAATCAATTCACTAGAACAATGAACTTATAAACATGTTGTTAGATAATCATAGTGATCTTGTCTATAATTTAACCACTACTAAAGCTATAATAAGAATTCTTCTCAATTAGTTATGTGATTTTCTTACCTAATTTCTTAAATTTGTCTAAAATATGAATGAATTTCTAAAAGACAATCATTTTTTAATATTATAAGTGGGACAAGAGTTAAGAATTTAAATAGGATAGACGGATGAAAACCATTCATTATGATTAAAAGGATAGATGATATAGTTAAAGGTAGATTTTCAAGAAGCTCGATCTTCACTAGAATCTGAAACTTCATCTGAACCAACCCTTTCTCCCTTATCCAGTCTTATGATTTAAACATATCACACCCAAAATTTTCTACTTATGATCATAAACATATTTTTATGAAATTATTTTGTTTATATTTATTTATGTTCATTTATTCTACCATAATACTTATATAATTCTATATGGGACAAAATAAAACATTCATTTAATGTTATATTATATACTGATAATGTTTTAATCCATTTTCATATAATTTATTTTTGATTTCACAAAGAGTGTAAATTATTTTGGTAAAAAAAATTATTTATTAAATTTCATTTTTTTTATATATGTTAGAAACTATAATCTCTATATTTGTTTTAAAAAATAACTTATTTGTGGTTATAATTAGTATATTTCAACATTATGTTATGGGGTTTTATCATCAAATGGTGGACATTTTTTGGCATGTATAGTCTTAATAATACTCTATAAATTATACTTATTTTGATTCTCACAAATACCCATGTATGAATTAAAAATAAAATTACTTTCTATGAATTTTATTAAATAAATATTCATTGAAATATTTATTCAGACATTTTATTGATGATATTGATCCCAAGTGAATATTTTATAATGTATTCTAAACATGTTTAGAAGTATTCTAGAAACCTTGTTCATAGCCTACATCTAAAAGCCTAATATAAGGAATCCAAATTATGTTTGGAATATCACGTATTAAACATATACCCTGTATTGTTGGTAAATTATGTTAAGAACCCCTATATAAGTAAGGAACACTATGTTTGAGGAAAAATGTGCATGCCAGATCAAACTTGCTTTTGTATTCAACTATACACTATCAACCTAATGTTTAGTGATTTTTATCACATGAAGGAACCATACCTATGACTAACCAATGTCAATGTTATAAAATTCAATATTATTTATCATTTATTCAATGGTCTCAAAAGAAGTGAAGATCAATTCAAAGATGTTTGATGATGGATTCAAATACTCATATTCAAAAGATTAAATCATTCATATTTCCGAGGGAAGTTATGAATCTATTGAACAATTCAAAATGGAATGATTCTCATCATTTAGATGATATTATTTTATCTTTTTAACTAATGTAATTACATGATTTAAAAATAATATCATGATTATTTTCGACCAATGAGATATATGAAATTATGATTTAAATATAATATCATGAGTATTTTAGTTTAGGGGATATTTGTGCCCCGATCCACTATACAAATTATTGTGTTCTTTTTAATAGATTATTCTCTTCTCTGTTTAATTACATAAGAGAATTATATATACTTGAATACCAAAGAATGTTAAAATTTAGAATCATCAATATTATCTAAAAGACACAACCCACCCCTATTATGTATGTTTTTATAATTATGACCTAACAAGAATAATTGTATAATCATATGGATAACATCCGTCTTAGTAATTTCATTTGGTTTCTTTCACTTTAATTTCAATATGGTTTATTCACTATGCATTTGCAGTCATATATATTTAATATACATATCGATTCCTTTATAATTCTTTGTTATTTATTTATTATAACATCTAGTATAGTTATTATTAATATTAATAGGTATAATAAAAAACTCTTTTCAGTTAGTAAACCTGTATGACATCAACCCTATGTCTTATTCCATTATACTTCATGCATACGTGAAAATAAAAAAATAATAAATAATAATGATGTGTCTAAAAAAATTATCTTGGATTTTGACTTACTTTTTGGAGGATAATTTCTTTAACACTGTAAATTTTATAAAATAAATGCAACATCATTTAAAACCCATTCACCGTGAACTTCTCATTACTTTATTTTCTATATATTTAAAGAAATATACTCAAAATTAATGATATTATTTATATGGATTCAATTTAATACAATTATTACATACCATTCTATAAGTATGATTTTATTTACTCTATCTGTTGTTCTATAATTATATATCTCTCAAATGCACTGGGTAACAATTTCGATCTCATGAAATAAAAAGAACTCGAATTGGGATTGAATCTAGTATAGTAAGGGTATTTATATACTTTGATAGTTTTGGGAGTGAACCTAGACTACTAAGATGGTTTAGGGATTGAACCCATTCCACTTTATAGTCATGGAAATGATAATTCACTACTAATGAAATGATTTTAAATTATTATCTATATGCTACAAGTTAATGTCTTATTCCAATATTATATTTTCATGAATTTTATACTCTGTTTATTTTTTGATTAATGTATTATAAATTTTCAAGATTTATTACACGAATCATGATTATGATATATGATATGAATGGTGTGGTTTTAGAATTTTATTCTGAAGTTATCATACCCTTATTCTTATATAATTCTTATGTTGTCATTAACATCATCCTTTTATACCCTTTCAGAGTATAAGAGCTCACCCTTCCCTATATTCAATTTCTCATGGTTATAAAGAAAGTTATTAAGTATGATGTGTCTATAAACGATTATAGTCTTGAATTAGTAGAGGTAATTAGGTAGTTCACTTATATGATAGTTTTTTACATATCGAGAAATCCAAAAATACTATACCAATACGATTCGTGCATGGATTGTGTAAGATCCTCGACTTTATGAAGTTATGTATTAATTTAAATTTTGGTTTCAATCCCTTGTTTGTGGTTAAATAATTTTTTTTTCTGAGAGTGTGATGGGACTCAAGGGTGTTCCAAGGGTTTGGAATGTGAATGTAATGGAAACTAGTCCAACCGGTAGCTCATGTGTTGTGTATGGTTATGTATACTGTAATGCCTCCTTTGGAAAACCAGGAAACTTAGGATAGTGGAATATCACAAGGTTGATGAAAAGTTGTAAATTTTTTTGGGGATCCCTAGGTAATCATGTGACCAAAACATCCTTGAACAATGTCGTGTTCACGGTTTAGAAGACCTTTCTTCAAAACTGTGTGCCCCATTAAAAGTACAAAAAATTATATTTTGGCCACTTTTGGATTTTTAAGTGTTACCCAATTTCCCCCCGCCTCTTTCTTATAACCCTAGTGAAAAAATAAAATCCCCAAATATTCCCAAGGGTGGTTGTCTCTCAATTATTGGAAGTTTGGAGTGCTGTTTGTTGTGGATCAAAGATTTGGGTAAGTATAATGCATCCCCTTGCTTATATTTACTAGATAAGGGTTTTTTAATTCCTACCTTATTCATCAAAAGCATTTAAACCCTCTTTTTCCAGTGGGACCTAGGTTTTAATTTAAAAGGGATTTTGGATCGGGATCTACATCTATGATTAAGAGTGTTTTCGTCAATAGATTCAAGGTAGGTGGTCTACAAATTATTTCCTATTGTTTTAATGTGGTTTTGTGCATGTGTCTTGTGTTATTGAATCTATATTATTGTGAGTTTTATTCCTTTAGTGATAATTGGTAAAATGGTTGTCCAAATAATTAATTGAATCCATAATTATCTCCGTGGTATGAATGATGTATGAATAAAATGATTTAGGGCCACCCATTGGGTGCACCTACTTTTCTAAACCTAGTAATTGGTAAAGATATGTGCAGAGTAAATGTACAGTAACATAGATCCCATGTAAACATATTAAATATGTTAAGGTTAGTTGAAATTGGAATATTGATAATTGTGCCTATATTTTGATGATGGAATAAGGGGTAGATTTTCATGGACTAAAAATGGGGTAATTGGGTTTATTGAGATTTTTTCAAATGGATTATGATTTATGTTGAAATGCCTAAAAGGATTTAGTAAATATGAGATGATGAACATGATAAATTGTTAATATATATAAAATTGAAAATATTTAACTGGGTTTGAATAAGGATAATTTATGAATATGTTGGATGAGTTAATACATAGGCATTTTTGTATATACCAAATGGGTTTCATGGAATAATGTGGTTGAGATATGTGACTTTTGAATTTTCATGAAATTATTAAGTGGGTAAATTCATGTGAATTGATAAATGTTATAAATGGGATAATGTGTGGTGATTGGTAATAAATGGATAATGTATGGGAATTTTTTAATATACTTAATAGGATAAGACATGAGAAATGGAAAGGGATCAAACATGCTATTTTATGTAACTGGAAAAGTGTTAATGGGTTATGGAATAATATTTAGACCCATGATGGTTTCTATTAGTATTGGTTGGGATATGGTATGTGTGGCCAATGAGTATATTTATATATGAACGTTTACAAGGATTGGTGGTGGTATAAAGGACTAAGGATCCTCCCATGGGTTGGGTTGGACTAATGGTGTAACCCCACCTAGGAATGCATGGGTTGGGGAGTCAAAATGATGTTCTATGACCCCAATGGTTGCATTCTTCCAAACTACATAAAATGAGGCTCCAAGTTAAGTGTGATTTATTTGTTGTGAAATGGTATTCCCTAGTGAGATAAGGAACTTGACTTATACCCTTATAAATTGTGATGAATTCCTTAAACCCTTATGTTGATGTTGTAGATGCCTAATTCTTAAAGAACACGCCAAAAATGGATTAAATAATGAAAAATAGATAAGTGATTAAAATGTTAATAATGATATAAATTAATAATGTGTACCCTACTGAGTTATACTCCCACCCTACTTAGGCACTGTTGGGTACCCGAGTTGATTTTACTCCTGCTGATTCAGATAAGGGTAATGGCCATATTTTAGGGGGTTGTGTTTCATTAGGGATATGCATGGATGAAGACTTGGACATGGATTTTGGACCAGTTTTTGGTATCCAGCTGTTTGTCTTTATTTTTGGAATTTATTTTCACTTCGACATAGTGAGAATGAAATTAAATATATTTTTTATTTATATTTTTACTTTTAACTTATTTGGGGTCCCTTTATTATGCATGATAGTTTTTATCACATTTTCCTTCCATTATTTCATTTTTAACTATTTTTTCTTACTCTGTTAAATAGCGTATAATATCCGCATGTTCTTATTAGACCCTCGATTCTAGTCAAAAACCACTGGCATACATGGATGTACACTTGAGGTTATGTGGAGACCTAGATTAGGGAACTGGTTAAGTGGATATCAGGTTAGGGACATTACAACATGGTATTATAGTAGGTATTTTCTATGGACTTATTATCTAGGATTCATGATTGAAAGTTATAAAGTTCCAGACCTTAGCAATGAGCTCGTCCTTGGGAGTAGATAACCCATATATGAGGGAAAACTAAAGTCACCCATAGTGGGTATTGTTTTTTGTGAGATGTTTTGTTATAATTGAAGGATATTTTACCATTATATGATGCCCTTTTTGTGATGTGACTGTTTTATGATATTTAAATCATGGCCAAAATGACACAAGGATGTGAATTCATGCCTAATTTTTTGAACCTCGGGATATAGGTGGGATACATGATGATAAGAACACATGGACTGGGTATTTGGTATGTGAAAGGTAGAATTCAATTGATCATCTTGAAATTTGAAGAAAATAGTTTTTAACAAAATGAAGCAAATGGGTTAGAAGGGAAAAATATTAACTAATGGTTAATGAATTGTGAGTAATTAAGGCTTTTATGTAAGTTAATGAAGTGTTGAAAGTTAATTTTTTTACCCCATGTAAAACAATAATTTTTATAGTAATGTTTGAGTGTATTATTGGATATGTGATCATGTCTGTTGGGATAGTGTATGTGGAGTGGGTTGAGTATATAAAATAGTTTATTTTATATTATAATTGATACTGATCGGGATTCCGTTGAATTTTTTTGATGGATATGTTTTTATGGATGAATATGATTAATTGGATATATTGGAAGTGATAGCTAAATAAAACGTTCAAAAGTGTAAAAATTTGGGTATCGAAATGGTGATGTTAATTATAAAAGAACCTGTAATGATGTTTCTTTCGGTGAAGATCATTATTCAGTATTGTTGGACATTACTATCTAGACCTTTGTTTTGAGTGGAATGGGTATTGAGAGTTCCCTAGGCTGAGACTTCGAATATATGTCAGGAGACCATGATGAGTCTCGATGTATGGATAAAGGGGTGTTCCTCACCATGATTCTGGTAGGATTGTGACCTTGAGGTTCTGAGATGTTTTCTGATTATGAGAAGGTGGTAAACCTTGTAGGATTGAGGTGTGTGAGTTGTATGTTGGACTTATGAATGAGTATTTTGGTTATTGTTTCTTTAGTGCCAGGTGTTTTGTTATGGGAATTGTGACCTGGGTGGATCCAGACCTTGTGAGTTGTGTTTTGGACACATGAAGGGCAGTTTTGGCCAGTGGTGCTGATGTATGTGTGTGAGTATGATTGGTGTAGACCTAAGTTGAATGATACAAAGGTGAATTTATTTAGTTCTTCAGAATATGGGGTAGGAGAGAAACCCATGAATGGAAACTTGTTGGGGGGTGATGTGTGTGGCCATGAGAGGGATGGAAAGTGACTTGTCACACTTACCCTATTTGGTAAGTTTGTATCGTTCAATCCTAGAGAGTGACCTCTATGAGTATATTTTGATTTTTTAATGCTATTAGGTTTTTGAGGAATGAATGGATATCTTAGACTTGTATAGTTATAGTTTGGTCGAGAGGGATTGTGGGAAGGTCGATAGTTTTGGGAGACATGACCTGAGTTGTGACGATGAGTTGGAAGTCTTTAGAAAATCCAGGGTGACCATATGGGTGGTTAGTCATGTGTTGTAGGGGACTTGTAATATGAAGCACAGTGGAATCTTTAGAAGTTGAATCGAAGCATAATGAGCATCCTCGTGTTTTGGTATATGGTATGGTTGCACCATAGATCTTTCAATGGGAAACAGGAGAACATGTGGTTAGTGTAAAGTTAGTTCTTAAGGATCATACTGTTTAGATGTCTATCCCATATTTTTGGGAATATATTTAATGGAATCCTCAATATGGATTTCAAGTAAGAAGGAAAAAAAATTATTTAAGTATGATTAGATGAGTTTTAATGAAGGTTAAGCCAAATAAAAGGGTTGTCATGTGGTCAGGATTTCTCGTATGAACGATTTGGTTGTTGGGTGATATGTTCTGAATTACTTAAGGATGACGGGGATTGGGGACCTAGAGACAAGGTCAGGTGGGTGATCAGAAATTGTTCTAGGCTCTAGTGATGTTTGGATCATGGGATCTAATTTTTTATTAGTGGGTTTTTTCCAGAAATTGAAAGACCATGAGAGATCAGTTGAGGTCCAGATGCAGGAATATGCTTGTAACAAGCGATTCCATTGGGCATGGTAGAATAGGTGGATCATGGTATGAGACTATTTATCTCTATTAAAACTAAGAATAAATCATATATTTGAAAGGCAACATTGGTTTGGTTGGTGTGGAGGACCATTTTATAATGGTTTCTAACCATCAAGTTCATATTGTAAGGGCTTGAGTGGTGTGGAGGTAGTAGTTCCAAAGGAAATGTTGGTTCATAGATATTTGGTGGATAGTCATTGGGAGGTGGTGAGTCTTTGTTGGAAATCACTCTTGAGTAGTGGTGGATAAGTGTTGATAATACATATTGGCGAAGGGAATCCTAAAACACTTGGTAGGTTATGGCAAACCATATTGGGAGTTGAAATTAGTGTTGGATAAGTTGTGGTAGTGTTCATTGACAAATTCTCAACGTACTTTTATCCAGTGATGATCATGCACAACATCGTGACATTATCTCAGGTCTGCTGAAAAATCTATGGCTGTATGCCAAGTGAATTAAATTTTATTTGTATAGAGGTGGTACACCAGGTATTTTACAATCAAGGGCAATTGTATGTGGTGTTGGGTGGGGGGATGTACCCTATCAACAGTTACAGATGAGGTCCTCGTGATGAACTGAGTTTCATTAAATGTTGTGGGTTCCATTCATAGAAACTAGGAATGGGTATGGGGTGGTATTTTTATTGATCTAGGAAAATATATATGGCCATGAAAATTTATTTTGGTTCATCTTATGACCCAAGAGTGACCCTTTTTGATTTGAAATTACTTGTGGAAAGCATTTGTAATGACACTACTAAGGTGGGGAGTGATAAGTCAGTCCTCAATGTGTCGTGTACAGATTAGAGTTGATGTCGGGGCATCATGATTCCAAAGGGAATCCTGTGGGGTTCATAGTGGGGTTTTCAGAAGAGGGTCATGTTTTACTAGAATGTGGTGGTAGGTCGATCCATGTGTTGGAATTGATCTAGAGGCTGTTCTAATAGGAATCTGAATAACTTCTCTTAGAATCATTGACAGCGTGATAATGGAGGTTTGGTGTTAAAACTCATTCGAGATCAAGCATGAACTCTGGTAAGAGTGACTGAGTGACCATGGAGTTTCCCTATTCATGAAGTCATCTTGTTCAAGTGAGATAATTACATTTTAATTGTGAATCTAAGAATTTCCATGATGCGTCAGCTGGGGACAACACGATGTGGCTATGGGAAAGGGGTGGGAGTGGTGAGTTGTAAACTTCCATCAATATATGTTTTGGAGTGGGAAGTATGTTATGATTTTGGAAATGGGTTTTTAGTGAGATCCAAATAATATTTATACAATTATGAATGGTGGATATTTTTTTCATTGGGATTATTATGGGTATGATTGATCATGATGATATTTTGTAATGTAGTGGATGCCTTGATGATATGGTTACCAGATGTCTGGGAATGACCCCAGTAGGTCCCTCGGTAATGGTCATATTCCTTGAGTGAGGAATCTCCTTGTATGGGTGTAAGTATTATTATGTCAACCATGAAATTTGGCTATTCTGTGATATTCCAGTCAGGTTTTTCTAACATGATATTGTAAATAGAATGGATGTAGTATGTTGTGACCCACCTCATGTTTGATGCTGTAGTGGAATGTTCTTTCTTGGAATTGAAGAAGAACATGAATGAGGTCATGTAATTAGTATATGAAAGGATAGTGTAAGGGTTCAACTATTTGGTTTTTATTGAGAGTTTATATTTCAATGCAATGTGAATTTCTTGTGGATGTTCAGGCATAGTGAGTTTGGAATACATGAGGTATGTTGTGAAAGTTGAGTTGGGGTTTCAGTGGTCTTTCTTTGATCTTGGAGGTTCCAATCACCGAAATATGGTGGGTGTGAACTAAAGTGTATTGTGGGAGGAAACCATAGTGTTAAAATCATTGGTTGATGTTGAGAGTGGTTTTTTATGTTGGGTGGACTCAAATGATTACAGTTAGGGGAAGTTGACCATGATAGTGAGCATTAGCTTGGGTATGGCGGGTTGAGTAATTTCAGTGTTGTGGTTGTGTTTTTGAAATTTGGTTATGGAATTGGAAAATTAGTCCTCAATTTTTATATCAAAACAAGTTAAAAAAATGTGGTTTTAAGGATTGTGTGTTTCCTTTAGGTGATACTAGGTTCCAGTCACCACTTGAGTTTCGAAAAAATGAGTAAAATGGTGATAAGCGATTTGGTTCATAAGGTGAGAAAGGATCAGTCCAAGGATGTTCTGATTACCTATTCCAAGAAGGTATGATTCTATGTGTTATTATCCCTTGTGTTGTGTTTTTATCAGTGTTTTAAAGGATTTATTATGGAATTCGAGTGGTTAATGGGTGGTTTGGGGATCATGCGTCTTTGAGGAGCATCCAGTTCATCTTATAGATCTCAATGAAAATGTTTTGTGTCATACTGTTACACCTTTGATTCTTGTTTTATGGAATAATGGAAATGTTTATAAAAAAATACTAGGAAAGGGGTTAGATATTCTATCCTAGTGGACCAATAGTTTTACCTTGTAAGCTCAATGAGTCTTATAAATGTGGCTCAAGGATGCACAATTACAATGTGGTGAGGTTGTAAGATCCCGAACATCATAAAGGTGTATCATGATTTAAATTTTGGTTTAAATCCATTTTTTAGCAATGAATTGTTTTTTGGGAGTGTTAGGGGCCTAGAGGGTGTTCTGAGGGTTTGATATGCAAAAGGGAAACCAATCCATCCTATGAAAGGTACACAGTTAGCGTACATGTGAAGCATGGTTAAATAAACTATGCGACCACCTATGGAAAACTGACCAACTTAGGATATTGTCATATTTAACTATTATCCCCTGATTGGTAAATCATGTAGGTCTCCCCAAGTAAATATGTGACCCATAAGACCTTGGATAGTGTCTTGCATAGTGTTTCTCAAACTGTGTGGCTAAATCGTGTGCCCCTTTAAAAGATGGAAAAATTATAGTTTTTCCAATTTGGGATTTTTAAGTGTTACCCAATTTTCCTCACCTTCCACGTTTATCTAACCCTTGTGACAAAATCAAAGCTATAAATCTTCCCAAGGGTTGTTATCTCTTGATAATAGGCTATTTGGACTATCATTGGTTGTGAATTGAAGCTCTTGGTATTTCTAACACATACCTTGATTCTATTTTCCCGATTATGGGTATTGTTTCTCCCATCATATTTTGAAGCTATAAAACCTACATTTTTTACTGAATCCTGGGTTTGAAATTTTAAGGGGGTTTGGATTGGGATCTAATTCGATGATTAATAATGTGTTCATCAATGGATTCATGGTAGATGGTCTACTAGTTACATCCTATATTTTTAATGTGGATTTGTGCACATGTGTTGTGCTCTTGGTCCCATCTTGTTTTGAGTTCAATTTAATTAATTAGATTTTGTAAAATGGATGTCCAAATGATAAATTAAATCCTTTATGATCCCCATGTGATGAATGAAGGATGGATGGACTTATTGAGGTCCACCCATGGGGTGGATCGACTTTTCCAAATCTAGTAATTGGTAATGTTAAGTGTATAGTTTTTGAGCGGTATCATAGATCCCATGTAAAAATGTTAATTACATTTAGTTGAGTTGAAATTTTAATAATGATTATTTTTCCTTGATTTTTATGATGGAATAAGGGGTTTCTTGGAATTGCTTGAAAATTGGTTAATTGGGATTATTTAGATTTTTTCAAATAGTTGTTGAAATGACTAAAAGGATTAGTACACATGAGATGATGAACATGTTAAATTGAAAATGGCCTATAAATTGAAAAATAATATGTTAATGGATTTTTATAAGGGGAATTGATGAATTTGTTTTATGAGTTAATAAATTTTAATTTTGGGATATACCAAATTGGTTGCTTATAATAATGTGGTTGGGGAATGTGACTTATGAATTTTAATTTAAATACATAAGAGGGTAAATACATGTGAATTGATAAATGTTATAAATTGGATAATTTATGGTGTTTGATAAAAAATGGCTAATGTATGATAATTTTAAAATAAACTTGATGGGTTAAGTTGTGAGAAAGTTGAATGGGTTAAAT
Organism: Viscum album; assembly: GCA_963277665.1. NCBI lineage: Eukaryota > Viridiplantae > Streptophyta > Magnoliopsida > Santalales > Viscaceae > Viscum > Viscum album. The sequence continues at coordinate 629,774,830 of OY728146.1, forward strand.
GGGATATTTAATGTAAATAGAAAAGTGTTAATCGTTTATAAGAAAATACTTATTCCCATGGTGACTATTATTTGTATTGGTTGTAATATGGTATGTGTGGTGATGTGTATATAAATTAACATGTAATCTTGGATTGGTGGTAGGATAAAGGACTGAGGATCTCCCAGTATGTCGGGTTGGAATAATGCTCTTACCCCAACAAGAAATGCATGGGTTGGGGTGTCAGACTGATTCTCTATGCCCCCAATGGTTGCATTTGACGAAACTACATGGAATGCAGATCCAAGGTAAGTGTGAATTATTTATTGTGAAATGTTATTCCCTAGTGGGATAGAGAACTTCGATTATATCCTTATGGATAGTGATGAATGTCTTAAACCCTTATGGGGATGATGTAGATGCCTAACCGATGAATCAAACCATGAAGATATATTAAGTAATGAAGATGGTATAAGTGATGAAAATGTTAATAATGATAGAAATGGATTATATGAACTTGGTTATCTTATAGAACTCATGTTTTTAGTTTTTTGACTTATTATTTATCTCGTACTTACTTTCATTATATTTTTAGAATGGATATTTTGTAGACACCATTGGTGGTGTCCTACTGAGTTGTACTCACACCATGCAAGGGCAATGTTGGGTACCCAAGAAAATTTCATGCTTGCAGGTTCGGATAGGCGCAAAGGCTCGATTCTATAGAGTAATGCTTCATAGAAGATATGCATGGATGATGATCCGAATATTGATTCAGGACCATTTTTGGGGATTCAAAAATTTTCCATTATTTTTTGTTTTAAATGCAATTCGGCATAGTGAGCATAACATGACATATAAATTGTTTGATTGTGGGTTTGTACCCTTTTGAGGGTTGATTTATTATCCATGTTCATGGATATCACATTTTTAATTAATTATTTCATTGTTATATATTGTGGCTTACTATGGTAAATAAGGTATAGTCACCCCATATGTCCTATTTGACTCTTACTGCTAGTCGTAAACCTCTAGTGTATAGAGAGGCACCTTTGAGGTCATGTAGCAACCTAGCTCGGGGCACTGGTTTAGTGGATCCCAGGATATGGACATTACAGTTTGTTATATTATGAAATGAATATTAAATACTTAATAAGTGATATCTTTGTTTGAAAAGTTTGGGTCTCCATAGTTGGTATCATAGAATGGATTAGTTAACCTTTGAATACTTGGATTATAAAAATTTAGTGTGATCCTTGGGGATAATTAAAAGTATAGAAAAATGTACTGGTATTTTGGTGAAGGATAGATAAATATTTTTTGTTAAATTACATCCTTTTATGGATAATAAAAGTGGTGACAGGTATTTCATTGTTTTACCTAGGAAAATAACACCAAAAATTTTGTATTAGGCTTCAACATGATCATCACCCAGTGCACAAAAAATGGGCATTTCATCCCACCGAGTTTGACACTCCCTAGGATTTTTTCCAAATTAAAAAAAAACATTATAAAATATCACGATGTATTTTAATATATTATGAACATCAATAAACTATGTCAAACTATGGTTTTATTAATTTAAAATAAGGTTGCACAATTTGGACATCCTTGGAATTATTTCTCAATATTAATCACATTGATAATGGTGCTTGATGGTCATGAAAATCATTTTTGGTTTAACAAGTAATAGAATATTGAATGATGATATTTATGTGGTAAAATGTAATATAAAATATTGAAGTTCCATATTTTATATTATTTATATGATTCATTAAAAATATCAATGAATTTTTATTCCTGTCCCCACTGAATAGATAATAAATTAGTAGTGAGAACCCTAAATGCATGATGATTTCAAGTCATGTAAATTATTTTTCTCCTATTCCAGTTTTTGGGAATGTGCTTCATAAAATTATTTTTATTCTCCCTCTAGTTGAATTTCATGTTATCTTAGGAATTTATTGGTTTTGTTTAAATAAATCCAACATCAATTTAAAATTAATGGATATAATGTTTTATATTTTAAAGCAACATATTATTATTTATCACTGTGATGATAAATATGACCTTCTAATGGAAATTTCATCCATGTTACGGATCATGATTCATTTTCTAGAGGGGTACTTATCTCAGACGGTTTAGAAGAATCTCAACATAGATAATTTTCCTTTTGTGAAAAGGATTGTTTGATTTTTTTCTCAAATAATATCCTAATATTTGACTGAATAATTATGTTGAGTTCATAATAGAACTCAAACATGGTGATAAAACTATTTCATTTAATACCTTTATAATAGACCTAATTTATTTTTTAGAATTGAAGATTCAACTGCAAGAGATTATTGATAAGGAAATCATTTAGAAATGTGTGAATCTGTGGGTTCGACCTATTCTTTTTTCTAAGATGAAGGATATATCGAGGCTAGATTGTATTTATTATCAGAAACATAACAATATCACTACCATGAAAAACTTTCCGCAACCCAATATTGAATAATTATGTGATCAAATATGTATAGATTAATACTTCTCCAATATTTAAACTCATTCTGTTTATAATTACTTGAAGGTCAAGAAGGATGGTATACAAATTATGGAATACATCAAAAGGTATGGACATAATGAGTATATATTTATTCAAGTTTTTTTAAACCAATTATCCTATAATCTTGCTAGAGTTAATGAATAAATTCTTCCCATATTACCATGATCAGTTTGTGGTAGCCATTATAGAGTATATTCTCATATATTCAGAGGGAAAAAAGAGAATAAAGATCATGTGAGAATTATTCTGAAGACCCTAAATAAGAATAAGTTTTGGGAAAAAATTACCAATTGTAAATTTTGGATAATGAAGGTTTCATTTTTGGGTCATATAATCTCAAGAGAGGGTATCTCAATGTAATTATCAAAGAACAATAATAATAAAATTTGTCCAACACCAACCACCATGACAGATATTTTTAGTCTTCTTGGTTTGTCTTTACATTACCAATGGGTTGTGGATAATTTCTCATGGTTTTCTAATCCATTCACCAAATTTACATAGAATATATTCAATTTCCTTTGAAAAAATGATATGAAGAAAATATCAAATAATTTAAGAGAAATTTAGTCAATTCACATGTTTATACATTACCCTATAGTGGATAAGGGTTTATAATACATAGTGGTTCATATAATAAGAGACTAGGATGCCTTCACAAGTAGAACAAAACTGTTATACTATATGCCTCATGGAAATTCTATCTTCGGGAGAAAATTCACCCAAGTCATGATTTAGAGTTTTATATGATAATTTTCACATTAAATATATAGATTAATTGTATATATGAAGAAATGTATGATATATATAATTGTCAAAAAATATTAAAGTATATATTAATACAACTTTTTTATATTTTCTAGTGAAGATAGTTGGAACTATTTTAAGATTATGTCTTCTCAATACATTACAACCTTGGGAAAGAAAAAACTATTGATGGTGATTTGAGTCAAAAATATTATGCTAGATTATCTATGATGAGGATAAAAAAGATCCAATTTTTATATATTTTTAATGGATGGACCTATAATTATTGAATTAAAGGGGAGAATATTATTTTCTTAAATAAGTGTTGAACCATATATACAAGTGAATATTAATGTGGAATAGAAGTAAAGTGTATAGATATAGAAGAAGGTGATAAATTTCCTTAATTTTAACAATGACTATGATGGAATTGAATGTTTCAAGAAATTTATATATGTTTCATCTATATCATATTTAAATACGAAGTAGTTACAGGGGTCATGTAGGTTTTTAATATATATTCATCATTTAAGTATAAAGATATATATAGATCTGAAAGAGTATTTCTAGTGGGGAAACATGAATATAGATATTACTGAGTATGAATCTTGTTTCTCAATATGTCAAAAAATATATGGTTGATAGCCAAATTTATAGGGGATTGTTATAACCATTACCCACACTATAAGGGAAATGGGAAACATCACACTAGATTTTATCATCGAACTCCCCAAAACATCTATGGGGAAGAATGATATATGGGTTGTAATGGATCACCAAATGAAGTCAACACACTCTATTTCTATTAGATAATATTTCACTCTAGATCAAATTTTTGTGATATACATTAAGGAAGTGGTAAGGTACCATGGAGTACCACATTCTATTTTATCTAATTATGATCTAAGGTTTATCTATATGTTCTAGGGAGGTCTTATACAGGAAATTGATACATATTTGACTTTTAATACTACATATAATCCTCAAACATGATGTTCAGTATGAGATAACCATTCAAGAACTGTTGAATAAGGTGAAATATTTATTATTTGTATTTCAATAGTGGTTGGGATCAATACCTTCCTCTAAACTAGTTTTTTTTACAATAATAGATTTCAATCAAGATTTTAGATGGATCCTTATGAAGTTATTTATATATGGAAGTTAATAATTACAATGTTCTTAGTTAAATTTGGGGTAAAAAATATATTGATTCCTATTGTAGTTGAGTAAATGGTATATAAAGTCAAAACTATTATCACATCAAGATATCTCAGTGTCGACAGAAAAGATATACTACTAACCATCAACATGATATGGAGATTGAAGTTGGTGAGAATTTAATTCAAATAGTTTTTCATGACTAAGGTTATGAGATTCAATAATAAATGAAATATAAGCCCTTGTCATATTTTCTCTTTCGGTATTCTTGATCAAATATGGACGGTTGATTATAACATTGAACATACACAGAACCTCTCTCAAGTCTATGGTGTGTTCCATGTATCACTCCTAGATAAGTACACAAATGATCCTTAAAATGTACTATACTCAATTTTCATAATGATAGATTATTTTCATCCCAATGAATAATTACATGGGGAGATTCTTAATCATATAGATAAAGTGCTTTGAAAATAGGCTTCCCACTTGGTAAAATTTTTGAGGCCAAAACACCAACATGAAAAAGATGAATGAATATTTAGGGTAAAATTCATTTCATGGTGGTATAATATAAAACATAAGGATTTCTATGAAATTTTTTCAATGAAATTTAAATTATTCAATAGTTTTTGATACACGCAATACTGAGTTTTAACGAGCCATAATATATTATTATTATTATTATTATTTTTTAAACATGACCATTATAATCTAGTTATTAAACATATAATTATGAATATGAATAAATAAATTTTACAAATAAATTTTAAAATTTATAAATAATTAATATGTATTATTTGGAACACACTTGATTTTTAGTAATTCCTTTATTTTCCTCAAAAATAGATTTTTCCTCAAAAATATTATATATATATTTTTTGAAAAAGTGATGAAATTATTCTTTGCACCTGTAAAAAATAATAATTAAAAATTAACTCCATTTGAGAATTCTAGGAGTAAAAAATATCATATATTTAATTTTTTTTATAATTTTATGAAATGATTAATTTTTCAATTAATGATGAAAATAGTGAATTTTATTAAAAAATTACATTTTTTTTTAAATCATTTAAATGTTCTTTTATTATTTCAATATGGGTTTCTAATAAAAATAAGTTCAATTATATTACTTTTAACCTAATTTAATTCATTTTAATTGATTTTATTTAGTATTTTGATATTATATTTTTATATTTATGAAAAATTTCTCCTTGGAAAAATATTTTTTCATTGCATCTGCTGGTCTGATTTTAAATTAAATTATTACACATATATGAACTGAATTTTGTAAAATATATTCCATATTTTTAATAATAATAATTAGTAATATATAATAAGTTAAATATAATTTTTATTATAATTAATTGTAAAAAAAAACATTATTTACCAGAATAAACATTACAACAAGTTTACAAGGATTTAAATTGAAAAGATAATCGTTAAAATGAAATAAAAATTTTATAACATATATTTTATGAAAATATTCAAACCATATTAAATATAATGTTTGGTTATGGAATAATTTTTATCCCTTCTTAATTTTTAAAATTTTTGTGTATTTTATTCATTTCAAAAATCCTAACTGTGTCCACACTCCCACTTGTAAAAGGGAAGCCTACTCCTATTCTATTCACTCATTAAAATCCTTTTGGTTAAAAAAATTAATAAAAAATACCTTAATTACCTCCCTTCCCATGGAATAGAGTCATTATTTTGATATTGAAACCATCATAATACAATATTTGGTTCAAAGCTATATTAGTTGTCCGTAGAAGAGATACCATTTTTAACCAAGATTCATTATTTTATTTCTTGTTCAAACCCATTCAAATATTAATAAAATATATTTATATAATAAAATTGGAATATTTATTATAATAATGTGTGATTATGTTAATTTTATATCCTATATCCATCCCCTATTCTATAAAATGGGAAACGAAACCATCGACCGTAAAATAGAAGACTGCAAATTCGTGAACCAATATAATTCATTTCCCATCCCTACCTCTCATGGATATATATATAAAGATGTATTTGATGTTTATATATTATATTTATGAAATAATTATAGTTCCTTAAATATACTATCACATATAAATTCTTATGTTACAATCCACTAAAAAATGATAATTTCACTCAGGCGTACGTGAAGACTACCACCTCAACAAAGTGATGTGACACTTTTTCATTTCATCTAAATATGAATGTTATTAAGGAAAAATATAATGAAAATAAATAATATATATTATATAAAATTTATTCTTTAAAATTGAATTAATATATACATTTTTTATTCCATAAATCGTAAATTGAATACAGTGTTCACATGTGCGTACGGTTACCATCTCCATGAATGGTGTAATTAATTTTTTTATATATACCTTTTTTGGATGAAAATGTATTTTTATATAATAAATATATAAATATTTATAACATGATTAAAATTATAGTAATTATAGAACTATAATCAATATATAAGGATCAAAACTACAGAACTAAAATATAAGAAAAAACAAAGTTGTTATCTCCCAAAGTAGTGATTTTTTAAATTAATTGTTTATAAATGGGTAATAAAATGTTATAAGTAAATCATATATGATATGATATATATGAATAAAATTATGAAAATACTTATAATTAAATATTATTTATTATACAAGAGGATAAAATCTGTATAATGGATGTCATTAATTGAGGTAAGGGATCTTCATCTCACATTTATTTTCATGGGACACATGCCACATTCACCAATTGATTATTTAGTGTGGTTCATATATTAAAAATAATTGTATTCAATTATTATTACTATAAAAATTTTGGTAAATACATATGAATTTATGGTTAATTATATCTTTGGGTTTGTGATTCAAAATTTACCAAATTACTAAGGGTTATATGTTACAATATAATTTGTTTATTGGGGTTGACTATTTTTATAATCAGGAGATGAAATATTGTAAAATTTCTCTAAAATATTTCATGAATTTTATTATCTTATGGTTTTTTATATACATTAAATGTTTTACTTTCACTTTAATATCTTAATTTACTCAATATTCCAACAAAATTTTTTATAAAAATCCTTCATTATTTCTCTCTTTGGTCAGAAATACTTAACCTCAATTGTTAATTGTTTTCTAAAAAAATAAATAATTTTATTATTATTATAATTATATATTCTATTTTCATTACTACATAAGTTTTATTTTTTAATTACTATTTTATAAATAATCTCCACATATTTTTTATAAACAAGTTACTTCTGAATTTTTACTAAAAATGTAATTGCAATCTTAATTTTAACTTATATAGAAATTAAAAAAAACATCTATCATCATTACTACTAAATTATTTAAATCATTTTTAAAGTATTTAAAAATTTATTTTCAATGAAAATTCTTAAACTAAAATTGGGTTTATATTTATATTTAAAAGCATTATTTCAAAATGGAAAGGATATTTTCCTTAATAAATTTTAATATTCCTTTTATGATATTTTTATTAATTAACAACAAAAACCCTGAATGATGATTATGATTTATTGGGGATATGAACAAATGATACCGTCATATTTATTTCTATGTATGGTCTATTATTATTTCAACACCCTCATTTCATTTTGACATATTTTTTTTTATATTTGGTTGTACGCCACCCCAGGATAAAAATGTCCTACACGCAACATCAACATAGATTACATTATATGAAACACTATGATTTTAGTGAATCAAATTTACCTGGTGCATTTCTTTTTGAAAATACAATGGTCATAGTGTTTATAGGGATCAAAGTGGCTTGATCCGGGAGTTTTCCAAAAACTCAGTTCCACCAAACGGTTTCACAAAAACTCTGGCACAATCATGGTCACACAATCATGATCACACCATCATAATCGCACCATATTTTTCACACTGTTTATGGTGGAACTGTTATAGTGTCTCACCAAATGGTGTTACACCCACCAGACCAGTTTTCAAGATTTTCCCAGTTTTACCCTTATTACGTGTTTTCCTCCATCTAATAATAATCTATCAACTTACAGCAATATGATGGTCTATCTCCACCACTTCCTAAGGGAATTATAAAATATAAATTGATTCCACTCTGTGAAAATGCAGATCTTTGTGGTCAAACCATGATTCGAATTTCAAGTACACCAAAATGGTCTCCCTAATTTTAGGGTCCGGCCTCTTCTCAAGCCCATATCCTCTCTTTCTTGTTCCTTTTCATTTCCCTTAGTGCACCTAGTGACATCCTCCTGAGATGAGTTGTGAACCCGTGTTAGATCCCTTCTAGCTCAGCCTTCATGGATTTCTTTTTATAAGTCGCATTATCCCATGTTCTTGGTGCAAGATGGAACTTTGGTCTTTGATCATTCAGGTAGAGATTTTATTTTTCTTCTATTTAATTGTGCATAATGTAGGGTGGGTATATTAATGGGTCCTTGTAAGGAATGGTTGGATAATATTCTTGAAATGAGAATTAAAAAAGAATTTAATATGATCAATATATAATATACATAAATAAAATAATGGATAGGGTGTTGTTTGATGTTTGTTTACCATTTTATTTTTTTATCTATGATTCTTTTATGGTTGTTGGGGTTGTATGCCTTATGAAAATCATTTCCATTGGTGGCCTTTCCTTGTGCACTAGTGATGTTCTGTTTCATTGAGATGTTTTATGTATAAATTTAACATGAAATCTTATTAATCACGTACACTCGGTTAAATAAAGGGATTCCCCATGATCAAACTTGTTCTGTGATCACCCCATTTATATTCACGTGGAAATTAATGAACCCCTATTAGTTAAATATGATTATGTTTAACATGTGGTTGTGGTTATGTGTTGTGTGTTCTGGTTTGGGTTCTATGGGTTGGTATGTAGGGTGGAACAAGGGGATGGTGTCTCAGTATATGAGATTGATTGATTGAAGAATGGATAAACTTGAAGGTAGTGGGACTATTATTTGTGGGATGGTATCTCAGTCTGAGAGATTGATTGATTATAGAATGGCTAAACTTGTAGGCAGTGGGACTATCCTTTTTCTGCTGGTGTCTTAGTTCTATAAATTGATTTATTGTGGAATGTATGAACTTGTATGAGCTAAATTTACTTTTTGTTGTGTTGTGGTTGCGAAACGACATCGAGCAGTGGGACTGCAATGTGGTTATGGACATGTTATGTAGTAGGAATTTATTGGGGAATTATTATGCAGTGGGACTGAATCTGGGGAATTTTATGGGAAGTAGGGTTAGAGATATTGGTTATGAGAAAAGTAATGTGTAGTATTGATATGAAGAATGATAGTTGGCAATAGTGAATGGGGAAGTACAATTGGACTGCAAGTCTATTTTTGTGATGTTTTGTAGTGGGACTGCAGTTTGATCATATTTGTTGCTTGGAATGGTTATGGTTGTTAGTTACTTGATAGAGACATAATAATCTAAATTGAATCCCCTTAAATAAATAAATAGCATTTGAACAAAAGGGGGTTGGGTTTAGCCTTGGAGTTGGTTGTTGTATGGTTGTGCATATATGGGTATCATCAAAATCAGTGTTTGTGTTGGATTTTTGTCTGTTCATGTAAGAATCATAGGTTGTGGATGAGTGTTTGGTTTGCCTATATATATAGATTGTAGTTCCTTATGATTTCTATACACAACCCAACCTTGTTTATCACTATGTTCAAGACACCTCTATTTCATGGGGGAGGTTGTGATTACCAACATCTCGGAAGGGGGATGAATGGTTGGTAACTGATTTTCTTCCTCACACCCTCTTATGGGTCTTTCTGCTTTGGTGTATCTGGGAAGGCTGTAATGGCATGCAGATTACCATATTGTAAGATTTTTTGGGAAAGGGTTTGTTTTGGACCAAGGGCTCAGGTGTTTTCAGGCTACGAACATTTTCCAAAGTACCTTTGGGATGAGGCCCAGGTGTCTTCGGGTGTTGTGTGTGGTTATTGAGTCCCATGTGTCATCGAGTATGGTAGTGTTTTTTCTGGACCAGGGTTTTGCGGGCGTGGTTGTGTGCAGTTTGAGGCCCAAGTGTGCGCGGGCAGGTTTCGGTAGTTGGACTGCGTGTGGGAATAGTGGAAACATCAAGAGGTTAGTTTGTTACGAATGAGCATTTAACCAGTGGGAAAGTGGTGTGGGGTACCCAAATGATGATGTGATTATATTATTACTTTACTTGACTTGTGTTACTTGGGTGTGTGTGCCTTGGTGAGGTTGGTATGGTTAGTATTCCTTGGTAGGATCTTGAGGTTCTGTTGTTTTCTCATAGGGGCATTAGTATGTCCCCTCACTTGTGCACGAGTAGCATTAATTTCCCTACAGAGTATAATTGTATGATCACCCTACGTATATAAAAATATTTACAGGTTTTTAGGAGTACTTTGAGGACTATGACAAACTTTACTATCTTGGGCATCAAGATATTTGTTGTTTCTTCTTAGCTTCTTTTCCTTGGTAATTTATTTTGGAGTTTTTTCTTATCATGTATCAGTTTTACTTTTGAACATGATTTTGGGAATGGATTCTTGTATTTACTTTTACCTTTAGTATTTTATGTTACTGGTATTTTCCATCTTATCTCCCTATCTGGTTCTATAAAAAGGGTAATTACTTCCTTTAATGTGATATTCTATACCCTTGGTGCTAGTCACCACTCTAGGTCATACTGAAGGCAGAACTCTGGGGTCATTATCTCTCCTTAATATTGAAGAAGGAAGGGTGGGGCACTTTTTTTCCACTTCCCTCATCTTGGAGAAGGCAGTTCCTGACAGAATGGTATCGAAGGTTATGGTTGAGAGATAGGATGGCGTTTAGGGTTAGAACAGTGAGGATGACATGGGATGGTATGACAATAGTGTTAGGCAGTCTTGGTGTGTGAAGTTGGCCAGAGAAGACTGACTAGGAAATGGGATATTAGGGACCCCTGTGATCCGATGCAAGGACTTTTTACCTACTGAAAAAATATTGGAGGATACACTGATTGCAGGGTAGAGACCCTAGAAAAGGTATATACATCATAATAACTTCTGTTCTTGTGTGTCTTGGGTGTTTTTGGAATAAAAAAAGGATTTCAATCAGTATTTAAAAGGGATTTTCCACACTACCCGACCTTAGGATTTCTTGTTTTATTTTTTCATCTATGTCACATAGAAAATTTACATGACAGATATGAGTAATTGAGGCCCAACAGGTTGATCTTGTTGATCAACGGAGGTCTGATTGAGAAAAGGAGGATGATCAGCGGTAGAAGACACTCTGTACCTTCGAGCAGCGGGCTCCAGGAAAGTATGAGGGCATCGTCATAGTCATGGAGATAGAGAGATGGCTCGAGGATATGGTAATCACTTTCAACATTATTTGAGCTCCGATAGAGTACTGGGTTCCACTGGTTGTGAGCCAAATTCAAGGACCAACGCGTCAATGGTGGACGCATTACCTTGGGGAGAGGAAAGAATTTGAGGTTTCATGGGTTGACTTTGGAAAGATTTTTGGGTGGAATTCCATTATTCCATGATGATGTCCTGAAGATGTAGGATATTTTCTCCCTCTAATAAGGGAGTATATTGGTGAGGGAACTGGGTATCAAGTTCAAGATCTCTATCATTTTTCACCGAACCTCTTACTGGATGATGATTCTTGAGCAAGATGCTTAGAGGAGGCACTCTGACCTTCTCATTAGTATGTTGTTACTCCCTTCACTCTACCAATGTACCTAGAGGTTTTGTAGAAGGGCAATGTGGTGGATAGGATGCACAGTATGGGAGGTGTACCATGAGAATGGATCCATCCAAGTTTGTCGAAATGGAAATCCATCAGCTTTAGGTCTCCAGCATCAGGGCCTTCTAGGATTCAGCCAGCAGGGGGTAGGACTCAACAGTTCCAGTTCCAATATCCCGGTACTCTACCATTACCTATGGTCCTAGGAATGATGTTTTGTGTCTTTGTAATTCGTGGGAATCTTCATAATTAGTTCCTTTTCCAAGTGCAGTACAATAGGGGTGGGCAGTTTCAGTGCATACCTCACCAACAGCAGTTTCCAGCCAGGACATTCCAGTAGCAGGGGCAACGATCTCCCACTCCACCGAGGGTGGATGGTGCTAAAGGAGGCCGACCTTAGTGAATTATTCAAGGACCTCAACCAGGGAATGTTTCGGGAGGTGGTCGACAACTGATTGGTAGAAGAGATGGACCTGGGAAGTTACACACTACAAAGGAAGTAGTTCCAGTGGGGCCAAAAGTTGTTTGAGGTACGATCAGTCAGTTTTGTACCCTTGAATGTGCCTTGTTTGATTCAGGAGCATAAAAATCTATTATTACACCCATTCTATCCCATTTCCTGGTTTTATATGTAGAGAGACATTCCATGCCCTTGGTGTTGTGTACGCTAGTTAGAGCTTAGACCAGCCAGTTCGATTATTATAAATGATGTAGACTGATGTTGGGACCACATTTGTCTAGTGGGTATTTTATTCTGCTACAAATTCAGCCATATGATGTAATACTAGGGACAGAATAGCTATTTTCCATGCACGATTTTATCAAATTGTTCTATAGAAGGTTTATGTTATCATAAATGGGAAACCAATTTGTAGCATTTTTTGGTAAGCAGAGTTTCTTGGAGGGAAGCCAACGTGTGGAGCCCCTTCTTTCTTTGTTAGTCACGCTGTATGAAGAATCAATAGACTCAGATATGGTGGAAGTTCTGTGGAATTTCAGTGAGTCCCTAGACATTTTCTCTGAAGATGTTGTGAATCAACCCCATCAACGTGATTTTGAGTATGAGATAGACTTAAAACCTAGTGCCCATATCATTTTGATGGCTCCCTATCTGATGGAACCGTTCCAGTTGCAAGATTTGCAGATTTAGGTTGATGACCTGATGAAGAAGGGGTTTATCCAACCAATTGTTTCACCATGGGGTGGTCCATTCTTGTTCTTGATGAAGAAATATGGTGTTCTCAGGTTGTTCCTAGACTACCAGAGACTAAATAAGGTAACAATCAAGAATTGTTACCCCCTTCTAAGGATCAGTGACCTTTTTGACAAGTTGAAGGGAGCAAGTTGGTTCTCTGAGATCGACCTGCTGTTTATATATCAAAAGTTTAGGGTGAAGGGGGGTGACACCCCGAATATGGCTTTCCGGTGAAGGTATATGCACTTTGATTTTATTGTCTTACCATTTGGTGTTACAAACTCACCAAATGTGTTTATGGGAATCATAAAATCTATTCTCCATGAGTGTCTGGACTGGTTCATAGTCGTGTTCATTGATGACATCCTAATCTACTCAAGATAATGGGAGGATCACGTTGTGCACCTATGGACAGTTTTGAGGTCCTTCGACACTGCCAGCTCTATAATAATTTGTCCAATTGAAAGTTATGAACACGAGAGGTTAACTTACTTGGACAAGTGGTGTCCCAAAAGGGAATAACATTTGAACCTTCAAAGGAAAATGTGGTTGTTTCTTGGGAATACCCCCAGAATGTGGAATAGGTTTGTAGTTTTTTGGGTCTAGATGGTTATTATAGGAGGTTCATACCTGAATTATCTTATGTTATAGCGCCTTTGAATACATTGACCAGAAAAGGGCAGGCTTTTTTTGAGTGAGTAGTGCTAGGAATCTTTCAATTATCTAATAGGGAAGCTAGTCAGTGCCCCAGTCCTGAGCATTCCAGAGGAAGGGGTAATGTTCGAGGTGTTCTATGATGCTTCCGATATAGGCATAATGTCTGTGAAGATGTAACAGTGAGGAGTATTATCTTATGGGTCTAGGAAGTTTCATCCCCATGAAAATAACTATTACACACATGACCTAGATCTTGAAAAATCTATGTTCTCGCTAATGTTTTGGTTGCATTACCTCATCAGGGATTGCTTCATGGTTGTCACAGATCATAATAGCTTGAGATATATCTTCTCCCAATGATTCCTAAACTTGTAGTAGTGGGGTGGATAGAGCATCTTCAAAACTACAAGTTTGAGATCTCTTACACCTCCGGAATGGGGAACGCGGTGGCCGATACATTCAGCATGAAGTCACAAAAGGTTGTAGTTTGAGAGTCCACAGATTCATTGAAGTTAATGGAGGAGTTGGACAATTTTCATTTGGGCATGAGAGTGGAGGATGATAGAGGCTGTCTTTTTTAGATGATAGTTCAGTCTTCCTTGGTACAGAAGGAGGAGGAGTCTATGTGGGGAGACTCCGAGGCTGAAGTGATGCGTGATTGTGTTAGCCAGGGTGATGCTCGAGAGGGATGGTTAGAGGATAGTCAGAATCAGATGTTATTCCATGGGAAGCTATTTTTTCCAGTGGTGATGTGCAAGGGAGTTCTTGTTTAGACCCATAACTCACCCCTGGTGGAACATCCAAGAGTCTCCATGGTGTATTGTGGATTTAGAGGTTAGTTTTGGTGGACCAGAGTTAAGAGGGTAGTGGCATAGTTTGTGGAAAGGCGCCTCATGTGTTAGTAGGTGGAGGATGAGCACCATGTTCTTAGAGGACTACCGTATAATGTTCCCAAGTGTAAGTGGGATGAAATCTTGATGGATTTATTCATAGGACTACCCAGAGATGATGGAGGTTGTGATGTGATCTGGGTAGTGGGAGATTGATTGATGAAATCTGCTCACTTCTTAGTAGTTAAGGAGTCGAGTGTAGCAGATGACTTAGAATAGTGGTACGTGGGTGAATTGGTGTGACTATATGGAGTTCCAAGATCCATCATTTTGTATCGGGATACACTCTTTACATCACGAGTCTAGAAGGAAATACAACATACTTTTGGAACCTAGATACGCCTCAACTCTACTTTCCACCCTCAAACAGATGGGCAGACAGAGAGGACCATCCAGACATTGGAGGATATGTTGTGATCGTGTGTATAGAATTATGTGTATTGTGGGTACGAAACTTTCCACTTATAGAGTTTGCCTACAATAATAGCTATCACTCTACCATTAGAATGGAACCATTTGAAGCCTTGTAAAGAATAATGTGTTGGTCACCCATGTGCTGGACAGAGGTTGAGGAGGCAAGTGTTTGTGGCCTAGAGGTGGTGAGGAGTACGATAGACAACGTTTATCTTGTCTGTGAAAGGATGAAGGAAGCTCAAGACTGACAGAAATCATATGTTGATCATAGGAGGAGACACTTTTAATTCGAGGTTGGGGACTACATGTTCTTACAGGTCTACTCTCGGTGTGAACAACAGAGGTTTGGTAGGGGGAGAAATATTTCTCCCAGGTTTATCAAACCTTTAAAGGTGTTGGGATGAGGTGGAAAGGTGGTGTATCAGATGGCCTTTCCACCATGGTCTGAGAGGATCCACAATTTCTTCCTTTCCTCTCATCTCTATCGGTATCTATATGATAACTCCCATGTCTTATACTAGGGAGAGTTGGATATCGAGGATGATTCGATATTCGTGGAGCAACTAGTGAGAATCGTGGATCATGAGGATTAGGTTATTTAGGGATGACCCATTCCTTTAGTCCATGTGCTCTAGAGGCATGGTTTATTCGAGGAGAACAATTGGGAGAGAGAAGCAGATATGTGTTCTTAGTACGTAAAACTGTTTTTGTGTTTTGCTCTAATGTTTTTCTTTTTTTTCCTTTCTTATAATGAATTATTTACATTTTATACTATGGGATGGGCTATTTATCTTGTTCTATGAATGTGTTTGGTAGGTACTGATATGTAGATAGGGGGGACCTGTTCCCAAATCAAGACGCATTAATGAAAATGTGATTTAAACCTTTGCGGACGAGTCAGTTCCACCCAAACCGGATAGTAACTTGACCAGGAGGAACAATCTCCCTAATACATGTGTCTGGAAAGTGTGACCTTTGGTGTTTGTGGGTTTTCATGGGGTTAGTGGAGCCTTATTGTCCCCCCAATTTTTTAAGAGATATATTCCAAATAGGTTTTCTTGGATTTTGAAGTTTCCCCTCTATTTTTCAACACAAGGTAGTTTATCCCTGAGAGGTGTCTTAAGAGGTGTTTGTTTGGACTCTCTCCCTTAGAGTATTGTATTAGATTCATGGGGATGAGAATATTTTGAGAGGTATATGATGTAGTTATCCATATTTCCTCATGAATTTCCTTTGTCAAAATCCAGTGGTCATAGTGTTCATAGGGATCATAGCGGCTTTCTATGGGAGTTCACCAAAAAATTTGTTTCACCAAACAGTTTTACTAAAATGGTGGCATCGTTATAGTGACATCATTATGGTCACATCATCATAGTAACACTATTTATGGTGGCACCATTATGGTTTATCACCAAATAGAGTCACACCCCTTGGCCTAGTTTTCTGAGTTTTTTTAGTTTCACCCCTGTTACGTGTTTTATTCGATTAAATTTAATCTGTCAACTCATAGTCGTTTAAGGGTCTATATCCAATACTTCGCTGTACAATTATTTATACTTAATTAATTCCAATCTTTGAAACATCCATACTGTGTCGTCAAACCATGATATGAGTTTCAAGAACTTTGAAATGGACACCTTGATTTTAGGATCTTGCCTATTCTTAAGTCGAGACTCTCTCTTCCTTAATAATTTTCATTTCTCTTGGTGTGCCTAGAGACTTTCTCTAGATATGATTCATGCGCCCCTGTTGGATCCCTTCATACATAGCCTTTGTAGAGTTCTTATAGAATGTCATTCCATCCACTGTTCTTGGAGCAATAAGGAACTTAAGTCTTTTATCATCCAGGTATGGATAATATTTTTCTTCTCTTTAATTTTACATCATGATGGGTGGGTATATTAATGGTTTCATGTAAGGAACAGCTGGATACTCTTCATGAAATGATAATTAAACACGAATTTAATATGATAAAAAGATATCACGTGTAAATAAAATAATGGGAAGGGTGTGGTTTGACGTTGATTTCCTATTTTAATTTGTTATATTTGATTCTTTTATGGATATAATGGTTGTATGCCATCAGAAAATCCTGTTTGTTTGTGGCCTTTTCTTGTGCACTAGTGGTCTTTTGATTCGTTGTGATGTTTTGATGTACTAATGTAACATGAGATCTAATTAATCATGTATAGTCGGTTAAATAATGGTATTCCCTATGATCAAACATGTTTTGTGATCACCCCAGTTATATTCAAGTGGAAATTAAAGAACCCATGTCGGTTAAATTTGAATACATTTTTCATAATGGTTGTGGTTATGTACTGTGTGTTCTAGGATGTGTTATATGGGATTGGTATGTGGGGTGGTACATGGGGGACTGTCAGTGTCTCAGTGTGAGAGATTTATTGATTTTAGAATGGATAAAATTATAGGCAGTGTGACTTACTTTGTGTGTTGGTGTCTCATTCTGAGAGATTGATTGATTTCAGAATGGATAAACTTGTATGTAGTGGGATTTTACTTTGTGTGTTGGTGTCTAAATCTACGAGATTTATTGATTGTGGAATGGATGTACTTGTAGGCAGCTGAAATACATTTTGGTGTGTTGTGGTTGTGAGGTGACGTTGAGATGTGGGACCGTGGTGTGGTTATGGACTCATTATGCAATGGAACTGCATTAGGGGATTTTTATGAAGCAGGACTACATCTGAGGAATTTTTTGGGTAGTGTGGTTATAGGTATGGGTTGTGATAGAAGGAATGGGATGTATTACTTTGAATAATGATAGTTGGAAGTAGTGAAGGGGGAATTGTAGTGGGACTACAAGTCTAGTTTTGTGATGTTGTGTAGTGGGACTGTAGTTTGTTTTTGTTCGTTGCATGGTATGGTTGCAATTTTTAGTTTACGGATAGAGACAGAATAATTTAATATGAATCCCCCTAAAATAATTAAATGGAATTTGAACAAAAAGGGGATTGGGTTTATGATTGGTAGTTGTTATTATATCCTTGTGCATATAGGGGTAGTAGCAAAAGTAGTGATAGTGTGGGATTGTTGTCTGTTCTTTTGAAACCCATAGGTTGGGGCTGAGTATTTGATATATATATATATATACATTGTAGTTCCTTTTGATTTTTATGCACCCCACCCTTGTTGATCACCATGTGCTGAACACCTCCATTTCAATGGGATGGTGTCTTTCCCAACATCTCAGTGATAGGATGGATGATTGGTTACTAAGTTTCTTCCTGGGACCCTCTTCTGGATATTGAAGCTCAAGCATATCAAGGTAGGCTGTAATGGCTTGAGTGTTACCATAGTCTATGATTCTTCAAGAAATGGTTTGTATTGGACTAGGGTCTCAAGTGTTTGTGGGCCAAGTATGTTTTCCCAAGTATCTTTGGTATGAGGCCTAGGTGCCTTCGGGTGTGGTGTGTCATTGTTTAGGCCCAGGTGTGTAAGGTTAGGTTGCAGAAGTGGGACTACATGTGGGAATAATAGCATTTTCAAGATGTTAGATCTTTAGGAATGAGTATTCAACTAGTGGGAAAGAGGTTTGGGGTACCCAAATGTTGATGTGCTTATATTATTACTTTACTTGACTTACTTTACTTGGGTTAGTGTTTCTTGGTGATGCTGGGCTAGTTATTATTCCGTGGTAGGTGCTTGTGGTTCTACAATATTCTCACATGGGAATTAGTATATCCCATCACTTTTGCAAGAGTGAATTTAGATTCTCTACTGAGTATATTTTTATGCTCACCCTATGTATATAAACCTATTTTCAGGAATCTAGGAGGACTTTGAAGACCATGAAAAAATTTACAAGCTCAGGCATTATGATGGTGGTTGTTTTTTCTTAGATTACTTTTATTTGGTACATTATTTGGGAGTTTTATCTAATCTGGTATCATTTTTACTTATAAACATGCATGTAAGAATGAATTTTTGACTTTAATTTTACCTTTAGACTTTGGTATTTCTAGAATTTACCATCTTATCTCCTGATCTTGTTTTATCAAAAGGGTAATTCCTTCCATTTATATGAGTTGTATACCCTTGGTTCTAGTATCTGCTCTGGGGCCTACTAATGGCGGGACTCTGAGGTCATTATCTCTCCTTCATCTTGAATAAGGAATACAGGAACATTTTTGTCCCTTACCTCATCTTGGAGAAGGGAGTTTGTGATAATGCTTGTCTTCTATTAATCAAAATTTCAAGTGATTTTGATATAATTCATTTCACACAAGACTGAGTATAACCGAACAACTAAATATTATAATATTACCTTATAACATAACCATTATAAGGTTGGGTATGAGAATTATTAAAATAATTGTAAAAATATGATTTAAAAATTTATATATAACTTTTTATTTGGTGAGAAATTAATTATAAATTAAATTAAAACACTTTTTAAATAAATGGAAATGTTTTTCTTAAAAACTATTTTAAAGAAAATAAAAGAGTTTATAAAATAAGAAAATCACTCCTGATGGATTCTATTTATGAAATATATATGTAATATATTTAATTAAAATTTTAAAAATTCACATTTATATTTTATATACATTATATAAGAACAAATTTGATTTTTTGGATAAAAAATGTAGTTTTGACACATTTTGAGGGCGCACCCATTTTAAATCTAGTTTTGAAAATTTTTATATTTTATTTTACCAAATTAAACTATTTATTTTATTGCACTGTATCAAAATTTACTTTGGTTTAGTTTTTAGTATTTTTCTAATAAGTTTTACATTTTGATAAATAATAATAAAATAATTTAATTTAATTGAAAACAACTTTTTTATAAAATTTATTTAGAATATTAGATTATATATTTTAATGGGTTTAAAGTATAAATATATTATACATTTAAAATTTAATATAATTTAGGTCATTTGAATTAATTTTACATTGAATTTAGATGTAAAAACATTTCAATCTTTTGCATGTTTTAACTTTTAAAACCAATTTTCACATTCAAACAACGACATTAATATTAAATTAATTACTATAAATTCTCTATTTGGAATTTTTAAATATGCATTCCATATTTTGAATTAATGGTTATAATTTATATAAATATCTTTCTTTTATTTTTGAGCATTATGAATAATAACATCAGAAATTTTTTATTTATATGATAAAAAAGGTAAATCATAAAATTAAAGGTAAAAATAATATTATAAAATACCCTATAACTTTTTATAATATCATTGGATGAGTGTGTGTCAATAGAAATCATTCTTGGGTCGAAATAGTATCCTTTTCCTGCGACTTGGATGAGATTAGGACATCGAATATAATTTATTTAGTGAAAAGTTAAATATTTCTTACTCAAAATTTAATAATTATAACATATTTAATATAATATTATAAAGATATTATGTTCAACTATAAATAATCATTTTAAAGCTAATTTTTTACCATGGTAACTAATTTTTAATTTTTCAGATATAAATAGTTACTTTAAGACTTATAAAATGATGATGGAGAAATTATTTAATTGACGAAAAATCAATAAAATAATTTTGATTAAAATTATTATAACCATTAAAAGTGAATAAAATTGGCCAACTATTATTGATTGAGTATATATCGAACATAATCATCCAATTGACTAATTATTTTCTATTTGGTGATAGATGGGAAATATTATGACACATAGAATATTTTATTTAAAGTGATGTTAAAGTTGTTACATTCAGGTTTTAATAAATATATCATTTTTAATGTTGGATTTTAAAAAAAGTTATATTCATATATAATTATTCTTCTGAAATATATGGGATTTATATTTCACATTTCAATTTATTTTTAATTTTTATTCAGAAAATAGGGATAAAAAATAATTACTCAATACTAATGTAGTAATTATTTTATTATTAGAAATTTCAAATAAATTTTATTAAAAATATTGAAATAAATCAAATTTTAATTAATTAATATATCCAAAAAAAATTATAGATGACACATTCCCATAGTTATATAATAAAATATTTTTTTGGTGGTTAACATCTTATGTTGTTATTTTTTTTAAAACCATGAAATTAATAGTGTCAAAATTGACACGACTGATATTTTGTCAAAATAATGTTTTATTAAATTACATAAAAATAATAATGAATTTATAAAAATATTAATTAATTATTATATGTCTAAATTATTATTATATTATCATTTATGATCTAATTCAAATCAAATAACCAAAAATTACCCTATTTTAGTATTGAATAATTTGTTACCTTAGTTAAAATTAAAATAAAATAACTGAGGGTTAATTAAAATGATAATGTTTAAATTGGATTAAAAGATTGTATAATTTTTTTGATGATATTATAATATCATATCATCTAATATTCTTAAAATATGAAATTTTTTATGTTTTTTGGATGGTCTCGAAATTTATTATAAATTAATTGTTTTGGATATTCTAAAAGTGCCCCCTCCTCAATTATAAAAGTGCACCTCCTCTCTCATTTATTTAAAACTTATTCAACCTTAAATATCATCCATAACTAGTCTATTTTTATTATCAACATCCATTTAAAAATTCTACTGGTGCTGGTTATCTCAAAATACCAACTCTATTGCCCCTAAGAGAAGATCTAGAGGGATCTTGTCGAAAAAGAGGTAATCTGGTTTCTGATTCATTCTAAATTATTTTTTCTTCTACTTCATATTCATGAGTTTATTCCATTATAATGTAATAAATCAAGTATAAATTATACTCTCAGATGTTATTATGATTATTTAACAACCATTTTCACACTTCTATCCATCCTATGAAAAATGAAATCACCACGCATGTGTATGTACAACCTATCATCTCCACGCTGTAGTATAATATATTTTTCACCACCACTTTACATAAATGGGTATAATGATAGAAGTAATAAATATATATGATTATTATAACAATATATTGATTTTGGAGAAATATATATACCATCCACATCTATACCATTTCATAATTGATGGAATGATATCATCGATCATGCATACATACGACCTATAGTCTTCACGATGTAATGCGATTCATTTTTCATGATATAAATTAAATCATGATTATATAAATGTGTTTAATCAATAAATATTATATATATTAAATTATTATTATTTTAGAAATTATATAAAGTAATCCCATGAAGAATAATTAGGATTTAAATGGAAAATCATGCAGTAAATAACGCCTGAAAGAACAGTGATAATGAAATATTATTAAATGCGTGATAATATGATCACATATGATATCATAAATATAAATATTTTATGGATCATATTTATAAAACTATTTAGCACATTATAAATTAGTTTTTTATACATACAAAGGAACCCAGACCTAAGGTAATGGATAATTTCATAGTCTCATTATTATCTTTGATTATTTATAAACAAGTATATACTAAGGTATATTTATCATCCATGTATATTTTTACTAAAAATGTATTAAAAATATTATTTATAATATTATGTAATTTTTTAATGTAAATTTTACTCATTGGTGAATTTTTATTAAATTATATTAAAGGAATATATTATTATGTATGATACCAGGTACTTTTTGACTTATCTGTCAAATGTGTGAGTAGAATGTTTTATTTTCACTTATACAACATGAATGAATTTTAATGAATTAATAATTCCTTATTTCCTTGAATATTACCTTACAATATTTCAAGGTTATTTTTAAATAAATTATTTTATTTTAATATTTCATGGAATTTTAATAAAAGATAACATTTTCATGGAAGAATTTTCTGAAGAATTAATTTTATGTGTTATATCAAATTTATTCTAGATCTAAGAAAGAATTATTTAATATGGATATATTTCATATATATTACCCAAATTATTCATATGGTTTAATTATGATTATGAAGAAATTATATTTATTAAATCAATATCTTCTTCCTGGATTATGTTATAATGGAATGATATTTATAAGACCCATTTATTTTCTATGGTTTATGTCCTGAATTAATGATGATTATGAAAATAATTTAATTCCATGAGTTGTGGTATGATTTATGTTATAGTCAAACACATATGTATTGTCTTGTTATGTGATGGATGAGACCTATATCTATCTCGAATGAAATGGGAAATGATTTATATCTCATGAGATAGATATGATTGAAACGAGAGATGATCTCGGTTTAGTAATATTGGGTTGGAACATTATGCAAACCCAATTCAGTAAAACAATTATAGAATGAGGAGTGAACTTGGTTCAGTAATGGTCTTTGTACACTATGATTGAAATTATTTCCTACACTTATTTTATTTCCAAAATTCTCTATTTTATGTCAATGTTATTCTTTTATGATTTTTGTCTTGTGTATTTTTATGAATCAATATTATGATCTTTGATATTCAATATATAATTATTATATTTTTATACCCTTATGTTTATGTTATGATTCATAACTCCTTTTTTTATCCTTAATGAGAAATTTAGATCACGCTATCTTATTTTTCCTTTTCCTCAGGTTATAAATAATGACTTTGGGTAGGTCTACCAAAGGGGGTTATGTTTTTGGTAAACATTGAAGGTCTTTCACTAGACTATATGTTTGTGTTCCATTTTTCTGAAGACACTAAAATAATATAGTCTTTGGGTATCAGTTTATGTAATATATTAATTATTCCAAAAAAAAATTAATGTAATTTTCATGTACCTAAATCTTGGGATGTTAGAGTTGGTATTAGAGCAAATGATTAGTAAACCATTGGAAACTAAGTTTAGAAAACTTTAGCGAGATCCCTAGATATATTTCTAATGATATATCTATGGATTTATCTAAGTATAAGTCAATTTATATGTTGCAATCCTTTAATTTTGGTAGTGATTGTTATTAAACAAATATTATACCTAAGATATTAGAGATTTAATGTACTTCCCAATGATTTTATTGTTTCCCTAGTATAATATTTTACTCTCACTGTAACGCCCCGACCCCAGCTACCCAGAGTCGGTGCATTACCTCGTAACATTGGCATGATCACAAAAGATCAAGTCATGAAAGATCAATTAGTTTAGTAGCCTTGGAAACACTAGATACATTCGTAAACGTTACATTACATCATAAAGTGTAAAACTACAATAACAAAGTCTCCATAGTCCACACTCATATCCTCTTCTGACAATCCCTGCAGGTCATTCATAAAATACTTCTTCACATCCTGGAAAATATTAAAACATTGAAAGGGGTGAGCTCAGATGCTCAGTAAGGATAACAATATTGCGGAAGCTTTCATAAATAAACACTTACATTTAAGGAAATGTATAGCTAAAACAAAAGCCTTTTTAAACTTGAACTTCAGCATAATATGGCAAAAGTAAAATGAGATAATGACATTCACTTCTTCACATGGATATTCTACTGGTCGAATAATCACATGCAATATTAATAACCACTTTCATAATGAGGGAATCTATAATGCCAGACATTCTGAAACATTTTGTCAAGGCCTCGGCCAAGACGTCTAAAATGATTAAGGCCTCGGCCAAAACCATAAATCAAATTGGGAAAGGGCCTCGGCCAATTCCACGTCTAGTTGTCTCATGAGACCTACCGATGCAATTTTTTTAGAAGATACTTACGTTTAAAATTTATCAAATATACTCCAGTGTTTTTCTGAAAACATTATGCAAGCTTATGAAAACAAAATAACTAATTCTGAGACTGCTCGACTAATTATAGGCCATGATGAGTCCACTCCCAATCCCATCCTGCCTACCACACTCGAGAGTCGGGTTTTCTGAAAACATTTTTAAGCTTGCGTTAAATACGTATACATTTGCATTGGATTTTCATATATTGGAGAGAAATATCTCTTTTTTGAAATCATTTAAAAATCACATAATTATAAAAGAAACCCTTTTGAATAAACATAAAAGTCAAAGGGGTTTATACAACATATAAAAGAAAGTTGTGTATAAAACGAAATATGCCTCAATGAAAGGAGATTTGAGACGAATTCCTTACCAAGATCATTTTTTTGAATAAAATTGATATATTATGTGTATTCAGTATAAGTACACATAAATAAATTACAAATACAAGATAAGACATAATAATATCATGACATAATTTGAAAGTAGGAGATTAACCCAAAGAATTGAAGTTGGGTTATGAAATTCCCTTACCTCGTGTCTGACTTGACTCAACCGTTCTTTAACCTCCTGAATAATAAACTAGAGTTAATATATACCTTATTAAGAACCATTCTTAATTTCATTATCCTTTTTATATCACTTATTACAATGTTATGAACATTATGTAATTATTTAAGTTAACAACGGTCGTTTTGTCGATCATTGGTACTTGAGTCAACAATAAACTTCTTATAATTACAAGTTGTTTATGTGGTAGAATATCCATTATCTCTAGAATTATATTCATGATTTAGATTTCATATATATCATATATATCCAGTATATACATTCATTTATAATATTACATAACATTTAGAGGTAAGAAATGAAATGCACCGTTCATGGAGACGGTAAGCCGTACGTACGCATGAACGCTACTTTCATTTCTATTTCGTATTTAATGGAATGAAATCATAATGATAAAAATTTATAATATAATTCCAGTATAATATAGTGTATAATACCATTTACTCCATCCTTTATACATCCCACATATGGCATTAACGATTCAAATCACTTTGAGGGGGTGGTAGTCCGCACTTCCTAAAATGAAATTATCGCGTTTTACCCATAATGGAAATCATAAAGTATGCCATAAATGAGAAATACAGAAGCATAATTAGAACATAAACATGTTATATATCATATATAAATATAGTGACATCTTAATGGACACCTTTTAAGGTGTTATATGCGTGTTGAACAATCATCGTTTTGTAAGGCAGAAATTTTCCATCCACAGAAACCGTATGTTCTTTAACCATTAGTTGTAGGTGTGTGTAAGTGTAGCTCGAATCCTTATTATAACAACATCCTAGTATATTGAGGATACTGGTTTTGTTACAAAAGAAATGAATAAAAAGAGGTTAGGGGGTTGGAGAAGAAAAATAAAACAAAACAACATTAGAGAAGACATTACCTCAAAATCGGGTAACTCTTCTTGACTTGAGCCAAAGGATTCCTTGGGAAGCATTCTGCCCAAAGTGAGGCTTCTAGGAGTAAGAGGGGGAAGTTGGGAGAGTATTTGGGTAGAGGTTGGACGAGCCAAATGTCTTGAATGTGTGAATGAGGTGGTAGAGGTGGGGGCCTTTTATAAGAGGAGAGGAGGGGCACTCTTGGAAAGTAAGGAAATTTTACATTCTTATACAATGCTTTTTGGATTCTAAAGGACCCACACTTATATAATTCGTGGATAAGGTGATAAGGGTTCGAAATATACCCATCCAATAGTCTTTGGACAAGTGTAAGCCTTGGATTGTACATTATCGTTTCATTTTATTAAAATCGTTAAATAATGAGGTCATCACTGCATCATAATGATGTCCTAAATAATTTAATTTATTTAATGTCTAAAAAATATAAAAAAAATACTCTGATTTATGAAATCGTTTTATCTTTCCAATGACTATTTATAGTCATGTATACGACTTGTATAACCCCATGTAAAAATTGTGTTAGTAAAACATTTCATGTTTGTGTCATTTTTTACTTTAACATTAAATAAAAGGTATTTATGTCATTTTCCACCTATAGTGGCTCCATGGGGTCCCCATGTTGACCCATGGATTGTCTTGGTCGTCCATGGAACATCCAATGAGGTTAGAACATGTGTCAAGCTCATCTCATATTATTAAAACATTATTTTTACCTTAAACTACACTAATTACCTCTAATCGCGATTAAGAACTTAAAATTACTATTCACCAAAAATTATTTTATTCTCATTGAACCACATTTTACTTCTTAATGACAACCATGTATGTCGGATTTTTGAAAATCAAATCACAGAGGTGGTAATATTTCATTTAAACGAAAAATCGGTTATTTAACTACCACTTAGTGGTTTCACTATTCATCAAAAATTTAAGTTTTTAAGAACAATGCCAAAATTTCACCCTAATCTATAATTGATATTCCGATTTCAAAAAATATGTCTATTTTAAAAAATTTCAAAAATATAAGTTGCATTAATTTATTTTATAGTTAATTCCCGCTGTCACAACAAATAGCGTGTTTTTAAGAAACAATTTATATCAAAAGATTGGCAATTGTTTATGTCCAATTTCAATGTTAAATTAATTCTAATGACCACCATTGGATAAAATGGTAAAAATAAATTCTAATTATACTTTAAAACCACTAAATAGTATAATTTCTCACTATAAATTATTTGATTAAAAAAGTTGTTTTTAAGTATTTTTCACTATTCATAAAAAATAGAAGTTCTCAGAAAAATACCAAAAATTCAACATAGGCTAATTTCGATATTCCGAATCCAAAAATGAAGTCCATTTTGAAATATAAAATCTCTATAATTTTAAAAGGTGGTTATTACTATTCATAACGGCTACTATGATTAGTCGCATTTTTTTTAGAACTCGAAGTTGCGTACAATGCAAGCTATTGCATTATTGAATGAGAAGCGTATCATGGGAGCTCGGGGTGTTACATTCTCCCCTCCTTCAATAAATTGCGTCCTCGCAATTTGAAATTTTTATTGGAAAATAAAAGTTTGAAAATAGAAAATACCTTTGTGGAAAACCCACATCAGAAATAGGGTTAATAAGAATATAACATTAAAAGAAAAAAAGAGAAGTACAAAGGTCACCCGAGATAGACCATACTCGGATTCTATGAAAATATGGATATGGAATAAAAACAAACCATCAAGGTCTGATGGAGAGTTGTAGAAAACTGGATTAGGAGAAAGTTAACAATAAGAAAATCACAAACTTGTGATTGGTTAAACTATCGTTGAATCCCCAGTTGGAAAAGTTAACCGACAACGTTTTTGTTTTAAGTTACCTTTTATAAAGTTGGGGAATTCATTTAGAGATTTACTAAGAACGTAAGGAAATATACTTACTTGTAATGTGGACTTTCATTCTTTAATAAATTTTTACCACAAACCCATCTTTCACTCTAAAAGGTAATAGAACTCAAAAATATTATACTTATCCTAAGTGTATAAGGTTCCATATGTTAACACATACCATTTAGATTAGTAAAATTATTTTGTAATAACTAGGGACTTCTTGTAGGCTAGTGGTAGGAAATAAAGGCATGTCGCACTATGGTTGTGGGCTTGATTCCTGCACCTTTGTCCGACGCGATGGGTTATGCCCCACCCTAGAGGTTGTCCTTTTCCTAAAACTATAGTATTATATTATTCCAAAAATAATCTTAATAAATGTTTTAACCTTAAACAATACTATCCAATGATCATCTTAATCCATTCCAACATTTATAGTTATCCAAAATACCTCTGTCCAGACTTTCTCTAAAAGGTCTCTAAATTCTAAAATCAATTGTAACCTCAGATTCCCCAAACAAAGTAAAGTTTTTCTTATTGGCACCTACTAAAAATATGATTACCTTCGTCATATTAAAACCTTACTGAAACAACAAGTACTGCAGTACAATGCTTATATATATATCACATTATTCTAATAACCAGAATATAATCCTTGAGTCCAAAAGCACCAATACATTAATTATTCCGCTTCAACTGTAGTAACATCATAAGATTGTCCTTGATCCCTTGGCCTTTTCTGAGGTAAGTTTCCCTGACGCTTAGGACATTCATTTGCATAATGCCCCATTTCTCTACAATTGTAGCATTCAACATTGATAGCCTCTTTCTTTCCCTTGCAATCACGCGCCTGGTAACCTTTTTCTCCACATTTATAACAAACTCCCATTCCTTTTAGGCAAGTATCAGGGTGATTCTTCCCACAATTATCACAGGGTGTAAATTCATTTCTACCCTTCTTCCATGTTTCATTATTTCCTTTCCCAGAGTTTTCAGCGGATCTCTTCTTATATTGCTTTGATTTAATGTCATAAGACATAGAGAATTCCTTTTCTGTCTTGATAGCGCACAAGACAATACCTTCGTATGACGAGAAGGTTTGTGAGACTAATGCTCGACGGATAAATGGTTTTAACCCATCAAAGAAGCGATCAATCTTACTCATTGGGTTACGTATATAATCGGCAGCATGCCTCGCTAACCTTGTAAAGTTGGCCTCATACTTTGCGACATTCTCATCCTCTTTCTGCCTCAGACACAGAAATTGCCTTTCCATATCTGCTCGATGGTCACGAGTAAAGTATTTTTCTAAGAAAAGCTATTTAAACTCCCTCCATTCCATATTCGATACGTTATCATCTTCCTTTGTGTTTTGAATCAGCGACCACCACTAATCGGCATCTCCAGTGAGGCGGTAAACTGCCATGACAACCTTCTCCCTTTTGCTACTCCCTAAGGCATGGAATATTTTCTCTAAGGAGTTTATCCATTGCTCATCTACTAACGGATTTGTACCCCCATTAAATGTTGGTGTTTGTTGCCTCATGAAGCGGTCTAACATTGATCCCCCACGTTGCGGATCAGGGTGCTCCATACGAGTATGGTTATTATTCATAACCTGAGTGAGTTGTTCCAGTATGGTAATAAGATGATCAGCACCAGTTGTATCTCCAGATCCACAATAATTATCTTGAGAAGGAGGGCAATCCCTACACGGAGTGCGTGCATTGATACAGTTTCCATTCCTTCCACTAGCGCCATTTCTAAACAATGGCATAAACTGGATTAGTTTATGAATTAAAATTCATAATTCCATATTTTTAAAACACCTTACATAAATTGAACTATTTATGTATATAATCCATAATCATAAAAAGAAATGTTTCCTTTGAGAAAGTATATACTCATAACCCTTCACAGTGGTTTGTAAAGAAATTGAGAATTATCCTAAGCATATCCCCCGGGAGTGTCGTAACCAAGAGTGCAGCAAGGCCCGTTTTCGTGCACCAGTTCCCGTTCGAGTCTAGCTCAAAGCGGTGTTTTCGGGTTTTACCCCTAGGTACATCTGTGCCAGAGCCGCCTCTACCTGCTCGTATCCATACATGGATGTATTGTTTGGAAAACTCACCAAATCTCTATAATACCAAAATTCGAGGAAGTTTTTTTATACTAATCCTCAAAGTCTATCTTCGGGCTATGTGCTCTAATCAGAGTTTATCTAAATCTAGCTTCCAAGGGTAGTACTAAACTACCTCTGATACCAACTGTAACGCCCCGACCCCAGTTACCCAGAGTAGGTGCATTACCTCGTAACATTGGCATGATCACAAAAGATCAAGTCTCGAAAGACCGATTAGTTTAGTAGCCTTGGAAACACTAGATACATTCGTAAACGTTACATTAAATCATAAAGTGAAAAACTACAATAACAAAGTTTCCATATTCCACACTCATATCCTCTTCTGACAATCCCTGCAGGTCATTCATAAAATACTTCTTCACATCCTGGAAAATATTAAAACATTGAAAGGGGTGATCTCAGATGCTCAGTAAGGATAACAATATTGCGGAAGCTTTCATAAATAAACATTAACATTTAAGGCAATGTATAACTAAAAAATCCTTTTTAAACTTGAACTTCAGCATAATATGGCAAAAGTAAAATGAGATAATTCCATTCACTTCTTCACATGGATATTCTACTAGTCGAATAATCACATGCAATATCAATAACCACTTTCATAATGAGGAAATGTATAATGCCAGACATTCTGAAACATTTTGTCAAGGCCTCTGCCAAGATGTCTAAAATGATTAAGGCCTCGGCCAAAACCATAAATCAAATTGGGAAAGGGTCTCGGCCAATTCCACGGCTAGTTGTCTCATGAGACCTACCGATGTAATTTTTTTAAAAGATACTTACGTTTAAAATTGCTCAAATATACTCCAGTGTTTTTCTGAAAAAATTATGCAAGCTTATGAAATCAAAATAACTAATTCTGAGACTGCTCGACTAATTATAGGCCATGATGAGTCCACGCCCAATCCCTTCCTGTCAACCACACTCGAGAGTCGGGTTTTCTGAAACCATTTTTAAGCTTGCGTTAAATACGTATACATTTGCACTAAATTTTCATATATTGGAGAGAAATATCTCTTTTTTGAAATCATTTAAAAGTCACATAATTATAAAAGAAACCCTTTTGAATAAACGTAAAAGTCAAAGGGGTTTATACACTGTATAAAAGAAAGTTGTGTATAAAACGAAATATGCCTCAATGAAAGGAGATTTGAGAAGAATTACTTACCAAGATCATTTTTTTTGAATAAAATCAATATATTATGTGTATTCAGTATAAGTACACATAAAGAAATTACAAATACAAGATAAGACATAATAATATCATGACATAATTTGAAAGTAGGAGATTAACCCAAAGAATGGAAGTTGGGTTAAGAAATTCCCTTACCTCATGTCTGAGTTGACTCAACCGTTCTTTAACCTCCTGAATAATAAACTACAGTTAATATATACCTTATTAAGAACCATTTTAAATTTAATAATCCTTTTTATATCACTTATTACAATGTTATTAACATTATGTAATTATTGAAGTTAATAACGGTCATTTTGTCGATCATTGGTACTTGAGTCAACAATAAACTTCTTATAATTACATGTTGTTTATGTGGTAGAATATCCATTATCTCCAGAATTATATTCATTATTTATATGTCATATATATCATATATATCCAGTATATACATTCATTTATAATATTACGTAACATTTAGAGGTAAGAAATGAAATGCACCGTTCATGAAGACGGTAAACCGTACGTACGCATGAACGCTACTTTCATTTCTATTTCATATTTAATGGAATGAAATCATAATGATATAAATGTATAATATAATTCCAATATAATATATTGTATAATACCATTTACTCCATCCTTTATACATCCCACATATGGCATTAACGATTCAAATCACATTGAGGGGGCGGTAGTCCGCACTTCCTAAAATTAAATTATCGTGTTTTACCCATAATGGAAATCATAAAGTATGCCATAAATGAGAAATAAAGAATCATAAGTAAAACATAAACATATTATATATCATATATAAATATAGTGACATCTTAATGGCCACATTTTAAGGTGTTATATGAGTATTGAACAATCATCGTTTCGTGAGGGTGAAATTCACCATCCACAGAAACTGAATGTTCTTTAACCATTAGATGTAGGTGTGTGTAATTGTAGCTCGAATACTTCTTATAACAACATCCTAGTATATTGAGGATACTGGTTTTGTTACAAAAGAAACGAATAAAAAGAGTTTAGGGGGTTGGAGAAGAAAAATAAAACAAAACAACATTAGAGAAGACATTACCTCAAAATCGGGTAACTCTTTTTGACTTGAGACAAAGGCTTCCTTGGGAAGAGTTCGTCCCAAGTTGAGGCTTCTAGGAGTAAGAGGGGGAAGTTGGGAGAGTATTTGGGCAGAGGTTGGCCGAGCCAAATGTCTTGAAAGTGTGAATGAGGTGGTAGAGGTGGGGGCCTTTTATAAGAGGAGAGGAGGGGCACTCTTGGAAAGTAAGGAAATCTTACATTATTATCCAATGATTTTCGGATTCTAAATGTCCCAAACTTATATAATTCGTGGATAAGGTGATAAGGGTTCGATATATACCCATCCAATAGTATTTGGACAAGTTTATGCCTTGGATTGTACATTATCCTTTCATTTTATTAAAATCGTTAAATAATGAGGTCATTGCTGCATCATAATGAAGTCATAAATAATTTAATTTATTTAATGTCTAAAAATTATAAAAAAACTACTATGATGTGGGAAATCTTTTTAGCTTTCCAATTACTATTTATAGTCAAAAATATGACTTGTATAACCCCATGTAAAAATTGTGTTAGTAAAATATTTCATGTTTGTGTCATTTTTTACTTTAACATTAAATAAAAGGTATTTATGTCATTTTACACATAAGTGGCTCCATGGGGTCCCCAAGTTGACCCATGGATTTTCTTGGTCGGCCATGGCACATAAAATGAGGGTAGGACATGTGTCAAGCTCATCTCATATTATTAAAACATTATTTTTACCTTAAACTACACTAATTACCTCTAATCACGATTAAGAACTTAAAAGTTACTATTGACCAAAAATTATTTTAATCTCATTGAACCACATTTTAATTATTAATGACAACAATGTATGTCGGATTTTTTAAAATCAAATCACAGAGGTGGTAATATTTCATTTAAACGAAAAATCAGTTATTTAACTACCACTTAGTGGTTTCACTATTCATCAAAAATTAAAGTTTTTCAGAACAATGCCAAAATTTCACCCTAATCTATAATTGATATTCCGATTTCAAAAAAGATGTCTATTTTACAAAATTCCAAAAATATAAGTTGCATTAATTTATTTTATAATTAATTCCCACTTTCACAACAAATAGCGTGTTTTTAAGAAACAATTTATATCAAAAGATTGGCAATTGTTTATGTCCAATTTCAATGTTAAATTAATTCTAATGACCACCATTGGATAAAATGGTAAAAATATATTCTAATTATACTTTAAAACAACTAAATCGTATAATTTATCACTATAAATTATTTTGAGTAAAAAAGTTGTTTTTAAGTATTTTTCACTATTCATAAAAAATTAGAAGTTCTCAGAAAAATACCAAAAATTCAACATAGGCTAATTTCGATATTCCGAATCAAAAAATGAAGTCCATTTTGAAATATATAATTTCTATAATTTTAAAAATTGGTTATTACTATTCATAATGGCTACTATGATTAGTCGCGGTGTTTTAGAACCCGACGTTGCGTACAATGCAAGCTATTGCATTATTGAATGAGAAGCGTATCGTGGAAGCTTGGGGTGTTACATTCTCCCCTCCTTCAATAAATTGCGTCCTCGTAATTTAAAATTTTTCGTGGAAAATAAAAGGTTGAAAATATAAAATACCTTTGTGGAAAACCCACATCGGAAATAGGTTTAATAAGAATATAACATTAAAAGAAAGAAAGAGAAGTACAAAGGTCACCCGAGATAGCCCATACTAGGATTCTATGAAAATATGGATATAGAAGAAAAAAAAAACATCAAGGTCTGATGGAGAGTTGTAGAAAACTGGATTAGGAGAAAGTTAACCATAAGAAAATCACAAACTTGTGATTGGTTAAACTATCATTGAATCCCCAGTTGGAAAAGTTAACCGACAACATTTTTGTTTTAAGTTACCTTTTATAAAGTTGAGGAATTTATTTAGGAGATTTACTAAGAACGTAAGGAAATATACTTACTTGTCATGTAGACTTTCATTCTTTAATAAATTTTTACCACAAACCCATCTTTCACTCTAAAAGGTAATAGAACTCAAAAATATTATAATTATCCTAATTGTATAAGGTTCCAAATGTTAAAACATACCATTTAGATTAGTAAAATTATTTTGTAATAACAAAGGACTTCCTGTAGGCTAGTGGTAGTAAATAAAGGCTTGTCGCACTATGGTTGTGGGTTCGATTCCTGCACCTTTGTCCGACGTGATGGGTTATGGACCACCCTGCAGGTTGTCCTTTTCCTAAAATTATAGTATTATATTATTCCAAAAATAATATTCAGAAATTTTTTAACCTTAAACAATACTATCCAAAGATCATCTTAATCCATTCCAACCTTTATAGTTTTCCAAAATACCTCTGTCCAGACTTTCTCTAAAAGGTCTCTAAATTCCAAAATCAATTGTAACCTCAGATTTCCCAAACAAAGTAAATTTTTTCTTATTGTCACCTACTAAAAATATGATTACCTTCATCATATTAAAACCTTACTGAAACAACAAGTACTGCAGTATAATGCTTATATATATATCACATTATTCTAATAACCAGAATATAATCCTTGAGTCCAAAAGCACCAATGCATTAATTATTCTGCTTCAACTGTATTAACAGCATAAGATTGTCCTTGATCCCTTGGCCTTTTCTAAGTTAAGTTTCCCTGACGCTTAGGACATTCATTTTCATAATTCCCCATTTCTCTACAATTTTAGCATTCAACATTGATAGCCTCTTTCTTTCCCTTGCAATCACGCGCCTGGTGACCTTTTTCTCCACATTTATAACAAACTCCCATTTCATTTAGGAAAGTACCAGGGTGATTCTTCCCACAATTATCACAGGGTGGAAATTTATTTCTACCCTTCTTCCATGTTTTCTTATTTCCATTCCCAGAGTTTTCAGCGGATCTCTTCTTATCTTGCTTTGATTTAAAGTAATAAGACTTAGAGAATTCCTTTTCCGTCTTGATAGTGCACGAGACAATACCTTCGTATGACGAGAAGGTTTGTGAGACTAATGCTCGACGGAGAAATGGTTTTAACCCATCAATGAAACGATCAATCTTACTCCTTGGGTTATGAATATAATCGGCAGCATGCCTCGCTAACCTTGTAAAGTTGGCCTCATACTTTGCGACATTCTCATCCTCCTTCTGCCTCAGACTCAGAAATTGACTTTCCATATCTGCTCGATGGTCACAAGGAAAGTATTTTTCTAAGAAAAGCTCATTGAACTCCCTCCATTCCATATTTGATACGTCATCATCTTCGTTTGTGTTTTGAATCAGCGACCACCACTGATCGGCATCTCCAGTGAGGCGGTAAACTGCCATGACAACCTTCTCCCTTTCGCTACTCCCCAAGACATGGAATATTTTCTCTAAGGAGTTTATCCATTGCTCAGCTACTAATGGATTTGTAGCCCTATTAAATGTTGGTGGTTGTTGCCTCATGAAGCGGTCTAACATTGACCCTCCACCTTGTGGATCAGGGTTCTCCATACGAGTAAGGTTATTATTCATAACCTGAGTGAGTTGTCCCAGTATAGTAATAAGTTGATCAGCACCAGTTGTATCTCCAGATCCACAATAATTATCTTGAGCAGGAGGGCAATCCTTAAATGGAGTGCGTGCATTGATACGGTTTCCATTCCTTCCACTAGGAACCATTTCTAAAAAATGGCATAAACTAGATTAGTTTATGAATTAAAATACATAATTCCATATTTTTAAAACACCTTACATAAATTGAACTATTTATCGATATAATACATAATCATAAAAAGAAATTTTTCTTTTGAGGAAGTATATACTCATAACCCTTCATAGTGGTTTGTAAAGAAAATGAGAATTATCCTAAGCATATCCCCCGGGAGTGTCGTAACCAAGAGTGCAGTAAGGCCCGTTTTCGTGAACCAGTTCCCGTTCGAGTCTAGCTCAAAGCGGTGTTTTCGGGTTGTACCCCTAGGTACATCCGTGCCAGAGCCGCCTCTACCTTCTCATATCCAGACAGGGATGTATTGCTCGGAAAACTCACAAAATCTCTATAATACCAAAATTCGAGGATGTTTTTCTATACTAATCCTCAAAGTCTATCTTCGGGCTATGTGCTCTAATCAGAGTTTATCTAAATCTAGCTTCCAAGGTTTGTACTAAACTGCCTCTGATACCAACTGTAACGCCCCGACCCCAGCTACCCAGAGTCGGTGCATTACCTCATAACATTGGCATGATCACAAAAGATCAAGTCTCGAAAGACCAATTAGTTTAGTAGCCTTGAAAACAGTAGATACATTCGTAAACGTTACATTACATCATAAAGTGAAAAACTACAATAACAAAGTCTCCATAGTCCACACTCATATCCTCTTCTGACAATCCCTGCAGGTCATTCATAAAATACTTCATCACATCCTGGAAAAAATTAAAACATTGAAAGGGGTGAGCTCAGATGCTCGGTAAGGATAACAATATTGCGGATGCTTTCATAAATAAACATTAACATTTAAGGCAATGTATAACTAAAACAAAAGCCTTTTTAAACATGAACTTCAGCATAATATGGCAAAAGTAAAATGAGATAATTTCATTCACTTCTTCACATGGATATTCTACTGGTCGAATAATCACATGCAATATCAATAACCCCTTTCATAATGAGGGAATGTATAATGCCAGACATTCTGAAACATTTTGTCAAGGCCTGGGCCAAGACGTCTAAAATGATTAAGGCCTCGGCCAAAACCATAAATCAAATTGGGAAAGGGCCTCGGCCAATTCCACGTCTAGTTGTCTCATGAGACCTGCCGATGCAATTTTTTTAGAAGATACTTACGTTTAAAATTGCTCAAATATACTCCAGTGTTTTTCTGAAAACATTATGAAAGCTTATGAAAACAAAATAACTAATTCTGAGACTTCTCGACTAATTATCGGCCATGATGAGTCCACACCCAATCCCTTCCTGTCTACCACACTCGAGAGTCGGGTTTTCTGAAAACATTTTTAAG
The DNA here is from genome assembly GCA_963277665.1 of Viscum album. Lineage (NCBI taxonomy): Eukaryota > Viridiplantae > Streptophyta > Magnoliopsida > Santalales > Viscaceae > Viscum > Viscum album. The sequence goes on from OY728146.1 coordinate 629,812,541, forward strand.
CTTGCGTTAAATACGTATACATTTGCACTGGATTTTCATATATTGGAGAGAAATATCTCTTTTTTGAAATCATTTAAAAATCACATAATTATAAAAGAAACCCTTTTGAATAAATGTAAAAGTCAAAGGGGTTTATACACCGTATAAAAGAAAGTTGTGTATAAAACGAAATATGCCTCAATGAAAGGAGATTTGAGACGAATTCCTTACCAAGATCATTTTTTTGAATAAAATCGATATATTATGTGAATTCAGTATATGTACACATAATGAAATTAGAAATACAAGATAAGACATTATAATATCATGACATAATTTGAAAGTATGAGATTAACCCAAAGAATGGAAGTTGGGTTAAGAAATTACCTTACCTCGTGTCTGACTTGACTCAATCGTTCTTTATCCTCCTAAATAATAAACTAGAGTTAATATATACCTTATTAATAACCAATTTCAATTTCATTATCCTTTTTATATCACTTATTACAATGTTATGAACATTATGTAATTATTTAAGTTAATAACGGTCGTTTTGTCGATCATTGGTACTTGAGTCAACAATAAACTTCTTATAATTACAAGTTGTTTATGTGGCAGAATATCCATTATCTCCAGAATTATATTCATGATTTAGATGTCATATATATATCATATATATCCAGTATATACATTCATTTATAATATTACGTAACATTTAGAGGTAAGAAATGAAATGCACCGTTCATGGAGACGGTAAGCCGTACGTACGCATGAACGCTACTTTGATTTCTATTTCATATTTAATGGAATGAAATCATAATGATATAAATGTATAATATAATTCCAGTATAATATAGTGTATAATACCATTTATTCCATCCTTTATACATCCAACATATGGCATTAACGATTCAAATCACTTTGAGGGGGCGGTAGTCCGCACTTCCTAAAATGAAATTATCGCGTTTTACCCATAATGGAAATCATAAAGTAGGACATAAATGAGAAATACAGAAGCATAAGTAAATCCTAAACATATTATATATCATATATAAATATAGTTACATCTTAATGGACATCTTTTAAGGTGTTATATGAGTGTTGAACAATCATCGTTTCGTGAGGCAGAAATTCACCATCCACAGAAATCGTATGTTCTTTAACCATTATATGTAGGTGTGTGTAAGTGTAGCTCGAATAATTCTTATAACAACATCCTAGTATATTAAGGATACTGGTGTTGTTACAAAAGAAACTAATAAAAAGTGTTTAGGGGGTTGGAGACGAAAAAAAAACAAAACAACATTAGAGAAGACATTACCTCAAAATCGGGTAACTCTTTTTGACTTGAGCCAAAGGCTTCCTTGGGAAGAGTTCTGCCCAAAGTGAGGCTTCTAGGAGTAAGAGGGGGAAGTTGGGAGAGTATTTGGTCAGAGGTTGGCCGAGCCAAATGGCTTGAAAGTGTGAATGAGGTGGTAGTGGTGGGGGCCTTTTATAAGAGGAGAGGAGGGGCACTCTTGGAATGTAATGAAATTTTACATTATTATACAATGCTTTTCGAATTATAAAGGTCCCAAACTTATATAATTAGTGTATAAGGTGATAAGGGTTCCAAATATACCCATCTAATTGTCTTTGGACAAGTGTAATCTTTGGATTATACATTATCGTTTCATTTTATTAAAATCGTTAAATAATGAGGTCATCGCTGCATCATAATGATGTCATAAATAATTTAATTTATTTAATGTCTAAAAATTATAAACAAAATACTATGATGTGGGAAATCTTTTTATCTTTCCAATGACTATTTATAGTAAAACATATGACTTGTATAACCCCATGTAAAAATTGTGTTAGTAAAACATTTCATGTTTGTGTCACTTTTTACTTTAACATTAAATAAAAGGTATTTATGTCATTTTCCACCTAAAGTGGATCCATGGGGTCCCCAAGTTGAACCATGGATTGTCTTGGTCGGCCATGGAACATCAAATGAGGGTAGGACATGTGTCAATCTCATCTCATATTATAAAAACATTATTTTTACCTTAAACTACACTAATTACCTCTAATCGCGATTAAGAACTTAAAAGTTATTATTCACCAAAAATTATTTTAATCTCATTGAACCACATTTTACTTATTAATGAAAACCATGTATGTCGGATTTTAGAAAATCAAATCACAGAGGTGGTAATATTTCATTTAAACGAAAAATTAGTTATTTAACTACCACTTAGTGGTTTCAATATTCATCAAAAATTGAAGTTTTTCAGAACAACGCCAAAATTTCACCCTAAGCTATAATTGATATTCCGATTTCAAAAAAGATTTCTATTTTAAAAAATTCCAAAAATATAAGTTTCATTAATTTATTTTATAATTAATTCCTATTGTCACAACAAATAGCATGTTTTTAAGAAACAATTTATATCAAAAGATTGGCAATTGTTTATGTCCAATTTCAATGTTAAATTAATTCTAATGACCACCATTGAATAAAATGGTAAAAATATATTCTAATTATACTTTAAAACCACTAAATAGTATAATTTATCACTATAAATTATTTTTATTAAAAAAGTTGTTTTTATGTATTTTTCACTATTCATAAAAAATTAGAAGTTCTCAGAAAAATACCAAAAATTCAACATAGGCTAATTTTGATATTCCGAATCCAAAAATGAAGTCCATTTTGAAATATAAAATTTCAATAATTTTAAAAAGTGGTTATTACTATTCATAACGGCTACTATGATTAGTTGCGGTGTTTTAGAACTCGAAGTTGCGTACAATGCAAGCTATTGCATTATTTAATGAGAAGTGTATCGTGGAAGCTCGAGGTGTTACAATCACGCTATTCTTTTTAGGTTTTAGGCAATGGATGGAACCCAAAATAACTGTTTTAATGATGAATGAACTGGGCAATGAAACTATTTTACTCCTAAACAACCAAATGATATGGGATATAGAATGGAAAATCTCATCACTACACAAACATAAGATATAAATAATTGTAGACATTAAAATGTGTATAGAGGGGAAAAACATTTTGTTGATCCCTTAACAAGGAATATTCCTCCTTTTAGTGGGTATTATGATCCACTTGTTCCTAAAAAATGGATCAATACCACTGAAAAAACAATTTTTATCCATCACTATTCGGAACAAATAAAAATGTAATTTTGGTTGTTTATCATTTAGAAGGAATAACATACCAATAGTGGACTCTAATAAAGAATATAAGGCAGAAAGATGAAATTGAATCCTTGGGATGGGATGAGTTCAAGAACATTTTTTTTTAAAAGTAATTTAGTTATATTATTCATACGAAGATGGAAAAGGAGTTCACTGAGATTAACTAAAATGATGACGAATCATGTTGTACATATGAGAAAGATTTTACAAGACTTTCAAGGTACACTTTTGGAATTATCATCCAACATTAAATTAAGGTTGATCAATTCATAAGTGGATCAAAACCAAGTCTTCATATGGTGTTATCTATAGGATACTTTAGTAGCTATGAAGAAATTGTTTGTTGTTCCATTAAAGTATAAATAGAAGGTGGGGTTACATATAAATCTCATGGTTTTGAAAAGAAACTAATGATGGAGTTTAAGGGAAAATATCAAAACCACGGTGAAAAGTAGATGAGCATTTAATTATGCTCAAAGAGTTGAAAGAGGCATAGTGGGAGTTGTATTAAAGGGACTAGTAAATATTTTAAGTGTGTAAAAGCAGGTCATAGGGTAGTTGAATATTGAATTGATTTGAAAAATTTATCCAAGGACATGAATAGGGAAAAGGATACCTAGAATTAACATCTCACACTTAAATGCTACATGTGAAAGAAAATGGGTAATTATAGAAAACAATGCACTAATACAAGGGTTATCAATGAAAATAGACATCATCATCCCCTTATGGACAATAAAAGAGGAAAATCGCATGTGATCACTATTGGTGTTTTAGAGTACAATAATAAATTGGCTTAATGATTGACTTTTTATGTAATGGGATTCCATAATAATGATTTAGAATCCCTCTTATAGAATTGTGGAATAATGAAATGTTTATGTATTGGTCAAGTGTGGTTTTCCCATATGTATTAAAGAGTATACTTGGAGAGGTACTATAATCCATGAAAAGTGGTTTATATATTTTTTGAAAGCACATTATGTGAAGTATAATCCTTAATTTGTGAATAATGTTATGGTAAAGTAATAAAGACATATTTGATAGTATTAATGACATCGGAAATGATATGATTTCAATGTGATTTATGATTTCATGTATTGAGTATATAGAATTTTTGGGATTTATGGTATTTCGAAAGAGTTAATTTTTATAATAATGGATGTTTTCACTAAGGTTTTAGGGTAATTCAGGTTATCAATATGTTTCAAGGGAATATATAATGAAGTAATTCACATGTTTGGAATGTGATGAAGAAGATATGACTTATGATATATGGTGAAAACTTGTGAATCCTTGTTTGTTAACCTATTTATAATATTTTGGATTTTAATATTTCATAAGGATTGTAAGTCTATAAATTTATCGAATGCTTATGTTAAAATTTAGATGAATTTTGTTAGAATAAATAATTATGTCACCATAGGGGGGCTTATTCATATTTGATAACATGTAATAAACTTTTTGGTATGATTAAGACCGATGGAATAAAATATCATTATATTTATAGATCACGTGATATTATAATCATTCTATAATGAGTAATTCAACGTCATTTATTTGAATAAGAGATGACATGGACATTTTTCAAGGCATTCCCAATGATGAGATTGTACCGAAATCATTTATGTATTTCTTTTCATAAACGATTCATCAACTTTAGGTAAAGGATCTTGAAAACAAAATTATCATAGTAAATCCTTATTAGATGAATCAAAATTTCCGTTAGATAATCATGGATATATGGCTTAGTGATTGTTTAAATTCTCCTAAAAATTTTCTCTATCACCCTTCATGATAACTTGATTGTTTTATTTATCTTCCATATCCATTTTTTCACATTCATCCTAGTTTCTCCTATGTGGAAACCCAATGATGAGTTATATTGGGTAATTATTATTTTTAGAACTATATTTTTTAAAATTAAGTTTTAGTATCCTTTTTTATGATGAGGGTTTCTATGAAATAAACTTTCAAGTATTATTCATTTTTATAAGTCAGATGAATTTCAAGGGAAAAATTCATTTTAAGGGAGGTATAATATAACACCCTTGATAATTATAAGATAGATTTCTTAATTTATTTGATGTATTGTGTAGTATAAAACACCAATATATGTTTTCACTATACACAACACCATATTATCCTGTAGTATATGCAATACTATTCTTGGCATGTGTTACAGACAATTTCTAGTTCTTTTGATATAATTCATTTCATGTAAGACCGAGTTTAAGAGAACAACTACATATTACTATGTTGCCTTATAACCTAGCCATTATACTGGTAGGTATAAACAATATTACCATAAATATGAAAAATATTCATTATAATTTTAAATATAATTAATTATTTTATGATTAATTTATCATAAATAAAAATAAAACCCTTTTTAAATAAAAGGAAATGTTTTTGAAAAAAAATTAAAAAAAATAATAATTGTGTTTATAAAATAAAAAAATAACTCTTTATGGATTTTAGTAATTAAATATATATGTAATATATTCATTATAATTCTTAAAATTTATTTTATATGTTTTCTATATATTATATACGAACAAATTCAATTTTTTGAATAAATGATTACTTATCAAAAAATTTAGTTTTGTCACTTTTTGATATGGAACCCATTTTAAATATAATATTGACACATTTTTATATTATATATGAAACAATAAAGCTCATATTTTAAAGTAGAGTATCAAAATAAACTTTAGTTTTATTTTTGTTATTTTTCTGATATGATTCATGTTTTGATGAACAATAAAAAAATAATTCATTTTAATTGAAAACTACTCTTTCATCAAATTTATTTATAATGTTAAATTATATATTTAAATATTTTTAAATTAATTTTTTTATATTTTTATCATTTAATATAATTTAGGTTACTATCATTAATCTCACATTGAATTTATATTTCAAAACATTTCAGTCTTTTTCAGGTTTTAGCTTTTAAAACTCATTTACTCATTCAGACAACTGAATTAATTTTTAACTAATTAATAAAACTTATATATCTTGAATTTTGAAAAATTGATTCCATATTTAAAATTATTGGTTTCAAATTATTTAAATAGATTAATTTTTTTTACGATTATGAATAGTAACTATAGTAATTTTTTATTAATACGGTGAAAAACAAAAAAAGGTAACTAAAAGTAAAAATAATCTTATAAAATTACACTAAAACTTTTCCTAATATCATTAGATGATATTTATTTTCCAAAAATCATCCGTGGGTCAAAATGGTATCTTTTTAATCCACTTTTATGAGATTACATTTAAAATATTTTATTTATAGAAAAGTTAAAGAAGTCTTTCTAAATCATTAACAACTATATCATTTCTAATATAAGGTTATACCAAAGATATGTTTTAATAAATAGAATAATTTTAAATATAAATGAGTTATTATGGTAAGTTAGTTTTAATTTTTATGATATAAATATTTACCTTAAAATTTTATACAATAATGATTTAGATATTATATAATTGATTGAAATTCAAAAAAACAAGTTAAAATGATAATAATTATTAAAAGACCAGAACAGTTGACCAAGTTTTATTATTTGACCATATCTCGACCATAGTCATCTAATTTTTTAATTAATGAACATTTTTTTTCACATGGAAATGATTAAGATACATATAATATTTTATTTAATGTGAAGATAAAGTTGTCACATTCATGTTTTGATAAATATATCATTTTTAATGTAAAACATTAAATAAGTTATATTCATATATATGTATTTTTATGAAATATATAATATTTATATTTATCAAAGTATATTAATTTAAATTTTTATTTAAAAAATAGTTATATTAAATAATTACACAATAATGGTGTATTAATTATTTTATTAAGGGTAATATCAAATAAATGTTATTAAATACATTAAAATAAATATAATATGGGGAAAATAATCTATCTAAAGATTTTTTTATATATCCTTGACCCCTTAGGGATATAATAAAAAATTATAGGTTAAATTCTTATATTGCTATTTATAAAAAACCAAGAAATTAATAGTGTCGAAATTTACACTCTAGATATTTTGTCAAACAAATGTATTATTAAATTATTTAAAAATAATTATAAGTTTTTTTAAATATAAAATAATTATTATATGATGTAGAATATTTATACTTTTCATTTATGTTCTAATTTATATTAAATAAGTAAAATTTACACTATTTTAATATATAGTATTATGTTACCATAGTTAAAATTATAAAAGAATAACTAAGGGATAATTAAGACGATAAGGATTAAATTGATATAAAAACTTGTTTAAACTTTATTAGTTGATGATATTAAAACTTTATCACATATAATATTTAAAAATATTACATTTTTGAGGTTTTTAGGGGTTTTTAATTTATTATAAATTAATATTTTTGGAGATTCCAAAACTGACTCCCACCTCAATTATAAAAGGGAACCTCCTACCACATTTATTGAAAAATAATTGGGACTTTAAGATCTTATATAACCTTCCCATTTACCTTCTAAAAATTTCTATACACACTCTATAGTTTCTAGTCTTCTGAATATACCAACTCAAATGTCCATTAGAGGAGATCTAGTGGGAGCACTTCGAAAAAGAGGTAATATCCTCTACAGATTCTTTCAGAATAAGTTCTTCTTCAACTTACTCTTCATGAGCTATTTTCATTATAAAGTAACAAATAATGTATTAATTATATGATCATATTTTATTATGATTGTAGAACAACCATTTTCCACATTTAATCCATCCTACAAAAAAATGAAATCACAATGCATGTGTACGTATAACCTACCATCTCCACGCTGTGGTGTAAACTATTTTCATCACCACATTAGTTGGATGGGTATAATGATGGAAATAATAACTACACATGATTATTATAAAATTTTATTGAATATATAACAATATATATATACCATCCACTTCCATACCATTTCATAATTAATAGAATTATTTCATCGCTCGTGCGTACTTACGGCCTATCGTCTCCACGACATGATGTGATTCATTATCCATGATCTCATTGAAATAATTATTATATAAATGTATATAATGAATAAATATATTATATATTAAATTATTATCATTCTAAAAATGGTATCAAGTAATCCCATGAATAATAACTGGGATTTAAATGAAAAAACATGTAGTAAATAATGTATGAAAGAAGACTAACAATGAAATATCATTAAACAGGTGATAATATAACCACATAAGCTATAATAAATATAAATATAGTTCTAGATAAATTTTGTAACACTCATTACTACATTACATAGAAGTTTCTTATATATACGATGGAACCTTGACCTAAGGTAATTGGTAATTTTTCAATCTCATTATTATCTGAGATTGTTTATAGGGAAGTTTTTACTAGGGTATATTCATCATCCTTTCCCATATATACTAAAAATTTATTCCAAAATATTCTTTCTATTTTTCTAATATTGTTTAATGTAAATTTTGATGCATTTTTTATTTTTTTTAATTTTTATGAAAGGAATTTATTTTCATTTCCAATAGGAGGTACTTTTCGACTTATCCATCACAAGTACAAGAAAAATGTTTTAATTTAACTTATATGACATGAATGGATTTTTAATAATTAATAATAAAAAATTTCCTTGAATCATAAAATATAATATTTCAAGCTTATTTTCAATGAAATTATTTGCATATAAAATTTCATGTAATTTTAAGAAAAAAAATGTTTGAATAAGAAATGATATTATCTACAATAATTTAGTTAATATGTTCTATCAAAATTATTTTCCATATAATATTACATTAATTAGTATAAATTAGTTTTATGTATAATATCCCTATTATTCTTGTGGTTTGATTATGTTTATGGTAAAATGATATTTATGAAATCAATATCTTTTTCATGGATTATGTTATAATGGAATGAAATTTATGAGACCCATTTATTTTTCATGTGATATGTTATTAATGAATGATATTTATGAAACCCATTTCATTCCAAGGGTTATGATATGATTTATGTTCTTCTAGAACACATATGTATGGTTTTCATAATGTGATTGGTGGGACCTATATATCCCTTTAATACAAGGGGTAAATATTTATATATAATGACATCGACTGGACTGAAACGGGAAATGATCTTGGTTTCATAATACTGGACTGGAATGATAAGTAAACATTATTCAGTAATATATATATGGAATAAGGAGTGAACTCACCTGACTAAAGGACATTTCCCACTATAACTGAAATGATTTATTATTATCATGTGCTTTAAAAAATTCCATTTTTTATGTCAAAGTTATTATTTTATAATTTAAATTACAAAACATTTTATGGACTAAGATTATGAAATTTAATATATAGGGTGTCGTTTTTATATTCTTATAAACATATGTTTATGTTATGATTAAAAACACTTTTGTTTACCCTTGATATAAATTTGAGCTCACCCTTTCTTATGTTTTATTTTCCCCATGTAATATATAATGGTTTTATGTGGGATTACCAAAGGGGATAATATTTTTAAGAAAAAATTGAATATATTTCCCTAAACTATATGTTTTTGTTCAATGTTGCCAAATCTAGTAAACTAATAAGGTCATTGGGCATCTTTTTATGAAATGTTTTAATTATTCTGAAAAAGTAATGTAATTTAAATGTACGTCATGATTGGTTTGTTAGAATTATGATGACAAGATGTTTATGAGACCTGTTCCATTTTCCATGGTTTTTTTAATGATGAAATGATGTAATGATTAGGAAACTCAATTATTTTTTCTTGCATATTCTAGGATAAAATGTTTCTGAATCCATTTTTTAATCGGTTGTGAAATTATGAATTTTTTATGATATTATAGAATACATCTGTTTTATTTTTATTATTTCATGTGTGGGAAAAAAAATTTATATCCCTTCAATACATTAGGTAATGATTGATATCTCATGAGATAAATAAGACTATAGTGGGGAGTTAACCCATTTTAGTAAGGGAATTTTTCTAATATGATATAATTTGAAGTGATCCTTCACTACTAGGATGGTTTGGGGAGTAAACTCATTCCCTTATGATAGTATTTGAAAAAATCCTTGACTAGTAAGTAAATTATTTTCTATGATTATATGTTTTCCATAAAAATATGTAAAATGGAAATGTTATACTCCCAATTATTTTTTATTTAATTCATTTATTATTCATTTCTTAGGAACATTCAATATTTTTTCCATGCATTATATTTTTGATATATGATATTCATCATATGGTTTTCAAATTTTATTCAGGTCTTCTTATACCCTTATTCTCATTTTATTCTTATGTTATCATTAATATATCCCTTTTTTACCCTTACAGAGCATCTAAATCTTCCGTTTCTTATGTTTACTTTCCCTATGATATAAATAAAGGTATTATTTATGATATGTTTAAGAAGGTTTCTATATGTGGTGAACATAGTGGGAGATGATGTAGTCCACTTATGATCCATTATCGTATATATCCATTTTTCCAAATATACTATAACATTGAAACTTTACCGTGGATCCATATGTTATGTAATGAATATTTTTAAATTAATATGTGATATTTTTATAGGAAAAGTGTGGGTAAATTTAGGAAAAATTCCTGGGTTGGAGTTGAAGAAAAGTGTCACCCCTCAAGCCTACCTCCAATTTTTCCCATGTTACAGACTATCTCTAAGGGTATCTATCAAATGCATGGAAGAAATAAACATAATTATTTATAGGATAGTATATTTGAAAACCCAATAAAATATTTATATATAATATTAAATGATGGAATTTACTATAACAAAACTACATATACCTGAAAACATACACAATAAAATCAGATGTAATATATGACCACCCCTCATGTACTCCACTCCTACTACCTGAACAACATCGTCCACAATCTCCTTAAAAATATTTTGTAAAAAACTCCAAGGAAACTATATTGGTATTTCATCTCTAGAGTACACAAGATAAAACTTCTAAAAAATTAATCATACATGTGAAATAGAATTTTTTGCATAGGCATGTTTGGAATCTACTAAAACCAAAATTATAAATTCAAGAATAGTTTTTTGGAAGAATAAAATAAAGGGAAAGTTAAATAAACTCCAGATATCATAATATCTTCTATTAGATACATTCCTAGTAATTATCTCTAAAATTACATAAATCAAATTGATAAATGATAAAGGGGAGTATCATTATAGTTTAATAATAATAAAGGCCCTAAAATTTACAAACACCCATACTATTATCATTGGAGGACATTCTAACTTAGACTGGTAGTGATCAAGCAGGATAACCCCATACTGACAAATTAGGAATAAATAAAGTAAAAAATAATCATATAGTAACATAATTCAGTATCAACACCTATAATACCCCAATATTTTTTTATAAATAATATTATGTTTGATAGAATTCATCACATATAATAGCAATCTTAAATAACAAAAAATTATTTTTCTAATATGACTGTTATAATCGAGATATTGAATTAGAGAGAATAAGTAGGAATACCCAAATTATGAAATAAATTAATAAATGTGATAATTATTAAATACTTTTTTTATTTATACATAGGCAGTAAGAATATTTTTTATTAAAGTCATTATATGCTTCAAAAAAATTTTTTTCTAAATTTTATTTATTTATTTTTGTCATAAAATAAACTAATTAATATATAAATCCATTATAAAATGTATTTAAAAACGTAAAGTTATTTTTAGAAATAACCGTGTAATTTATGTTTATTGGAATAAATTTTATGTTTTTTAAAAACCTTTTATACATAAGAAGATTTTTTTTGGAAACCTGCTTTTCCTCGCATTTTGTATGTTTATTTTAAAACTAAATTATCCCACATGTGTGAAATTAATTCATTTAAATTTATTAAATATTTTTTATTATAATATTTTATATTATTTCATAATTTTAAATTAATTATTTGTAATAATATATTATAAAAAATAGAACAAATCAGTTATAATACTTATGGTTAAAACACGTTTACTATAGATTAAACTATAGTAATATAACCTAAAATGACCTAAAAACTTTTCAAAATACAATTTAATGTATTTATATAGACACTTTTGACCTTATTAATTAATGTTAATTTTTTTGGGATAATTATACAGAAAATTACTTAATAATTTTTAATTAGTTTCGAAAATAGTAAGTGTGTTCTCTTCCTCACCTATAAAGGGAAAGACCATCAAATATACCCTCTACACATCAATATCCATTTATCGCAGAAAACCCACAACTAAATCACTAAATAAATTCCATAACAATATCTTAGAGGTATTATTTTTGGAATAATACTAAACATGCATGAAAGAAGGTGTACTATAATATAAGCTGTTTATAGAATATGTATAGCTTTTAACCAAATGTTTTCTATTTTATTTATTCTACTACCTCCATAAAAACTATTCCAACAAATGATATTTAAAAAGAGTGTTATATCCCTTGTACATAGTTGTTATTATAAGAGTTATTAATTATTATCCATCTTATTATTCATGAAATGTTAAATAAAACCATAGTTTGGGTGTACGACGAACAACCCCCTCAGGAACTGATGTAATTTTTTTTCATCAATATTTCTTATGGATGTTAAAAAAAATATTAATATAAATATGATTTAAATTTAATTACGGTTTGGTAAATTAAATTTATTTAATCTTTATTTAAATTCTATATTGAAAATCAAAACACTTCATGTGAGTACATATAGGCAACCTCCTCATGAGATTATATATTTTATTTTTCCTCACTTCATCTCATTATTGGTTTTATAGATTGATATAAAGAAGTAATATTTAATTTAATATTTAATATTCAGTAAAAAAAGTTAAATTATAGAATAAATTATTTCCCAAACACATTTTAAAAATTGATAATGTTTCACGAGCATACATACATACTTTTGATAGCTTGATATAATGTATTTCATTTTTCATATGTAAATTTTATGGATGGTAATAATAATGTTATGGAGGCACAAAAATTATTATTTTTTAAAAAATTAGATTTTATATGTTTTTAACTAGATAATGTTTACCATAGTTAACCAACCAAAGTCATTTTTTATTTTTGTATTGGAAAACCTCATAAATCCTAACTAGAACAAAATGGATTGTGTAATTAGTTATTATAATAAGATAAGTGAATTAAAATGAATGATAAACTTGAGAAAGGGTATTAATAAATAAAATAAATAACTTCAGTTTATTATTCAACAATATTGATAATGTACGTGTCAGTTCTGGGAGTGAGGTAAGGGGGTTCATAACTCAATCTCATTTCATTGGGTTATATCACATCTTATTTTATTTTATTGTTCCATGATTATGTGTGAAGTAAAATTTGGTTGATTGATGTTGTATTTAAACTTTTCTTGTGTGGATTCATATTTATTACACTTAACTTGTAAATTAATTATTTCCCAAATCAATGATATGATATTTGTAAGGTTTATTAATCTCAAATTTTACTAAATTGGTATGTATGTTAATTCTATGAAGATATATTCATTATTGATTTATATATATTTCCACATTACATGATATTTAAAATATCTCCTCATATTAATTATATTTAATGTTTTATTTAATATCATTAATTTCACTCAATTATGATTCAAAAAGTGCCAAAATGGAATCATTTTTTATGATACATTATCATCTTATTAGAGGAGTTAACTATGATTAATGTTTTTTAATGAATGGACCAAAGACCAATATTTTTATTTATTTCGGATAAGCCCAATTTTAAGGGTAAAGGGGGGGGGGACCAAGACTTCAAGGACATCCAGACTTTAAAAAAATTCTAAAAATAAGAGGTTCGCAACCCGGAACAAGACTAAATAGAAGTGCTTCCACCCGCATAATTTTTTACAGTCTTGAATATTTATTATTTTAATATTCCATGTAAATATTCCATATATATTTCAAAGGAAAATTATTTGTATATAATTTTCTAAACATTTAGTTTTCTAAAAAATATTTTTTGAGAAGAATGTGTATTTTCCCCAATAATGTTTTAAATGGTTTTTTAGTGGTATTTATATTCATAATAAACAATATAATTTTTTAGAACATAGATCCAATATTGATTTTTTATAATGATACCACCCTTATTCATTATCTCAGTGAATTATGACTATTTCAATGTGATTTTCAGGTAACTAGTTTCTTTTACATGGTCATATTAAGCTAAGAATGAAAAACAGTTGTTATTCTGATGAAAAGTGGAAGATTGAAGTTATTAGGATCATTATATCAAACATGGACATATGTATGGTTGATTAAAGGGTGGTTCCATTATAAAATATGGATACCAATTATATTATAAACCATGGAATTTTGGGTCTGTTATATCGCTCTAATGCATTGGGTAAAGCGATAGAGATAAATATTATAAGTTACTCTGGGGAGTGTGATATAGAGTTGTCTTATTATTGGTACTCTTAAAGAGAAATGTAGATAATTTTTTTAAGTTAATCCTAATATAATATTTTAATTATACTATTTATGTGATTATATGAATAATATTTGATGTTCCAAGTTACCGACATGTTTTTTATGCATCAATCATAATCTGCAGTATATCTTACTCAAGGATTGTTTTTAAATAGGTCATGATTGATATATTTCTCTCTTTTATTATGTCAATGATTTATTCCATGTATCATAATTTGTTATCCTTATTATTATGGGTATTATTTATCTTATATATTTCTGATAAAAAAATTTAATGGTATTATACCATTATTCTCATCTTATGCTCACCGATGGAATTTAATTATTAATACTTATATTTACCCTTACTGCATGTTCCAGAAATTCCATTATTTTTTTTCTATTAACCTATTTTATGAGTAATAATATTAAATTAATTATTTCCAAAAAGGTTACATGTGTGATAAATTTAATGGGATTTGTTGAAAAATTAATATAGAATATGAAAAAATATATGGCTATAGTGAAAAATGATGCTCACTTTAATCCATGGGTATTTCTATAGAATAGTTTGTCTAAATTATTTAAAACTATAATCCTGAATGGTCTTTGAGTATATAAGTAATCCAATATTTCCATTTTATGTTATATATTCTTTATTATTGAAATTTGTTGATATGTATCATTATCAGAGCCAAGAATGTAGTGATTTTTTTAGCACTAGATGTGAGAGTGTTGTTTTGGGGAAGTGAATATTTTCATTAGATAAGGATTTTGATAACATTGGATGTTAGGAATTTTCATGTGAGGTTACTTATGATTTATCAATACTCTAAAGTTTTAATATTTTTAAGGTTGATAATATGTTTAATTGATGAAATTATCAATTCATGTTCATATATGACTATATATTATGATGGTTTTAAAATTTTATTGGGTTTTAAGAAGAATAATATATTTATGTTTAAATAACCATTTATTCAAGTATATAATTTGATGCTTATGTAAATATAGTTTATTTGATAGTATGATATAGATAACATTTATGGTTTAAAAGTGATTCATTTAAAAGGATGTATTTATAGTTGTATTTATAGCGATGATAATGATTACCATTCATGTTTTTATCAAAATTTGATTCATGATATTTGGGTTAAGTTCACTACATAATAATAATATATGTTGATTTATAATAGGGATTAATGACATTTTTGGAATATTATTCATTTGGATGAGTAATAAGTAACTCATAGTTTTAACATGGGATTTAATATGAAGGGTTATTTGGAAATAATGTTGTTTAATTTATGGGGAGGTAAGATGAAAGGTATGACATCACTATTGAGTATTTTAAATTTTAAATTTTTATGATAGTGAGTTAAATTTGGGTATATGTTTTGTAATTTATGGAATTATTTTTGTTGAACCTTTTATGTTAATCTAGAAAATTTGGATATAAATGTGTTATTTATTTTAATAAAATATTATTAATAATGGATAATATTTTATCATGTGTTACAAAAAAATTTATATTCAATGGTTAGAGAAATGTTGAGGAACCTATCACCTTTTATTATAAATATCATTATAAATTTAAATCGTTAATTCATGCATGAAATATTCATCTTGAATACTCATCATTTAGAGTAAAAGATTAGAATATATAGATAATTTATTAGAGAATTAAATTATAGTTCTCAAGTAAGTATATTTGATTAATTTTTTATTTTATATGGTAAAATATTTCTTCAAAAATAAGAAAATGTTCTTGGGAAATAAATTTTCCTATTATAATAATTTTTTATGATTTAATCATCTTTTTCAAACCTTATTGGTTTATGGTTTTGTGGTGAATAACATTCTCAGGATCATTCACTTTCTTGTGATAAATGTTCTCTGTCACTATCTATCATTATTTGGGTACTAATTCTTTTCATATATCCAAATTTTTAATTCTCACTAATTTTCTACTTTTTTTAACATATTTATGTTCTATTTAAGATGATCATCATACTATATTTTTCCACTTTTCAAGGGAAATATTTATTGACCCTTTTTATGATTTGGGTTTTCAACAAAGTCATTTTCTAATGGAAAACCCTTGATTAACAAGCTCAATAAGAAATTTCTAGGGTGAAATGTATTAAATTAAGGTATAATATATTATAATAATTTTTTTTACGAATAATATGCTCAATATAGTATATGTAGTCCATTAGTAACCTAAAACAACCACGAAAAGGTAGTATTTAAATATGACTTATATAAACCTATAGTTTAATTAGTGGGTAAGGATACTAACTAAAAATATAGAAGTATTTGTATAAATTTCATAATTATTGTAAATTTTTTGATTAATTATTAGTATATATGAATTTATTTTCTAATAAAGTCAATTGAGGATTCATAAATAATTTTTTCCTCAGAAAATGTTTTCAATTTTTTCTTGAAAAAATATTATAATTAATCTATTAAAAATATATTATATTTATTTTGAAAAAAAAAATTAATTTTTTTTAAAAAAATTTTAAATTTATCTTACAGTTTTTTAATTTTAATTTTTGAAAAAGAATGATTTTTCAATGAATAGTGAAAAATAATATTTTTAAATAATAACCGTTCATTTCATTCAAGAATTTACAAAGATATATTTTGATTAAAAGTGGTTTCAAAGAAAAATTAATTCTTTTGTATTATTAATAATCTATTTGTTTGATTATAATAAATTTTGTTTTTGATTTGGATATAAAAAAAATATATACTTAAGAAGACATTTTTTTCGTAATCATTTTTCATCATGTTTTAAAGTATTATTCCTGAAATTAAATTAATAATATATTGTGAATTGAATTTGATAAAATGAATTCAATATTTTATATAGTAATAATTAATAATATAAAATATGGAAAAATCTATTTTTATCATAATTTAAAGTTACAAAAATGAAAAACACCATGGTTATGGTTAAAACATGATTACTCATGATTAAAAAAATTGGTTATGGTTAGAATGCTATTAAAAATTATATATATTTTATTGTATGGATTTAAATTAACACTTTTCACTTTATCATTGAAATATAATTATTTATGGTCCTCATTTCAATTAAAATTACTTTATAATATTTTCATCTTTTCAAAAATACCCACTGTGTCATCTCCCTATCCATGAATAGGACACTTCTTATCCTCTTATATCCAAAATTAAAGAGACATTTGGTTTAACCATTAACTACCCAAATAAATTACTAAAACACCTCCCCATTTTATATAAGTATTATTTTAGGGATAATACAAACCAAAAAGGTCATAAGATGTAATGAAAGAGAGGTTGTCTAAACAGGATGTGTTATGTTTAGCTAAAAGTTTTAGTTTTGTTACCTTTTCAACATAATCAAGAACTCTTCCAACCATTTTCACACAATAAAATCAGTATATACTATATAATTATATTTTATTATGTGTAATTACAATCCTTTATCAAACTCCCTTTTCATCTAATTTGAAAAAACAATATTCTATTTGTACAATTGATTAACGCTTTGTAAAACAATGTAATTCATTTTCAATCACCACTTATTATGTTGGGATATAATGATAGATATAAAGGATAAAATATGATATATATGATATAAATTCTATTATTTTTTGGTAAAATAAATTTCTTAATTCATTATTTAGAACTAAAATGAAAAATAAAAACATCAGTCAAGTGTACATGCAGACTACCAGCATGCGAGATAATGAATTTTATTTTGTATAACTAACTCATATATCTAGTTATATTATATGATTTTAATAAAGAGTATTATATTTAATATATAATAATAAATTTGGGAATTTATAATCAAAATTATGTTCTTCCCACATACTAATTAAAAAAGTAAATATTACTCCTCTATATGTGTGGACTGTTTCCTCTTTGATGAAACATATTTCATTTTCATGCACACTATTTATATACGGTTATAAAATTTTATTTCACATATTAAAATAATGTTTGGAAATAAATATTATTTTAGATATATTTGATTCATGACCGTTTTTACCATAATCAACCTATGAAAGTTATTATGGTCATATAAACCAAATATCCTAAAAATGGATTACTTTATCATAATTGATTAAGTAATTAATTATAAAATATGTGTAACTGAAATAAAATGAACAATGAATAAATAAAGGGATATTTAATTTTGTTTGTTGTTAAAATATTTTCATTATACAAGATGATAAATAATGTACATGTCAAGTCAGGGCATGAGATAAGGTGTTTATTTAGTCAATT
This sequence comes from Viscum album, assembly GCA_963277665.1. Classification (NCBI taxonomy): domain Eukaryota; kingdom Viridiplantae; phylum Streptophyta; class Magnoliopsida; order Santalales; family Viscaceae; genus Viscum; species Viscum album. The sequence goes on from OY728146.1 coordinate 629,831,490, forward strand.
TTTGTTTATTGGGTTATATCACTTTTCATTAATTATATTTTTACATGATTATTTTATAATGAACTATGTTTTATTTATATTTTACTTCCACTTTTTTCGATTTATATTTTTTTACATAATCTCTCCATTGATTAAATCACGATTTAATGATATGGTCTTTGTAAGAGTTATTCATCTCATATTTTCATTCCTTGGGACATATGTTTATTTTATGAAATGATATTATTTTATGAGTTATATATATATACACAAGATATTTTATTTCATGGATATAATAATTTTCATTTTTTTTAAATTTTTATTTGGGGTCATTTCTATGAGAGGATTTAGATTCAAAAGTTACCAAAACGGTAATAATTTTTATGATACAATCTCATCTTATTTAACCATTTTCTATACACAATTCTCCTTTTGAAGGGATATTATAAACAAATTTGGTTAAATTTATTTTACATTATTATCCTCTATTGTTGAATGTGATTTAAATTATTAATTTATTTTCCCTCCTCTTTGATTAAATTAACATCAAGAAAGTTTTTAAAATGTGATATCAATATTATTTTTATTTTTAAATAATTAATACTTTTATTTTGTATACCAGTATTTTAAATATGTTAAAGAATTATCTTTTTTACACTTTAATAATTTATTATGGTCATTTTAAACTAACTTTTAATATATTTAATTTTTTTGAAGGAATCATTTTAACGTTGTTCATGTGGCACATTTTCAATTGGGTTATCAATGTGTAAAAATAATGGTTTATTTAAAAATATACATCTTAACCAAAATTCCTAATGTTATGTTTATTTTTTTCTTTAATATTAAATTGAATAATTCCAATTTTATTTTCTAGGAAACAGATTTTCCAACGATTTGAGAATTTTTTAGTTTCATGAAGTTCTATTCAAATTTGAAAGGGTATTTTCTTCTAGTATATTTTTAATGATATTTTCATGGTGTTTTTATTTATCAACAAAAAATGAAAACATATTATATTACTTATGATACATAGGGTATATTTAATATGGATATAATCCATATTCCCTTTCTAGATGGATTATTTAACACCCCAACATTTTTTCATGGTTTTTTCCAATTAATTTATTTTTCTTATATTATTCATTTTACACAATACAAAATATGTCTTCTGTTATATGGGAAAAAAGTAAATATTTCACAAAAAGAAAAAAAAGATTATATTGTGGTATACACAACACCTTTCTTAGATTTTTTTATACACAACACTCAGTTATTTTGATAGCTTGCGATACATGTAAGACTGAGTTTTATCAAACAATAGTCTATTATTAAACTATTAATATTTAAAATTTTAAAATGAAACATAACTATTAAATTAGAGGTTAAGAATATTATTAACCAACTTATGAAAATATAATTTCTATAATATTCATTCCTTGGTTACCAATTAATTAGAAATGAAAATATATACCAATAGATTATAAATGAAGTATTTTTATTTTTATTCTCTCGAAGACATTTGGTCCTAATAAATTAAATTAATTATAATTATAGATTATATTAATGAAATACATGTGTTATATATTCAATTAAATATTTTTTATATTCATCCAATTTATTTTATAGGTATAATATAATAAAAATCCCAATATAAGGCACAAACACTATAATTTCGAAGAGGGTAATTTTACCGCCTTTAAATAGAGAACGCATTTTAAATATAGTTTTTAAAAATTTTAGAATTATTATATTAAACTATAGATTTAATATTTTAAATCAGGATATCAAAATTTACTTTAATTTAATTTTTGGTATTTTTATGACATGTTTTATGTTTTGATGAATAATGAAAAATACTGATTTTAATTGAAATCAATTTTTTCATTGAAATAATTTATAGAATTAAATTATATATTTTATTTATTTTAACGTATAATTTGATAATTTTTTATAGTTTAATACAATTTAGTCTCTTGGAATCAATTTCACATTGAATTAGGATAAAAAACCTGATAATCTTCTGGACACCTTCATTTTAAACATTTATTTTCGTGTTCTGTCAATGAGATTATTTTTAACAATTTATGTTTTTTCAAATATGAAAAATGGTTTTAATATTTTGAATCAAATGTTTCAAATTTATTAAATAGTTCCCTTTTCATTTAAGGACAATATGAATAGTAATAATAGTAATTTTTTTACCACGAAAAAGTGTAAATCTTGTAATTAAGGGTGGAAATAATTTTTAAATATTAATAATTGACCCTAAAACTTTTCTAAATGTTGTGGGATGAATTTGATTTGAACTAAAACATACAATTGTTGAAATTTAATAAATTAATAGACACTTATATAGGAAAATAAAAAAAATATTATCAAACTCCAAGGGAGTGGCAAAATGTCACACTTTTACTTTTCATATCTATAATATATTTAATTCGGGATTAGATAGAATATATGATAGAATAAATATATTATTATGAAAAATAAAATGTTTATAAATATCACAAAAAATTATTTTATCTTTTTAAAGAAGAACTATTTATCAAAAATAATTAAAAAATGACGATACAATAATTATTCAATTAATGATATTAGAAATATTAAAAGAAATATAATTTGAATTAATTAATGTGATTAGTTAATTTTATAGTTTAATATGACTTGTAAATGGTGTATTTTGTGAATTAGTTTTAATTATTCTTTCTAGATTCATTTTTTTAAAGTCAATGTTATGAATAGTGTAAAAATTGAAGCTTATGATATTTTATGAATAATATATTTTATTAAATTTGTGTAAAAAATAAAAATAATTAATAAGTTCAATGATGATAAATAATTTTATCAAATATCATAAATTTAAAACCTTATAAGTAATACTCTCTTTATTTTAAATTGAAAATGTTTTTTCCATAATTAAAATTGAAATAAATTAACTAAGGATTAATCAATAAGATAATGTTTACAATTACATAAGAACTTGTATAAAATATATTGGTTGATGGGATTACACCATATCCCACATAACATTCTAATTAAGTTATATTTGGATGTATTTGGATATGTATTTAATTTATTATAATTTAATATTGTGAGAAATTCGTATAGTTCCCCTCACCTGCATTATAAATGGGAACCTACTTCCTCATCCAATTTAAGCATGTTGAGCCTTATATATCAACAAATATCAGAAAAAAATTCTTCTACACATCCCTATACATATTATAGAGGTTAATATCTTCCCAAAATACCTAATTTGGATTCCTTTAGAGGATATACAAAGGATCCTTTTCAAAGAAGAGGAAATCACTTTCTTTTTATACTCTTAAATACCTCAAATAATTATATGATATATATCATAAATTAATAAAATAATCATATTAAATATTTTTAAATAATATTATGAGTATGAACACTCCATTATACATCCACTTACCCTTCTAACAAGAAATGAAAGAATCTCTCATGCATATGTACGACTTACCGTCTCCACGTAGAAATACAATTCATTTTCCATCACCATCTTGTATGATTGGTATTTATGAGGGTTATAATGTTTATATATGATATAATGAAATTATTATATTACTATAATGATAATTCCTTATCTTTATTTTTACCACCTAATCTTTTGGGAAATGACAATGTCATTCATGATTACGTAGGGCTTACCGTCTCGATGATGTGATGTGATTTGTTTTTACAATATATATCATATAGATGGTAACAATGATGAATTTTTATGTATATATATGATATAAATAACCTAAAAATATTCTATAATTATAATATATCACATAATTTTATTTCTTTCAAAATAACAAGAAAATGTAAACAACGTTGTTGCATACATATGTCATATTGTCTCCATGAATGGTGTATTTTCTTTTCTATCACTAACTTTCATAAATCACCATGAATATATATATATATATATATATATATATATATAAAATATATGATATTTATATCATAATTATAATTTTTTAGGTGATGAAATCGGGATCTATGTAAGAGGACCGAGGATAAGATGTCAAAACATGAACGAAAAACAAAGCAGTTATAACCCAACAGATAACATTGGAATGGAATTATTAATAACTGAGTAAAATAAATTTATAAGAAAATAATACATGGTATTATATATATGAATATGTATATGTGGTATGATTATAATAAAATTATATTTATTATACAAGATTTTTCAACATATACAACGGAAGTCAAGACTTATAGTAATAGATATATGCCTCACCTTTATTTCTATGGTACACATTCTTTACACACTACTGGTTTATTCTATGTTGTGTATATAATACCCATGAATATATTTTGTTAATCAAATCTTTAATATTATATAATTTTCATATTCATATCATTTTCTTTATTTTCTTGGGTATAAGATTCTACTGATTATAAAGTGATGAGTATTTCTTTCACAATCTCTTTAATATTTATGATTGTTTTGTTTTAAGTCTCTGTTGGGGAATAATTACCTTCCATTTTCATGTTTTCTAAATATGTTTTCAACAATGTTTTTAATATTCTCTTATTAATATTTAAAGTCATTTTAACCTATTTTGAAATTTTACTACATGGTTTGCATGGATTATTTTTCCTTTTTTCAAATGAGGTATTCTGTGACTTTTCGAAAAAATTTACCAAATGAATGTTTTTTTAAAATTATATGGTGTAAATGTATTTTTTATCCATCATAATTCCATAATTATATAATGTTTCCTTTATAATATTTTAGGTTTACTTTCTGGGAAAATATTTTATGATGAAAATAAAACATTTTAAAAGCCGAATGGATATTTTCCTCAATTTTGTTTTCAAGTTATATCTAAAAAATATTTTCTATCCATGATAACATTATTTTATGTTACTTATGTTTTAATGGAAAAAAGATTAAATGATACCCTTATAATTATCTATAAGTGTTGTTTATGTTTATTATGGAATGATATATATGAATTTTATTTCTTTTCAGGGGTCATATTATGATTGAATGATATTTATGAAAAATATTTAATTATATGGGTTCTAGTATAATGAATGAATTATGTTCTTGTTACACACATATGTATGGTATTCAATATATGATGGGTGGAACCTATATGTCCCTCCAATTCATTTTGCAATGAAAAATGTTTTATGATCTCAAATAGGTACTTGGGATGCATCCTGTGACTGCAACAACTGGGTACATTGGTGGTCATCCTAAGCATGTAATAAAAGGGTACATGGGAGTTCATCCAAGTCCCGAAAAAATAGGTACATGGGAGGTCAAATTTTATACCACAACAAGAGGGGTACATGAGAGGTCATCCTAATATCAAACTATAAGGTATACGATAAGACAACCCAAACATGAAGTTGGTACAAGGGTGATCAATCTAAGCCTAACATACAATGAATGTAATGGTAGGAATCATTGATATAAGATATTATAAGATTAAGTGTATGCCATAATTTTGATGTCTTATACCATTTAATATAATCTCATATCTTATGTGCTTTGATTTTTTATGATTCATGTTGTGTGATCTTTCAATATTTATTATAAGACACATTTATATGATCTATAATATTTAGGGTATGATCTTAAAATGTTTTTATCATGTTTTCATACACTTATTATAACACCCCAATATTTAATAGTTTGTTATTTCTTCAAAGTAATTCAATAACTTTCAATACATGCAACACCGAGTTCGAGCGCACCAAAACTTACCAAACTAGCCGTTCAAAAAGCGAATATGAATAGTATTAACTCCATTTTGAATCTTATATAATCTATATAATTTTAAAATCTATATTATGTGTTTCTTAGACATAATATAAGAACAGATTCCATTTTTCATATAAAGGATGTATTTTTCAAAAAAATGAAATTTAACCTCCTATTAATGGTGAACCCTTTTTAAATTCAATATTTGACACTTTTATATTAAATTTGACAAAATAAACATTATCTTTAGAATCATTACATAAAAATTTAGTTTCGATAAATTTTATGTTTTTTTCTGATAACTTTCATTATTGGTTGAATAGTGAAAAAAATACTAAATTTTAAGTGAAAACAAATTTTTTAATGTAAATAATTTTTAGTGTTAATTTAAGAATTTGAATGGTTTGGAATTATAATTAGATTATATATTTATCATTTAATACAATGTTGGTTATTATAAGTAATTTCACATTTAAATTTTATATAAACACATGTCAATCTTTTGATAACTTTTAATTTTTAAAAACCCGCTTTTTGGATTGGACAACGAGAATTAGTTTTAAATTAATAAATGACACTTATATGTTTTTAATTTGGTAATATATAATTCATTTTTTAATTAATAATATCAAAATTATCTTTGGGTGAATTTTTGGTATTTTTCTGAAAACTTTCAATTTTTAATTAATAGTGAAAAACATTGTGTTATGTTTAAAACTGACTTTTTATTTAAATAAAGAATTATTTTATTTAAATTTGTTTTAGGTTAAAATAGATACATAATACCTATATATGTTCAATTTAATTCATTAGATTCATTTTATAAAAATATTAGATATATAAAATTTTATTTAACTTTTTACCGTCTTTTACCCACCTCCTAGAAGCATTTGAAAATTTGCATAAAACATAATTTTACCGCTTCTGTGAGTTGAATTTCAAAACATCGAGAGACATGGTTGATATTATTAAGTAAAATGTGGTTTAATCATATGAAAATAATTTTTGGTGAATAATGAATTTTGACTTTTATTTACCACAGTTAAAAGTAAATAGGGTAATTAACGGTAAAAATGATATCATAATTACCCTAACACATGTCCTAATTATATTGGATATGTATATTTAGAACAAAAACAACCTTAATAATAAAATATGATCCTTTAGGTCCACTTATATTAGATTATGACATTTATTATTATTTTATTTAAAGAAGAGTTAAAAGTGTTAAATTCAAATTTTTTTAACTAAACCATTTTTAATATAGGGTTATAAATAAGATAAATTCGACTATAAAAATTTATTAGAAAGATAAAAAGATTTTCTACAACATTTTATTTTATTTATAATTTTTAGACGTTAAATAATAAAATTTATTTATGGCACAATGATGATGGAGTAATTACCTTATTAATGAACGAATGAAATAAATGGTATTATAAATATTAAAATAAATGTAATTTCAATGTTTTTATGACATCCACGAATTGTATATGTGAATATGACAAGTTAGGGATGATTAAATGTATCTTTTTCGAAGAAATCAAGTTGTGGTGACTTTTAAAAAAACAAAATACCAAATAGTGTCAAAATTGACATAAATTAATTTTTTAAACAAATACTATATCATTGCTTGATATAATATTCCTAAAAATATAAGGCTCGAAAAAAGGGCATAAATAATATTATATATGTCATTAATGAAAAACATTAGGTTCTCTTTGATGTTTACAGTAGGTTTATTAACTATATAGTATAAGAATACATGAAGACTGGGTAAAAGTTAAACTATTTAACTAAGAGTTAAATCTAAAAGATAAGATTAAAACGGAGTCCTAAACATGTCTAAAAACTAATGGTTGTGAGTATTTATACCCATAACCACCTAAGACTAGAAATAAATTCAGTTGGAGCCATTTTAAACCTAATATGATTTTATAATAAATTAATACTTTAATCTTTTCTTAAAGTGACCCTCACCTCTCTTATAAAAGGGAACTTCCCCTTCTCTCTAATTAACACCTCCAAAGCCATTTGGATCTGACAAAACCTGACCAAATATCCTATCGAATATAGTTACTTCATCTTAGAGCCATTCCTTTTGTCATAAATCCACCTTAAGGAGCCCTTTTGATCAAATCAAAAGAAAGAATCCGAAGAAGCGGTAAATATTTCATCACCTCTTTCAAGTTCATTTCTTCTTACACTTCCGCTTTAATTGTTGTTGACATTCTAAAATAATAAATCCCATATATTATATATACTGTTATGTTATTATAAAAATTTTACAACCATTTTCATTACTTTATCCATCCTATAAATGACAAAGTCACCATATGTGCGTACGTACAGATTACCTTCTCCACATCGTGGTGTACTTTGTTATTCAAACACTTCATTGTTTGGATGGTTATAAAAATAATTATAACTAATGTAAATAATAAATATGACATGTTAATAATTATGTATATATGATATACCACCAAATTAAATACGATTTTACCATCAATATAATGATATTATTGCTCAAGCGTACATACATATTACCGTCTCCACGACGTGATGAGATTCATTTCCACGTTCACCATTAAACAATGATTATAAAAATATATATATCATTAATAAGTCTATAATATATGTCATAAGAATTGTACTATATATATATATATATATTTATGTACTTACATATATCTTATTCACTTAGTTCTGTTCAATACAATATGAAAATGGAAACAACATTTATGTATACATACGGCCCACCATCTCCATAAATGGTGTTCTCCATTTCATATATATTTATATTATACATATTTATATTTTAAATATATATGATATATAAATCATTTTTATATTAATTAAGTATTTAAATCATGATGTAAATGACACGATCCAGAATAACAAGTTAAAACACATACGATAAAGAAAGCGATTATTTCCTGAAATGTTAATTTAACATAGAAATAATTATTAAATGGGTAATATAAAGTAATAAATGATTAATGTATGATATAATAAATATGAATATCTTTATTTTATAATTTAATAACATACTATGGTCATTATACAGGAGGTTAAACGTACCCTCGACCAAAGGAAAGTTCTAGGTAAGGGTTAATTCCTCAATCTCATTATTATCTGAGATTGTTTATGAGTAAGTATTTACTGGGACATATTTGTCATCAATATCCATATTTTATAAAAAAAAATCAAAAGTAATCTTTTATGGTTTTATTGAAGGGTCTATTTAACTAGATCAACATTTAAAATGGTATAAATATTTATTCTTCTAAATTATTCTCATTAGTGTCTATGTTTTTAAAATGGTTTTTAAGGATTTATTTATATGGACATGAATGTTTTTAAAATTTTAATTCATTTCAAAAGTTTCAAAGTGGTATGGTACACTTGTATTCAAAAATTTCATTAAATTTCTTCCCTTATAAATTGTGTTACTTTTAAATATTTTCATAAAAAATGGATATTTCTCTCAAAGAGTTTTACAAATCATTTTCATATATGTCAACATCCTTTGATGGATTTTAAACTTGTTTGATTTTGATTTATTATTATACAAATATTATATATTGTATTGAAGGTTTTATGATATGTTTGACTGTGGATGTTTTATTTTTACACCATTCATGGTTTATGGATAAAGTATCATCATTAATTATTATAGTTTTAATAAGAATGTTTATGTTATTTTTAAAAAATTTCATAGGAGGAATGCACTGGACTTACTAAGTGACGGGTGGAGCCTGCTATAGCTGCTCGATGAATCGGTAGGTCTCATGAGACAATTAGATGTGGAATTGGTCGATGCTTTTCTTAATTTGATATATGGTTTTTGGCCGAGGACTTAATCATTTTTAGACGTCTTGGCTGAGGCCCTGAAAAATGTTTCAGAATGTCTGACATTATACATTCCCTCATTTTAAAAATAATATTGACGGTTCATGTGGTTATTCGACTAGTTGAATACCCATTACTATATTTTATTATGGCATTATTTTCTCATCTCATATTCTTGCCATAAAGTATTCATGTTTATTATCTGTAAAGGAATGAGTTTTCGATTATTCACCATGCCTAATGTTAATGTTATCTTAAACTGTATTACTTACCCTTACTGAGTGTTTGAGCTCACCCCTTTCTTATGTTTCAATTTCCCAGGATTCTAAGAAGTGTTTTATGATTGATAAGAAGGGTTAATCTAGGGGATTGATGGCATTATCAGAGGATTATTTATGTTAGGTTTTATTTTCTAATGTGTAATGTAACATTCATGTATATAATATATTTTACAAGACTACTAAACTGATCGGTCTTTCGAGACTTGGTTCCTTGTAATCATGCAAATGTATTAAAATAATTCCATAACTCTGGGATTCTGGGGTCGGGGCATTACACTTGGTATTAAAGGAAGTTTATAAACAACCTTGGAAATAAATTTAGATAAACTATGGTTATAGAACATTACCCTATGATAGACATTAAGGATTAGTATAGAAGAACTTCGTATTATTTTGATGATGTAGTGATTTTGTGTGTTTTCCAAAAAATACATCCCTGTGTGGATAAGAGCAGGTAGAGGCGGCTCTGGCACAGATGTACCTAGGAGTGAAAACTCTGACAAGGAGTTTCGGGCTTTACCTATGGTATCCAGGTTCACGAAAATGGGCCTTGTTGCACTCCTGGTTATGAAACTCATGGGGGATATACTTAGGATAATTCACATTTTCATTACAAGCCGTTATGAAGGATTTCAGAGTAAATATTTCCTCAAAGAAAACATTTTTATGATTATGGGTTATATCCATAAACTGTTCAATTTACGTTAGGTATTTTATATGTTTAGAATTATTCATTTCCATTCATAAACTGACATAGTTTATTCCATTGTTTCGAAATGGAGCCCAATAGAAGGAATGGGAACACCTACAATACGTATGATCCAAAGAGTAAGAAGGATCAAATATTTCATGGTATTAATCCAAAATATAGAAGGGAAATAGTCTCCCACATATTCTCCAAATATGAAGAAATAATATCATGTGGTAATAACATATGTAAATAATGATCTGAGACCTATGTCTTTGAAGGGAAGTAAGAGAAGAAAAGTATGGTAGAGAGAAATATGGATAAATGGAAGAGGGTAAAGAATGATTTTCCCATACGTGATAACTGTAGAAAGAATCACCTTTGTAAATGCTTGAAAGGAATGAGAGTTTGTTATAAGTGTGGATAAAAAGGACACCAAGTACATGAATACAAGGTTAAGAAAAAGGTTTTAAATGTACAATGCTTCATCTGTAAGGAGTTGGGACACTACGCGTATCAATTTACAAGTCATCAGAGTATACCACAAATGATGCTATTGGATAACAATCAAGTTATGATAATACCATTGATGAATAAGAATGACTAGTGTTTTTATGTTTTTATTAATTAATTATTCCATTTAAGGGTTGTATCAATGATATACCAGTTATATGAATTATGGAAATAAATAAGGATTGTACTGGAGTACTATTTAATTAATAATTTGAGATTATATGGTTCTATGAAAAGTGACTCAACAACAAGTTAAACTTTTAGGAAAATACCTGGATGGATGAAAGATAAACCTTAGTATGGTCTTGATACTGAGGTAGTAATTTTTGAATAAGAGATGGTTGATTTGGATAAATTATATTAGATATTATTGACTACCTTAGAACTGATTAATGGTTTTTTTATTTCATCATTGTTGGAGTATACAAATTTTTTGGATATATTGAATATGTCTATTGTTATATAGGGAATAAGGGAGCATGAATTTAATCAGTATGTTTTATGGTAATTTAGGGTGTTACTGTGTTTTAAAAGAATACATGATGAAGGTAGTCACATGTTATTACGTGGTCAAAAGAATCTTTATTATGTTTAATGTCCTTATAAATCATGGACTATGAATTTGGACAGAAGTATTTTGGACAAGTCTAAAGGATGGAATCGATTAATTTTAATATTGGATAATATTGTTAATGATAAATCATTTCTTGAGAAATTTTTTGGATTTCCATAAAAAGGACAACCCAGAGGTCGGGCGACAACCCATCGCATTCGACAAGGCCATGAGACTTGAACCCGCAACTGAAGGGAAATAAGGTTGCATCACCTACCACTGGCCTACGTGATTTCATGGTTTGTATAATGTAGCTTATTTTAATATTCGGAAAAATGAATTATAAATTCATTATTTCTGGAACCCTATATGATTCGGATAAATATAATATTTTTAACTTCTATAATCCTTTAGAGTGAAAGATGATTTTGTGGTAGAAATTAGTTAAAAGATGGAACTCTACATGTCAAGTATATACTTTCCCACATATTCTATGAATAAATTAATTATAAAACATTAGGGAAGAGATCTTAAGACAAAAAATTTGTTATCCTATTACCTTATGTTTTGTTGAACTAACGATATTTTAAATCATCATAGATTGATGGCTTTTAGGCCCTCAATTTTACACTTATTTTTGATTGATGACCTCAATCAGTCCCTATAAATATTTACATTTTTCCTCCAATTATATGTCTCTAATTTCCACCAATGTTCTCTTAATCGAGATCATAATTTGGTGGTGAATTTTCAATTTCCCTTTCCATCTTATTAAGACTAAATTTTATTAAACCAATTTCCAATGTGGGTTTTCCACAATGGAATTTTAATACTTTTAACATTTTATTTTAAAAGAACAATTTCAAATTGTGAGGACGCAATTTATTAAAGGAGGTGAGAATTTAACACCTCAATATTTCATAGTAAGTTATTTTTTCAAAGTAATTCAATAACTTGCGCTACACACAACACCAAGTTCGAGCGCACCAGAACTTACCAAACAAGATGTTCAAAAAGTGGTTATGAATAGTATTAACTATATTTTAGCCCGAATGGACTGAAGGCCTTAATTTTATTGATTTTTGATAACCCCCTTTCAATGGATGATGGGGTACAATTACAAGTCCCATATTCTAAGAGATTACATGGCCCATAGGCTTTAGGAGATTACATGACCCGGAGGTCTTGGAGAATTCAACTAGACTATCTACAAGAAACTGCCCCTTGCCAGCATCTTCATCATGATAGTAGCTCTCCAAATTCGCATGGCCATCTAGCTAGGCTTCCCATGCAAGCACAGGTTGGTCTCAATGGCATATCCATACCCTCTCATTCTGAAAAATCCATTTGGATATACTTTGGTGAGTCCACTTGCTCCGAATCCTCTTCTAGGGATGCTCTTTTATTGTAGAGTCTGTCTGGGGCAACTGAATGTGGCCTGAAGGCCTTAAAGGTGCCCCGAAATCCCTACTGACCTGATGTCCTGAGTGGATCTAAAGACTTATGGACTCCAAGCTCAAATCGGTGGCCTAAGGTGAGTAGTTCCGGCTACTACAGTGCTGAACAATACCTACTACAGTACCCCTCACAGTGTATAGTAATGCTACAATAACTATAGAGTGTACAGTTCTTCTATAGTACCACACAGTTTACAGTACTACTACAGTACTTGTAGAATGTATAGTTCTGCTGTAGTACTACACAGTGTATAGTGCCTACTATAGTACTTCTATAGTTCTCCCAGAAATATGCCTATACCTAGTTTTGAACTTGGGTCTCGTGGATGCTCTTATGGATACTTCACCAACTGGGATAAGGCTCACATGCTATTAACTGTATTTTGAATATTATATAATATATATAATTTTAACATCCATATTATGTGTTTCTTATAAATAATATAAGAACAAATTCAGTTTTTTCATATAAAGAATGTATTTTTCAAAAAATGCAATTTTACCACCTATTAATGGTGAACCTTTTTTTAAATTCAATATTTGACACATTTATATTCAATTTGACAAAATAAAATTCTTCTCTATAATTTTAACATAAAAATTTAGTTTCAATAAATTTTATGTGTTTTTCTGATAACTTTCATTATTGGGTGAATAGTGAAAAAATACTAAATTTTAACTGAAAACAAAATTTTTAATAGAAATAATTTATAGTGCTAAATTATGAATTTATATGGTTTGGAAGTATAATTAGATTATATTTTTATCATTTAATAAAATTTAAGTCATTATAAGTAATTTCACATTTACAGTTTAAATAAACACATGTCAATCTTTTGATTGTTTTTACATTTTAAAAACATGCTTTTTGTTTAGACAATGAGATTTAGTTTTAAATTAATAAGTTAAACTTATATGTTTTTATTTTGGTAATATAGACATATTTTTTTAATTCATAATATCAAAATTATCTTAGGGTAAATTTTTTGTATTTTTCTGAAAACATTCAATTTTTTATGAATAGTGAAAAACAATACGTTATTGTTTAAAACTGACATTTTATTTAAATAATTAATTATTTTATTTAAATTTATTTTAGTAAAAATAGATACATAATACCTATATATGTTCAATGTAATTCATTGGAGTCATTTTATAATAATATTAGACATATAAAATTTTATTGGACTTTTACCGCCTTTTACCCACCTTTTAGGAGCATTTGCAAATTTGCATAAAACATAATTTTACCACTTTTTTGAGTTGAATTTAAGAAATCAAAGATACATGGTTGATATTATTAAGTAAAATTTGGTTCAATAAGATGAAAATATTTTTTGGTGAATATTAACATTTGACTTTTATTTACCATGGTTAAAAGTAAATAGGGTAATTAAGGGAAAAATGATATCATAATTAACCTAACACGTTTCTCAATTGTTTTGGATAAGTGTATTTTGACAAAAAACAACCTTATCAATAAAATATTATCCTTTATGTCAACTTGTATTAGATTAGAAGATTTATTATTATTTTACTTAAAGAAGAGTTAAAAGTGTTAAATTCAAAGATTATTAACTAAACTATTTTTAATATAGGGATATACATAAGATAAATTAGACTATAAATATTAATTAGAAAGATAAAAATATTTCTTAAATCATGGTATTTTTATTATTATTTTTAGACATTATATAATTAAATTTATTTATGACACAATGATGATGCAGTAATTACCTTATTAATGAAAGAATCAAATAAATGGTATTATAAATATTAAAATAAATGTAATTTCAACATTTTTATGACATACAAGAATTTTATTGGTTAATATTACATGATAGGGTGGATTAAATGTATCTTGTTTGAATTAATCAAGTTGTGATGACTTTCACAAAAACAAAATACCAAATAGTGTCAAAAGTCACATAAATTAATTTTTAAAACAAATACTATATTGTTGGTTGATAAAATATATCTAAAAATCTAAGGTTTGGAAAATAGGCTTAAATAATATTATCTATTTCATTAATTAACCACTTGAGGTTCTCTTGTAATTTTAGGGTAAGTTTATTTACCATATAGTGTAAGAATACAAGAAGACTAGGTAAAAGTTAAACTATTTAACTAAGAGTTTAATCTAAAAGATAATGTTAAATTTGCAACCTAAACTTGTATAAAACCTATTGGTTGAGCGTATTTAGACCCATCACCACCTAATTCTCGAAATAAATTCATTTTGAGCCATTAAAAACCGAATATGATTGTATAATAAATTAATACTTTAATCTTGTCCTAAGGTGACCCTCACATCTCTTATAAAAGGGCACTTCCCCTTCTCTAAATTTCACACATCCAAAGCCATTTGGCTCTGACAAACCCTGACCAAGTCTCGTCTCAATGATCCTCAATTAATCCTAGAGTCCTTCCTTTGGTCATAAAGCCATCCTAAGGAGCCCTTTTGATCAAATCAAAAGGAAGAACCCAACGACGAGGTAAATATTTCATCACCTCTTTCAAGTTCTTTTCTTCTTCCACTTCCACTTTATTTGTTCTTTACATTCTAAAATAATAAATCCAGTATTTTATATATTCTTTTATGTTATTATAAAAATGGTACAACTATTTTCATTACTCTATCCATCCTATAAATGACAAAGTCACCATACGTGTGTACGTACAGATTACCGTATCCATGTCGTGGTGTAGTTTTTTATTCAAACACTTCATTATTTGGATGGGTATAATAATGAGTATAACTAATGTAAATAATAAATATAAAATGGTAATGATTCAATATATATGATATACCACCAAATTATATACGATTTCACCATCAATATAATGATATTTTTCGCTCGTACGTACGTACAGATTACCGTCTCCACGACGCGATGAGATTAATTTCCACGTTCAACATTCAACAATGATTGTAAAAATATATATATCATTAATAAGTATGTAATATATGAAATAATTATTCTACTATGTATATATATATTTTATGTACTTACATATATATTATTCACTTAGTTCTGTTTAATACGATATGAAAATGGAAACAATGTTTATTCGTACGTACGACCTATCGTCTCCATAAGCGGTGTTTTTCATTTCATATATATGTCTATTATACATATTTATGTTAAAAATATATATTTGATATGTAAATCATGTTTTATATTCTGGAAGTATTTAAACCATGATCTAAATGATACAATCAAGAATAACAAGTTAAACCACATACGATAAAGAAATTGATTATTACCCGAAATGTTAATCTAACTTGGAAATCATTATTAAATGGATAGTATAAAGTCATAAATTAATCATATATGATATAATAAATATTAATATGGTTCTGGTATTTTTTAATAACATACTATGGTTATTACAAAGAAGGCTAAACATACCCTCGAACAAAAAAAGTAAAAGGTAAGGGTTAATTCCTCAATCTCATTATTATCAGAGATTGTTTATGAGTAAGTATTTTTTGTGACATATTTGTCATAAATGTACATATTTCATAAATATGATTTCAAAATAAATCTTTTAGGGTTTTTTGTAAGGGAATCTTTAACTAGATCATCTTTTTAAATGGTTTAAATATTTATCCTTCTAAATCAATCTCATTAATGTCTATGTTTTCAAAATGGGTTTTAAGGATTTATTTATATGGACATGAATTATTTTAAAATGTTAATTCCTTTAAAAAGTTTTAAATTGGTATGGGAAACTTTGATTCAAAAATGCTTTTAAATACATTCCTTTCTAAATTGTTTAACTTTTAAATGTTTACATGAAAAGGGATATTTCTCTCAAAGGGTTTTACAAATAATTTTCATCTATTTCAACATCATTTGATGGATTTTAAACTTGTTAGAAGTTGATTTATTATGATAAAAATATTCTATATTGTATTTATGTTTTTGTGATATGTTTGACTGTGGATGTGTTATTTTTACACCATTTGTGGTTCATGAATAAATTATTGACATTTCGTATGTTAGTTTTTATACGAATGTTTATGTTATGTTGAAACCTTTTCATATGAGGATTGTATTGGACTTATTAAGTGACGAGTAGAGCCCACTATAGCTCCTCGATGCATCGGTAGGTCTCATGAGAAAATTCTATGTGGAATTGGATGAGGCCTTTCCAAAATTTATATATGGTTTTGGCTGAGGGCTTAATCATTTTTAGACGTCTTGCCTGAGGCCTTGACAAAATGGTTCAGAATGTCTGGCATTATAAATTCCCTCATTATGAAAATAATATTGATGTTTCATGTGGTTATTTGACTAGTATAATACCCATGACTATGTTTTATTATGGAATTATTTACTCCACTCATATTCCTGCAATAAAGTATTCATGTTTATTATTGTAATGTCATGTGTTTTAAATTATTCACCATGCCTAATGTTTATGTTATCCTCCACTGTATTACATACACTTACTGAGTATTTGAGCTCACCGATTTCTTATGTTTCATTTTCCCAGGATTCCAAGAAGTGTTTTATGAATGATAAGCAGGGTTAACCTAGGGGATTAATGGAATTCACAAAGGATCATTTATGTTATGTTTTATTTTCTAATGTGTAATGTAATGTTCATTTATGTAATCTAATTTACAGGACTGATAAAATGATAGGTCTTTTGGGACTGGATTACTTGTAATAATGCCAATGTATTAAAAATATGCACCGACTCTGGGCTTATGGGGTTAGGGAATTACACTTATGCTCATGTTATTATTATGTAACCTTAATGTTTACCCTTAATGAGCATCTGAGCTCAAAAATTCTTATGTTACCTTTCCCTAGGTCATTAATAATGATTTTAAGTAGGCGTGCTAAAGGTTAAGATATTTATGGGAGATTTTGAATATCTTTCACCAAATTAGTTAAATGTGTTCCATGATTCCATTTTCACTAAACTGATAAGGTTTTTAGGTGTGTGTTTTTATAATTTATGAAATGTTATGAAAAAAAGATTTAATATCAATGTATAAAAAGCCTATGTGATAATATTTGGTATCAGAAAAATTGTTTAGTAAAAATTATGAAACTAGGATGAGAAAACATTAGTGATATCCCTAGAGATATTTATAAGGATATGTCTTGGGATGTCTCTAAGGATATGAATAAGGTTTAATAGATTTAAAAGTAGGTGTTATGATTTAGGCATGCTATAAATAAATTTTAATTATTATGTGTTTTTTATATGATAATTTTTTCTTGGACAATTCTTTTTTGTCTTATTAAATAGTGGTAACTTGATAGAACAAGGTTAACATTTTATGTTTAATATATGTAAGGTGTAGTAATTATGAAAATCAATGGAATAAGTGAAAATATATTATAGATAATCAAGAAGTTGGTATAGGTATTAGTTATACTTTGGAGGATTAAGAGACTTGAAATGACATTTGAAAGGTATGTGATGTTCTAAAATAATGGTTCACATTAAAAGTAAGAAATTATGATTAGATTAAGGTTACGTAAACTTAATACATGATTCATATTTCATATTCTAGTAAAGAATAAGATGATAAAACATGATTAATGGTTTAGGAATAAAATTAGATGATTTAATTGTATATGTTTTTGTATTCAAAGATTTATTTTATAGGAATCATGAAATAAATAATTATTTTCAGTATTTTTTTCACTATGTTTTGAATATGATATATTTAATTGTGCTGAAGATTTATAAAAGTAGTTTAATGAAACAAAATTATTCATGGAAACATAATATTAAGGGAAATATAACCATTAATATGTTTCTAATATTGAGATAATTATTTTTGGATATGGAAATGTTGAATATCAATAAGTAAATTGGATAGTACTAAATACCTTGTACCTGATTAAGGACTTGTTGACTAAGTGGTTTATGCTATCAAGATTAGATTTTATGACATTTTTATCCTTATTGAATATATATAATAATGATTGGATTAATAATTAATTAATTTTCTCAACAAGTATTTATTATAATTACCATTATTCAAGAGAATACTTGATTAAGGTATTCAAATGTTTGGTATGTGAAAAATAAGAGACACTTTATGATATTCAGAGGATCAATGCTAACCGGTTTTTGAGAATTTGGCGACCTTATTTATAATGTTTTGGACTTTAATCTTTCATAATGGATATAAGAAAAACAATTTATGGAAACTTTTATGTTCATGTTTGAAGGAAATTGTATAGATTAACGTATTATCTCTCTTTATGAGGACTTATGCATATTTGATAATTTTTTCAGTCCATTTTTATGATATGGATAAATGGAATGACCTATCATTATATTTATAAATCTAATGATCTTCTAAAACATAAAAAATGAAAAAATAACCTTAATTTAATGGAATAATAGATTAAGTGTAAATTGATCAATGCACAAAAGGGAAGAGATTATTTTGAATTCAAGTAAGTATATATTCATAGAGAAATTGTTCACCTCTAGGGAAAATAATCTTGAAATAAAACGTTTTCTTCTTATCATTATTTTTTTATGATATCAGTGAACTTTTTCAAGCCTCTTTGGTTTATGGATTTGTGAATGTTAAATTTATCTTAAACATGTTAACTATCACTATCCATCATAACTAGATAGTTAGATTTATCTTCTATGTCATTTTTTAACTTTCCACCTATGTTCGCCTATGCAGAAAACTAGTTATGTATTAATTTTGGTACAAGTTATGTTTCCAAATTTATCTTATTAAAGAGAGTTTTAGTGCTAATTTTTATAATTTCAGAACATTCAATTATTAACCCTTTGACAAACCATATGAATTTTGAGAGTGAAATTAATTTTAAGTGGGGGTAGAATGTAACACCACGAGGTTTTGTGAAATATTATTTTTTGAATCTATTTAATATTTAATATATTTTTAATTATACAAAATACTAAATATAGATTTTTTTATACGCAACACTAACACAATATTTATCAACAAAAAAACTTGTATTTTCTTGTTATATATACAACACTATTCTTGTATGGTATTACACACACCATAGAGTTAATTTTACAGATTGCATTACCTAAAAGATTATGTTTAACTGGAAAACATATTATTATAATAATATAATTTATTGTTGTAATACATAACATAGAAGTTAAATTAGAGGTTATGAATAGTAATAAATAACTTATAAAAATATCATGTCAATAATATGAATTTTTGGCAACCGATTAATTAGAAATGAAAATATGTACTAATTAATTATAAAGAAAATAATTATATTTTTGTGATCCCAAGTCAGTTATCCTTAATAAATTAAATTAAATACATTTATTGAATGAAATTAATGATATATATATATATATATATATTATTCAATTAAATATTTTTTATATTCATCTAATAGAGTTTATTAATATAATATAAGAAAAACCCAATTTTATGCATAAACCCCTATATTTTTCCAAAGGGTAATTTTAAAGCATTTTAATGGACAAACCTTTTTAAATATAATTTCTGAAAAATTTATATTTTTTTATATAAAAAATAAAATTATTATTTAAAGTATGGATATCATAATTTATATTTTTTAAACTTTTGTTATTTTTATGATAAATTTCATGTTTTTAGGAATATTGAGAAATACAGAATTTTAATTGAAAATAGATTTTTCATCACATCAATTCATAGTTTTTCATTTTATTTTTTATTATAATAAATTATTATATCTATTTTTTATCATTAAATACAATTTAGTTCATTGGAATCAATTTTACATTGAATTTGGATATGAAAACATATCAATTTTTGGGACGTTTCCCACCTTAAAAACCGATTTTCTCTTTCCATTAATGGGATTAGTTTTAAATTTATTTCTCAAATTGATGTGTTTGAAATTATGAAAAATGGATTTTATATTTTTAATCATAATTTTTAAACTTATTAAATATTTCAATTTTAATTTGGGACAATAATAATAATAACTTTAATAATTTTTATTACCACGATTAATGGTAAATCTGCTAATTAAGGGTGGAAGTAACAATATAAATATTAATAAACAAAAATTAAACATTAAAATATTTTATTTGATGAATTTAATTCTACCCTTAACACAAAATTATATAAATTTAATAATTTAATGCATATTTTTCTTGGAAAATGACTTAAATATTATTTAACACTATGGGAGTGAAAAAATAACACACTCTTACTTTTAATACATATAAATTTTTTATTATAGTGTTAAATATATGATATTATTGACTATAGGTATTATTATTCAATATATAATTTTTATCTACATCATATAAATTTATTTAAAATTTTTACTAAATAAATAAACATTATAAATAATTTCAAAATAACGATGATGTAGTTATTCACTTAATGAAACAATCGATTTAATGATTTTATAAATATTAAAATAACAATAATTTCGATTACTTATGGTGATACAGTAGTTATATGGGAAAATATGCCTTTCATGGGTGTATTAAGTGTTTTTTTTCGAATTAACATTACTGGATTGATTTTATTAAAATCAATGTTATGGACAGTTTCAAAATCGATACGTGGGATTTTTTTATGAATATGACATTTTATTTTTTTAATTAAAAAATAATTAAAATAATGAAAAATAAAAAATGTGAGAAATAATTAACTAAATTATTATAAATTTACCTTTTATGGTTCCATTGACAATTAATAAGTAAATATGTCTGCCTTTTAAATTGGAAATATCTTTACCGTAGTTAAAATTAAAATAGATTAACTAAGGATTAATAAAAATGATATTGTTAAAAATTATAAAAAAACTGGTATAAAATATAGTGGTTGAGGTAATTACACCCTACACCACATTATATTTGAATTCATCTCTATTTTTAGGTATTTTGATTGATATTTAATTTATTATAATTTAATATCTTGAGAAATCCAAAAAGTTCCCCTCACATCCATTATGAAAGACACCTCATACCTCATCCCATTTAACTACTTTTAGCCTACTTTATCATCCAATAATATTAAAAAACATTCTTCTACACATCCCTATCCACATTCTATAAGGGCTTGTCTTTCCAAAAGACCAACTCTAGTGTTATTTAGTGGGGTTCAAAAAGAGCTATTTTGAAGAAAATGAAATCACTCTAACCAATCACTCTCTTTTTCTACTCTTTTATACCTCATATAAATATATTATATATAACTTAAAATAATAAATTGAAAATACTAATAAAATAAACTTGATTATGAATAGTAAAAAAACATTATGAATCCCCTTACACATCAAACAGAAAATTAAATTATTACTCATGCGTACCTATGACTTACTATATCCACATAAAGATACAAATAATTTTCCATAACCATATTTTATGAGAAGGATTTATGAATATTTTAATGTTTATATGTTATATTTATTACATAATTATAATTATTGAATTTTATATAAGTCGTTCGTTTGTAAGTATGCCTTACCATATCCACGATGATATGTGATTCGTTTTTCAACTATATTTTACGTAGATAGTAATATAATTGACATTAAAAATATATACAATATACTTAACATAAAAATTATTCTGCAGTTATAATAAATAATATGAATTTATTTCTGTTAAAATGATAAGAAAATTAAAACAATGTTTGTGTGTATGTATGATATTCCATCTCAATGAATGGTGTATTTGATTTTCTATCTCTAACATTTAGGAATATATGTTAATAAATATATAATTAAAATATATTTATGATATTAATATCATTAATATAATAATTTAGGTGATGATATCATGATCTTTGTAAGAAGACCAAGGATAATAAGTCAAAACATGAATGGAAAACAAAGCAGTTATTACCTGAAACATAACATTAAGATGGGATTATTTATTAGAGATCAATATAAAGATATAAGTAAATAATATACACTTTTATAAATATATGAATATTATTTTTTAGAAAAAGTATAAGAAATTTATATTTATTATACATTATGTTTGATCATATACCAAGGATGTTGAGACATATGGTAGGGGATTTATGTCTCACTTTAATTTCTGTGGGACACATTACTTGTACAGTGCTCATTTCTTATATGTGGTGTATGTAATACCCATGAAAGTATTATATGGGTATTATATATAATGTTATAGTAATTTAATATCTTTATAATCTTCATTGTTTCATGGGGCATACAATTCTAATGATTATAAAGTGATGATTATTTATTTCACAATCTCAATAATATTTGGGATTGTTTTGTTTTAAGTCTCTATTGGGGAATATTTATATTCCATGTCCATGTTTTTTAAATATGTTTTCATTTTTTTTATTATTCTCCCATGTATGTTAAAATTCATTTTTACCCATTTTTTACTTTTTACTACATGTATTGAAAATAATCTTTTTCTTTGTTTTCCAAATGAGGTACTTTGTGAATTTTTCATGAAAAGTATGAGAGGAATGTTTTTTTAAATTATATAGAGTGAATGGAATTTCTCTTCATCAGGAATCCATAATTTTTAGATGTTTCTTTTTACAATATTATGGTATTATATTAAATAATATGTTTTCTTAATAAAAGAAAACATTTTTAAAGTGCAAAAGATATTTTCCCCAAAAATTATTCTCAAGTGATCTCTCCATATTATTTTCCATCTAAGATAACATTATTTAATGTTACTTTTATTTTACTATCGATATAATTTAGTTCTACCATTCATATTCTATTTAATAGTTGTTTATGTTTATGATGAAATGATATTTATGAAACCCATTTCTTTCCGTGGGTTATATTATTATTGAATGATATTTATAAAATATATTTTATTTGATGTGTTCTGATATGATGTATGATTTATCTTCTTGTGGAACACTTATGTATTGTTTTCATTTTCTTATGGGTAGGACCTATGTCTCCCTCCAATAAATTATGTAATTATTAATGTTATATGTGATCAAAAGGCTACATAATAAGTCATCCTAATCCCACAACAAGAGTGTACACAGGAGGTCACCTTATGCTAGTAACAAAAGGGTATATTGGAGGTCATCCTAAGCCCAAAACAAAATGGTACATGGGATTCCATCTAAGTGATGCAACATTGTGGTACATGGGAGGTAATATTATGCCTGAAATTAGAAGGTACACATGGGTCCATCCAAAATCTAAAGTAGATACATGGGGTGATTAACCCAAGAAAAACATAATATTAATTTCTTGGTAATAATCATTGACATAAGATATTTTAAGCATAAGTGTATACCACAATTTCTATGTATAATTCCATTTTTATAATTGCATGGTTCATTTGTTTAAAATTATTATGATTCATCTCTTATGATCTTTCAATATTTATTCCAGGACTCATGTATATGATCCAAAATATGATGGGTATGGTATTATAATTTTATGATCATGTTTTCACACCCTTATGCTCATGTTATGCTTATGTAACTTCCATGTTTACCCTTACCGAGCATCTAGATCATCCCTTATATTATTTACATTCCTCATGTTATATACATAGGTTTTGAGTAGGTGTTGCAAAGGGGAAGATATTAATGAGATATTTTGAATATCTTTAACCAAATTAGAAGAATGTGTTCCATGTTTCCAATGGCACTAAACTAATACAGTCTTTGGGTTTGTTTTATATGATTAATTAATTTTTTCACAAAATAATTTAACATCTATTTATAAAAATCATGATTCATTATATATTATTATTGTTTCAGATATATTTTCATGGAACCTATTTCTATTCTATAAATAAACCTTGAAATGAAATGATAGTGGTTATTGCTATTTTGAAAAGTGAATGATTTTTTTTCATTCTATGTTAATTTTTCATATATAGGGATTATTGGTGGGTGGTTATATTATAAAACAAGCATGGGAGGTTTTTCTATAAACAAAGGAATGGTGGTATATTATAGTCCTATAATTAATTAGGTAAAAAATAAATAAATATATCATATGTTTCTCTTGTGAGTAAGATGGATTAATCATTTAATATATACTACTACAAATTGATGGTGTTAATTATTTTACATTTATACTATAAGAATTTTGGAATTATCATATTTGGTGATTCCATGATGAATGTTTTATCTTCCAAGTAACCTATTTGTTTTCATTATTATTTTATTGAGATCTAATGTGTCGTTTTCTCAAGGAATGTTTTCACATCGATCCAAATTATAGCTTTATGTGACTCTTGTTTTATATTGGAGATTTATTAAATGTATCATGGTTTTTGATCGATGATTTTATGTGTATGGATTCCTATATTTCATGTTCACACTCTTTAATTATGTTATTATAAACATATACTAAATTATTAAATTAAATAGTTAATTATTATTTTTATCCTTAATGAATACTTGATCTCATAATATTTTGGTTTTATATTTACTTAATTATGAAGAATTATGTAAAATTAATTATTTATTTAAAGTAGTATTGTGTAACAAATTTTACCTTAAATGTTGAAGATTTTTTATGGATTAATTAAATATGGTTATTCTTTGAAAAATTCTCAATTAAATATATGGTTATTATTTTGTAATAGTTTTTCTAAATTATATAATTTTATAATCCAAAAATGCACATGTGTATGCATGTGATCCAATATTTCCATTTGATGTTGTGATTTTTGGATAGGTGAAATTAGATCACATTTATCAATATATATTGGAAATATTTTTTTAAAATTATTATTAAAGGATTAAATTTTTTAAAAATATGAAATTCAAATTCAATCCACTTCCCCTCCTTGTATTGAACCCAAACATGTCTGGTGTAATGAACCCACATGGTCAAATATACCATCCACATCAATATTGTATGATCCAATTGCACAACCATCCATCTCATGTAGTATTATGTTGTGTAAGTAAAACATGTGTGAACCCCCTACATGATACACTAGTGTGAGTGAATTTTTTGGAAAAAAACCCTTTACCCAGGGTCCAATTATTCCGTATAAATTAGACACTTAGACTCTTCCTATGACATTACATGTAGATGAAGAGACCAAATGATAATTTTCTCATCCAATTATCTGACCAAAGTCCTCAAAACACTCAATAATTGTTTCAAGGATTAAAAAAATATTATGTAATTAGGCATATTCAATGAATTAGAGTTCCTAAATGTTATAAAATACTATGGACCTACATAAATAACCAACCCTTGATAGTTAAAAAAACTAGTGATAATGTCCATTTATTTCTCAAAAAAATAGGAACCAATATTCCAAGAGTTCCTAAGGCAACACTAAGGGGACAATTAAAGGTCTCACATAAGTGTTGTTTCCAGGTTACTTATAGCCTATGAATTTAGTCCCATCTCTTAAAATTACAAAATAATTGTGGAACCCCCAACACACTAAAGTATCATTTTGGTGGGATTCATTCTGGATTTCACATGTTTCACCTAGATCAAGAACTATCTGTCTCTACCATGTGTCACCTGGGAGAGGTTCAAACCAACTTTCCTAGTTATCATATGGGAGAAAAACCCCCCATGCCCTATGTCATCTCTCATACAACCAATGATATGTTAACCTTTTATAGAATCATCTTTCTTGAATGGTACTAGATTGAATCATCTAATGATGACATTAGACATTCATGATCATCGAATAATATGGACCAACACATACCCCATTTTCTTGTGTATTCACTCGGTAAAGTATTTCCCCTAATTATCCAACCTAATTTGTTGGGTACTTTGGGTGTTTTTAATTGTGAATCCCCTCAATAATGTAGAACCAAACCATTTTTGAATTTAGAGGGACCTCCTCATTTCCATAAGTGAAGGGAACTACTTTTTTTTATTTGATGAATGTTAGTGTTGTATCCTTCTCTCCGAATAAATGAAATAATGAACTGGGTATCCCTCATATGGTAATCCCCTAGAAATTATTTCA
Organism: Viscum album; assembly: GCA_963277665.1. Lineage (NCBI taxonomy): Eukaryota > Viridiplantae > Streptophyta > Magnoliopsida > Santalales > Viscaceae > Viscum > Viscum album. Next base: position 629,858,467 of record OY728146.1, read on the forward strand.
ATACATCTATAGTATTTTTATATCATCACTTATCCACTGGTGGATGATTATGATTATTCAATGTTCCAGATATTCCACTTTATATGGTTTCTCACATCGAGCATGCCTCATGCTGGATTAGAGGTCAGTGGAGATCATATTAATATAATAATAAAATATTATTAGTTGGGCCTCCCTTGTAGGTTTATTCCCCAACAAATCTGAACTATTTGATAATTTATTATCATCCATATGGGATATGTATGAATCCTCTCATAGATTCTAAACCAGTATCCTCAATTATTCATCATCCTCACAAGACTATAATCATAATAATACTAAATCCACACCCATATGGGAAAATAATTTCTAGGGATAGTAATCTCAATCATATTACCTCTGTGAGAGTTTTATTTTTAGAGATATTTTCCTTTTAATATATACATATTCCCATCGATCCATATTCCCCAGGGGTTTATTTGATAAGGGATGCTCATGAATAACTCCCATAATAAATATTTCTATACACTTTCCACCTACATGTCCTTACCACATGATGTAAAATTACATGATTTGGTCCTTATGAAATGAATATAAAATATATGATGTGTCCTTTTATGTGTCATTAAACCACATGGGTTCTAGTTCCTTTAATGGGGATATATAAAAGGCCCTCCTCATGCACCTGATCTCAACATCAAAACTCTAGTCACCACCATAGAAAATAATAAAATATATTGTGGAAAATTATGAGGATTTAAATAAAATCTATTTAAATAAAATAATAAAATATTTGATAGATTTATGGGATGGATAACCTATGATACATATAGATGGATCTCATAATGAAGATCCTTGGATACATATTTATGGTTTCATTGATATAATACATTTAATATATATAGATGGTTAATTCCATATATATATATATGTGATTTGTTGCCTATAAAATGGATGATCAAAATTATTTTATGTTTTAAAAATGATTCAAATTTATGATATAAATATATAATAGGGTATCATGTAAGGAAACAATTCCCCATAAAATGTCTATGATGACCAAACTTCCTATCCTCTCAACCCATGTGAATCTTTAATAATCATATGAAAATACTAGATGACCACATTACACTTGAAAGAAAGCCCATATCATACATTTATAGACCATGGGGTGATTTTTTTCATGAATAATATTAATTGGAAACTAAGTTCAAAAAAGGGTTCATGAAACAAAAATGGTGAAAACAATTTGAATCCTTTCATTAAGAAAAACAAATCTATCATGTAACTGTTAATAACTTTTGTAATTCTACAAAATGGAATGTCCAAAACATAGAACCTTTCAACTAATAGATTACATGCATGTTTGTTTATCTATAATGATATAGTGATGAGTAATTTTAACTCATAAGTGTAATGAAACTGTAAGTAATTTTTAAGGAAATATATTCAATCAAAATGGGTCCCTACCATCTGAAAAAACATATTTATTAGGTGTCACACAAGATGGGTCCTCATCTGGCTAGAGGATACCATCACCATATTAGTGTCTACAAAAATAGAAATCAAACACATCAGTTCAGTAGTAACACCTCAATGGTAATATACCAATCTTGGATTCCCTATATGAATCCCCTTATTACATGAAGCCCTACCATCCATCCACCAAATAATGGTTGGTGGTAGATAAACAAATGAAACTCTTCACTATATCAAAACATTTTGAGAGACATTCTTCCAATATAAAAAAACAAATCTTACATTACATTATTAAGAAAGATAAACATGTATCAATGGGCCTTATTTTAGTATCATATGATTCACTAAAAAGGGATCCTAATAGAAACATCCTCCACCAATTTTGTGCAACATCAAACCCATATCTTTCTAAGGATTTATAAATATGGGCCTTGTATTAGGTGACACATACCTAAGAACCCCAAATAGCCTACTATGGATAGAATATGAAAACAATAAGGATGGGGAACATATTTAAATTCTCTCAAAAAAATATGTTGTTGAAATTATATAGTGGAATATTATAAGAATGTACAGATACATTCCCTCCCCCAAAAAGCCTATGATCACATTCTAGTAGTATCCATAGAAACCTAATGACAAACCTCAACAACAAATAAGGGGAAAACCCATATCTCTTACCCTACATACAATTACTATCATAATATCTCAACATGATATGGTTGATCATTGCACAGATATATCCATTCACAAAAAAGGAATATATTCCTATTCCTTTAATATAAGTTAGCCATTGCATCTTTGAAAATATGTAGGGACATGCATTGATCCATTCCTACATTCTACCAACCATCTGAGATATATTGTATAACACCCCATTCTTCCATGGTACACTTCTCTTCGAATAATACAGTAGCCTGTGTTGTACGCAACTTCGAGTTCTAACACACCACAACCAATCAAATTAGACCTTATAAATAGTAATACATACTTTTTAAAATTTTATAAATTTTATCTGTCAAAATGGAATTCATTTTTGGATTCGGAATATCGAAATTAGATTAAGGTTAATTTTTGGTATTTTTCTAAAAACATTCAATTTTTGATGAATAGTGAAAAACCCTGAGTCATTGTTTAAAACTGACTTTTTATTTAAATACTTATTTATTTTATTTCAAATTAATTTAGGTCACAATAGATACATAATATCTATATATGTTAAATGTAATTCATTTGAGTTATTTTATAATAATTTTAGATATATAAATATTTTATTGAACTTTTTACCGTCTTTTACCTACCTCCTAGGTGTATTTGAAAATTTACATAAATCTTAATTTTACCACTTATGTGAGTTGACTTTCAAAAATATGAGAGACACGGTTAATATCAAGGAGTGAAATGTGGTGTAATAAGATAAAAATAATTTTTTGGTGAATAGTAACTTTTTACTTTTATTTACCACAGTTAAAAGTATATAGGGGAATTAAGGGTAAAAATGATATTATTATTACACTAACACATGTAATAATTCTATAGGATAAGTATATATACACCAAATAAACCTTAGGAATAAAATATAAACCTCTTTGGTCCACTTGAATTAGATTAGAACATTTATTATTATTTAATTCAAAGCAGAGTTAAAAGAGTTAAAATCAATGTTTAATAACTAAAACATTTTTAATATAGGGGTTCACATAAGATAAATTAGACTATAACTATTCATTAGAAGTATAAAACAATTTACTACATAATTTTATTTTATTTATATTTTTTATATATAATATAATTTAATTTATTTATGACACAATGATGATGTTGTAATTACCTAATTAATGAAATATTAAAATAAATGATATTATAAATATCTAAATAAATGTAATTTGAGACTTTTTATGAATTAAACTAATTATATAGGTTACTATAACATATTAGGGTTGGTTAGATGAATTTTGTTCGAAGTAATAATGCTGTTATGAATTTAGAAAAAACAAAATACCAAATAGTGTCAAAATTGACATAAAAGAGTTTTTTAAAAAAATATTATATTATTAATTGATATTATATTCGTAAAAATATAAGGATCGGCCAAAAGAATTATATAATTATAGTTTTATCATTAATGAACCACTTGGGGTTTTCTTGGAAGTATATAGTAACATTATTAACCATTTAATATAAAAATACAAAGAGACATGATAAATGTTAAACTATTTAACTAAGAGTTAAATCTAAACGATAAGGTTAATATAGTGACTCAAACCTGTATAAAACCTATTTTTTGAGTGGTTTTAGACCAATACTCACCTTATAATTTAAATAATCTACTTTTGAGGCATTAGAAATTAAATTATTTTATTATAAAATAATATTTCCTGCTATTCCTAAGGTGCTCCTCACTCCATTATAAAAGGGCACCCCCGCTTCTCTCTAATTCATAGCTTCAAATCCATTTGGCTCGGACAAACCCTACACATATACCCTATAAAATGTCTTCAATGCATCATAGAGGCCTTAATTTAGTTAGAAAGCCAACCTATGGAGCCATTTTGATGAAATCAAAAGGAAGAACCCGAAGAAGAGGTAAATATTTCATCACCTCTTTCATGTTCCTTTCTTCTTCCACTTCCTCTTTCATTGTTGTTTCCATTCTAAAATAAAAACTCCAATATATTTTATATAGTGTGATTTTATTATAAATATGGTACATCCATATTAATTATTCTATCTATCCTTTGAATGACATGTCACCATACGTGCGTAAGTACGACTTATCGTCTCCACGTCGTGGTGTAATTGTTATTCAATACATTATTATTTGGATGGGTATAATAATGATGTGTAATTGATGTAAATAATAAATATAACATTATAATGATTCTCTATATATGATATAAAATCGAATCTTATATTATTTAAGTATCAAAAGAATGATATTGTCACTCATGCATACATACGGATTACCGTCTCCACGAACGCGATGAGATTCATTCCCCATCGTATCCATTCAAGAATAATTTTCATTAGATGATTAAAAATAATGTTTAATGACTTAATATCATTCTGAATATGAATAGGATACTTTCTATCTGTAACAAACATTACTTATGTAACATATCATATAAAGGAAAACGAATCAGTTAACACCCGAAACGACGATAATACATAGATATTATTAACAAAGCAATGTTAAAAGATCATATATGATATAATATTAATTTATATAATTATTGTATAATTTAATAACAATTATTTAACTATTATATAGGATCTTAACCTAACCTCTACCAAGGAAAAGTACAAGGTAAGGGTTAATTCTTCAATCTCATCATTATCCGAGGGTGTTATACTTAAGTATCTACTGGGACCTCTTTATCCTCCACATCCGTGTTTTATAAAAAATGTATTTCAAAACATTTTTACTATTTACTAGACTATTGAATAAATTCATTTATACCCTTGTTTTACTTTTTATAAGATGTTTTTGAAAGGAATGTTTCCGTCATTTTTCTAAGCAAGGTACTTTATGACCTTTTTGAAAAAATTAAGGTAAGAATGTTTTTTATCTTATACAGCAGGTGTGGGTATTTTCCACCGTTATAACTTCGTCGAAGATTCCCTTACAAGCTTATAGAAATATTTTCAAAATAATTTTTTTCTTTATAATTATTTGACTCTTAATAGATTTCAAAATAGAAAGAGATATTTCTCTAAAAAAGGTTTTGATTTCATCTATGTCAACATTCTTTAATGGATTTTATGTTTATTTGAAGTTGATTTATTATGATACAAAACTCCCATATTATATTGAATGTTTTGTGATATGTTTGAACATGGATGTGACATTTTTATACCATTAATGGTTTATGGATAATGTATTGACATTTTTTATACCAGTATTAATAAAAACCTTTATGTTATGTTTAAACCTTTTCATATAAGGAATGCATTGGACTTAGTAAGTGACAGGTGGAGCCCGCTATAGCTCCCTGGTCCATCTGTAGATCTCATGAGACAAAATAGTGTCTTGTCACAAGTCATTGACAAAATATTATATGTATTCTTGTCACAATTCCTTGAATATGTTGTTATGAAAGTCTGGCATTATGCATTCCATCATTATGAAAGTGGCTATTGATATTTCATGTGATTATTCGACTAGTAGAATATCCATGTGAGTAAGTAAATGGAATTATTTTGATTTATATTTTCCATATTATGATGAAGTTTATATTGAAAAGGATTTTGTTTTAGTTCTATACATTGCCTTAAATATTTATGGTTATTTATGAAAGTTGTTGTTATATTTTTATCCTTACTGAGCATCTAAGCTCACCCATTTTTATGTTTTATCATTCCCAGGATGAGAAGAGGTATATTATGACCGACCTGTAGGGATAGTCTATGGGATCTCAGTGTTATATATGGAAACAATGTTTTTGTAGTTTTCTATTTTATAATGTAATGTAAACCTTATGAATGTGTCTAGTACATCCAATGCTACTAAACTAATCGGTCATTTGAGACGTGATCTTTTCTGATCATGCCAATGTTACATAATAATGCACTTACTCTGGGTTTCTGGGGTCGGGGCATCACATAATGACTGTAGTGGAAGTGGTTAGTGTTTAGGCATAAAACCCCTCCACCACAATTGAAGTTGTCCATAAACAAAATATCAAGTACGAGTAGACACATATTCCTCCCCCCATATAGATGGGTCTTCATAAAAATTTTATAATAAATGGATAAAAGGATCGGAAATGTACCATTATTCCAATTGTAAATCATCTGTCCATACTAGTGATTTATCCATATTATCCATATATTTCAATATAAACACCTATATTTTGTTTTGAAAATTCCAGCAATCGGATATGGGGTTCTTAAGAAGTCTCCCATATATGAAATTCATTTTCTAGATCACGTGACTCTAACTAGGCAAAGGATAACGTCTAAAAATAAGTCTTTCGAAAGGTTATTTTTCATCTTAAGCAAAAACCCACAACCTTGATCAACTGAAGGTTGGTTTTATTGATTCCATCTAACAACTATCAGTGGTGTCCCATGATTTTATTTATTTTTTACCATGTTACAAAAGAAAAAATATTTGTTTTGATAGTCCTCCTCGCAACATTGTTACCCATAACTCTGGAGAACCTCCCAAGATATTTTCCATGAAGGATTACTCTAGGGTCTTAAATTGATTGATCATGAGAACTGATCTATTAATGAGGGATAAAAAACCCTCCCATTAGTTATAAGATCAAACAAAAGAAGTAAACCCCTTCCTATAATTTTATCTGATGGTCCTCCCAATGGTATACACTATAGAATTTCTCCCTAATGTTGGATCTTATTCAATGATGGAAGTCCTCTAATGAATGAAATTAATTACAAAGGTCCTCTCTGTAGTGGTATTATATTTTAATAAGATGCTCATCCCCTTCTTGAATCAATTGTGATAAATCCCTCATATCGTGAGGTTATTATAAAGATGAGGTCATCCATCATTGACACCTTATATTTGACAAGTGATATTCTTTCTCAATCCAAACCTATCCCAAGGAAACCACCAATCTCTAAATCAACCGTGGATCATATACCTTCTAGAAAAATGGATTATATTCCTACCAATAACAATGTATATAATAAAGTTGTTTGGAAATTACCAATCTAGTTGGATCAATTAGAGGAATAACTTTTAGAATATGAGGGTACTATACTAATAATGAGGAAATAACTCACCAAAAATAACATAACAGTCATCTGTTAGACATTAGCCACTCCTTAGTATATCATTACATATATGTAAGTGGGAAATTTTATTCATGAAATTATTCAAAATATCATAATAAGTCTCTGTTACATGAAAGATAAATTCTTTCTTAATGATTGATATTAAAATCATGACACAAAAATAGAAAAAAATCACCATCAAATTGATCTATCCTCTATTTAAACTACATGATTCCTAGTATTTGGAAAAAATTATTATGGTCATTATTATGAATATCATAGTACTTTATCAAAGTTATATGAATTTATTTTTGATGCCCCATCCATCGTTCAAAATAACGGATGAGGTAAGCACTGAGAATTGAACTTTACCTCACTCCATGTTCAACTAATCCATCTAAAAATGAGATCATGTAATTTCATCACTTTAAAATAGATCTTAGAAGAAATATTTTCTCACAACAAAGGGAAATATCTGTATGATTTTTTCCTAATCAAATCTCAGAAACATAGCGCTTGAAGATGACGAGCTACTGAAATACACTTGCATAAAGTGTTTGAAAACATTGAGAATGATTCTTACATAATGGAAGATAATAATTGTATACCACTAATTCCTTATAAGGATAATAATTTTTGGGGTGACAATACATTGTACCTAGCTCTTTCTCACACAACCATGCACAATATGAATATATCACCCATAATAGATTCTCAAGGAAAATATTGGTGAAACCATATCCCATAGGGATATAGAATTTTCACCACAACAATATCATTTAAGGATGAGATATCAAGATTAAGGAGATCCATAGGTGGATAAAGTGGGACCCTATCCGGAAGGGAAGTGATCATTTTTACCTCAAACACCTACACAATGTAAATAAATAATTTCCCTTTTTAGAGGAGCTCTATAAAGTGAATATCCGTAGTTCATTCCATAATGTGACCCAAGATCCTTATTTCAAATGTATATGAATGCGTAATCTTGAGATTCACTTTGGTTAACCCATTGGCAACAGGCTCTAAGTGGATCCTAGATTTAAAGGATGATACAAAGTATAAGTTCCAGAAAAAGTGAACTATAAAGGGTAAAGCCTCTCTTAAAGTTCATGGATCATTTGAAATTTACCCTTAGACTAATATATCCTCTTATAATTCCTATTAAAATAATACACATACAATATATTATGCATTGATGACCAGTATTAGTGTTGAATTTGTTGTCCTAGGACCAACTGTTGTCAATTTTATTACACATTTATTTTATGTATTAAATATTACTAAAATATATCATTACATATTTATCATTTTCTTTATGAATCTATTGTAATAATTTCCTAGATTATATGTCACATTGATAAGGCCATAGAAGTTCCCTTCTGTGATGATAAAATCAAATTATGTGATGAAATTATTAAATAATGGTCTTTGGTTTATTATGTGTTGTGATGGTATACAGAGCAAATAGACATTCATTTGTGAGTACTAGAAAGTGGATGAACATTAATCTGATGAATTTCCCACATAGTAATCTCTTGGATTGGAGTTTATGAGAACAGACCCTCCAGATGGAATTATTAATGTTTTGGTGTCATCAAATATTCCTATTTGTGAGTTTTTATAATTGTCCTTCAACTATAATATTATCCTTATTTAATTTAATGACTGAAAAATGTAGATTTTCATATTAAAACCTTGATGAAATATATTCATGGTGATGTATGGAACATTTTTTTCATCATGATTGACATGTCATTAATAGATAAGTTGAGGATGTTTTTTACCTTCTACCTTAATGAAAGTTGATATCAAATCCATTTGGTTGGAATAGAACCATCTCCAAAAATTATATGGTCCTTGTGTAATGGATTGTTTACTTCACATAGTCAATTAATGATGTATCAAGCATATAAGTTAGTGACAAGAATGTGAAACCAACATGATGAGATATTATGATAATGTGATTATATTACACAACAATATTTTTCATGTGGCTATCATCATTGCAACATTGAGCTCATTATCTTGGGTTCCTTTGATTGTTTCTAGATAATAATCATATAACTTATACAATCCAACCCAATTCCAATGATAAAGAATCCAATAGGGTTGTGCACTAAGTGTTTCCAATGATCTTGATAAAATTATATTTAACATTAATTAATTGAATAAATTTTATTCTAATGAAGAAGAAATAATATTATTCAAATTTTATCAATAAAAAATATTTACTGTTTAAGTAACTATTTAAATTTAATATTTATTTGAGTGTTCCATAAATAAAATTGGAGTTCAAACAAACCAAGATCATGCCTTGTGGAAAATATTAATTAATAAGTTGGTTAAATTATATATTTTATTATGCAAGTTGGTGTATAGGAAAAAAAATTAAAATAAAAATATTATTATCTTCCATGGGGTTTATTAAAGGTTATGACATTTATTAATGACTGATGTACATTAACATACAATTTTACCCTAAGCCTAATGTTTATAAACTTAATGTTATTTCTATTGTGTATGGTGTATAACCCAAAAATTGAAAATACAGAATTGTTGTGAAGAATGAATTCCCTATCGAATCCTCCTTATATTTCCATCTAAATAATGAAAAATGAAAGAGATAATTATTTAAGATTAAAGGATGAGTGGTCAACACGAAGAACATTATGGAATCATTTTTCCATGCCAGCACCCAGAGATAAATTATTGTTAGTTTGGGATAATAGGATCATGTGTGGATAACTACTAGAGGGATTTGATCTGTGGATCCCCATAGTGAAATAAAATAATTTTTAATGGGTTATTTCAAATGGTCAACAGTCACATGTATTAAATATCATAATCATAGGTATAAATTTCTTCCAAATATAAATTAATTCATTGAAAATTTGATTTAAAAGTTCATAAATCATGGTTTCAGGTATTGAAATATAAAAATAAATGTTAATATATTACCCACCACTATAATCTCCTGCTATGTATAAAACCATCAAGTGGAGTCAGGGTTGTTACATTTAAATTTATAATTATTAATTTTACCGTTAAACCATAAACAATAATTGTTGAATTTCATTTCATATAATTCATTATTAAATTTTAATTAAAAAATTGTCCTCAATATATTAATCAAGTTTATTTTGTGATTCATTTTTTTAATTTTCTATGAATAGATAAATATTGACAGTTGATGCCATCAATAACTACATATTTTTGGTTAGTAATACAGCGTGAGACAATGTATAGTTAATGTAACATTATATACTCTTGTAGGTTCCACCTGGCTATTCTAAGGGATATAAAATATTAATCATAGTTATTATATGTGTTTTACACCATGTATTGACCAAAAAACCTAGAATATAGTTGTTGGATTACACACCTTGTATACGAAATACACATCATATAGTATATATGGGGTAGTACAGTAAATCATGAAATATATATGGTCATTATACATTGTCAAACCACTACGGGTATGACAACCTAGAGAATTTATAGTTTAATTTTTTTTATGTGGTGTAAATTGTGTTTAGTTCATCAATTCCCATTTATGACATACATGCTTAGTTATCAAGGAAAATGAAATTAGAGATAAATGGAATGTACTTCCGGGAACATGTTGTGCAGTCTCTCACTCGAGAATAGAAAAATTATTTTAATAGGTTTCATGGTAATATGACATTCAGACAACACGATGTGTTGTTGGCCTTTACACACCATGTGACACTACCGAGATACATGTTGGAGATCCAAGGAAGTATCTTTGGCCCATGATAAGGGGATATATAGAATGTATCTGGAATGTACATATTTTCCAGTCTATATGATTCAACACATCAAATACCCAAGCATGTGACCCAGATACACAACAATAGAGGTATATAGTGTGTAGCTAGATAATAAAAATTATGTTGTCTCCCAATTAAAATTAAAATTATACTTCATTAAATTGAGACTTGCAACATTTAGAACTATTATTTTTTATTTTCATATACAATTTTTGGAAAATCAATAACGGTTTAAAAAAATTTAATGATTATTTAATTTATTTTAATAAATATTCAACTATTAGTTTATTAATTTATTTTCAAATAAAATATTTAGGATGGTTATTACCTTGAGGGTTTGAATGGTAATTTTGATAAAAGGTAATTAAAAAATCAATTAATTATTTAAATTAATGACAGATCATTTATATTCATAAATAATGAATAGATAAGAAATGAATGTTATCCTTTTAATTTTTCATATACGTTGCATGTATGACCTTCATGATCTTCAAAAATACATGTGTATGTGTTGGTAGTTATATTTTAATTAATTTCATTAGTTTTCAATTATTTAATATTAATTTAATTGTGATTACTTGTGACTCATTACACCATACATTTTTATTTTGGACTTACATATCAATGGACATTTTTTTAATCCAAATCCATTAGTTCCCCTAAACTTAATCTGTGTTATAAATACATATAAGTAATGTAGTATCCCAAGGAGTGTGGAGACAGTTCAAGAAGGAACTGTTATAACACCAACATATGTAATATATAGGGGCACATGTGTAATGATGTAAATATTTCTAAGATAGAAATAAGTGTTAATTAACCTAGTTCAAATATTTATTTAATGCTCACTCATTAATGTTACTGTTTGATATGATAATGATCTTGTCACATAATTATTCATTTATTTTTTCTTATATGTAGTTATTTGTTTTAAGGATTCAGGAATATAGTCACATAAATTAATTAATTGGTGTGCAGTAAAATAAATTAAATAAATTATTTATAATTTAATGCCTTATCAAAAAATGATTAATTTATTATATAACATTCCCTTAATATTAAATATATATGAAAATCTTATAAGAAGATAATATTTATACATAATTAATTTAAATCCCATAACCAAATATAAAGTTAGACTAAGACTTCCATTACATTATTTTGAATGAAACTTTACTAATATGTATAATACATGTCCTATGTCTAGAAATTGAATTTTATCAAGGAATTATCATAATGGTCTTGGGAAGACATATCCACACTTATATTGAGTTTAATGAACAATGCTTGTTTAAATTTTTTTTACAGGAAAGTGTTAATAAAATCCAATTTAGGATTTATGAATGGGGGATTCTACTTAATAGATCAATGAACTAAAATCCCATTGTTTTCAATGCTTCCTACCTAATTACTTTCTTATGTTTTTTATGGCCAATTAATGGATCACAATGTAAAATAATTGGTATCCTTTCTAGTATAATGTTTTATTGACTATAAATTATGATTTCAATGGATATGGATATTGATACATGATAAAATAGTGTGATATTTAATTAATAAATGAAATTAATTTAGTGTCTCTCACTTTATTTGTAATCAAGAAAAAATAATAATAATCGACTCATTAATTTTAGAATAAAATGATATGATCATCATGCATATTAGTAATATGATCAATATTAGGGACGGAATACCTCCTCAATCGGAGTAACATCCAGTAGTAGTTTAGACACCATCAGATTGTTCTAAACCATGAAAAGAAATCATAGGTTCTAGAATATTCAATACCTGATCTGCTTATCAAATAATTAAGTGATTATTTTTTCAATGTCTATAAAAAAAATTTAGTCAAACATTTATTTTTTAATGTTTAATGATTTCATCTATGTCTAGTGAATTCATGTAGTATCACAAAAACATGGATGTGTATAGAATTCTTGATAACATGTTGGGTTTTTTCTAGGAGAGATATAGACATAAACATATTGATATCTCTAAAACACACTTTCATTGAATTCTTAGATAGGGTGAATGAGTGAAGCCTCACATAGTCAATCTAATTAGATAAATTTAGCTCCTATAGGTTATAGTGTTTAAATTCCGTAAATACCTAAGAATTGATCACATTCTTACATCACTCCATTAGAGATACTCATGTTATGTTAAATTTTTTAAAATGAATAACAATGGGAAGTATCTTTTGGAACATATTTATATCCTTTTCTATTTATATGAAGATATGATGTATGAAAATCCTCTATTCTTATGGCGATAAAACATTTAAAGAAAACTATGATCTCTAGGTCCAAATATTTTTCACACCATCACAAGAATAAAAAGATCAAGGAGTATAAAAGGGAATAGGATGATGTCTATTTCACATGTGGTAATAAGGGAAAATGAAAGAAAAACTGCACCCATACAAAAAAAAGGGAAATATTCAGGTGTGTTTGTTATTGAGTGAAATTCATATATTTATACAAAATGGGTATTAAATATAGCTTTTTGTTATCACATGTGTATATAAATACCAAAACCAAGTGGATTAAAAAAATCATTAACCGTAGTAAGATCTATGGGAATCCAATAAAGATAATCATATTATTGTATCTATTATAGACTACCACCTCATGTTTACAATCTGAGTGATCAATGTTTTATATGTTTGGTATTATGTTCCATCAGTAACCAAAAAAAGTATTTCTGCATCCATACATGATACAAATTGATTTATTTTAAAATATTTAATAAATTATTCTTATTTTATAAATATATATTCTTTTATGGTATGGAACATTTAAATAAGGGTCTTTATGTTTTTTATTACACCAAATATGTAATAAGAATTGATAACAAAGTTATTTCACAGGAATCATACCTTGGACTACTTTCTCATCACATCCTAGGTCATGTAAATGAAAAATTATGGATTAAATTGCATCAATATAGGTATTTAAACTATTTTCAACTAAAACCACTTGTTGTATATCTTACAAGTTTAAAATAAAAAATAAAAAAAGAATCATTTAGTGTGAATATGAAAGGGATAAATAACTTCTTGAATTAGTTCATAGAAATGTCTGTGGACCATTTCCCATTGATAGAATGGGTGGGTACTAATAATTAATAACATTTACTATCAATTTTTGTAAATATAGATATGTCTACTTAATGTGCAATAAGTCATATTATTTTTATATATTCATGGAATAAAATAATGAAATTGAGAACAATCTTGGTAAGAATATTATAAAGCTCAGCTCAGACTATGGTGGATAATATATTAATCAATACTTCATTGATTATTTATGAGAGTTTAAGATACTCTATTAAATATCTCCTCCTTATAAACATCAGTGAAATTGTGTAAGTGAAAGTAGGAAACAAAAACTGTTAGACATGGTGAGATCAATGAAGAGGTATGTGATTCTTTGAATATCCTTTTTGGGGATGTGTGTTAAAACCGTAATGTACCTTCTAATCCTGATTCCAACTAATGTGATAGATGATATACCATATCAAATATATAACGGAATGAAACATGTGTTATCTAACATACATGTGTGGTGCTATGATTTATTTTAAGGCCCCTTAATGTATTAAGATTTGTTCCGAAGTCATAATGTGTATCATTATATGATCTCGTAAAGAATAAAAGGGATATTACCTATATAATCATTCATACAAAAAGTTTTTGTTCAATAAATATGACCTAAACTTCAAAGGAATGATCTTATCTCTGAAATAGATAGTGGTGGAGAGATAGTAATTGATGTATTATTGGCTCAATATAAACAAGATTTTGTACAAGAACAAATTACACAATGCTTCATGGAAGAAGAGGTCATTCCAAAGACCCAAGTATTTTTTAATAGTTCAAGGGAGGTTATAGAATTTAAAAAGTATACTTTTTTGTTAACTGATGATTTTGATTAAATATTAGTATATAATAATGATCTTGTAACCAACAGGGAAACAGTAAGTGGCACATATGTTTTCATGTGGAAAAAAGCCATGAATTATGAAATGGGTTCTATGTACCAAAAACAAGTATCGATTTCAGTAGATCATATAGTGGATGTAAATTACATTGGTTGAAAATTGGAATTCAATAAGAAAAATGACATGGATGGACAATTCTTTACCTATAAGTAACGTCAATTTGCAAAAGTAATTAAACAGTATCAAGGATTTGACTATGATGAAACCATTTCTCCTATTGTAATGTTGAAATCCATCAAGAATTATTATTTATATTTATATGTACCATGAATATGGGATTTTTCAAATAGATGTCAAAACATACTTACAAATAAAGAACCTTCAGGGATATTTCTATATCACACATCCAGAAGGGTTTGGGACTCTAAATTATTAAAATAAGATATTTAAATTGAAAAAAATACATTTATGGATTAAAGAAAGAATATAGGCCATGGAAGATTAATTTTAATGATTCCATAACAGAACTTGTTTTCATAACTAATGAGTGTGAGGCTTGTTCGTAAAAACAATTTGGTGGGAGTAAAATAATTTTCTTAATAGTATACGTTAATCAAATATTACTCTATGGAAACGAAATACTAGTCTTATAGTCTGTTAAGGCATAGTTGAATAAATAATTGTCTATAATGGACTTCGGTAAGGGAGTATGTATTATTGGGATCAAGATCCATCATGATTTATGCTATAGGTTTCTCGACCTAAGTCACAGTACACATATTTACAAGATACCGAAGATATTCAGTGTGAACAAATCTAAGAGAGATTTTTTCAAGAAAAAAAATAAAATTTAACTTCTTTGGGAATGTGACATTATAAACAATTGAAAATAAATAATCTAGAAAGGATTATATATATATATATATATAATCTTGGGTCCACCATGTGGTCTATGGTATGATCTGGGTTGGATGTTTCCTATGCATCATGTGTTATAGTAAGAAATCAAGCTGACCCAGGTGGAAACTATTGGATGTAATTCGAGACTATCCTTATGTACATGTGGTAAACTATGGATAAGTAACTGGTTTATAGAGGATATGATGAACTATTCATCAGAAGATATAAAGATTCCAGTTTCCAAACTCATCTAGATGACATAAAGTCACAAAATGGATTCATATTAACTTTTAATAGAGGTTTTTTGAGACAAATGATTTCAATGTAGGCTGTATTCATCGATTATATAGTATAGTATGAGTATATTGAGGCTTAAAATATAGATGAAGAATGAAAATGGATATGAAACATCATCTAAGAGGATGACGTGGTACTTAGAAATAATGAACCTATCATACACTACTATGATAAAACTGCAGTGGTGGGTCTTGGAGAAGAGATAAGGCCATATACATAGATGAATCCCATATAACAGAAGTATAATCTATAGAGGGATCTTACTCAGACTCATTAGGTTGTAGTGAACTATATTTCCCGAAATAAAACATGGTAGGTCCATTGACTAAAACCTTAACAAAGATTAAATAGGATTATCATGTGAGGTATAGTGGAATGAAAGTCACAGGTAGTTGGTTGTAGTCTAAGTTGTAGGTTATTAGAAATGGTTTCCTGCCACAAAAGGTATTTTTTCAATTTTTTATAAATTTAGTTTAACGGTGACCGGTAACTATAGAAAAAAATTTCTAAATTTAAAAAAAATATCCACAACGTGGTACCCAAACATTCTAGATTACAATTAAAATTTTCAATTTTCAAACTTCAAGTGAAATCACAACCAAACCAATAACACACACCTCATTTCCACCTCATTTCAAACAATCAGATTGAGTCAAGAACCCTGACATCGTGCGTCTCCATCATTACGGTGAGACTGTCCACCAATGTCATCGTTGCCGACCCCGTCACTGTCTCACCACTTAACAACACCGACCTAACACTGCAATCCTCATTGACGATAATTGCCACACCAGTACGTCAGATATTTCCATCCACCATATCCAAGAGACATCACTCCCCAACAAACATTAAGAGACAGAAAATAGAAACTAGATGAAAAGTCACTGAATTAACATTTTCAACCTCAGGCAAATATTGCCTACATTGTTTCTACATAAATCGATGCTATTGACCCGCACAAACATCACCCTCATCAAGCTCATAGAAAACTAATGGCCACCCAAACAACACTACCAAAATCCCCAAAGAAACACCGCACAAGAGTGACCTGGGGAGGGGTAGTGGGACTTGAGGCTAGAAAGAGTTCAGTGGCTTATGCCACCATAGAAATTCAAGACCATTTCCTTGAATAAGCCCAAAAAACCATTTATATATCAAAACATTTTGCAACATCATCCATTAGATTAGTAACATAAAAAATGAAGAACCAACCCAAACTAAACTGAAACCCATCGTCAGAAATCAAAACTGAATAAGAAGATATGAAAGAACCAATCCATGGAGAGAAGTATTCCGACATAGATGAAGAACATGATCAAGACTGCCTCAAACCCCCTTCTGACACCATCCCAAGTGTACCTGAGACCCATATCAAGCTTGACCAAGGCAGGGTCAAGTTTGATGGGTAGTCCATCACGGAAAGTGGAGGATAAGAAGAGTACCATACACCACCACTAACGCTGACCCAATCCTTCTGAATGTGGTTTATTAATATTTATAAATTTTTTTAATGGTCAGAAAAAATTAAATAATATTTTAACCAAAACTCTAACTCTATAAATGTTTGGTAATGTCTATTGTGTAAGGCTTACAATCCACAAATTAAAAATAAGGAATTGTTGGGAATGATGGATTCTCCCACAAATCCTCATTCTCTCTCTCTCTAAATAATGGTAAATGAAATATATATTCCTTTAAGGATAAAAGTATAGTGATTAACATGAATAAAATAAGATAATCACTTCACCATGCTTGCACGTGGAGATCAATTGGTGTTATTCAAATGTTAATGGAGTATGTGTCGATCATTACAATGGGGGTTTTATAATTGGATCCTAAAATCAAAATGAAGGACTACTCAAAGGGTATTTTTGGATGACAATCATTCACATCAAATAATGTTCTTAATCACATATATTTTGTTCCTCCTGATCCTAAATTTTTTTTATAAATATTACATTCAATATCCTTGTCCATGGTTTCCAAAATAGTAATATTAAATTAAATTTTAATATATCATCCACCATTGTATTCTTTCATGATGCTCGGAACCATCATTTAGCACAACCCAAGAAGAATTCATGGAGCATGGAGATGATGTGAAGGAGAAATATGAGGATGTTTATATTCAAAAAATGGTCAACTATTATGAAATTTAAGAATGTGTGTGATCTATAAATCATATGAAGAATAAAAATTATGGAGCAGATACTTCCCATCCTTCACCTAAAATAATTGAATAGATTACATTAGGGGATGATTTCTCTCAATATGGGATAAAAATGTAGCAGATGAAGAAATTTAATATATAATTACTTAGGGTTAATATTTATTCTAGATATATTCTTTAAGAAGAGCCTCATCTCACCATCCCAACTTTCCCCCTTATTAAGAAACGATTATAACCCCAAAAAGAGTATAACTAGAATATCCAATCAATGTTTGATATTGAAAACACATAAACAAGGGCCCTTGGAAAGAATAATGTCAATAGTTACCTCCATTATAGATGCAACCAAAGATATATCATATGAATCATCACAAGCTATGAAATTCATTTCCTTGACCATAGGTACAGGTAGAGTTGTCATGGCTAGTTGAACCAGTTATTACCCATGTTGAAGGTTTTCTTAGTTGTCCATCCCCTCAAATCTTTTCAACACCATCGATTCATTGTCACCTCATTTTTTTGATATGGAAGGATTGAATTCATCCTTTCAATTATATAGGAAGACTTACCTTGAATTTGTCGATGCAACTCCTCTCATTCAAAATTTTGGGAATACAACATTCCCAACATTCAATGCCTTAGGTGTTCTAGAAAAAAATTGGGACAATTTTTGACTTTAAGTTGTCTAATGGTGGTATGTATAGAACAACATAAGGTCTTCAAACTAATGTGTTTTGTGAAGTCCACAGAGAGACCATGGTTTATCTAGTATACTAGTTTATCATCTAGGTCGATCAAATCGTGGAAAGATATTTACATATATTTTCTCTTTCAATTCAATTCTATGTTATAGAATATGATAGTCCTCAACCTATACAATTGAAAATAATGAGAAAGTGAGAAGGATATAGATTTTATCACAAGTTTGAGGGTTTGAGTTACTCTATGAACTTGCAACTTCCTAAAGAGGACTTGGTGGGTATTTTCATTTCAAACCATTATGGCGAGCAACAAACTCTGATTATACCCAAAAATTAATTGAGTTTCTTTCAAGATCTTAAGATATTCTCTAAAATGTAGGAATATTAAATTTTTTAAAATCGTTACACGACTCATCCAACACCACTAGCTGAAAAAAGATGATAGACATAGTAGAAGTTAATGTTTACACTATAAAGCACACTCCTAATCCAATCCCAACTCCAAATCCTGAACCTTTGTGCATGGTACCTCTTATAGAAAGGAAACATAAGAAAAATGTACCCATGATGATGAGACAAACTATCATACATTTTATGAATTTTATGTTTGGAATATTAAAGTTTACTCCTTTAAAGATGAGTAGAATCCATCCTACGTTTTAGTAGTTATGAAAAATAACAAGTCAATGTTACTAAAACATAAAAGGCCTAATGAAGTAGGTCTCAATGAATACATAAATTATTACCCACTTAATTAGACATTTTAGAACCCCATCCAATACTATTTTTTCTTTAAATATACCTTTCAAAATATTGCAGGTTCTGGGAAATTAAAGCTGGGAAAATCACCGACACATGTGGAATGTGTTTTTTTCACTACCATAATAGAGTTACAAGGAAAATTGAAAGAAGTTACCAATAATATTTTATATAAGTTCAATTATTGGACAACAATAGATAAAATCATGTTGTCTTTAATGAATAGTTAAATCAAAAAATTTGAACCCCAATTTATTTTTCAAAAATACAACTAACAATGTCAGCACCATAGCCTTACAAGACACAATCATCCAAGAAATGATATAAAAGAAGAAAAAATTAGCTACATGAGTATGAACCTATCCATATGCTAAATCTAGACCTAACACTACTGGATTTAATGCTTTATGTTAATATAAATTTTACAACCAAATAAACCTCATCAGATAATGAATTAATCTTCATTAAAATTAATTACATACATTTAATTGAACCCTTTTTCTGTAATGAGTATAATTATGAACATTAGGTCCATGAGATTGATATTAGAAGTAAGGGATGATGAAACATAATCTGAGGAAGTAGTAGAGGATATAGTGGTGGTTGGGCCCAATCTTCAGACCACATCCTCACTTAAGCTCTTTATACTAATAAAACTCATGAAAAAATCCATTGAAAGTGTTATTCAGGAGATAGAAAGAAAACATAAATTAAATTATATTCATCAATGAATGATTATTTAGGATTATCAACTAGAAAGAATGTAATAATATCATCAGTTCAGATTGGTGAACTAACCAATAATTCATAATCCAATAGCAATATAATTTCCCTCAATGTTTGTTCAACGACTTGAGTTTTCTACTCAAAGAACATTAGAACCCAATGTTCTGTCTAGGGATTATCCTCAATGGTGAAATGTGTAACTTTGGTTAATAAAAATGAAATAATAATTCATTTTTTATAGTTATATCCAAATTATAAATTTTGAGTTCTCTTAGTTAATCAAATGATCTTTGGGATGTGCTTGTAGAGGCCGTGTAGAGACCACAAGAGTTTGATGTTGAAGTCACCACTACTAACATATATAATGATGAGACTAACATCATGGAGTTTCATGTGATTATTTATTTCACTAAGAAATATAATGATTCTACAATATAGGGAAGCATCAGACACCTATGAATATATGACAAATTGTATGACATTATCATCTAATAATATTTCATTGATAATGGATTAAGTGTAAATCTCATTATAATATATGATATTCATTATTTTTATGTAGATAATATGAATTTTACATATATCCTTTGACACTTCTGGGGTAGGAAATGGGTGATCAATAAACCCTTTTTTAGGTAACGATCATGATGTTGTTTGGGGACCTAGTATTCGATTCTAAATTATTGGTCATCTGATAGGATACAGCTTTCAAAAACCGATTGGTAAGCCCGTCGTTTTACAAACTTGTAAATATCCCTTCATCATATCAACAATGCCTCAAATACTTGCTCAATTTTGAAATTGGAAAATTATATAGGTATAAATATCTATTTAAATATTTTAAATCTCAATACATCAATGTAGGATTTTATTGAAGGAAAAAAAACAACCCATAACTAATGATGATTCTTTGGTTACTTCCCCAAATGATATTGAAATTAAATAATCTAATAAATTTAAATAGTTAAGGGGAGAAAATGTGATTCCCATCAATCAGATTAAAAATTAAAGATTATAATTTGCAATGCAGTCATCAACCATCGTGATATCATTCCCGTCAAATGAACACTCCATCATTAAAGACATATCTGATCCTTCCACCAGTGGTGTAGAATTACGTGAAAATTTACTCTCATTATCAGAACACATTAGAATACCCTAGTGTCATAATATGATCTTGATGGAATTTTCATTGCACCACTAGAACATAGAAATAACCATGCTTTGGGATATCATAATTTTGATCAGTCCACTAACTTAAAAGATCCCCCTTTGTCTCCCATCCATCCTGATATGGGCATGCCGGAATAGGAAGAGAATATAGAAGAGGAAGTTAGCCTCAAAGCTTACCTTGTAAAATTTGATGATGGTGTCTCTACCACCATTTATGAACTCTAATAGAAAAATATTGATAAAAAAGAGGAACTGTGATAGTAAATAATTAGAATGACCATGTACCCTAATGAACAAGAGGTACATTCAATATTATTAAATCATATCCAAGATTTTTTTCTTGGAATTAAAATGATATTCGATGCCTTGATATTTTTGTGGGCACCAACCATCTAGGTCTACAAAAAGATCACCATGTTTACAAATAGGAATCGAGGAGGGAATATCAAAATCACAATAATAAGTTCAAAGATGAAATTGATAAAATAATTAAGGAAAAATTGATTTGGTAAATCAATTACATTAAAAGTTTCACCAATGTTATCCTAGTGAACAAGAGAATTGGAAGATCAGAGTTTTCATTGATTTTAGGGATCTCAACCAGTAATATCCAAAGGGAGATATCCCAATTTTGGTTATATAACTTATGATTGATTAGATGGTTAGATATCAGGCACTCTAATTTATGGAAAAATATTATAGATAAAACCATATATAAATAGATCTAAAAGATGATGAAGTTAATGCCTTCAGGGAACACTAAGGGGAATAATTCTACCGGGTGACGAACTTTGGTCTAAAAATGATGTTGTCATATACCAACATTCCATGCATCACATATTCAAAAGTTTCATTGGAAATTTTATCATGTTCTATGTAAATAATTGTTTGATTAAATTAAATAAATGTTTGGATAATATTATTAATTTGTAAATAATTTTCAAGATGATAAACATTATATCCTGAAAATGAACCCATTATAGTGTTATTTTGGGGTCACCTAGAGATTGATTCTTGGATTCATAGTACACCATAAAAACATAGATATTAATATCGATAAGAATAAGTTAATAATTGAAATTTAACCTCATAAAACCCTGAATTAGATGAGAAAACTAAATGAAAAGTTCTCATAAATTCAAGCCTTTATAGATAATCTTATGCGCTATTGTTTTAACATTACCGTGTTAATGAAAAAAATGTGAATATTTAGATGACTAATGAATGTAAAGAAGAATTTGATAGTATAAATAAATATATATTGATTCTAATTTTTTTTTATGATTCCTATCAAAGGAATAACACTCATTTTATATGTAGTATCATTGGAGCGATAATTCAATGTTTTACTCACACAAAACAATGAAAATATGAAAGAAAATATATTCTATTCCCTCAATGAAAACATGATAGATACTAATACATGTTATTAACATTTCATGATAAACAATCTAGAATAATTTTATATATTTCAAAAATAGTGACATTTCCTGTATCACCCCAAGGTCAATTTGATTTCTCAGAATTACCCACTCATATATATACTCAACTATCCCATATTTATAGGATGGTTAGCATAGTGGGAAGTCCTAATGTAGAGGTTTTACATTTGGTATATACCTCAAAAGTTGAATAAAAATTAGGTATTATGAGACATTCTTATTTATCATCCCTCTTTAGAAGAAACATCCTTGAATACTGAACTACCAGACAATGAAATATTCTATTTCCAAGACCCTCCCCAGACATGGGATATATATTTTGATGTAATATCTAGAATCCCAAAAATAAAAAGGATATAATACACTTATCTCATCAAATTCGTATTGGGATTCATTCTTATCTCTTTAAAAAATGCAGTAGTTCCTTATTGAATCGTGTTAATGGATGGATTCTCTATCAATGAGGAAGAATACCATGCCCTAATTGTAGGATTAAAACTACAATGAAAAATACCAATGTATCATTAGAATGAAAAAGGTGATTTAGATGTGGTAATCAAACATTTTAATGATGATTATTCTATAAAAAAAGAGTTAGTTCCCCTACATGACTATGAATGAGTGAGAATGGATGAATTTTCATTGGAGCCAATGTTTGAGTCATATACTGTGTTCAAAAAACATTCAATACAATTCCTCATCAAATGTTGTTAAATTATTATTATATCTATAGAGGTATTAAATAGTCATCAACATTTCACACCTTACAATTGTGTCCCCATTTGATTGTAGTATTATGGAAGTGATCAATGAGGTAAATTCCATTCCCAAACCAGATGATCCCATGAATAGTTGGATGACACCCATACTGGACTACCTTCAAATTGGAATATTCTATTGGAAAAATCTAGGAAAGATAAAACATGACACATATAAGTCAACTTCATCATTTATGATAGAACATATCAGTAGAAGATCCTCTAAAAATGGGGCTTTAGTGGAGTACACATCATATGAATTTATAGAGAATAAACTATTTTCCACATGAAATAATTCAATATTGTCATTTGTGGAACCTAGAAATTAGGAGAAAGTCATTGTCAATGACCTATGTCTTAGGTAATTCTGGACTTTGGAGATACAGGATTGTTCACAATTATCCAACAGGTCTCATTTTTATAAGTGAATTCCAACTTCATCCATCAACAACTAGAATTATTCCACACTAAAAATTACTATTGGCCATTTTCTATATAGGGAATTGATGTCTTGGGGCCATACCCTCCTACCATGAACAATTAGTTCAAGTGTATCATCATTGCTACTAAATTCCTCTCCAAATGGTCTTAAGAGATACCTCTCATGGATGACAGGATGATGAGAATTTTAAATTTTGTGAAGTCTTAGAATACTACTTTAGTTTGTGTCCCTCACACAATATTGAAGAAAAATGGTACCGATATCTATATTTTTTAATTGAAAAAAATATATCATGACAAAAAAAATTTATTCCAAACATTCATATCACTTTCATACAGCATAACATGTATAGATAAAGGGTTAAAATAAGACCCTATTAAAAAATTGCTTGAAAAAGGTGGAAAATGTCTAGAAGTCTTTCCTAGAAAATATTTTACTTACCTTGTGGTATTATCATAATATAACCTAAATTTTAATATATGTGACTCTGTATTCACTAGTATATGGAATACAATTAGTTATAAAATTTTATTTCTAATTGAATTCACTTCACATTTCAATTTTAATTAAATTATCCATAAATGAGTAGTACCTAAATGGATAGATGTAATATAAAGGATGAAATTGAAGAGAATACATACCTTACATATTTTTTAGGATATCCATAATATAATTTCATTAGGCATTGATAATAAATTTTACCACCATTCATTCCTCCATGGATAAACAGTTTTGCCTCTTAGGGATCTAATGATACCTAAGAAGAGACAAATGAGCCTTAAACCAAAAAAGGTGAGGGGGGATTTTTTACCTAATGATTAATCCAATGGTTCATATTCATTAATTAGTATTAAATATGAGAATACTACTATGTCACTAGTTCAATCATTGTAAAAAAAATATTTTATGTGATAGATGATAATGTATTCCTCTCTACATGACAATAAACTGCATAGAAGTCTTTATCACACAACATTAAAAGTGATGGCCAGTAGTCCTAGATGAATGAACATAAAAGTATAATTAATCATTCATGCTATAAGATGTTAAACTATATAGTTTAGGTCCCCCTTTCACATGATGTGAATCATTATGCTACATTTACCTCACCTTCTAGAACCTTTGACCCTCATGGTGGTCTCTTACTCACCATACTTATTTCAATCACCCCATGTGATAAAAAAACCTAGTCATTTATAGTTTATCAATCCAATCATAACTCCCATGGGAATAAGAATCTTGATATGGTCCTCCCTGCATTGTTGGTTGTAACATCTCGACCCGTATCACCCTTGAACCAGTGGCATGACCCATCTCCACATGACCTCAAGCGTGTCTCCCTATATGCCAGAGGCATCCGACTAGTAGGGAGGGTATAAGGAATGTCAATAGAGAGACTATAGTATCTTATCAAAGTAAAAACAGTGTAAAATATCAGAAAATGGCGGAAGTAGTGTGAATAATGTAAAGTAATGGAAGACATAATTTTATAAATATTGTATAAAACAAATGGACAATGCAAATATAAAAACAATTCATGCATGTTATGATGGTAGAACTATGAAAGTGATAAAAAATAATCATGATTTACATATCAACAAAGAAATAAATAAACAGTGACTCAAATCCCCAAGGGTGATCTCATCGATCTTCCTTAGCATTCGCTCGATCCTTTGCTTCTATATCCCAAGTATATGTATATAGAAAAATCCTGAAACCAAATAAAATCTACTTGGGTACCCTAGTGGAATGGAGGCCCAATTAATATGTGAGATATAAATATCAGTATGTTGGGACCAATGGTGTCTACCAAAAATCCAGACCTTCAATAAAGAATTTAAACTGTGTGAAAGCATGCATAATAAATTAAGCAGTCGAAAGTAACTATATGCCAATGTAGCTTCTTCAACACTCAACTACTGTCTGATCCCGAATTGTACATTTGCATGCACACACAACAGTAATCACACATTAATTTTCATTTATCAATTATTCGAACCTTGTTAAATTATATAAGTCTCAAGATCTGGCATAATCCCAACATCTCATGTATAAGTCACTCACAATAGATCTCTATAAAGACCATCAAAGAAATCAATGTAATGACTGAATCCAAGCTTGTGGTTTGGCTTGGATAACGGATCATAATATATCATATTTAATCTTTCATATACTATGTCTGATACCATACACTAAAATTAGTTATTTTCCCAACCAATACCAAAATTCGATCTCATCCACTAAATATAGTGATTCGCCCAATCGATATAAAAATCCGACCCCTTACACTAAATACAGTGATTCACCCATCCAATACCAAAGTCCATGATCATCCACTAAATATAGAGATTCACCCACCCAATACCAAAATCAAAGCTCATCCACTAAATATAGTGATTCTCCTAACCAATACCAAAATCATAGCTCATATACTAAATATAATGATTCACTCCTAGGTCCGTCCACTAAACATAATGACTCACCCAATTCATTAACAAGTCTAAGTGAGAGCCCATCCACTAAAGATAGTGATTTTCCCCTGGATCCTTACACTAAATATTGATTGACCCAATTCTTTCACATGTCTGTACCCATCCACTCAAGAAACTATTTGTCTAGGACTTTAACAATTAACATGCACGTCATAAAAATCTCAAGTCAAACAATATGAACAAGGATTAGATATTTAGAAACCAACTCACATGAAATATCATATACTTAAACAAATCCATCCTAAACAACTTAAGGCATAAAAAAACAAAAATTAAAAGGAATTTGTGGATCAATCGGCCTTGGATAGTCATTCTAGGGAAACACACACATGGGGTGTCCGTTAATCAAGGTAAAAAACTTTTATCATCAACATGAATTGTTTTTCAATTTATTCACAATATTAACCACAACTCCTAATTAATTTAAAGAAAAAAATCACCTCATTCTAATTTCACTTCCCATATTTAATTCCCAAAATTAATTATAAAAAAATATCACTTCAAGAGAAAATCATTTAATTCATCATTAAATATCTCTACTTAGCTAAATAAATGTGTCACAATTAGTCGTCAGATCAATTATCTCATTCATCTAAATCAATATATTATCACCAATTCATCAATTGATTATCCATTCACAATTTACCATTTAATAATTAATCTATCCATTATTCATTACCATTTTCCAATTTATCTTCCTATAAATAACATGTTAAGTAGAAATTCCATATTCATTATTACCAATATTCAGTAATGCTAAAATTTTCCAATTTAAACCTTGATAATTAATTCTTAAATTAATTACGCATTACTCATCCTGCCCCATTGAAAACATTTAATTCACTAACTAATATACAATCAATTGTGTAATTAATAATATATGACATGGGGTAAAAAGAAACACATATTGGGGTCCATTTCCAAACGATATTCAAGGCTCATTTACTATGAAGACACATGAGGTGCATCCTATTTATCCATTTAATGCTTTGGAATAAAATGAACATATACACTTGGAAGAAAATAAATAACCACTCAATACAAGCTTAAAACCAACTCTTAGTCAAGTCCTAATTCATATCACATGAACTACATCACTCAATAACATCAAGGGTGTCATGTATCAACATAACATATATCACCACCAACAACAAGACATATTAAAATCCCAAACCATTGAAAGCATGATTTGAAATTACGACTAACCAATAGTTTATCTTTAATAAGAATTTGAAGAAAACTTTTCAGTTCTTAATCATGTAAACCCACATTCTAAATTTATTTACAGAATGAAATTGGATTTCTTAAATAAGTGATAAAGATTCGGGACCCTACCTAAGGGTGTAACCAGATTAAATATTCAGCAATTTTTTATATGTTAACAAACAATCTAGAACTGGCCGACATCCACATGCGTGCACACCTTTATATATATATAGGTGTGTGTGTGTGTGTGTTTGTGTGTGCGCATTATCTACACTGATAAAAAAATAATTAAAAATGTTAAACATGTACCCAGAATCAATGCAGAAATACACAACACACCTATAACAAGGTACCAGATACTCATAAACATTATCAAACCCTTATATGAATGATTCAAAACAAAACAACGGTGTATAAGACTTACCCAAATCAATGTTAGTGAAACAATCTGAGTTCATCTACCTTTCCCTTGGTGGTGGATGCCAGATTATGGAACGAAGGACCCCAAAACACTATTTTCACACCATAATGAAAGTAGATCATCAAAACAGGGTATTTTCACCAAACCCTAAAATCATACAAACCAAAAATGGTACTGAAAACATGAAGAAACTAAAAATGGATGAAGAAGAGTATGAGATAAGATAATACCTCGGTGAATCGGACCAAAACGAAGAAGAAAATCAGATGAGGAAGCTGTGAAAGGGAGGCCAATGCACTATGGGTGGTGCACACTACTGGAGGGGGGTTCTTTAGGGGGTTGTGCACTCCTGGATTAGTGCCCGGGTGACGCGTTCTACTGAGGGTCGTGATTTAGTGTGGTGGTTCGGCTGAGGGAGGTATATCTAACCATAGGAATTCCATTTGTGGAGAGGAGAGGATGGAGTGGTGGGTGTTCAGGAGAATGGGGCTTTGCACCTCCATGTGCATCATACCTCAAAGGGGAGGAAGGAGGGTCACACCCCTCACTTCTTTTATAACACGGTTTCAACTAAAAAATTACAAAACCTTTATTATTAATATATAAAAAATTAATAATGATTTTTATAATGATGAACAAAATAATAATAGTATAATTAGTAATATTATTTTTAAAACCTTTTCTTTAAAAAAACACATCCCAATTAAAATCAATAAAATGTTTCATTGATTAAATCAAAAACCCCAAAATTCATTATTATTATATTTTATAATAATAAAAACTATAATTAATAATGATTATAAAATTCATAAAGCTAAAAAAATAATAATCTCATTATTTTTTTCAAACCATTGATAAATCGAACACCTCCATGTTAAAAAAATGATTCTCTATAAATTTCTTATTTAATTAAATGTTTCTTTGACATTCCCAAAAGACACATTAATTTCACTTAAATATTAGACCCCATTAATCATGAAATTAAAATATTTTAACATAAATTTTACACACCATTAATCTTGAAAATAAAATATTTTATCATCCAAATAATTTATGACACCATAAAAATAATAATAATAACATTATTATTATTTAAAAAATCTTCTATTTAAATAAATATCTCCCATTTAATATTATCTAATTAAAATAAATAAAATATTAAACTGGGTAAGCTATAAAAGTAGGACCATAACCATGCACAGCTCGTGCTAATATGTTAAAGTGGTCTTTTATAGATTCGGTGCTCGCGAGACTTATCGGGAAACACATGAAAATTATTGGGTAATCAACCATGTACAAAAACAACACCATTAAGTGGTCCAACTGTTAGAATTTTTTTTGGAGATCAGTTAAAAAACTGACCCACTGATAAATAGAAAAAATTCAAAAAACCTTGTAATTTAAACCCAGTTTAAAAACTCCAGACTCCAAAATATAGCAACCTTAAAAAATTCTTGCATGATATGTCATCAGGAACTACTACAAAATATTCTAACCCACCAAGGTCAAGATGTTTCGTTTGAACAATGATTTTCTATTTCCAAATTCCAAAATCACTAGTATCCAAAACAATTGTCCAATGACATAATTCATTAAAACCCAAGCCAAAGCTCACCAAAACGGAGCTTACATCTGAAGCCATTAGAGGGACCTCTTTGATGAAAAAGATCAAATCTCGATTAACCAATAGAAACAAGTTTCACATGCATTCCTTGAAAGACATTACGGTTTGAAACCCCACACTCACTATTTAACTAATGACTTTCCTTTTGAAACTATTCCAAAACCAACTGTATGTAAACCTAAGTCCTTACTCGAACTCTTGTGACATTCCCATGTCAAGCCATCACAAGTATATTTAAAAAAACTAATATGACTCAACATGAATGAAAGAATATCCCAAGTAAACCACACATCCCACATACAACCCATATAACAACCAAAAATCAATTCAAACAACATTTAAAACTATAGCGTGGAATAAGATTGATGCTATGTTAGTGTCTCCATGATGAGGTAAAGATAGGGGACATGATCGTCTCATTCAAAAGATCAAAATAAGAGAGAACCCAGGTCTTTAAAAGATCATTCGTACTATCACTCGTTGAATCTTTACACAAAAAGATCATCTTCTCTTACCGACTCTTCATCAACCAAACCTTGATACCTATATGATCAATGGTATTCGTATTCTTTCGATGCTTACTAGTGAATCACTACCCACATTAGGATTGTTCGTTCCATCACAAGAAAATATCATCCTCTCACCAGCATGCTATTTATTAAAACCTTAAACCATGCGTGTGACAATCCTCGAATCAATATCACCATGTCAAACATTAATCATAATTGTTGTAACATAAACCTATCTGCTTGTCAAAACACTCAATTTCCAAAAATTCATCCCGAGTAGTGGTACGAACTCACCTTAATGACCAAAACAATCTAAGGGTACTACCTACCCTGGGTTATCCCCTTCCGAAACACAATCACTGAACCTCTCTATTGGTCACACAAAACTGAAATCACGAGGTTAAAAAGCCTCATTTTATCCATTTTAATTAATTCATTTAAACCATTTAACATTTGAATGAATTTCAGAAAACACACAAGTACATTTTCCCAACATTTCACTTGGTTTTCAATCAAAAACACAGGGAAAAATATACATTCTATTAAAAACATCCTCTTTAAACATTTCACATTCAGTGTTATTTTATTTTTTTCATGAAATTTAGCATCTAAATTCATTTTTCCAAAAAGACAACCTCCAAGGATATCATTTATTCAGTCCAGGTTCTTCAAAAAGAAACCCCCAAAAAAATTACATTCAAAAAAATCCTCACACTTTCTATTGTTATATGTTTCAGTCACATGGATGTCCATAAGCCATTCGATAAGGTGCCCATACACCTTACTGTTGGCCTTTGGATCCCATTTAATATATCCAATTTTCATTTAAATTTTTAACATTATAATACCTTTTTAATTGTTTGAATGCATGGGTTTCCCTTTTTCATAGTTATAAGGTTCCCATACACCTTAAAACTGAAAACCAGTTCCATCTTAATTGAAACCAAATAAATATATCCAAAGAAACCAATCATTTATCAGAAAGCTAACATGTCACTACAAGTAGCTAACATAGATTAACATGTTGAAAGCACTAAAACATGCAATAACACAGAATCATGGCACATAACCATTGCATATAATCTCTCAGGCATGTTAATTATTTCACCAAAACATGATATCTAAAGGCATAAAAAATAAGTACAAGACACGACATATATTCCAGGCACACAATCCATATTAGCAAGAATCCTCCTAATTAAACTACATGACATTGAATATATCCATAACATGTTAATCTCAAAGTGCCTAATATGATGCATGTAATGAAACTTCCTTTCCATATCCGTCCAAGGTAAATTTTTCAAAAATTTTACAATCAATAAGCAACGGAAAATACCAGAGCCACTCAAGGTGAAATCATATCAACAATAATAGTAAACAACATGAACAATAATCCAAGCCCTGACAACTTGGTCATTTCTCATACACGTGGTGATCATTCCAAAGAACATATATTAACTCATGTGCCAACACATTCCAAGTCTCTTGTATACTAACCCTAAAATAGGAAGGCAATGGAAAACCATCCTTTGATACCACTTTGTAATGTCCCGACCCAGCTCCCCCCTAAACCGGTGGCCAGACTGGTCGCTACACGGCCTCATGCTCCTCTCCCCATACACGAGAGGCTTCCGAATAGAATTGAGTGTAAAATGATAGTGAATGGGGAGGCTAAAAACTCTTATCAAAGTAAAAATAGTCGACAATATCCACAAATATCAGAAGTAGTGTGAATAACGACAAAGAAGAGGAAGTTATAATTTTGTAAATCCTTTATAAAACAAATGGCCATCACCAATATTATAAAATTCATGCATGTTATGATGGTACAACAATGAATGATATAAACAATACATCATGAAATACATACTAATAATGAAATAAATAAACAATGACTTAATGACCTGAGTGAGATCTCCTCGAGAATCCCAATCATCCACTTGATTTTCTACTCATATCTCTTTAGTATATGAAAATAACACAATCCTGAAACCAAATAGAATATACTCGGGTACCCCAGTGCAATTTCGGCCCGAGTAGGGTGTGAGATATACATCTTAGTATTTCAGGACCATCGACATCTACCTCAAATCCATACATTCAATAAAGAATTTAAACTGTGTGAAAGCATGTATACATAAAGTAAGTAGTACAAAGTATCTATATACCCGAGTACCTGCTTCTGACCTCTACTAGTTTCTGAACCTGCATTATACATTTTTCATTCATACACAATAGTGATCACACATTCATTTTAATTTATCAACTATTGAAACCACATAAAATTATATATGTCCCAAGATCCAGCCTAATCCCGACATACCCCGTCTAAGTCACTCACAACAGATGTCTCCAAAGAACATCTAAGTAATCAATTTAAAGACCGAATCCATGCATATTATTTGTCTTGGATAAAGTGACATAAGATATTCAATTTAATATTTCATATACTATGTCCAAGCCCATCCACTAATATTAGTGATTAGCCTAACCAATAACAAAATTTGAACATGTATACTAAATATAGTGCTTCTCCAACCCAATACAAAAATCTGAGCTCGTCCACTAAATACTGTGATTCTCCCAACCAATACCAAAATACAAGCCCCACCACTAAATATAGTGATTCACTCTTGGGTATGTCCACTAAACATAGTGATTCACCCAATTCATTAACAAGTCTGAGTAATAGACCATCCACTAAACATATTGATTCTCCCCTAGGTCCCTCCACTAAATAGTGATTCACCCAATTCATTCACAAGTCTGAACCTATCCACCCAAATAGTGATTCGTCTAGGACTTTAACAATTAACATGCACATCATAAACATCTCAAGTCAAACAAGCTGATCAAGGCTCTGATATTTAGCAACCATATCACATGGAATATCATATATTTAAACAAATCCATCATAAACAAATTCAGTCATGGAAAACAAACACACATCAAAAGGAATTTTTGGCCCAACTGGCCTTAGACAATAATTCAAGGGAAACACACCTATGTGGTGTCCTTAATCAAGGTAAAAACGTTATTATTTAGAAGTATGCATAATCAATTCATTCAGAATATGAACCAAAACTCATTATTTAATTTATAGAGAAAAATTACCTCATTCTAATTTCACATACCATAATTAATTCCCAAAATTATTTATCCAAAATATCACTACAAGAGAACTCCATTTAATCCATCATTAAATATACCTACCTATCCAAATAAAAATATCACAATTAATCATTGGATCAATTATCTCATTCAATTAAATCAATAACTCATATACAATTCATCAATTGATTAACCATTCACCATTTAACATGTAATAATTAATCTATGCATTAATCATTGCCAGTTTCAAATTTATCTTCGAATAAATAACATGATAAGTAGTAATTCTATATTCATTATTTTCAACATTCAATAATGCTATAATTTCCCAATCCACATATTGATAATTAATTCTCCAAATAATTACCCAATTACTCATCCTACCCCATTCACATCATTAAATTCACTGACTAATATAAATTCCATTGTGTAATTAACATTTTGTGACATAGGGTAAAACAGCACACCTAAGGGTGTCCAAGCCCAAATCAAATTAAAGACTCATTTACTAAGAATTCCCATGGGGTGGTTCTTATATAACCATTTAATGATCTGGGAATAATCTCCACATATTCACTTGGAAGAAAATAAATAACCCGCAATACAAGATTAAAACCAACACCTGGTCAAGTTCTAATTCATCTCATGTTGAAAACATAACTCAATAACATCAAGGGTTCCATGTATCGACATAACATTTATCACCACTACCTAGAAGACATATTAAAATCCCAAAGTACAGCATGTATGATATGCCATTACCACTAACCAATAGTTTATCTTTAATCATCCTTTGAATGAAACATTGTAGTTCCATAATTAAGGAAACCCATGTTCTCAATTTATTTAAAGAAGAAAATAGGTATTCTTAAATAAAGTGATAACAATTTGGTACTCTACCTTAGGGTGAAACCAAATTAAATATTAAAAACTTTTACATACATTAAAAAACAATCTAAAATTTTTCGGCATTTGCACACGCATAAACCTTCATATATATATATATATATTTGTGTGTGTGCGTGTGTGTGTGTGTGCGTGCACATTTTCTACACTGATCAAAAAAATTCAAAAATATTAAAAAGGTGCCCAGATTCAATACATACATTCCTAAAACAGCTCTAACTAGGTACCTAAAAGTCATATACATTATCAAACCCTTAATTGATTGATTCGGAACACAACAAAGGTTTATAAGACTTACCCAAAAAATGGCGGTCAAAAAATATAAGATCACTAACATCACCCTTTGATGTATATACCATATTAGGTAATAAAAGACCCTGAAACACCATTTCACACCTTAATGAAGGATGAACATCAAAACATGCTATTTCTGGAAAACCCTAAAATCGGCGAAATCAAAACGTGTACCGAAAATGAAATAAAACTTGATAGTGATGAAGGAGAGTATGATAGAATATCACACCTCATCGAATCTGACCAAAAAGAAGAAGAAAATGGGAGGAGGAATCTGCAGAAGGATGAACCATGCACCATGGCTGGTGTGTACAACTATAGGGGAGTCGTTTGGGTGGTTTCACGCTGCTGGAGTACTGCTTGGGTGTTGCACGCTACTGCAGGTCAAACCATTGTTTGGAGGTTCAGCCGAGGGAGGGAGATATACCGATGGGGAGTCCGTCCGTGGATAGGAGAGGCTAGATTAGTGGGTTTTTGGGAGAAGGGGGCTGCACACCTCCCTGTGCATCACACCTCAAAGGGGGAGAAAGAGGGGCATTCTGATCCCTTATTTTCTAACCTTATTTCAACAAATAAATGAAAAGGAAATTATTATTGATATATAATACATTAATAATAATTGTTATAATAATGAATATAATAATAACAATATCATTAATATTATAATTATTAAAACCATTTCTTAAAAAAACTTTCCAAATATAATCAATAAAACATTTCTTTGATTAAATCAAAAACCCCAAAATTCATTATTATTATTATTTATAATAATAAAAACCATAATAATTATTGTAAAATTTATAAAACTAAAATAATAATGGCCTCATAATTATTTTTTTTCAAACCATATATAAACCCAACACTCCATGTTAAAATAACGATTCTTCATAAATTCCTTATTTAATTAAAAATTTATTTGAGATACCCAAAAGCCACATTAATTTCACATAAATTTTACACCCCATTAATCATGAAATTAAAATATTTTAACATAAATTTTCCACCCCATTAATCATGAAATTTAAATATTTTAACATCCAAATAATTTATGACACCATAATAATAATAATCAAAACATTATTATTATTAACACATTCTTCTATTTTAAAAAAATATTCTATTTAATATTATTTAATTAAAGTAAATACAATATTAAACTGGGTAAGCTACAAGGGTTGGACCACAACTGTGTGCAGCCCGTGTAGATCCATTAAAGTTGACTTTTCCAGATCCAGTGCTCTTGAGAGTTATCTGGACAACCATTAAAATTATCGGGTATTCATCCATTAAAAATAACAACATCTTTAAGTCTTGCAACACTCATAATAATGTTCCATGACTTAGTTTAAAAACTGACCCACTGATAAATGGGAAAAATTTGAAAATCTTTTTAATTTAAACCCAGATAAAAAACATGGGACTTTATATTGGGTCACATCATGGTCAAGGTACCATGGACTAAAAATATGTGTATCTAAATGTGAGACCTCATTCCTTATCTTTATGTTTGGTAACCAACATCCCATCCATATTACCCTAAACTATACATTTCTCTCCCTTACCGAATGACATGAATCTTCATGGAGTGGTCCGTGTCGCAAAACCATAAAAGGTATGACCCATACTATCCTAGTATAATAAGTTAAACTATAAGATAAATTCATCAACACATTATGTTAAAAATTATTCTTACTCTATATAACAAGAATATGATTCCTCGTGTGTTAATAATCCTTCCAAAAAGTTTCTAAAGATGAATTATATTGAGATATTAGCCAAATCACAGATTCTTTATTCTAGGATCATCCACAATAAAAACGTTTTACGTTACTTTATTCTCATACATAACATCAATCTGGGGTGGAGATTTTAATCATTTTATAGGTTCCCTTATTTTCTAACTTGTAATTGAATCAAAAGTCACCCTTCTTTACATGAAAATCAAATTGACGTAGGGAGTTTCACATTTGTGGGAAAGTCTGATCTAAATTATTTAATTATTCATTGATACATCCATTTCAAAAACCACACTTGGTGGTATTTAGAAATTTCGATCCTCATAAAACTACCTTGGAAATCAGTTATAATAGAATCCAACTCTAAAGGACAGATTTGATTTTAATTATTTATAATATTCCCAATTGTTTTTTCTCCATATTACTCCCCAATTTACTATTTAAATCTAAGGGAACTCCATCCATGGGAGAAAATATTCTTATCTTTTAATTCATTAATAACATCATTACAATATTATCTTATCAAACCTCATATGATGTCTCCCCTTACACACTTATCCCATTTCATTTTCATATAACCTAAGAAACTAAAGATCATAGTGTTCAATTTCCCTCCACATATAAAAAATTTTTTACAAAATTTTTGGTATGAATTATTTTCTAGGTTAATTATTCATATAATTCATAATTAACATTTTTCATCCCAAATATTAGTTACATTATTAAATCATTCAAGACATTCTATTCCTAATGGAATCAGACTTTGTACTCAGCTAGCTCAAAACCTTAAAAAGTAAACCATGGAAAAATAAAGTCTTAGATTTCAATATTTCAACTCTTCATTAGATAGGAATAATTTATCATTTGAAATTGAAAAGGAAAAAACACTCATTAGGTCAAAAACTGTAGCAGGAGATGAAATAAAATAAAAGTATTTCCTATGATTCATATTTACATCAATCTTGTGGAAAATTAATGGTGCTACCACATAGAACAAATAACAATTGGGTTTCATCATGTGACTCTATAAATATTGAATTTATTCTCATTAGGCCCCATGGACTAGAAAAAACTAAAACATTATATTATTTTTGTAACACAGTAACATAAATTCATTCATTCGAATCATAAAATTTTAATGTCATTCTATAATTTTAAGAAGTGTAAGAATAAAGAAATAAATTTATCATAATAATGTTCTTTTAATTTATGGATAAAAAATTATAATAGAATTCACAAAATAGTTACTCTCTTGGTTATAATGAGGGGCTATAGTATTTTATTAACATAACTTTCCAACTTTTGTAGATCCACTTGAGCCTCATAAATATTATGTCAATGATTAATTAGATTAATAGCCTAATCTTACTTAGCAAGGAATTTCTCTATCACCACCAAAAAATGGAAGTCTGTCCTCGATCATGGACCTCTTCTATTGAGTTTTTTAAGTCGTGTGAGCTCTCATTTGGTGATATCTATCTTTTTTCAGATTTTTTATTTCAAGTTATTTCTAGAAAACATGGTTTTGGAATCCCTATAGATCCCTTGGGTGATTGATTTACACCTAGGAAAGTAAAAAAATTAGATTATCATTCTTATTGATATTTTTTTCTAAAATAAGGATATATTGAGACCAATGATATAACTCATGAAAGTGAATGGTATCCTCCAAAATAGAGTGGACCATGCGATTCTGAAATATACCACACCACAATTTGTTGAGCATCTTATATATCCAATGTTGTTATAAAGATATATCATCCAAAGGTTTATTTGATATTAGATTGTAGATATATTTAAAAATAAACTAGTGACATAACCATAAATAATTTTGATCCTCCTTTTTTGTTATAGAGCTATTTTCAGGAAGAGGGGAATACAATGGAATTTATTTTCTTATAGAAGCATCTTATATTGTCCTTTTTAGAGTGATGATTCCCCCATATTGCACCATTAGTTATGTTTGGGCGGAGGAAATGTAACGCCCCAACCCATGTTACCCAGAGTTGGTGCATTATTACAGAACATTGGCATGATAACAATGAAATCATGTCTTGAAATACTGATCAGTTTAGTATTATTGGAAACAATATTCATACATAAGTTAAACTTTACAAATTGAAAAAAATACAACACAAATTTATTTCATTGGAAACATACAATCCTCCTAGATAATTCCTGCAAGTCACTCATAACTAACTTCTTCATATCCTGGGAAAATGAAACATATGAAAGGGGTGAGTTCAAACGCTCAATAAGGTTAAGCAATACAGCAGAAGATAACATAAATATTAAGCATGGTGAATAATTTAAACCACATACCTTTAAAAATAATAAACATGAATAATTTTATGGTAAGAATATGAGCAGAGTAAATAATGAAATAATAAAACATAATCATGGGTATTCTACTTATCGAATGACCACATGTACCATCAATAATATTTTCATAATGAGGGAATGTATAATGCCGAACATTCTGAAACATTTTGTTAAGGCATCGACCAAGATGTCTAAAAATGATTAAGGCCTCAGCCAAAACCATATATTAAATTGGAAAAAGGACTTAGCCAATTCCACATCTAGTTGTCTCATGAGACCTACCGATGCATCGGGGAGCTATAGCGGGCTCCACCCATCACTTACTAAGTCCAATACATTCCTCATATGAAAAGGTTGAAATATAACATAAAAATTTGTATTAAAACTAGCATACGAAATGTCAATACTTTAACCATAAACCATGAATAGTATAAAAATAAAAAATACACAATCAAACATATTGCAAAACCTTCAATACAATATGGAGGATTTGTATCATAATTAATCGACTTCAAACAAGTACAAAATCCATCAAAGGTTGTTGACATAGATGAAATCAAAACCATTTGACAGAAATATCACTTTGTTTTTTTTGAAATAATTTAATGTTACATAATTATAAAAAGAAAACATTTAGTTTGAAAATATTCTTATAAGCTTGTAAGGGAATCTTTGACATTGTTATAATGGTGGAGAATAACTACACCCATCGTATAAGTTAAAAAAACATTATTACCTTGATTTTGTCGAAAAGGTTGAAAAGTACCTTGTTTGGAAAATGAATAAAAGATTACTTTCAAAACCTATAAGTTCAAATAATGGTATAAACGACTTTAAATCATTGTCTAGTAAATAGTAATTTTTTTGAAATACATTTTTAAGAAACATGGACGTGGATGATAAAGAGGTCCCAGTAGATACTTAGGTAAAAACAACCTTGGATAATAAAGAGATTGTAGAATTAACCCTTACCTTGTACATTTACTTGGTTGAGGGTAGGTTAACCTCGTGTATAATGGTCAAATAATTGTTATTAAATTATTCAAGAACTATATACATTAATATGATATCATATATGATCTTCTAATATTGCTTTGTTAATAATATTTTCGTATTATCGTCGTTTCGGGTGTTAAGTGATTCGTTTTTCTTTATATTCTTTATTACTTAAGTAATGTTTGTAATGGATAGGATGTATCTTATTCATATTCAGAATTATATCAATTCTTTTAACATTATTTTTAATCATCTAATGAAAAAAATTCTTGAATGCATAAGATGGGGAATGAATCTTATCGTGTTCGTGGAGACGGTAATCCACACATACACACGAGCGACAATATCATTATTTTGATATTAAAAAAATATATAATTGGATGATATATCATATATAAAGAATAATTATCATGTTATATTTTTTATTTAAATATATTACACATCATTATTATACCCATCAAAATAATAATGTATTGAATAACAATTACACCACGACGTGGAAATGGTAAGCCGTACATACACAGGTATAGTGACATGTCAATAAAAGTATGGAAAGAATAATGAATATGGTTGTAACATATTTATAATAACATCATAGTATATATAATATACTAGTGTTATCATTTTATAATGGAAACAACAAATAAAGAGGAAGTGGAAGAAGAAAGGAACTTGAAAGAGGTGATGAAATATTTACCTCTTCTTCTGGTTCTTCCTTTTAATTTGATCAAAAGGGATCCTTAGGTTTGATTTATGACTAAAGTAAGGCCTCTATAATGAAGGTAGGATAGTTGATAGGGTATTTGGGAAGGGGTTGGATGAGAAAAATGGCATTGAATGTGTGAATTAGAGATAAGGGGGAGTGCCCTTTTATAAGAGGGGTGAGGGGCACCTTAGGAAAATATAGAAATATTATTTTATAATAATATCATTTTAGGTTTATAATGGATAAAAAACTAATTATTTAAAGTATAAGGTCAGTATGGGTCTAAAACCATTCAACAAATTGGGTTTAGACAGGTTTGGGCCAGTATATTAACTTTATCTTTTAGATTTAACTCTTAGTTAAATAGTTTAACATTTACAACGTCTCTTTGTATTTTTGTATTATATGGTTAATGAACATAATATAAACATCAAAGAGAACCCCAAGTGGTTCATTAATGATTCAACTATCATTAATGTCTTTTTTCGGATCCAAATATATTTAGGAATATAATATTTATGAATAATATAATATTTTATTTAAAAACTCTTTTATGTCAATTTTGACATTATTTGGTATTTTGTTTTTTCTAAATTCATAACATCCTTACTAATTCGAAAAAATTTTAATATTTCTAACCCTAACATGTAATATTAACCTAAAAAATTAGTGGAATTTATTAAAAAGCTCAAATTACATTTATTTGGATATTTATAATATTAATTAGGTAATTACTGCATCATCAGTGTGTCATAAATAAATTAAATTATTTAATGTCTACAAGATATAAATAAAATACTATTATGTAGGAAATATTTTTACCTTTCAAATTAATATTTATAGTCTAATTTATCTTATGTGTAAACCTATATTAAAAATTGTTTATTTATTAAACCTTGAATTTAACACTTTTAACTCTTCTTTGAATTAAATAATAATAAATGTCCTAATCTAATCCAATTGGACCTAAAGAATCAAATTTTATTCCTAAGGTTGTTTTTGGTCGAATTATACTTATCCAATATAATTAGGACATGTGTTAGGGTAATAATGATATCATTTTTACCCTTAATTACCCTAATAACTTTTAACCGTGGTAAATAAAAGTAAAAAAGTTACTATTCACCAAAAATTATTTTCATCTTATTGAACCGCATTTTACTAAATTATATCATCATTTTGCCCCATATATTTGAAATTCAACTCATAGAAGAGGTAAAATTATGTTTTATGTAAATTTGCATATGCCCCTGGAGGTGGGTAAAAGACTGTAAAAAGTTCAATAATATTTTTATATATCTAAAATTGTTATAAACTGACTCCAATGAATTAAATTTAACTTATAGAGGTATTATGTATATATTTTTAACTGAGATAAATTTAAATAAAATAAATAATTATTTTAATAAAAATTCG
This sequence comes from Viscum album, assembly GCA_963277665.1. Classification (NCBI taxonomy): domain Eukaryota; kingdom Viridiplantae; phylum Streptophyta; class Magnoliopsida; order Santalales; family Viscaceae; genus Viscum; species Viscum album. The sequence continues at coordinate 629,900,513 of OY728146.1, forward strand.
GTTTAAACAATAACTCATTGTTTTTCACTATTCATCAAAAATGGAATGTTTTTAGAAAAATACCAAAAATTCTCCCTAAGATAATTATGATATTCTGAATTCAAATAATGAGTTCTATTTTAAAAATTTAAAAACATATAAGTTGCATTAATTAATTTAAAATTAATTCCCGTTGTCAAAACCAAAAAGCTCATTTTTAATAAATAATAACTATCAAAAGATTGACACTTGTTTATGTCTAATTTGAAAGTAAAATTACTTACGATGACCATAATTGGATTTAATGGTAAAAATATAATCTAATTATACTTCAAAACCATTAAAATGTATAATTCAAGACTATAAACTATTTTTATTAAAAATGTTGTTTTCTGTTAAAATATAGTATTTTTCATTATTCACCCAAATATGAAAGTTATCAGAAAAACACCAAAAATTTATTGAAACTAAATTATTATGTCTCGATTCTAACGAAGAATTTTATTTTGTCAAATTGAATATATAAAAGTTTTTCAATATTGGATTTAAAAATGGTTCTCCATTAAAAGGCGGTAAAATTGAATTTTTGGAGAAATACTTCTTTTTTCTAAAAAAAATGAATTTGTTCTTAGATTATGTCTAAGAAACTCATAATTGTGATTTTAATATTATATGTATTATATAAAGTTAAAAACTAAGTTAATACTATTCATAACCACTTTTGAACGGCTTGTTTGGTAAGTTGTGGTGGGCTTGAACTCAATATTGCGTGTAGTAGTCAAGTTATTAAATTACTTTGAAGAAATAACGTACTATGAAATCATGGGGTGTTACATTCTTCCCTACTTCAATAAATTGCATCCTCGCAATTTGAAATTGTTCTTCGAAAATAAAAGTTTGAAAATAGAAAATACCTATGTGGGAAAACTCACATAAGAAATTAGGTTAATGAGATTTAGTCTTAATAAGTGGAATACAAAAGTTACCACCAAATTATGATCTCAATTAAGAAAAAATTAGTGGAAATTAAAGACACATAATTGAGGGAAAACATAAATATTTATAGGGTGTGATTGAGGTCATCAGTCACAAACAATTGTATAATTTATGGCCTCAAAGCCATCAATCTATGCTGATTTAAATTATAATCAGTTCAACAAAACATAAGGTATTATGATAACACATTTTTATTATTAAGATCCATTACCTAAAGTTTGAGACTTAATTAATTCATATATTAAGAGAAGAAAAAAATATATACTTGACAAGTAGAGGTCCATCCTTTAACTAATTTTTACCACAAACTCATCTTTTACTCTAAAAGATAATAGAACATAAAAAATATATTCTATTTTTCCTATTCGTATAGGGTTCAAAAAATGAATTTATAAATCATCTACCGGACCTTAAAAAACTACATTATTCAATCCGGGACATCACATGGGCCAGTGGTAGGTGATACACCCTTGTCTCCCTTAGGTTGTAGGTTCATGTCTCGCGGCCTTGCCAGACGCGATTGGTTGCCTCCTGACCTGTGAGTTGTCCTTTTTGTGGAATTCCAAAAATTCCCTCCAACTAAAATTATCCGCAATACTTCTGTCCAAACTCACAGTCCAAAATTTATGAGGAAGGTAAAAACAATGAAGATTATATTTTCTATGTAATAACATGTGAATACCTTCATCATATATTATTTTAAAACACTGCAACATCCTGAATTACCATAAAAACTTATTGATTACATTAATGCTCCTTTATTCCTTATAGAATACTAGATATACTCCTTCTATCCAAAAATGTTGTAAACTCCATCAATGATGGAACATTCAAATCATTAATCCGTTTCAAGGTAGTCAATAATATCCAATATAATTTATCCAAATCAATCATTTATTAATCCAAAATCACTAGCTTAGTATCAAAACCATAATATGGATTATCTTTATATCAACCATATATTTTCCAATAATTTAACCTACTATTGAGTCACTTTTCTTGGTTCCACACAATCTCCTGTCTTTAATGAAATAGTACTGCAGTACAATCCTTATATACTATATAGTTCTTATAACATGAACATTATTAATACAATACTAAAATGAAACAATACCTTAATAAAAACGTGTGAAATATAATCATTCCTCTTTATATTCGGTAGTATCATAACTTTATTATTATCCAATAGCAACATTTGGGGTATACTCTGATGATTTGGACATTGATTTGCGTAGTGTCCCAATTCCTTGTAGTTGAAGCATTGTACAATTGAAACTTTTTTCATACCATTTCAATCAAGTACTTAGTGTCCTTTTTCTACACACATATAATAAACTCCCATTCCCTTCAAGCATTTACCAAGGTGATTATTTCCACAATTATCACATATGATAAAATCCTTCTTTTCCCTCGTGCCTTTATCCATATTTCTATCTTCAATCCTTTTCTTCTCTTGCATCCCTTCAAAGCCACATGACTCAAAGAATTTATTACTTATCTTATTAACACATGATACTATTTATTCTTATGTTGAGAATACATGGGAGACTATTTCCCTTATAAATTTTGGCTTAATACCATGAATGATATGATCCTTATTACTCTTCCGATCATACGTATTGTTGGAGTTCACATTCCTTTTACTAGTCACCATTTCTGTACAATGGCACAAACTAGGCCAGTTTATGAATTGAAATGAATAATTCCAAAATTTTAAAATACCTAATGTAAATTGAAAAAATTATGTATATAATTCATAATTATAAAAATATATTCTTTCAGGAGGTATATACTTGTAAATCCTTCATAATTATTTGTAAGGAAAATGAGAAATATCCTAATCATATTCCCCAGGAGTGTCGTAACCAAGAGTGCAACAAGGCCCGATGTCGTGTACCAGTTCCCGTTCGAGTCTAGATGAAAGCAGTGTCTTCGGGTTTTACCCCTAGGTACATCTATGATAGTGCCACCTCTATCTTCTCTTATCTAGACAGGGATGTATTTGCTTGGAAAACTCACAAAATGTCTCTAGAGCCAAAATTCTAGGAAGTTCTTCTATACTATTCCTCAAAGTCTATCTTAGGGCTATGTGCTCTAATCAGAGATTATCTAAATCTAGTTTCCAAGGATTGTACTAAACTTCCTCAGATACCAACTGTAATGCCCTGACCCTAGTTACCCAGAGTCGGCACATTTTTACAAAACATTGGCATCATCACAAGGAAATCATGTCTCGAGAGACCAATCAGTTTAGTGTTATTGGAAATAAGATTCATATATAAGTTCATCTTTACAACTTGAAAAGAAATACAACACAAATTTATTCCATTAGAAACATCCAAGACTCCTAGATAATGCCTTCAAGTCACTAATAACTAACTTCTTCATATCCTGGGAAAATGAAACATACGAAAGGGGTGAGCTCAAATGCTCAGTAAGGGTGTGCAATATAGCGTAAGATGACATAAATATTAAGCATGGTGAATAATTAAAACCACATGCCTTTACCAATAATAAACAGGAATACTTTTATGGTAGGAATATGAGTTGAGTAAATAATTCCATAATAAAACATAATCATGAGTATTATACTAGTCGAATGACCACATCTACAATCAATATTATTTTCAATATAAGGGAATGTATAATGCCAGACATTCTGAAACATTTTATCAAGGATTTGACCAAGACCTCTAAAGATGATTAAGGCCTCAGCCAAAATCATATATCAAGTTGGGAAAGGCCTCAGACAATTCCATGCTTAGTTGTCTCATGATACCTACCAATGCATCGAGGAGCTATAGTGGGCTCCACCCGTCACATACTAAGTCCAATACATTCCTCTTATGAAAAGGTTTAAATATAACATAAACATTCATATTAAAAATAGAATATGAAATGTCAATACTTTAACCATAAACCATAAATGGTATAAAAACAAAACATACACAGTCAAACATATTTCAAAACCATCAACATAATATAGAGTATTTTTATCATAATGAATCGACATAAAACAAGTATAAAATCAATTAAAGGATGTTGAAATAGATTAAATCAGAACTATTTGAGAGAAATATCACTTTATTATTTTGAAATATTTTAAAGTCACATAATTATAAAAGAAAACAATTATTTATAAAATATTCTTATAATATTGTAAGGGAAGATTTGACAACGTTATAACGGTTGATAATAACTTCACCCACCGTATAAGTTAAAAAAACATTCTTACCTTAATTTTGTCGAAAAGGTCGTAAAGTACGTTGTTTAGAAAATGACTGAAAGAATCCTTTCCAAACATATAAGTTTAAATATTGTTATAAATGACTTTAACTCATTGTATATTAAATAGTAAAAAATATTTTTAAATAAATTTTTATGACACATGGATGTTGATGATAAAGAGGTCCCAGTAGATACTAACATAAAATCAACCTCAGATAATAAAGAGATTGTAGAATTAAGCCTTACCTTGTACATTTCCTTGTTCGAGGGTAGGTTAAAATCTTGTTTGACGGTGAAATAATAGTTATTAAATTATTCAAGGACTATATATATTAATATGATATCACATATTATCTTCTAATATTTCTTTGTTAATAATATTATAGTATTATCGTTGTTTCGGGTGTTAACTGATTCGTTTTCCTTTATATGATTTGTTACATAAGTAATGTTTGTTCTATATAATATGTATCTTATTCATATTCAGTATGATATTAATCCTTTAAACATTATTTTTAATCATCTAATGAAAATTAGTCTTGAATGGATATGATGGGTAATGAATCTCATCGCGTTCATGGAGACGGTAATCCGTACGTACGCATGAGCGACAATATCATTAATTTGATATTAAAATAATATATAATTGGATGGTATATCATATATAAAGAATCATTATCATGTTATATTTATTATTTACATCAATGACACATCATTATTATACCCATCTAAATAATAATGTATTGAATAACAATTACACCACGATGTGGAGACAGTAAACCGTACGTATACACGTATAGTGACATGTCATTCAAAGGATGGATAAAATACTGAATATGGTTGTACCATATTTATAATAACATCGCAGTATATAGAATATACTAGATTTATCATTTTATAATGGAAGAAACAAATAATGATGAAGTGGAAGAAGAAAGGAACTTGAAAGAGGTGATGACATATTTACCTCTTCTTTGGGTTCTTCCTTTTGATTTGAAAAAAATGGATCTATATGATGTATTTATGACTAAAGTAAGACATATAGGACAAAGGGAGGACTATAGATAGGGTATTCGGGCAGGGGTTGGCCAAGAAAAATGGATTTGAAGCTGTGAATTTGAGCGAAGGGGAGTTCTCTTTTATAAGAGGGGTGAGGGGCACCATAGGAAAAGCTAGAAATATTATTTGATAATAAAATCATTTTCAGTTTTTAATGGCTCCAAGATGAATTATTTATGGGATAAGGTGGGGTTGGGTAGAAAACCACTCAACCAATAGGTTTTATATAGGTTTGGTTCACTATATTAACTTTATCTATTAGATTTAACTCTTAGTTAAATAGTTCGACATTTACAATGTCTCTTTGTATTTTTATATTATATGGATAATAAACATACTATAAACTTCCAAAATTACCCCAAGTGGTTCATTAATGATACAACTATCATTATATAGGACTTTGGTCTGAACCTTAGATACTCAGGAATGGAATATCAATTAATAATATAATATTTGTTTTAAAAACTCTTTTATGTCAATTTTGACACCATTAGGTATTTTGTTTTTGATAAATTTATAACAACATTATTACTTCGAAAAAATTTATCTAACCAACCCGAACATTTCATATTAACCGATAAAATTAGTGGAATTCATAAAAAGTCTCAAATTACATTTATTTGGATATTTATAATATTAATTATTTTAATATTTTATTAATTAGGTAATTACTAAATCATCATTGTGTCATAAATAAATTAAATTATTTAATGTCTAAAAAATATAAATATAATACCATTATGTAGGAAATCTTCTTATATTTATAATGAATATTTATAGATGGATTTATCTTATGTGTAACCCTATTTTAAAAATGGTTTAGTTATTAAACATTGAATTTAACACTTTTAACTCTTCTTTGAATTAAATAATAATAAATGTCCTAATCTAATACAAGTGGACCTAAAGGATCATATATTATTCCTAATGTTGTTTTTGGTCTAATTATACATATCCAATAGAATTATTACATGTGTTAGGGTAATAATAATATCATTTTTACCCTTAATTACCCTATTTACTTTTAACCATGGTAAATAAAAGTAAAAAAGTTACTATTCACCAAAAATTATTTTCTTCTTATTGAACCACATTTTACTTACTGATATCAACCATGTCTCTTGGATTTTTGAAATTCAACTCACAGAAGTGGTAAAATTATGTTTTATGTAAATTTGAAAATGCTCATAGGAGGTGGGTAAAAGACGGTAAAAAGTTCAATTAAATATATATATATATATATATATTTATTATAAACTGACTCCAATGAATTAAATTTAACTTATATAGTTATTATGTATCTATTTAGACCTAAAATAAATTTAAATAAAATAAATAATTATTTAAATAAAAATTCGGTTTTAAATAATAACTTAGTGTTTTTCACTATTTATCAAAAAGTGAATGTTTTTAGAAAAATACCAAAAATTCACCCTATGATAATTTTGATATTATGAATTAAGAAATGAGTTATATTTTACCAATTTAAAAACATATAAGTTTCGTTAATTAATTAAAAATTAATTCCCATTGTTAAAACCAAAAGGCATATTTTTAAGAAGTAATAACTATCAAAAGATTGACACTTGTTTATGTCCAATTTCAAAGTGAAATTACTTAAAATGACCATCATTGGATTAAATGGTAAAAATATAATCTAATTATACTTCCAAACCATTAAAATATATAATTCAACACTACAAATAATTTTCATTAAAAAAGTTTTTTTCAGTTAAAATATAATATGTTTTACTATTCACCCAAATATGAAAGTTATCAGAAAAACACCAAAAATTTATTAAAACTAAATTCTTATGTCCTGATTCTAATGAAGAAGTTTATTTTGTCAAATTGAATTTATAAAAGTTTCAAATATTGTATTTAAAAAGGGTTCTCCATTAAAAGTCGGTTAAATTGCATTTTTTAAAAATTATTTCTTTTATCTAAAAAAATGAATTTGTTGTTACATTATTTCTAATAAACTTATAATATAGATTATAAAATCATAAGGATTATATAAAGTTAAATTTTTAGTAAATACTATTCATAACCTCTTTTGAACGGCTAGTTTGGTAAGTCGTGGTGCTTTTGAACTCAATGTTGTATGTAGTCCAAGTTATTGAATTACTTTGAACAAATAACATACTATGAAATATAGGTGTTTTATAGGAAACCCCTTCAGGTTTATGTTTTGAAGTTAGTGGAACTAAAATACAAATGGTCATTGTCAACCATATTCAAAATATATTAAATTTAAAGGTAAATAGTCAATCAAAGTGGCTGATGATTCTCACTCATTAAGGAATCATCCACTTATTTTGGGTCTTACCTAGAATCACTAGTATCATTATCTTAAATGGAGATCTCCTGAGAAGGATAATTTTCATGAATTTTCTCATAGATCAGGATAGGAGGCTCAGTGGAACCCCCAAATTCCAAATCCAAAGATGACATTCCCTCTACTATAGGATAATGTGGCGCCTCGATGCCATTATCATGGGATGTCTTGGAAGTATTTTCTATGGGTAAAACAATATAATCATATATTATTGATTAATATATCAGGCATAATAATGTTGGCCACATGTGAGGAAAAAGGAAACCCAAATCCATCAAATTCCCTATTATATTCCCCAAACTCCTGTATGAAGCTGGGAATATCAATATATTGGAAAATAACATAAATTTTTATTATTAAATTGTAATATTCTTCATTCCACACAATATTCTCATCATTTGGTATATTTGAGAAGCTTGTATCAAGTCCCAAATTAGATTCACCATCAAATTTGTCCCCCATTTTTTATAAGGAACAACCATTTCAGCCCCAACTAAATTAAGATCATGTCCCACACCTTCATTGGATGGTATAAGAACAATATAAACCCATTATAAGATATTTATAGGGCTAACGATGATTGTTGTAGGGTTCTTCAGTGTATACAGTTGATCTGAAATATCATGGAGGGGGTGTCATGAATTGTTACATGATATATCATTTTGACTAATTGATGTTACCAGCATTTTTTCTCCCTAAAAAATGACTAGATTAGGTGGCGTTGGGGACCTCACCATATCTTCTATGGAAAGTTTATACTCTTCAAAAATATTATGCACATAACGTGTAAGGTCATATCTATGCCTCTTGATAGAAGAGAGAGGAGTATATTATTCAATCCACCAGAATGATTAGATGTATATTATGGAAAACTAATGATCAAAATACATTGTAAAAACTGACCAGACTAATGAAGCACGTTGATAATGTGTTTTTCTCATCTAATTTTTTTTTTCATCAGATGGTTGATGACTATGACATTCTTATTCATAAACAGGAACCAAGGGAGGCAGTTGAGGATTTTCCCCAGCTATATATTCCTTTATATGTCTCTATACTAGGGATAATTCCCCCAATTCATTAGTAGAATCCTCATCCTTGATGGGGGGGGGGGCAGTGGTGCATTCCATGACAATGATAGTTCAAATATCTCACCCTCTTCCTTCTATAAATCAAATACATGAGTTTACTCAGTAACAATGTCTTATTCATGAGATAGATAGATAGGGAGAGCATGTGTGTAGAGCCTTACATCACTATATTTTAGGAACTAGTCACATTCATTAGTGGATTGATCACCAACCCCTTGGATAGTGATCAGGTCCATCATATCAGTTGTCCACTTCATTGAATGAATCTATTTATATGATCATCTTCAATTCCAATAAATACATTCCAAATTTAGTATGTTCCATGTTGAAATGTAAATTGAGGGCTCATAAAATATCTCGAAGATGAGGAATATGTATACTAGTATAAATAAATATTTACAAGTCCCTGATGTCAGATATCTTATCCTACCAAACCTGAACTGCTTCTATCCACACATATTATAATGATATTGTGGTTGGATTTAAGCAAGATACGATATATCAATATGTTTTATACATTCTTGGTTTCCTTGTCAGTATATGATGTCGGATAATTAGAACCGGAGTCTCCTCCTAATGATGATGGTCATATCATCTTGGCTCAGCATGTTCATTATATTCAATCTTTCCCCACAATGTGGTGAACATTTCAAATCATTTGGACGGTCTTTGAGATGCATCTATATCTTTATCAGGACGGACCTTATTGTTTTTCTTACCTCACCCAATAGCTGTAAAATGCTCAATATTAGGAGAACTCTTCACAAAAACCACCTTCTGATATGAGGGGACCTAGGATTTGGCATATTTATGGGTTATCCAAATGGATATTTATAGTGAACACAACTTGATCACTTCCTAATATGATTCCTTGTCCATGATAATCCAAATACACCGTAATATTATCATATTATTCTCCAATAAAACTTATATTGGGGGAGCTAGTTTGTTTATTAATACACTAGAACATTAGTGAAAATATTTATGGTGTGTAGGATTCACAAATTATTTAACCTTCTATTCATGTTTCCTTCACAAAATCCTAGAATTTTTCCATGTATGACCTTGACTCATAATCACAAAGACAATTTTTTATGAATTTTTATGTAGGATGAACCCCATACTTTAAGAATTTAAATTCTTCAAAATATCTCAAATTCTTTATTACTTCTTTATGAAAAAATTGATATGCACAATATCCGAGATAACTTGGAAGAATGGTCATAACCGAAACCCGAGAATATTTTCCCATCTTACAACCTCCTAATAAATAAAATATTTTTTTATCCATCTCCATATCACTGGGTGTAGCCCCAAAATTTTGAATGATCCCTTCTCTGGGTGACATACATAAAGAACTAGTGGATAGTCTCTAAAGTAGGGGCTTCCAATCCAACATTCTCTCCTTTAAATAGCTTGGACACCATGAAAAATTCACTCATCCACACACTTCCACTAAATCATTGAATAGGTAACATATAGGTTATTAGCCACATTGATTATTAGTTAGATAAGTAGGTCTTGGAAGAAATTTTAGACTTGATGGAATACCCCCACATATTTTTTTGTTCTTGATCTAATGTTGGCCAATACATTATTGAGATACCTGAATTATAAATTATACGACATACCATCAGGCATTTACATCATGTTTCATACCCAATGGACTCTAGGAAAATATTCATCCATAATTTCTGATGAATGTCACCCCTTGGGATATGGTATTTATCTCTATCATCTTGGGTTATCTTCATAAATTTTAAGGCTAGACCATGTGTTTGTTCAAGTTCATCCCACACTGCGTTAGTTGGGGTGAATATATCATACAACACACAAAGGATAGTAACTCCAAAGATTTTGTAATCCTCCAATAAACTAATGAAAACCTCTTTGTTCATTAGGCATAATGTTTTAATTTGAAGGATCTAGAAAATAAGTAGCTCCAAGACTATATCGAGATTATTATACATGTATGTATTCTTTACCCACATTTATTCATAAATGTTTAATTCCTCTAGGTTGGATTAAAAATAAGCACAAGTCTTGTGCACCCTGTAATCTAGCATCTATTTAGGCATGACCCATCTGCCAGTATAGAAGTTCTAGTCTTTTTTCCTTCCTTTGATTAGTCTATCCCTCTTTTAAAAAAAATCTATATGTATATGTGTGGTTTCAAATGGGGATTATGGTGTTGAAAATTTGATGTTCTCAAATATTTGTGCACCAAAAAAACTGATGGCATCAATCCCTTATCAATGTATGATCCCTTGGAGGAAATGTTGGAAGTGTATATTTGTTTAGCTTCATTTAAATAGGAATGTGGCATCTAATATGTTTTCCTCGAGAAAAGAATGTTCCCCAAAATTATGGAAATGTTCAATGACCATTGTTTAATCTTAGTAAATTCAAGATTATTCTTCTTCAAATGATTAGAAAGATTTAGAAGTGTTGGGTCTTATAAATAATGATAACCTATCTCCTTAATATCCACCATCTCCTTGATCTGAGGAATAATTTGTTCCTTATATACATATACATTTTTCGAGCCATCATAAATATAAAAGGAAACACACATGTTTTTGTGAAAACCATGATTTTTATTTGGAATAATGTAGAAAAAAAATTATTAAAGAAAGACCTGATGTATGCCACTCACCGATGTAACCTTGCACATGTCACACATCCAAGATACATTTTGTGGATCATATGATTAAGAGAGAGTGGTAAAACACCTCAGTAGACATAACATTCATAAAATACTCTCACAACTGAATATATACCATGGGTATGTGAGAAATATTTGTGTAGAAGACATGAACAAAAAATTAAGAGTGATAGGAGAAAACCGGGGATAAAATAGTGTATGTTAGGAGGGAGAGCATAGGGAAAGAGATGCTTTTTATAGTCACAAAATCAATAGAATGATGAATTATAGGGTAAATCTATTCCATTAATCTTCATGGATGACCTACATGACTGGGCTAACATGACCTACCTTCATATTCAACATGTGGGACCTGTTTGTTCACTTCCCCTTTGTGACGGACAGATGTAGTAAGGTTCACCAAACATAAATGATTCTCCAACATGTGATACCCATGGGATGAGATATCAATAAATGATATTGTTTATTTCTTCATATGGATTAAATACTCATTAGTCTAATCATATCCTATTTCGGGGGTTTATTTTTTGCTCAATTTATTATAATTATTTTTATTGCAAGATGAAATCACCTTTTAAATAGGTCAATGATAAAAAAAATCACTTCTCTTCCTTGGAGTGAATATAGAAAAGATATATGTTGTCAAATATCTCATGCAAGTCCAAGTAGAATGATCCACATGCATATCCATCAATATTAGGAATATTTATATAAAATAGGTCAAAAATGTGCCAAATACCTATTAGATCCTCTAGCATGAGTAACATATTTATAGAAAATCATTCTCCCATGGTCCCGATATTATCTGTAAATTGGACCCTTGAGATCCCTATTTGACATGAATGAAGATGATGAGAATAATTGAATCTATGCTCTCTCAGGTCTCTCACCCAACTAATCAAAACCCTAAGGTATCATAATATATATTAAAAAATGAGAGGGAATAAGACATAGTTAAGGTATCATAGTTCATCAATGGTCTAAATCACCCAAGGAACTACAAGAAGAACCACCCCTACATTCTCTAAACACAATAGGGATATAAGCTCTTCCTCAGCTAAAATATGTCATCACCAATCATCCAAGTGCATATAATGAGACCCTTCGAGATTAGATAATGGTCTTACGAAATTATAGTTTATTATTTTTTCGATGACCTAAGAATTCATTACAAGTACGCCCATGTAGAACCTAGGTGAGGAACCTCCCAGCTCACCCAAGTAGCACTTGGGTGAGCTTCAATCTAGAATTCTTTAGTGTCATTAAGGGGAAGAACTCTCCTACTCACCCATGTATCACTTGGGTGATGTTTAACTCTTCTCTCATAGGTATCACATGTTAAAATCACCCTTTATACCCTACGTCACATCTCATAACACCAATGGTAGAGAACCCTTATACCCAATCCTACAATAAGAATAGACAATTTTGAAACCTCCACAGAGGCCTCCAAAATGTCATGATCATATTATATTTTTAATTCCCTCAGTAAAATATGTTTCACACATATCCTACCAAAATGGTGGGATCCTTGGGGTGTTTAAAATTGGGAATCTATTCAGTAACAAAGACCACATCCTTGGAGTCCTCTCCATAGACATCACTATTTTATACAGTGAGTGGAAACAATTAATTTTCACATTCATGACAGCTAATTATGTATCCTTCTCTAATCCTCTATGAAACTAGGTACTAGGAATCCCCCTAGTGTATGTCCTTAACATATCTTGTAGACCATCACGTGTCTTACTATTCCTACCCCCATCCACCAATGGATGAAAGAGAAAATAGAATGTTATTGATCTTCCACTTCTTATTGTTTCTCACACATTGAATTATTCATGTGGGACTATATTTAAGTGGATATCATATCCCTAAAATAATAAAATATTCCCAGTCTTGACTCCCTTAAAGGTGTAATCACCGACACATTCAAACTCGATAACCTTTAATTCTCATTCTCATCATATATGTATAATGCCTCTATGAGTTTCAAAACCAACATCCTCAATCCACCACCATTCTCACTGGACCATATTCATAGTTGGACCAAAAACCCACCTCATGGTCCACATTCTGTTGAGGTCTTCTCATACCATCCTCATATCCCTAGTTTGATATGTCTTTGCAAGTTTATATTCTTTATAAGGATAATTCAATACTATTGGGCTATATTTCCCTTATAAATTTTCTCACTAAACATCCTTTATAAATGAATTTAAAATTTATGTTTTGGTCTTTGTCACATAACTCTAAAATGTATGACATTTACAATTAAGTGGAACTGAGCTACATGGATTCTAATTCCTTTCCCAAGGATACAAAAGAATCCCTCCCTATAGACCTGATCCCAACATCAAAACTATAACCACTTTTCTGGGTAGAAATAAACACCACAATTCCATGTAATGAGGATTTAAGTCATCAGTATTTAATATAAATAATAAGTACGTGGATAAATTAATGGCGTGGAGAACCTTTAATATATTCATATGTATCCCTCAAGGGAGAATGTTGCATATATACGAGTAGTTCAATTGATTGAGAATATTGATACATATAGATGGTTACTTTCCAATATATATGTGACTGGTTTCATATGTGATGGGAATATAGATATATATTAAGGGTTATAAATGATTATTCACTATGAATTAAATTTATAATAGAGTCTCTGAGTAGGAAACAATTTCCCCCAAAAAGGGTGTGATGAGCCTGACCTCTAATCCCCTTGGCAAATGTGATTCCTTAAGCATTGTTGGAAAATTACTAGTGACAATTTTACTTATGAAATAAAGTCAATATAATAAATACAGGGATCTTTGGGTGTTTCTAGTTCTATTAATGAACCATATTGGAATCCATGTCATGAATAAGGGATGCGAAATAGTATCAAATCTAGAAGTTTAAAGATTATCTTTTAAGCACCATGTTTGTGAGTGCAGGATCGGGGCTGTCACACCGCCCATCATTTATATCATTAACAGTAAACCCCATCACTATATCCATATATATATTACTATCACTTAATCATTTATGTCCTTTTTAGAGCATAACATTGATCTATTACTAAAAATTCTATCCTTACATCAAATCATATGATCCAAAAACAAATTATATCAAATATCTATCCACGAATGATATAATTATCCACACCATGGTAAAAAACATTTATTAATGAAAATAAAATGTAGTAAAAGAGTGAAAAATTCCCTCAATGCATCTTAGAAGATGTCATAATTAATGAAAACGTTAATTAATCATCTCAAATCCTTGGATAACCGTCCTTAAAATTATTTTTTGACTATTCAAATTAAAAATATTTTAAACCACATTTGAATTACCACTTCATTTATATAATTAAGAATAATGCTATATTATGTGACCATTTTATTTATTTATTACATGCATATATATTAATTTATTAAATTCTAATTATCAAGACACATCTTTAGAAAACTATTTCTTACACCTCCAAACACATCACACTATTCCTGATACAACATCAATCCTAACATACAGTTATATAAATCATAAATACCATAAAACCTATTATATAAAATGAATAAACCCTACTTGAACCATGCATATAAAGCATTCCAACTCCAAAAGCAAAACATATGTAACTATCTATTTGAAATACTCTTACATAACTTCTTTATATCCTTAAAGCTCTCCCAAAAAAAATCCCATATTCATAAATAGTAGTATCTCTCAAACAAGAAACACTATAACCCATCTTTTAAACTGAATATAAATTCATACTATATAACCCAAACTCAAATAATCACATTTAGGAATGAATAAACTTATATTTTAGTTACCACACCCAATGGTACTTACAATTACACTCACTACTTCACCGAGAACTACACCCACCAAAATATAACATACCAGAATAGAAAAGAATGATCATGAATTAAAATAATAAATTATCCCCCTAAATATATGTTAAGTAATTTATGTATAGTACAAATTAATTATTATAAAATAAAAATGACACATTAAATATATATGGCACACTACCTTAATAATTTACTATGATTAAGCACATTAATGTCTAGATTACTTTTTTTATATTTCCATTCTCTAATAGAATATATCACATCAATTATATTTTTATATTTATATGTTCATTCTCATCCTTGTATTATATTCCATTTATGTGAATGATTAAAAAGAACACCATATTTACACACATTTTAGTATATATATAAATATATCACACAATCATCATATCAATATGGGAAAATAAGGGATTTAGCCAACAAGATTAACTCCTCTTATTCACACCGTAAGTATGATAATATTTTACATTAAATCACATTCATACTAACTAGAATATCAAAAGATAAAAATTATATAGTAAAATATAAATTTAAATTATAAAAATAAGAAACAATAAAATTAAAGTCATGATAATTTTAAAATAATATGAAGAATAGATTATTGATCGATGCAGATAAAATATCATTATCTGAGAAAAATCCCACAATACTGGTCCCAATATAAGAGTAAGATAATAAATTTTCATGAACTAAATTGAAAACAATCCAAATTTAATGAAAAATATCTACCAAGACAAAGGGTAATGTAAGGATATAGAATATTAGAGGGGAATCTAAAACCATCAATAATTATTAGGTTATCAAAGGTTTTAGTTATAACATATAGTGGCATGAAATAGGTTTTTAAATGGATGGATTATAATCAAATTAGATGACGGTAAATATGTTTAAAAACACTTTTAAAAAGGTATTTAAATTATTAGATTCAAATGGTATAATAATTGAAATAAATTTGGGTGAATAATTAAACCTTATATGATTAAAAAATATTCTATGAAAATAAATGATTCTAGAAGAAGGAAAACATATATTGAAACCCTATTCTTGAATGAAGTTATGAAATTACATGCCATAATAAATGAATTCTACTACTAATGAATATTTGATAATCTTACACCAATATTTTTTTAAGTAAATCCATATAAATAATCCACCAAATAATAATAATTTCTGACATAACATTATCAGAAGATGTAAGAAAAGGAATAAAAGAAATCAAGGGAACCTCATATAAAATGTAATTAACCAAATGGAAATTAAGTTAATAGATCATCCTCAGGAACCAAGAACATTAAAAACCACTCCCATGACGATATAGTGTATTAAGGGAAGAGGGAATAATGAAATTGATTGGGGTGGTTCTATGAATTTATAAAAAAATTGGTTTCATGGAACCACCAGGTGTCCTAATGACTCATGACACAAAGGTTTAGTTTCAAATATTCTCTTAAGGATCAAGGCACAGTCCTCCTTGTAAATAACCCTTTAAAAACATATTAAACTCTCAAAAATTATATAAAACTAAGATTATACTAACATAATGACCATAAATATACTATAATGTAATCATTCAGGAGAATCACGATGTATATATTAGGTCACCACTTCAGAACCAACACACAATGGAAAATACCATGGTTTATCCTTTGCACAATAAATAACAACTATCTAGGAGATATAATCAAGGAATTATTCATTTAGAGCTTCATGGTGCAAAACATTAAATCATGACGCAAATCATCCCCATGATTGATGTGAAATGGAATAATATTATATATCGAGGTCATTTTTCAGGTTTCCCTTATGTAATATTAAAATAAACAATGATAATAACCTATACGGAGAGACCAAACATTCCACAATTCAATGAGTTATGTATGATTAAAACAAATAAATTTTAAAAAAATATTTACCCCATAATAAAATACATTATGTCATATTAAAAAATCCTCTATCAATACTAAATCCATAAATATCATAGCCTTTACCCCAATTCATAATAGGAACCACACATCTAAACGAAACCTTTATGGATTGATTCAGTAATAAAATCATCAAAATTCTTTCCCTCGCCCACAAGAATACCACCAAACATCCCCAAACACCATACATAACCCATAATTGACTAAAAATTATTGAAATTCATTTCCTACACATTATATATCTATCAAAAAATTATCATACTAAATAATGAAGATAATACATGAAGAAAATATAAACCCACCAAGGGAAATGATGTAAAAGATTGATTTTTTTCATTAACTAAATATTAAAAAATTATTTTCTTCAACATTAAAGAAAAACATAAATTAAATGAAAAAATTACTTCTATGAGAATATACCTCTCAAATTGCATTAAAATACCACTGAAATTTTCTAGTAAAGGTTTAGGATACAACCCTAACACTCTCTTAATAATAAAACTTCAAGATATCACAGAACTATGGGTAATATATCTAGAATATTGAGCTTTCCATTAGGTAAAAAAATATAACAACCACCATGACAACACTCACCCTTCACATAAAACATGTTTCAAAATAAGAGACCCTAAAAGATAAATCTAGTGAAAATTTAAAAGTATTGTGAATAATAAAAATATACTTAAACCAATAAATAATCACAAAAAAACCATAAATTTAGTAAAAATTTAATAAAATAGGTTTCATAGAAAGGGGTAATTTCTACACACAATATTATAAACTACCATGGCCAGAGATGGCTCTCCATACAAGAATGAGAAAATTTTGAACCTTTTTAAATTCATACTAATTATTTTCCTAGTATCACAACAAAAATATATCAGATTTAATGGTATGGGAAACATAAAGATACTAAAAAAGGATTTTTGTCATGATTAGTTTTTATAATATCATCTAAATATCTTATTCCATGTAACTAGACACATAGAAATAAAATAATTCAACTTAAATTCTCTAAAAAATCAAGAAGGATATTTATTAGAACATTATCTCATCAATAGTTCACCCTCTATTATATAATAATAATCTTTCACCGCATCCTTTTACTTCAACTAAAAAGACATTAGATATTGTTGAATTATTGGATTCAAGGAAAACTCAACATAATGCACTTGTTATCCTTTCTTGGTCACAAACATGAGAAATGAATAATCAAATATGAGGAATAATTTCTAGAGTTGTACACACTATATTCTCCCTACTGTATCTCATTAATAACCTCCATGTTAATATCTATCTATACAACATAAATAAAATATAACTTTAATATATCAGGTAATCCCCTATTTTTATACCATCTTGGTTTTCATGATCTCTCTTAACAATATTTTAGACACTTTACAAAATCCAAAATGAAAATAAACTCGAAATAGATTTTTATATTTCACTAACAAGGATTCAAAATTGATATCTTCTAACAATTCCTCAGCCTCATGGCTAGATACTCCATGGTGTAACTTTGAATCTTATAATAACTATAACATGAACAAGTCCCTATCATAGGATTCCCCTTTCTAAATTCTAATAATAACAACTTGAATACTTTTTACGGTATATCATTCAGTCCACATAAAAAATTAGTGTATAACATGTCTTGTAAATCATAAAAACACCATAGGGAACTTCAAATCATGTAGGAAAATTCATACATCAGACATGTATACTCATCAACATTATCACTTAGTTTCAATTCATCCTTTCTATATCATATCCATATTATCACCACCACATCACTAATCCACATGAATTATACCACAACATCTTACAAATTATATACATTCCTCCTAATTTTCCTCATCAACCATATATAATCATATAAAAATCATATTATATATTTTAATGAAAATATCATAATAATTCATTTCACATAATATTAAAAGAATAATAAATAAATTAAAAAATTATATAAAAATTCATATTCAATAAATAATATCATCATGAAATAAAATATCAATAAAATGTTTATCAATAAAACACATAATATCCAAAAAAATTAACAACATCATTTCATGGAGGCACTCAAGACAAAATCATATTCATTTTTTCCCTTGAATGAATCATAATAATAACATCCTATTGATTAACTAGTAAAATCATAAATTGATTATTTAAAATATTTTTGGTTCATAAAATTCTTTAATATCATACTTTAAAATCAAATCAATGTGTCCTATTTTTTAAATTACACTAGAAAATCAAAATTATAACTTCAACACATCATTCATCACATGGAATAAAAAATATCTAACAATTCATATATCTTATCATGAGGGTATAACTTCAATAAAATTTATAAATTTTCAACACTAAAATAGATCATAAAAATTAAATAAAAATAATGACTAAATATAAAATTATCATAACTACTGTAATATTTTATAAAATAGACATTTAATAAATAAACTATCTTCAATTAGGATTCAGTTTAACATGTTACACAATATCTCATATTATTTAATCGTAGAATAAAAAAAATTTATAAAATATTTCCAAAATATATAAACATAATAAATAGTTAATCATTATGTTAATTATTTTTCATGAAATACTATAGAAAAATTTCACCTTGAAAATAAAGATCTCATATAAATGATTCATCGCCAGTGAATAAATATTTTCATACTTCGTAGTGAAATTTTAAAAAATAATGTAATGTTCATACATAATCATGTAATTTGAATAATTTAAATCCTTGAAAAAATTATTTTCAAATTAATCATGGTATATTAAGGAAAAATAAACCATCATATCTTACAATAAGTATATAGGAAATCATTTTAATCAAATCATGCATTAAGTAATAAAAAATTAATGTAATATAAATATAAATACACTATTGATATACATTATAGTAGTTCCCATCCCTATATCACTATTAATAGTAGTCAGAATAGACTTTCATGTGACCTCAAGTGTGCCACCCCAAATTCTAGATGTTTCCGACTAATTGTGTGGGCCTAATAAGGTATTGAGGGGAGGCTATACTCTTTATATCATGGTTCCCATTAGAATATAAAAAAACATAATATCATCCACTAATATAATTAAATGTTTTTAAAAATATAAATAATGATGAAATAAATTAAATATTGTAAAGGCCCAAATATCCCGCCATACATACAACTGAATTCCCACTAGTACTGTTACATATAAAAACCAATTTAAAAGGAGGTAATTAAAATGGAAATATTAAAAATATTATTTATATCACAACCAATGTTCTTGATGTCATCCAAGATGTCTACCTAAAAATATAACAACCATTCCATGAACCTCATCCAACTAGTAATTGCAACAATATATGAGTGATACTCGGTTACCCATGTGGATTGATGGTTTGGGAAAGGTGTGACTATATACCTCAGAAATGAACCTCTAAATATTTCCCATACTAAAAATAATACGATTATATAATTGCATGTGGGATGTTTAAAGGAAATAAAAGATAATGTAAGATTACAAAAAATTAATAAAAATACCTTCATTAACTTGATACTGGAATGTTTATGATCATGTCACAGTGATCAGGCCAATATAATAACCATTTTATATCCTTAGGTATGAGACCTTGATTGTCCATACCATCCCTATCTAGTTTAAAGGTGTCTAGGAGTAGGTCCTGATGACCATTCCATTTAACATGGCTTTTGGTCGATCCCCATGTAATCATGGTTTAACTGCAAAACACTAGCCTAATGGGGGTAATATACTCATCCCAATGGAATGTGGGGTTAGCTAACATGGGGTAATATACCCATCCATGAGGAATAAAATAACTACCTCAGGAAAAATACTATACATTTTAAATTTAACCATTATTGGGACATATTGATAGAATGGGCCAACCATTAGTAATATACTCGTCCTCATGGTACAATTAGGAACTTATGAAAATATTCATATACCTTGGATAAGCACAATGAACTATAAAATAAAACTACTACATTTAGAATCCATTAACCTAGTATGTTATCATGATCAAGTAAAAAGAATCAAGGGGCTGACCTCACACCTAACCCACCTCATTCACCATAGCCTCCTCATCTCACAACGTAATTGGGGTTCTATGGTGTCACCAATAGTTATTACCTGTCATAGAAAGAAACTGCACCTTTAGGTTGGTAAATCACTAGGGAACACACCATGGTCCACAGGTTCCTAACATATAAAAGAAACCCACACATGAGTACTCAATCCAAAAATTTTTCTTGGGTAAAAACTATATTCTCAAAGGAAACTACATCCCTTGAAACTTTCATAGTGAAATATTTATTTTTCTAGTAACATGTGGTAGTCCACGCCATCATCACTTAGAGAGATATCACATGACCCATCTCATTTTTCATGGTCTCACTATGTTGTACTTGTTATGCATACTGTATCTCATTTTTCTTATGGAATATCCACCCAATACTAGTCAAGTATCACAGGTAGGTTCACTCGCATCTGTATTAGCTTAGTGAGCCTAAGGCTATATAGTCTAACAAGGGTCTTACAATGGCCTCTTTTGGATATCCAATAACATTCCAACCTATAGGAAAGTCCACCGTAGACCTCTAGAAGAACCTCACTTGTGTCACCTCATTAGGTTCACTATGCCTTACCCTTCCCAATTCATTCAAATAACACCCCTCTATAGGGTCAAAGTATCTAAGTAACTCAAATATAATCGGAGGATCATTCATAGGTAGTTGAGAATTTAAACTAATTTACTAGACTCGAAGAGGTCTAGGCACATTTTATTGACCAAACATTCCATTCATTTCAAATTAGAACATTTTAGTAACAAATTTACCGTTGTATTTTTTAAATCATGAATGCAGACCCTCATTGGAGGCATGTTCGTACTTATGAATATAAAATAATAAATTAATTTTATTATCCCGGTTCTAGTACCACAATCCTAAATTAAATATTTTAACATTTATTTTCAATGGGATGGAATCTCTCCCATAGATAATTGAGATCCTTCTATTTTTGGTCCCATCTCACATGAAAAACATGATACATATATCAATGCATAATGAATTAAATAATAAATTTAAATAAAAATATAATTATTTAAAATCATAAATAATTCACCTAATAAGATACAATATTTTAATTATTACGACAAAATCATGTCACCCCAGAACCATTATCAACCAATCTCAGGAGGTATGCACCTACCACCAACACTTATCCAATTCGAACCCTTAAAAACAGTAATTAATTCTATAATTAATTTAATCCATTTATAATTAATATTCATAAATAGTTTAAAATCGTGGTTAATGTTTAATGGAAAAACTATTGATTTAATGTAGGAATCATCTCGATACATCGTCTTCCTAGGCTACACAAAAGCCTTCTCTAAATTGGTCGATTTCACTATTATCCTATGAAATATCCATTTTTGACCTAAAACAAAACACTGTCAAATCATAAATAAAGAGGATGAGGATAGAATAGAGGAAGGATGGGAAAATTTTACTTGTGTAATCATTATAACCACCGATGAACACCACCCTCAAACCAACAAAGGATAATGGCAAATAAGGGTTTGGGAACTCTAGATGCATGCACCAATAGAAGAGGAGGAAGTGTCATGCCAATCTAAAAACCTAATGGGGAATGGTAAAATTGAAAACATTTGGTCCCAACGACTACCCTATGGAACTACAATACATGGGGTTCCATTGACAGATGGCATGCTCCCAGTGGTTATAGGATACAACTATGATATATCTTGACAACCATGGGCATGCCCCGACTCCAACAAAAACACCCCAAAAAACTGTTGGTTCCTATTCCCTATCCAAAATAACTCCATTTAGGTTTCCTAATATATTAAAGTCTATTCTAATTCCTAGTTCATAATCTATATTGTACAAAATTTCAAAATTTCAAATTCCACTTCAAGTAAAAATGACCATATGGACCTGAGGCATTACAAACTCCAAACCATAAGACTTATCATCAATAAGATGTCTCAATGTTCATCCTATTAGATATCCCAACCTACCTATGTCTTAAATTCTTTATTATTGGTTTTCATTCTATTATAAAATTCATAAGGGGAATCGATGTTACATCCATAGTCTCAAGGTGCTCAAATCACCAAACTAGATCCAAAAACTGTGACCATTTTCAAAACACTAAGACAAAACATATATAGAACAATACATTCCAAAATGTGATCATATCACCAACAAAATGTCCAATAACCATTATTTCTATAGTGGAAACCATTATTTTAATTAGGTTAGAATATCTAATTCCAATGTTATGGTTCATATTAAAATGTAATTTCCTATATAGGAATAAAACACTCACTCTAACAATGTTCCAAGAATGATTCATAGGTAACCATAGTCAAACATACATGATAATGTTGGTATAAAATATAAATTCTCATTTCCTTTCCCAAAAACCAATTACACCACTATCCAATCATAACACTAGAACACTATATTTTCACCAAAATAACCATCCAATTCACAAAGCACACCTATCATATTATAAATGAAGCATATAATATATTTTTTGGCTCACCCCATCCAAAAACTTGAAAAACCACAAGTCAAACATCCTTCAACTAACCAATCTTGAAAACACTCAAATAAATACATTTAATAGTTACAAAAACATTTTACGAATATGATTTTAAGCTTGTAGGAATCATGTGACTAACCATGAACACACACTGACATCCATACCTCACACCTAATGTGATCTCCTCAAATGGATCATCATTTGACAAAACCCATGTCATGATTTTTATGAACATCAATGGATTACTGATACAATTAATTTGACTCATAATATCCCATACTAATCCATATTTCCACATATAGATTCCATATATCAAGAAAACAATAATTATATTTTTCACTCAATTGATTTTTGGCATCCAATTAGTATCAGAACTGTCTAGAAATTAGTCTCCAAGAACCACAACCCTAAACTATTGGGTGTGATATACATGACCAATAATTCGCTCCAAATAATAGGAGTTTCATTTTCACACATCACTTGATCAAGATCCTATTATCTAGAACCCATATAAAATGTTTCACTGAACCAAATATTTAAGTGTTTCCAAAACCCCTCTTACCTATGTAGAAACCTAAAATATCATTTCACTACCTATTACCTTATCATAGAAAAACTAAAAAAACATTCACAAAATTTCATATTGAAATTAGGTTTAACTCCCTCAAATAAAAAATTTTGTACTCCAAGACATATGGAATTCCTTATATTTCTCCTCGATCACAAATTCAATATGTTCTACAAATATGTGTGGGTTGCTCCAAAAAAGAAATACTAACCTCATCCAAGGATAAACATTCCATAAAAAACTCTGGAATAAACAATGTCACCACTATTGATCCATTTTCAAATCCTCCTTTACCATGGAGTGAAATTTAAAACTATACACGAAGGCCTTGGGTCAACTTCCCTATAATCATCACATCAAAACACCTCATCCCCCGACCCGCACATGGTACTCTGCCATCTATAATTTAAAAAGAACCAGGATTAACAATTCACAATACGTAATTAGATCAATTAATTATTGGGTTTATGAATCCATACCACCCATTCATTGAACCATGACTCATGATCCCATGAGTTACCTCCCATTCATTGAAACATGACTCATGATCCCATGAGTCAAATGCTGAAAATGCTCGGCTCATCATCCTCTTTGATTGGCCAAGCCACATGACATGTCATGATTTTCATTCCAAGATCTCACTTGGAACTCCAATTCATAACCAGGAATATTACCTATGAAATTTTCAACCACATTATTAGCCACCATCCAATTTTATTCTGAGTCACATGTATCTATCAGATCTCTCACCAAGCTACAAATGTTTGTGAAAGGTAATTTGAGTCAGGAACCCAAATGGATCTACACATCGAACCTCAGTTTAATGGAAAGTGTTATAACCCATATTTCCTCATCACATAATTGAGGAAAATTTATTAACATAATGAAAATATAAAGATACCTCAAGAATATCATCTCATAACTTAATTAATCTACATGTGTCTCCATCACAAATAGACATAATGTCTTGGGTAGACTCATCTTAGAGGACTCCCTACAAAATCAATTAGAACTGAGATACAAAATTCGATGAAAATCTTAGGGTCCCTTGTTCTCCCACCTAGCCTATAATCTAATAATCACAAATATCCAAGGAACATTGGATATCATCAATGATCCCATTATAGAATCATATGGTAAAAACATGCCAAAGGACACATCTCTAGGACCTCAAAATCATACTCAAATCACATGCCAACTCACCCTTCTTCATTGGAACCAATAATTACAAAACTACACACATGGGACATCCATATAAAGAACCACACACCCATCATTAATCAATTTTGTGACCAATAGAATCATCCCAAATGATCTGTACCAAGAAAAACTATAACCACTTGACTAGTTAATTATAATTTTATTTCAATATATATAGGAAAACAATATATAGATTATTAATGATTCATTCACTCAACCAACCTACAAAATACTCACCCATAATAATTTCATCTCTAAAGTATTAAATTCATGTACCAACTCCCATGGATCTCAACTAATATCTTATTGAAGGGATCATAACATCATTATCTCCATAATCTATCTTAGAATAGTATCCATAATTCCTACAAATACAGAAAAAATATATATTTAAGTCATCCCAACCAAGTATACTCAATCCAAGTAAATATATATGAAAAACTACATATGACCCTTTTCTGAAAGATTAAACAATTTACCCCCAATCTTGATTGATAAAAATTAAACAGGAATCTCGTTAAAATCTTATAAATACCCTTTTTCTATGAATAATTCATGTGAAGCATCATAGATCTGCAGTCCCATTGTAACATCTTATTGCCTTTATACTAGCTATGTTCTAAACCTTTTCATGGTTTTTTTTCTTTTCGGTAGGGTTGAGAAGTTATTTGGTGGATACTTATAATGTTGAAGTAAATGATTTGTTGGATTCTTAGTTTTAAACAGCAATTTCTAGATCCTTTTGAATAATTACATGCCATGAAGTATGGTTACACAATATGTAAATCCTAAAATAAAAATAAATATTTTTTAGAATGAGGTGATGTGTTTTTTTTGTGGATATGAGAATTTCCAATTACACAATGTGTAACTGGGTTACACACTATGTAAAACCAAGAGCATTGTTTTTTAAACCAGAAGATGGATGAATTTTTCTTCATTTCTTCTTCCAAATGTCCTTGCTCTCGACCAAGACCCATACCCATGTGATTTTGGGAACCTCAAAACCCTCTATTTCATTTTATTCAGTGGTTTATTCTTGTTATGGTTTTTGTGCAACATACCGGGTAAGAATTATCTATATTACATACTCTATTATCCAAAAGTATTTGATAGATCATCTAGGAATTGATGGATCTAAACACCATGTTGTCGAATCATGAATCTAGGCATGATTCATGGATCTCTGTTATGGTCATTCTTCATTGGTTTTGGTGTGGTAGGTGTGTGTTCGCGAGGTATGTGGATTTCCTCATTTTTACAATCCTCTTTTCATACATTGAATATATCTTGATATGTGGATTGTATTATAGGGTTTCCATTAATGGTTTTTGGTTTTTGTGGATCCTTTTGTGGGCATGTGTGAACCCAATTTTCGAGGTAGGTGGTTCCATATCTAGACTACGTTTGACAAACTCTATTATTCTATTTTTATAAATTGATTTATTAATAAATTGGTTTGAAATTGGAATGATTGTTTGTTTGTTCTAGAAAGGTATTTTGAAGAAAAGTGGTGTTTCCTTAGTTTTTGAAAAATACAAATAAAATGACTATTTTCAAATCATTGAATGATTTTTTAAAATTAAGTGGGTATGGTTACCCTATTAAATGTTGAATTTCATAAATGGGTTTGATATGGTTTACCAAACATTAAGATGATTATAAAAATGAGAAATTGGGATACCTTATGTACTAGGTGACATAGTTTATCTTGAGTCCATTTTCCATTGTGGGGGTTTACTTTAGGTGTTTCCCTATTGTCCTAGAGTGTATATTATTGTCTATAAGTACATATATGATTTTAGGGATTTACACTTTGGGGTGTCTCTCTAGTTCTGGAGTGTCGATCATTGTCTTTAGGTACCATAGTGCATTGTAACTAGATTTATGGGTACGATTAGTCTATTTTTTGACTTATTTTATTACTTGGTGTTTGGATAAATCTTCCACTACTGTTGTTAATATTTCAAATATTTTTTTAAAATTTATAATTGATATTTAAGTTGATTTTGGTCAAAGAGGATATAGAAACTGTCCTTTAAAATTGATATGCCTTCATTTATTTTCGAACATTGGAAAATAGAAATGTTTACAAAGTATTATATAAAAATTATTTACTTGATATCATGATATGTTTTATTTGAAATGAGAATAAAATAATTGTTACACAGAGTCTCGTTATGGAATTCCTAGGTGGGATCCTATTGATCCCTTTATCTCATATCATTCACACCTCTTCAGTGGTGTAGAGACCTTTGTATATCTTCAAATACAGGGAAAGTAAAGGCACCACAGTGAGGTGGTAGGGTTTTGTATTAGCTGAGTTGGGTAGGTGGTGGTGAGATAGTGGGAGGATTTTCACACTATCACAAGGATTATATTCTTGTTTTCATTTTCTTTGCAGTTCAACATATCTCTTAGAGTTGTAGATACTTTGTTGTTAGTTTTTGTTTTCACTGTCTTCTTATAGTTATGGAACCCAGATATATTAGTATTACACTATTTTTTTATGCTTTGAGTATGTATAAATATGTTTCAATGTTATTCATTTTGTTTGGGAGAAATCATTCCATTGGTGTCTTGTATGATACCAAGGTGCTTATTTCCATCCCATGGGGATCGAAAAAACCCTTAGGGTATGTAACCGATTTTTTTGAGTTTCAGCTTGGAGGGTAACCCGGGTTAGTTCATTACACCTAGAGTAAAATTTCTAATAACTATTCTCAAGATAATGGTCTTCGGGGAAATTTTCATAAACCAAAACCATAAACCTCAAATATCAATTGTATAAAATTGGTTAAAATCACAATAAACCTAATATCACAAGTCAATAACATTAGTAACATACCCATGGTGACCTGAACTTGCTCCAAAAAAGGTGTTCACGACTCACCATTTTGGGTTCCCTAAAAATCTATAACACATAACTATATTTTCAATATACCAAATCATTTGACTATGAACCAAATATAAAATAACATCTGATACCAAATTTTAATGTCTTGACAAGACTCACTATGAATAGTAGTTGAACTGTACCCTTACATGACCTCAACTAAAAATTATTGAATGTAATAGGATTCCAAATAGAAGTGGGGTTCTAAGGAGGTATTTTGGGGAGGCTATACCCCATGTATCAGAGTATGAAATATAACATAAAATAATTAATAATAATCTTCATAATTATTGAATGTGTAAGTAGATAAATATTAAAAAGTCTATAATAACTCTTATGATGTAAAGTCTCGAATAGGAATTCCATGCTAATAACAGATCTCCTACTAGGTTGGTTGCTTATAAATACCATAATAAAATAAAATAAATCCAATTTCCCCATGAAAACTCTGAGTAATATCACAACTTGTTCTTATAACATCATCCAAAATATATAATTGAATTTACATTATCCAATCCACTAGCCATAAAACAACCTATAACTATAAGAAAACTGGAGAGATGATCGAGTACCCATGTAAAATGGAGGATTTAGTAGGTGTGTAAGTACATAAATTATTATGAAACCACCCAAAAAATAACATACTAACTAAAATATGCTTTGATATGTTCATGTGACTTGCTCAACTGAAATAATAAAAAAGGTAATTATAGAAACATAAATAATAATACTTTCTTAAATCAGAAGTTAAAATGACTCTGAGCAAATCATCATGACCATTCCAACAAAGTAACTAGTGTCGATCCTTAGGTCTGAGACACTATTTAACCATACATACTTCATCTAGTTAAAGGGTGTCTCTAGAAAGTCATGATTATTATTTGAACAATATGGACCTTTGTTTTAACCCTAAGAAATATTGGATGATCCACTAGAGAAAAGGTGTACCAATGGTAGAATAACCATCCCCATTTCATGTGCTAATAGATAAATTAGGGTAATATACCCATATCAATATTATAGAACAACCACTAAAAGTGAAGTAAAACCATTAAGAAATATACCCATCACCATATCATCTAGAGAGTACAGGACAACTGAGGGTAATATAACCTTCCTCTTGGAATGTGGGATCAAATAACTAAGAGTAATATACACATTATCAAGCCGCTATTAAGATTAGGGTTAATATACCCATTCCTAGGAGAAGAAAAATCCCCTGCAAAAGAAAATAACAACACAATGTATCCCTTATATCAAGATTTCATCATGAGAAAGTAAAAATGAATAAGTGGTCAATTGCACACATGACCTACCTCTGACAACGTAGGTTTCTCATCTCAAAATTAAACATATGATCAAATGTGACACCCAATTTCATCATTAACCATATCAAAACATGCCCCCTATTGTCCATTCATTCACCAGGGAACCTACTAGGTTCCCCAAGGTCACAAATTAATGATGAATCCTTCACATGGATCCTCAGACACAAATAATTTCATAGATAAATAACTGATTCCTAGAAGACACTATGTACCACAACATCAACATCATGATCATATAACCTTATAGGCTACACAGGGTGCTGAAATCCATCACACTCAGAGAGATACATCATGACCCATATGAGTCTTCATGGTCTCACGAGGTGGGTCTCCTCACCCTAACGATTTCTTTTTTTCCTACCATCTATCCACACAGGCTTGGTCAAGACTTATGGAGATGATCACTCACCTCAATATAAACTATTGTAGCCTAAGGGTCCATGTTATTACAAGGGTTATACCATTAACTACTCAATATAACTAATATTAAGAAAACCAACAAGGAGATGAACCATAGCCCTCATGGGTAACCTTCACTTAATATACATAAATAGGAAAACTAATCATTTTATATTAAGGGAAATTTAAAATAACCTCTCCAAGCTGTCAAACCTTCTAAGGCACTCCAATTTAATCTATTCCATATCCATCGCTGGATGAGGTTTCAAACATGTGTACTAAACCCAATGTTCTTTGGGAAACTTATCTTGACAATAGTATACATTAATTTTAAATTAAAAAATTCCTTAATTTTAGTTATATCGTTATAAAATAAAAGATCATTTCCTTAGTGGTAGAACACTCATCCCCTTGAATATAACAAAAAACTATTTTCTATGTGGAAAGTACCAGAACCACCTACATAAATGGAAAATTTTCTCTTTTATTTTGTATTATTGGTAACATTCAAAAGGGACACCGAGATTTATCTATATCTAGTCCTATCTCATGTCAACAACCAAGTACCTATATCAATACATGAAAACAAAAAATAATTATAATCAAAATATATTTAACTAAATAACCTAAAAAATAAACCAAAAATGGAATAAATGGTGGAAATATCCCCATTTTACCACATAAAACTAGAACCAATACCAACATCCCTGGGAGGTCAATAGTGGGAACCCATCACTATCTCGAGTGAAACCTATAATTCTAAGAAAATTCAAAAATTAATTTAATTTAATTTATATAAAACACAATAAATAATTACATGGATGGTTGTTCTATTCATAAAACATTGAGCGAAAGATGATGAATATCATCTCAAAACATCATCCTCATTTTATGAATGAAATGTCCATCAAGATCTAGTGATTTACCCATTATCAATTGAAATATCTATTGCTGAACTAAATAGTAAAACCATTGAATTGGTGTGAAATAGTAAGGATATAGAATTAAGGAAGGAGAATATATTTTACGTTACATTATCAGTAAATATCCAAACAATTATAACTTATACCAATGGAGATGAAGGGAGAATAAGAGAGGTCATGCCCCAGATGTGGGTTCCATCATAATATGAGAACAGTTTCAACCCTCAAAATATAATAGTGGGGGAAATGGG
The DNA here is from genome assembly GCA_963277665.1 of Viscum album. NCBI lineage: Eukaryota > Viridiplantae > Streptophyta > Magnoliopsida > Santalales > Viscaceae > Viscum > Viscum album. The sequence goes on from OY728146.1 coordinate 629,931,798, forward strand.
TATGTTTTCCCATTTTAACCCCACTGGCTAGCCATTACAACAATACCATCATGTCCATGGAATCCATGTAAAAGGAGTTTCAACATTCTAACCACCAACCTGCTAGTGGTTATGAGCTGTATCCACATTGGAGTCTGGACACAATAGTTCTTCCTTGGATCCAACCTAAAAACATAGGACAAATATTGGACCCCATTGCCCATAATAATATGTTATTTTTGGGGTCCCAACATTTTAAACTCATGTCCACATTCAGGTCCAAAATTTATCACCTCCACAAATTAAAAAAATTAAAATTCCTTTTAAATTCCAAGCTCTTATATAAATATGAGGAATTATAGTCATATTAGGTAAACAACCTAAATCAATCAATATTATATTTATTAAATTAACCAAAACCTAAGATAATAATTCATGCATGCTTCCTAAAATTTTACCATATAATTAATGAATTTTTAACATAAATACACATAGAAGACTATCAAGGTCCCTAGGTTGTATCATAGGGGTACCTATATATAACTATTTTAAATAATATCTTTTTCCTACATCAAATTATAGGTATTAATGAAATTATTTACCTAATAGAACCCAAAAGACTCACCTATTAATTTGATCAATATTTGTCCTATCTCTCATAAAAAAATATCTGATACCACATTATCATTACCCGATCTCATTATAATTTCTCCTAAGTTGGTAGTGTAAAACATTTTTTAATAAAATCCAGCTAGAATAAGCCTCAAGTGTGCAGCTAGTATAGAGGGTTATATGAGACATATGGTAAAAATTACCCTCTTAATTTCAATGAAAATTCAATTGGACCACCAAAAAAATCTATATAAATAATGTTAAAAGATAAAAATTACAATACAGAAAATCTATCTACATGCCTATATATATATAAGAAAAATGTAAGAAAATTTACCTAGTGCACTACTATTAAAACCCAAATAAGAACATCACTAATATCCATTGAACTATACTACCAAATATCTGAAGGAATCTATAGAGGGGTGAGCACATTGAAGCACTCTATATAAACCTACTCCTAATCAATTCGACATGTATATGAGATACAAGTGTTTGGATAAAAAATAGTAGAATCAAATACATAGTGGAATTATTGAATCATGAATATGGTTTGAATAGAAAATTAGAATCAAGGGAATGTTATAAAATCTATGGATATAACAATCTATGTCATAAATTTCACTCCCTTAAACTATCTACACATGTTAATAAATTATATCCTTTAATCATGGATGGACATATAATTTAAATATAATATGAAAATATGATTAGAAATTTACAACCACCCTTTCTCATTATTTAATAGACTATTCCAACTGACATAGATAGTTAGCTGACATGACAACCATTACATTGGAACCAAGGTTATATATAGTGAATTTGAATATTGTGTTTTTTTGCAATCTTTTCTATTTGATCATAAAAATTAGAGTCTAAGGGATAGGGTTTAGGAAATTAAAAACAGAAATTATTAATTTGGAATCTTACTAAAATGGTATTATATTCCAATGTTTTCCAAAATATAGGCAAATTATTAGGATATTTTTCAGATGATTTTCAATGTATGTTTGGAGGTATTAGTGATTGTTAAAAAGATCATTGGCGGAATAATTTTTTTTCACATAGCCCCTCTATGAAAGTATAAGGACATTATCGTAGACAAATCACAATATATAAATGTGATTGTGGAAGAAAAAAACTCTTGTACGAACCATGTAAGGTGGTTGATTTTTTAAGGTATTTTATGATGGATGAAATGGGTGATTTTTTAGTATATTAATGGGATTTTATATAGTCAACAAAGGGTGGTTCCATGTATAATTAATGTGAGTAGTGGGTCATATGTGATGAAGAGTACATGATGGTTATAAATTAATAACATAATGATTACTATTTTTGGGGTAATTTTACTTTAAATATCCCCCACTAATTGGATCAGTGTGCATCAATGATATGTTAACAAATATATGGACAATAATAAGAAAATGGGATAAGTCATGCAGTTCATTTAGCGATATCTATTCAAGAAGAAGACTCTCTCATGAACCAATGGATGTTATGTGATGACTTTTAATAAGGGAGACTCAATGAATTCATTTCATATTTTATATTACATGAGTAAATTCTATGAAGGATTAGTCACAAAGAAATACATGATGCACTATAATTCAGTGTGATAAGTAACAAGAAACATGCAATATTCTATATAATGGGGTAGTTTTAAAAGTGAATGTTTGTTCTTGTGTTTAGTATGCATTGAATGGTTCTCTGCATTAGACATAAATGTAAGGAATCTTGATTTAGGTAATTTCCATGTGGCATTTTCAGGATGTTTTTCTAGAGACTAAAGAGTTCATTGGATCATCATATTCAATATTTTTGTATGAATATAACTATACATTTTTATTAAACATGTGGAAGGAACATATTCCATTAAAATATGGGAATAAAACCATATAAATAAGTATATATAAGAGTCAATGGATGTGTTCTAAGGGATACATTGTGGTATTCTCTAATATAATTTAGTTTGTAATGTTCCTAGAACTGATTGATCATGGACCAAAATTGTAATCCCAAAAAATAGTGAATCATAAGGGATTATTGTATGAAAAACACATCATCAGTGTATGCTACATGAAGTATACATTTGTGGTAAACTAAGTAAAATTTTTCTTCATTTGTTTTCACATTTCCATTTATATTTGTAGTAGATGTTTGTTTTTTCGTGATGTTTTCAATATGTTCTTACAAATGTGGGAAAATACCCATAATAATAAAAAGAAAATTTTCACTCTCTAATTCACCCCTCCCTATCAGTGTGAATCAAGATGCAACACCCTCATTAAAAAATTAAAAATTTGAGAAAAAAGAGAAATTATTCCATCAACACATTCCATACCACCACCCAAACATCATATAATTAAATGTAAAAATCATCACAATATCCATTGTTATTTCACAATAACTACATCATTTGTGTCTTTTGAAACATAAACTAGATCCATTATGAATCATTTTATCATAACTTCATATCATGTGATCTAAATAACACATCATATACAAAATTAATCCATGCATGATACAATTATTGTACTTATAGATAAGTGAAATTTAAAAATCAAATAAAATAATGCTAAAAATGATGAAATTGTCATCTCTATATCTTAGAACATATAAAAATCACTGATATTTTTTGTTAAACATCACAATACACTATACAAATATAAATAAAATTATTTCATTCTTATAAACCTTACCAATATTTCAACCCACATCTAAATTAATTTTTTTATTTAATTTTGAATAAGATTATATTATGTTTTCATTTATTTTAATTATTCAAATTAGACAATTGTTTAGTTAATTGAAATAATCATCCACCATATTTAAAAAAAAACCAACACAAACACACCTCATATCACTATATATTATTTCTATGACAACATCAAACAAAACATATAGCTATAAAACTCTTCAGGCCCACATAACCTATTAGATAGTTAGAATTACTCCCACTAAATACATAATCATAAATAAATACTACACTAGAACATAAAGATACACAAACCTCTCTCATAAAATCTCAGATATAACTTCAATTAACCAGAGTAGCTCCCAGAATCCACTCTTTATGCACAACCAACAACATCACCCTATAATGTAACCATTGACTACCTCCTCTACGGGACCTCTAAATTATCACATTGAAACAAAACATAATGAATAACTTAGTGGAAGGGAAAACGTATATCGCTTTAAAAAACCCAATGAGACTAATGAAAAATAACTCTATCTCTCTTAAAGACTATACGTATCCCTAGATTACCTACTAAAAATGAACTGAATGAAGTATTATTTTGATAATAAAAAATCACCCAAACACTATTATATGTCACTAAAAAATGGTATCCATAATAAATATAGTCAATATATAAAACATTAAATTAATATGTAACAATCATTTTATAATTTACCATTATCAACCACCTTAATTTCTAGATTACCTTCCAATTCATATATTAATTATCAATATATATTCTATAACATAATTTTCATTAATGAAATTGCATGTTCATTATAAATTTCATCTTACTTTAATTTAAACATATGATTCAACATAACAATTACCATAAAAATAAAACATTATATATATTTATATACATATATCACATAATATGTACACCAATATGATGTGCATAAGGATTTATCTATCATGATTAAATTATACAATCACAATTTTTATTAACAAGAGAGTGTACATTTTTTTATCATATAATCATCTTAAATTATCATTAATTATTAGGTTCTCAAAAGTTGTATTGGTAATATAAATGAATATAGATTAGGGGATTCAATAGGAGGATTATATACAGAAATAATGTGGGTAAAAATATTTAAGTTGATTATTAAAAATGCATTACAAGGGTTATATGTAAACTGAATACCAATTTAAAGGCTTATGGGTCAACAAAATGTAGCTTCTAAGTTTACAAAAAATTATAATAAAACATATTATTATATAGGATGTTTGAAATGAAATGATATCCCCCACATTAATGGGGATGACAAATTCCAAACCAGGATAACTGATTTTGATTAATAATGAATCTATAAGAATATTCCCCAATCCAAAATCAAGTCAATACCAATAAAACTATCCACTAAAACCAAACATAATCATAATAACAAGTTTTCTAGAATATAAAATGAGGCTGAAAATAAATTGAATGTTATAACCCTGTGGGTGACATTAAGTTTTATAAAGTTATTGAATTTATAAATTTATAAAAAAAATCAAACAAATCACTTAATTACAGAGTATTATTGTAATTTATAGTCTAAGGTTGAACCCACCAAGATAGTGTGCTGGAAATTAAAATTTAATAAAATAAACCAAAATTATTTTATGAAGAAAAACAAAACTAATTAAATGAAAGAAGATATGATGATTATTTGGTATTATAAGAAAATAAAAAAACATACATAGAAATTTTTAATCTTGGTTCATGACTAATTTAGGTATATAATAATGGGAAATAAATCATAGGTTTTAGAAATGAGTTATTTGAATCTAATGGTCATGGTAGACATCCCCAAAATCATCAATGTTCTATTTTCACAGTGGTCATATTACATTGGGTATTAATAGAGCTGGTATCTTGAAACCGTATTTAAACTTAGAAAATAATCCACATAATGATCATGGTTTGAATCATTATCTAGTCAATGTGTTGAAATTATTACTCCCTCACCAATTGTACAGTGGAAATGAATTATATAGATAAGAAGATATTTGAGAAATTATGTTTGTGGATTAATACCCAAATAAATTGAATTAAACAATAAAATACCTCATTAAAATCAACCCCCATTAACTACAGTTTTATTTCACAAGGTCTACCCCCTCATACTTTCCACAAGGGGTAGAAAAATAATGATCTTATTTAAAACATCATGTTAGCAGTAGTTCTTGATTTTAGTGGAGCAGGCTCCAAATAATTTCAACAACTATAAGCTAGAACTCCCTTTATAGGCTCTAGTTGGGGTTTATTTTTAATGAATATCATTATGAATTATTCCAAAGGTGATCCAAGTTAGGTCTCATATCATATGTTGTATCAAATATTGAAAATAAGATAAATCTATATTTTTAAACTTAATCGTGTTAATTTACACCTTGTGTTAATTATTACACCACATGTATGTTTATATGATGATTTCATTCACATCATTATGTGTATTTATTTTCCTGAAATTCAACAGTATATGAAGTTTAATGATTTATACAATGTTAAATATAAATTCTTTATTCTGGAATCCTCATTTCCCGTCAGTTCTTAAGTTTTTTATCATTCAAGATCTCCATGATCATCTTAAGAAATCATATGTCATACCTTTTCCAAATATACGATGAATCATGAAAAAAACAAAAAAAAAATTAAAAAAAAATTAGATATGTTCAGGAATTATCTATTAGGATTAAAAAATAATACACTTATAGACAGTAAAATACATAGATGAATCATAAATATGAAAAACTAACCTTAAATGAGGAACAAATCAATTATATGATTGAAATGTTAATAGATCATCCTCATGCACTATGGACAACTAAAAAATATCCCAAAACTACCTTGGTCATTGGATTAATATAGAATATCATTCCAAATATATTTTTACTTATGAATATACAATTAAAATTAGGTTAAATGTAATTACAACAAGACATAGTGAGCCACTTCATTATATTTTATTAAAATGTGATTATAGAAATAATAGAATTATCTTCCATAGATCTCACACTTTTAAAATCATTCAATTATCTTAAATAAAGTAATAATATGGATGGTCACATCATAATTACCATCATGATTCTACAATATCAAAATTCAAATGAATCCCAATACATACCTCATGCATCCACTTCATAGTCGATCAACCATGGCCAAGTCCATGGTGCAACTAATAAAACATGGCATAAAGAATTCAAGGTAAATATAACTAAGGTATTCATAAACTATATCTTCATAGTAAAGTAACTATTTTCATTTCCAAATTGATCCTCATGTGGGTTGTTAATCATAATAGTCTTATATGTTATAGTCTTTAAATGAGTTTCCATTAAATTAGATTAAATTAAACATTGAGAAGACATAAATTGATACAAAAATGAAAAAAAACAACACAAAGGTTTATTCGAGATTAATATAAGGGTAAATATGGTAAATCAATACTCTGTAACATATTAAATAAAATTTCAACCAGAAAATCCTAAATAAATAAGTAATATACTAATTCTCAGGGCCTAAAACACATATTTCATGGAAAACTCCATGTCGCAACTTAACCTTAATGGGAATATGTACCAAAAAATGGAAGAATTAGTTCAATCACCCATAAAACTACCAAAAAACATCCCTAGTACCCCTAAAATACACATAAAATTTAAAATGGTCAAGAAAAATCTATTCCCTCAAATAAAATAGTTATATACTATGCATTTCATTGATGACCAAGATCAAACATGGATTCCCATTTTAATGAACTAAAAAATTAAGTTATACCTCTTATATATTGTTATATGGTATGTATTCTTTTTTACTTTTGAATAAATAAATCTCTATTGAATATTGAATACATGGTAGGAAATAAGTGTCACAAAAGATACTTAATGTTTTCCTTAGTCATTCTATAGCTTATTGAAACTTTATTTCTTCCAATAATTCTGAGCATATACACTTATATGAGTCTACCTTTAGCATTCCCAACTTATGTCATACATGTTTTTGGTTAGGATATATTTTATATTATTATGAGATTGAATTGATATAATGTATCTAAAATATAAATTATCATATATTCTTTTTGATTTATTTATTATTTTAACTAATTCCTTAATTATTTTTACCATATATAAGATCCTTTTCTAAAATTTAATAATTTTTAAATTAAAATTCAATTTTAACTCTGGTCATTAAATGAAAACTCTAATTTATAACTCAAAGTTGGACAAAATAGGTACAATATTTTTTTTAAATGTTATCTTGTTTGAGATAACATAGTTTTCTTGATTGGCTTTCACACTTACTGAAAATCATATCTTTTTTTGAAATAAAATTATTTATTTACATTTTTAGTTATTTTTAATTTCATTTTCTCTATGTTATTCAACTTATACATTTTTTAACTATTTTCTCAAAAACAATATTCAGGAAATATAGATTTTTCATTTATAAAATTCCGATTGAATTTATTTTATGATGAAATTATAATTTTTTGTAAAAATAATTAGGTTCCCAATTAAAATGTTATTCTTAAATATTTGTGGAAATGTTTGAGAATATCCATATTTATTAATGTTTATATATCCATTGATCGAATTTAATAATTTTTTATTATTTTTGAACATATATAATGATTTTGATTTATGGGATACATTGGTAAGTTAATTAATTTTATTAATTAGGGTGAACATAATTTTTTAGTGTCCATATATGCAAAAAAAATTCTTCAAATATATTTTTTAAATAAAATTAAATCATCTAAATTAATTTAAATTTTAGATTTAAACATATTTTAAAACATGATTTTACCAAAACCATGTTTTTTTTAAGAATAAGCATTTTTTAGCCTTCATCTTCAATGAGTAAAAGAATATTTTTATTTATATCATATATTTTTACACTATGATAAATTATAAAATTTTATTTTGACTATATAATATAAAATTATCACAATTGTAATTAAAAAAATTATTGTGTCAACATTGATTTTTCTCTAGAGAGATAAAATGAAGGTATTACGAACTAATACTTGTTAATTTTAATTTATATTTCATTTATATTTTATTTTAATAATTACTCATTTTATTTCAATTTCCCTACTATTAATATATATATATATATTCATTAATTGTGTTTTAAGATAATAATATGGGTTTCACATGAAATATTTATTTTAGTGGGAAAAATTATATTTTGAATTAAATTTATTCTGTGGGAATTTTGTTTCTTAGCATTTAAAAAATCGTTTTCCATAATATACTTTTTAAAAATGATGAATGTTTTAATATCATATTTCTGGATTTTTTCACTAATTTTCATATTCATGATTTTATTATGGTTTAATACTCAATTGAATATTTATATAAATAAAATTGAAATTATTTTAATCTAGGTAATTTTAATATTAATAGAATTTGGATATATCTTATACGACCTGCAAGGTATTATTTTTATTTGTGGGATAGAATTTTAGAGAGTTTCATTTTATTATTGGGCTAGATAGATCCTACTCGACAATGTTGGTTGGGTTGGTCTACTTAATTCTCTATCATTCGATCACATGTGATATAATTTAATCCACAAATCATATTTTGTGAACAGAATAAAAGAACATTGAGGTTGTTTTAAAACATCCACACTCAAGTGGCTTTGAGAGTAGTATTGTAAATCCCATCTAATATCATAATGATATCAAGTATTAGTGATGAATTTATTATGGCATTAGATTTTATAAATATTCACTTAGATTGGTTGGAAAGAAATAATGATCAATATATACATATATATTTATAAATATAGTTTATTTTTTTTATTTTTGTTTCATTATTTTTTCATTATAGTTATGGGATATCCTGGAGTTGATATTTTTTGGTTTCTTGTTATCTCAAGAAGATATTTTTTTATCATGTAAGATAAATTGATGTTTTACTGTTTTATTTTTATTCACTACTCAAAATATTTATCATTAGTTACTAAGGATTTAGAGTTTAGATTCAATATCAATTTAGGTATGATACTTAATCTACCAAAAAATAGAAGATAATGGTTAGATTGAATGTGGTGAAAAGGGTTCAAAAATTTTCAAACTAGACTAATGGATGGTCTAAATGAGTAATCGTAGAATAAAGATATATATTTATTTAATTTATAATTGGAAAAGTAATAATTCTGGGAATATTTATTTAATTCAATATATATGGAATGTATCCTCAGTTAGTGGATGAGATTGAATTACATGACAGAGACACCAAATTTTATTGAATACCTCCCACAAATTCCACATATACCAACTAATAATTCAAGGCAACAACTAGTGAAAAAAGTTGATTAATGGGGTAAAATCACAAATCTTATAATGGAATTTCAAAAATTTCAAAAGGATGATGAATTATGAGGTTCCATGCATCATGCCAGGTTATCTAGTAATTTATACCACACCCATCCAATTACACTATCCCCTATGACCTTGTTAATATCTCAATAATACACCCTCTTTAATAAAACATAGTAGAAGAGATGATTAAAGGTAGTTTACAAGGATTACTTATCCCCATTATATTATAAGAACCTCTAGCCTCCCATTTAAGGAGTGGAGAAACCCTAAAAGATCTAATTTCTCGAGGTAATTTGTTTATTTGACAATGCCACCCAACCCTCCCCTTATGTTATTATTGGGTTAGATACTTGGGTAATTTAATAGTTACAAAGTGTTTCATATACTTATTTGATTAAAAAAAATAAGATACCACCTCACCTAGGATATCGTTATGTCAAAGATTAATGACCCTCCCCAATAAGTGTTATCAATAAAAATGGTCCCCGACTCATGGCATGCAATCCATCTATCAAATTAATGATATCATTTAGTCAAAATATTTTACTTAGTGATCATTTTATTAAGAACCTAATCATTAATCACACTTATCCCTTGATTCCTTACCTATATTATACAATGATGTTCATAATTGGAGTCATTCCTAGTCTATTTAACCAGGTGATCATTCACTCAACTCACTCAACTAAGTCCTTCTTCAAATATTTTACTAAACATTGTGTGCATTAAACATCGTAACCAATTATGAATATTTAATATATTTTCATATTCATATTTCAATGTACCTATGTTTTATTCCCCATTATAGTTGTGAAAAGTGTATATTGAGCATATATTGGGACCCCATTTTCCCAAGTTAATGACTTGGGAAATATTTGTTTCCATAAATAAATTTAAAACACTAATTTAACTAGTTAAAACATCAATGAACCTCAACATATTGTTCATTTTCTATGAACTCCCAGTGTACATTTTGGGTTATACATATTAGTATGATCTATTCTAATCAATATTGTTTTGTAAATGTGATTGAAAAAACCTATAAGATACCTCTCACTCATTGTCCTCTCCAATAAGAGGGTCCCTCATGATAAATTAAATCAAGTTTTCCCTTTACAAACAAAATTATATACTTAGAATAACTAGTTTAATTATATTTGACTCAACCATAATATCTCACCTGACAAGGTGTTACTATGTTGTAATCATTCCCATGAGGAACCAGACTAATCTATTAATCAGCCTCTCCAATGTAATAAAATAAAAAGGAATATTAATATGCCTAAATTATTATGTAATCACAACTCCCACTCATCCTAACTTGGATATGAAGTAATAAACTAATGGGATACTAATTTATATGTCCCAAAAAAACTATTTCTAAGAATCATTGAATTTATCATCTATTATGAATGACATTAAATTATTAGAATTGGTCCTATTCATATGTCCATAAAATGTAAGACATAATTATCCTGGGTGCTTAATATTAAAGGGAATTTTTATGACCATGTTTTTATATCCTTAAAATATAACTCAATAGTCCTTTTCAAATGGCTATAAATGTTACAAATTTCCCTATTAAACATCGCTGAACTATATGCATTATTATTCCCTTTAAAAGAGATGTATATATTCCCTATCATGGGTTTTATCTTAACTCCAAACACATACTAACTATCTAGATGATGAAAAATTATTTAGTGCCAGATTATGTTTCTTCAAAGAAGCTCATCAATAAAAAATGGGTATGTGCATATCCTATCATTTGGATATACATGTTCATATTAATACATCATATAGATGAATTACAAATATAATAAAGGTAAATATAATAATTAATAGGAAGGATATCACCAATATGTCATTAATCTATAAGTAGATCCCAAAAATGTAATAATACCATTAATGTGATGAGATGAACTTATATCCTGTCAGTATTAACTTGAAATTTAAATTCTTTATAGTTCATTTTAATGACTTCATTTCTTGTGAAATTAGGTATTTAAAGAAACAAATATGGATATGAATGCACCAAGAAAAAAAATGGTGAACCCAATAAGAAATAATTTACCCATGAGAATAATATATCAATAATGAATTTTTATTTTTGATCATAGTCTAAAAAAATCCTTTCTTGTGATGTTTTATTTAAAATACCATTAAACCATATTATATCATCAATAAATGCATTGGTATGGATGAAATTCCCCAACCATACCAAGGTAAATTATGAAACCACTAAAGTTAATGTATGTTGCTAGAAGGTGGTTCTCCAAATGTATATCTAAGAATAAATGATTTTCATGCCCCCAAACTCTGATATGTGTTTCAATCCACCTAGTTTCTACAACAACATGAGATAAAAACTCTATTTTTTTGTGTAAAACAATAATGGTTATATTAGAACCCTCTATGAAACTCATAAAATCTTTTAGGTCTGGAAGATCTATAGTCCATCCCACTAACAATAGGACAGTGGGAGAGTAATGATCCATATCACCACATCAATCCAAATTAACAGTGTGTCAAAATTTAGATAAAATAGAAAATACCTTATGTTTTTAGAGATATAGGAGGAAACTCAACCCATCTCTACGGCCACATAAAAGCATAATTATAGTGTTGAAATTAATTATAGCCACCATAATTAACTGTAATACTCGATATATCAGGATGAAATAGACTGCGTTTTTATTCCTATTATAATCCATACTAGCTCACTAAGGAGTGGGGTTGGTTGAGGGTTATCTTATTTCAATGAAAAAGTACATTCCCCTTGTGACACCCCGATATTTTGTGATTTTTTTCAAATATATTTAATATTTATGACAACTTATTTTATAGTAAATATAAAATTTACCTTGAATTTCATACATCATTAATTCTAGATTGTGTTAAATTCATCATAGATTTTATCATTCGTAACACAAAACACTGAGTTTATCTTGCCTTACAGACAACACTATGTTTAAACAAAACATGTCATTTTATTAAAATATTATATATGATAGTATTCACCTAGAAATTGGAATAAAGAGTATAAATAAGATAAAAACATTAAAAATATATATTTTTGAAACATGATTATAAAATTAAATCTTTGGTGACCAATTAATTAAAAATGAAAATAAAATAGTATTCGAAATTAATGAATGTCATTCTATGAAAAAATTCTTTTAATGAAAACAAAAACATCATAACTCAATAATATTAAAAAACATATTTTAGGGAATTATTTTAATGAAATTTTTATATTATATATTCAATAAACTATTTAACATTCATCTTAAACATTTTATAGACATGAGATAATAATAAACCCATTTTTATACCTAAAAACAATATTTTTCTAGAAAACTTTTTTTATCTAATTTAATAGTAATTTCAAAAATAATTTTTGAAAATATCAGAAAAATTATTTAAAAAAATTATGTTTATTTTTTTAATCGAAATTAAAAAATTATCTTAGGATTATTTTTTGATTATATAATTAATGTTATAATTTCTTAATGAATTGTAATGAAGTTCGACATTATAATTTTAAAACGCCTTTTCGTTATTATTATTTATAAAGTCAAATTATGTATTAAATTTCATTGAATGTGATATTAATTCAATTATAAATATATTAATTCAATTTATAACATTTTAATCATTTTTATAATGATATTAAATGTAAAAACATGGTAAACTATTGAATGTTTCTCTTTGAAAACTGACTTTCTCATCCTCTATAAAGGATTAATTTTAGATTAAAATTTTCCACTACTGTGAATTGAATTTATAAAATTTTATTTAATTTTTTCAATCCATATAATTTATATTTTATATAAATTATATCTTTATTTATCACTAAAATGAATTGAGAACTTACTAAAAATTATTTTATGCGGTTAAGATAAAAATGGATTTACTGAGGCTTAAACTAAAAATATAAGAGTTAAATGACCTAAAAACATGTTGGAAATATATTTTAGGGAACTATTTATACACTATAGTATATATTTATAAATAATACTCAATTTTGGTTCTTTTGTTTCATGAGAAAAACGTGGGTAAAACTTTTTCTTTTCAAAAAATTACAACGGTGCCACTAAACTCACTTATAAAAGGCCACCCCTAAACTCAATTCTTCACTCCATAAAACTTTTTTTTTTTCAGAAAATAATAACCCAAATAAAGTACAAAATTATATCCTAGCATCCTTTATTTCTAATTTTTGTTAAAAATCTATCCTTGGAAGGATTTTACTATAAACCCAAGGAGTTTACTCGAGGAAGAGGTAACATTCTTCATCGAGCATTATTAGTTTATTTATTCACAAAAATCCTAATATTATTATTATAAAATAATGATATAATAACCTATATTTCATATATAAATGTTTATATGTTTAGGGTTTTACCTAAAACCATCTCCACTTTCATCAAATGGTTTACAAAATCATCATTCATGTTTATGATAGACTACCACCTCAAGAACTGATGTCATTTGTTTTTTCCATTACCGACTATAAGGTTTTGGTATAAGGATAGATATTAATTATATATATGATATTTATAAAATAATTATACCTTTTTTACCTTCCATTCCATAGGAGATACAACAACATCTCTCATGTGCATGGTGGACTACCACCTCGCAATGCGATGTGATTCATTTTTCACTAACAATTCACATAGAAGATAATAATGATAAATTTAGTTACTATATGTAATATATATGAAATAATTATGATATTAATAAGATATTTATCATTATTAAAATATAATATATCATTTTATTTATTACTTTTTCACTAACTGAAAGATGGTAACATCATCTGTGTATGTGTAAACTATAGCCTTCAAGAAGCAATGTGGCTCTCTCTTTTCATCCCCATGCCAGATTGATGATTTTTAAAAGTATATTTAGTGGAATAATAATTTATTTATGATATTATGATCATTATATAATGATAATATATTACTTATATTCTTTACATAATGATCATTGAAAATTGAATACATTACTCAAGCATATGTACGACATATTGTCTCAATGATAATAATGTAATTAATTTCTAAAACCCAGATTTTATGATTGGACATAAAAAATATATTATATATAATATTTATAATAATAAAATTATTATTATTATATTTATTATGGATCCATGATCAATGTAAGAGGATAAAAAATAACAACTGAAAACATATACGAAAAACAAAGTTCTTATTACCTGAAATGTGATTTTAACAATGAATTGTTAATAAATAGAAAATAATTTGTTATAATTAAAAAATATATAAAATTATACATACATATATATATATAATATGGTTAATAAATTTATATTTTTTATAAAATATGTTTTAATTCATATAAAGGAAGTTGAGACTTAAGGTACGGTATTTTTAGTCTCTCTTTTATTTCTGAGACACATAAGCAAATTCATCCCTCGTTTCTTTTTTTATAATTTATATACTGCTATTTTGATATTTTATATCAATAATCTACTTATTTCCAAGAATTTTAATGTTTTATTTAATATTATTATTTATTAGGGATTGCAATAAAAATGATTTCGGAAGCGATAAGGGATTTTTTATCTCAAATTTCATATCTATTAGATACGTGCCATGTTCACCACTTATTTCTCATATATTTTTTATATAATATCCATTAGTATATTATATATAAATTTCAATGAAAATAATTTATATTTCTATATCCATTTTATTATTTATCTTTCAGGGGGTTCATGGTTCAATTGATACCCAAACAGTAAGGGATTTTTGTCTCATTTTTCCATCTTTGAGACATTTTTCATGTTGCGAACATTTATTATTTTATGAGGTGTATATACTTCCCATTTGAAATATTATATCATGAATTTTTTTATTCTCATGTTATTTTCTATTTCATTTAATTTTATTCATTCATGAGGATTACAATTCAAAGTAACCCATGTTGTTAGGATTTTATCTTACAATCTCACCATTTATTAATATTGATTATGATAATGCTTCCAATGATAAAATCATTTGACCCATATCTCAATAAACACGTGAATTTTATTATCCTATATTTATTTAATGGAAATTAATTTTTACTTAATTTTTTGATCTTTTTCTACTCAAGTGTTCAGAATAATGTTTTTAAGAAAAATCAACTTTTCGGTCAAAAACTCCTTTCCTCCCAAAACCATGATTTTTGATAAAAAATTAAAAAATATTTTAGCACCCTTAAAATTATTTATTGAATACATATATAACCTTTTTTTATGTTTTTAAAAAATTATATTGGAAATGAATCTTTATCGTGTTTTCCACAAAAATGCACATTTGACTTTTATGGAAAATGTGAAAAGAATATTTTTTATCATGCGCGTCTTGAATATTATTTTTCACTATCATAACCACTCATTTTTTCAATATTACATTATCATTATTAAAACTTATTTTGAAATAAATAATTTTCATTAGTATTTTTTAAATTGTTTATTTTAAATAAATTATTTCAAAGATTAGAAAATTATTTTTAAAATGTGTCTAAAATTATTTTCAATGAAATATTTTTTTACTACATGAAATATTATAAATGTTTTTTAAATTTTATTTTATAATATTTAATGGTTATTTTTTTGAAAATTTATTTTCCTTAAGAAATATTTTTAATAAATTTTAATTCTTCCTTCAAAATGATTCAAGATTTTTTTCAAAGAAAATGATTCATAAAATAATTTATCAATTTTTAGTTTTAAAAAATTATTTTCAAATAAATGGTATTTTACTCAAGAAACATTCAAATTGATTTTCCTTTCAAAATCCTTATCCATCTAATATGTATTCTTTTGAGGTAACTTATTATTTACTCTGTAAATGATCCATAGATACCATTGTTATTCATTTACTGAATTGTTTATGTTAATGATTATATTATGTGTATGAAACATGTTTCTCTTCCATGGGTTATTATAGGAAGAAAATCTATTGAAACCCACTAATTTTCACATATTATGTTATTATAAAATAACAAAATAATAACAAAACCTACATATTTTTCTTAGGGTATGATATGATGATTATTTTAGGATATTGTTCCACATATAAATATTTTTTTCAGTATGGGACAGTTGGGACCTATATCTCCATTAAATGAATTGGTAAAATATTTATATATCATGAGATAGATAGAACTTGAATGGGGAGTCAACCTAGTTTATTATGTAAATTTTTTTACTATGTTGGCCTAGTTATTGAACCTTGAATAATATAATAGTTTGGGGATTGAACCCATTACACTATCATAGCCTTTGATGTGATCCTTGTATAATATGGAAATGATTTTCTATTATCAAGTGTTTACCATAATTTTATTTCTTATTCCAATGTTATCCTCTCATGGATCACATTCTTTAATAACTTTTGATTAATGTATTGTGAACTGTCAATATATATACCACGACTTGAGATTATAATCCTTTATATGAAAGGGTTGGTTTTAAAATTTTATTCTCATGTTCTAATCAACTTATTTTATGCTTACGTATATTTCTAGTTTACCCTTAATAATAATCTGCAATCACTATTTCCTATGTTTCCATTCCCCAGGTTATAAAGTCATATTTTAAGTATGGTATTTTTGTGAATAGTTTTAATGGGGACGATCTTTATGTGATATATGTAATAACATTCTCCAAATTAGGTGATTGTGTACCTAGTATCCAAAGAAATTAAAATATTATGGTAATCAGGGAATATATTTGTCTAATGTATTGAATATTCATCTAAAAAAATGTAATATCTATTTATGAAAATCCTGATTTACAATAATTCAACTATTAAATCAATCAGTATCGCAGTATATAAAAACATGAGTATCACTTCCATAAATATTTCATAATTTAGATAAATATTGTTTCATCTCAAAATAATATATTCCAAAGAATTGTAAAGGTTTAATTTCATGGGAGAAAAAATACTTAATCAACTAATTTATTAACAAACATTAATATTTCCCAAAGACACTCTTTTATTATGGTACAATTCTTGAAATACCATACATAAAAAAATTTTCATAACCTGGATACATGGAAACATAAGAAAGGGTTTTCCAAGAATCTCTATAAGGGTAAACAAATGAAATAACAATAAAATATCCTAAGTAATCATAACATAAAAAAATATATATGAGAACTTGATAATAACATATAAAAATTATACCAAAAAATCATAGATCATTTATCAAGAGTCTTGTAATAAATCTTTTCATAACTGAATACAAAAGTCATAAGAGTGGGGAATCATCAATAATTAATCATGAATCACAAAATCATATCCTAAGAATAATATTGTGAGATAATAGTGCGGTCTATATAAAAATATAAAATTATTTCCTTGGTCTGGGATTTCATATAAGGCCACTATAGTGGATGGAGTCTCATTTTATATTAGGTTCACCCCCATTCTAATTAACATAGTGGAAGAAGAATAATAGTGGATTGGGTTCTGTCTCAATTTACATTAATATAATATCATAATATATCAATATTTTCCAAATTCATTAGAGGGATATATAATTATAGGTCCTATCACAACATAATTAATGAAATATTCTTTTGTTCCATATAATTATAAAAATATTTATCATTACATCAAAGCCTGATTAACTCATGAAAGCTTCCTTAAAACAACATCATCATAAGCCAACTAGTGAATGAAGGTGGTGGTATTGGGAAATAATATCTCCAGTGATGGGAAATAATTAATAAATTATGTTGAAAGTGATGAAGAACACATCTATGGAATAATTATAAATATTATTTGAAAACATGAACAAATATCCTTTCCTTTTCCACACATTCAAAAACAAAAAATTCATTAAAAAATAGCGTAATATTTTATTTGAAAATAATTAAAAGTTATAATTGATGTTATATCATGAATAAAGGAAATGATGGAGGGAAAATATATTCATCTAATCTTCATTGAAAAAAATATTTTTACATTATTTTAAAGAAAGTTATAAGAATTTTGAAAGAAATTGTCTTAATGTATTCCATGTAATAATTTGTAAAAAATATTCAAGGTAGTTGAAATTTAATTTTTAAACAATTTAAATATAGGTATATTTTTTATAAAATCATTACAAGATCAAGGAAATCGATAAAAATTATTCATAACATAGAGGAAAAAATAATGTCACATTTTATTTTAATTTTTTTTTCATTTTTAGTACCAATAACAAGAAAATGAAAATTATACTTGAAAATATAATAAAATAAAAGATGATAAGAAAATAGATGGGTTTTATTGAACAATTAACATACAATTTTCCATAATATAAATTGAAAGATAGACAATCTAGATAAAAAATAAGATTGTAACCTAAACCCTTACTTCTTTGGAAGCCATTGAATTAAAACCTATTGAAATATGGGAAAAAATGAATTTATACACCCAATTATTTAAATGAAATATATCAAAATATACATTCATGTGAAATATATACAACACAAAAATGAAATAGAACGGTGAATATATAAAATATTTCAATAAAGAAAAATTGATTGGAAAATCTTTCCTCATGTTATGAGTTTCCTCCTACACTCACGAACCTCCAATATAAGAAATTTAAATTTATTATTAATATGTATAAATAATTTCCTATACTTATCATACTATATATATTACCATTACAAGTTTTTATTTTCGTTTGAGTAATAATTATTTGTTAAAATAAATTTTTGGGTGTTCGCTATTATGTTTTCCAAACATGTTCTGGTTTAATGGTATTTATACATTCACATTGGTCATAGTTCAATAATCATAATATTTACATAAATATGATATTAATTCCATATATAAAATTATATCAACCCATGTAAGGAAGTTATCAAAAATGATATGTATCCCTCCATGGAGTTGGTATTTAGAAAATACACACGAATGATGTTTTAAATTTTCAATGGTTGAAAATATAGTGAGGTAAATAATAATTTATCTTTATCTACTTATAATTACATTTTAAATTTCTTATATATTCAATAAAACCATCTTTATAACCATTTATACTATGTTATGATAAAGAATGAAATACATCAATTTATTGAGGTGATAGTATGCATGTCTTCATGTGCGACCTTTCCACTTTCCATTATATAGTAAGGAGGTAGATAATGATTTTTATATTAAAATATTGATATTTAAATATGATAATTATATATATTAAATTCTTTCTATGGATATATATTATTTGGGGGAGACCAAATAAGAAAGAAACATAACCATACATTTAGACCCTTATATATTCCATTGATATCATCTTTTGGCCTACATAATTGGACATATACATTTTGAATTTATTTGACATTAGTTCCACTATGGAATTAAGAAGTGGTTTTGGAAGCTATTTTAGTATATTTTTTTTAGATAAAAGGCCTTTGGTGTGAGAAAATGCTTTGTTGTGTAGGGATCATCTTATAAGTGAACTAAAGGAATTTTTATAAATAATATTTTATATTAATGCAGTGTTAAATCAAATGAAATTGTATTGTTTAGTTGAAAATAATAGAGAGGGGGTAACACTTGATAAATCCAAATGTAATTCACATAAATAAGGGATATGTTTTGATATTTTTTTTATTTTTCTCTTTACATTTTCATTTTACCATAATTTACTTTTAACCGGACAAGAAATTTTTAAATTTTATAACATATATTTGTGAATAAAACATAAATGTAATTTAGTAAATGACTAGAAACTATTGGTTCTATATATTGAATCAATTTTACCTTATTTATTTTTTTTGTGTTTTATTTATTTAATTCTAATACCTGTGCGAAAAGTGCATAAAAATAATCCTTATAAAATAGTATTTCAATCCATAAAAATTATATTATTCTAATTAATTTACAAGGATAAACAAATTAATAAATTTTGAATTATTTATTTAATATATAATCTATATATATCAATAAAATAACTCGTTAAAAGTGATTAATCTAATTTATTAATATACAAATAAATTTCTCACAAAAAACAGTTTTCTAAAATATATCTAATTTTTATGAAAAAATGAATTTTATCTTCATTTATGACCATTTAATAATAAATGTATGAATGATATACAAGTATAAAATTTTATTAAATGGTTGTAGCATGAAAAATAAGAGACAATGGATTTTTATAAAATTATTATATAAGTAAAATAATATTTTTTACAAACCATTTCTATTTAGAAACAAAATATTAAAGAATTACTTATTATAACTTCATAATTGTTTTTGCAAAAAAATTTATTTAATTTTCCTCTATTTTATTTACTTTTTTTATAATAAATAATTATTCAATTTCATTCAGTGTTTCATGTATCACAAGTTATCAAATGAATAGAATTTATCTATGAGGAATGTATATTCTTAAATCATGAGGTGTCATATACTACCCCCTTATAAGATTTTTCCCATTGAATTCTATTATAATGAAGATAAATAATGAGGATATTTATTCCTAATTAAATCCTTATGTTCCCATGTAGTATCCCTATGTTTATGGTATCCCTATAAACATTAATGAGGTGAGTGGTCTTGTTCTATATTACTTTATATATTCACTCTAAAATCTATAACTTTTATATCTTATAAGAACATTATTCACTAATTTTACAACATATATGTTCATCATAATGATGAATCTGGCATTTAAATCCTCCAATATATATATATATATATATATATATATATATATATATAACACATCATGAACATGGTTTATGTTTGGGGGAAAGTGAAAAGTGAAAAGTGTTAAGATAACATCCAAATTTGATTAAAAACATTTAAGGGACAGATATATTTAGGTTCATCTTCCACTTCCTTTTAAATGTTATAGTCTTCTTACAAGGAGATATTTTAAGAAATAAATTATCATAAAAATATAAATCTAAATATCATTTATGATTCTCAACAAAACACTTATGTTGACTATGATAGTCTCCAATTTTCTATTGAATGAATCTAATTTTCACTACCATTTCCTCAGCTAGCTCTAGTCCCAATATTTTAGGTTTTCTAACTTCATCATAGTATAATGTGGCTATAAAATTATTTCCATGTAGGTATTTATAAGGATCCATCTAAAAGATGAAATTGAACCTATTTTTGAAGGAAAATTCAACCAGAATAAGTTTTTGATCCCAACTGCTTTTTAAATTCAAATAAAAATATCTTATCATATATGACATAGTTTAAATGGTCATCTAAGTAAGATAATCTATCTAATCAATATATATGTCACAAATAATTAACTCCATATTCAATTATTGGTAATTATTTCACTAAAACGTTGATATAAAACTCAAATATTTATTGGAGATAATTGAGAGTATTACCCATGAAACCCTACAACATCT
Source organism: Viscum album (assembly GCA_963277665.1). NCBI lineage: Eukaryota > Viridiplantae > Streptophyta > Magnoliopsida > Santalales > Viscaceae > Viscum > Viscum album. The sequence goes on from OY728146.1 coordinate 629,953,849, forward strand.
CTAATGTAAATCATGGAATGTTGGTAAATTGATAAATAATCTATGATAGAAACAAAATGTGTAAAATCCATTAGGTGATTAATAAAAACTCATATGGAGTTTTCCATCATATTTTATATGGATTCCAATGATAAAATTTGTGGTGATGTTTTTCCATTTATGTATACCCATAGGTGATAGACTTATAATCCCTTTAGACATATGATGTTAAAACACAAATTTTTCCCATACTAGGCATTGAGATATATATTCTACAATAACCCTAGTCATGTTTTCCCATTATAAATAATATTTTTTGGTATTTAATCTTCTTTTTGATTCCATGATGGATAGAGAATGATGATTTATGTTTTTTAAAAAATTTGTACTTCTTCATTTATATATTTAATGAAAAACATACCTAGTTATTGAATCATATCATTCAATCATGGTCAAATATAAACTCTAAAATAATCCTTATTTTCTTTTCTTGTATTAAATTCTCATTATTTACATATTTATACAAAATCATCTATAATATCCTAAAAATATAATAAAATTATGGATCAAATTAATTATGTTTATAATTTTCCATTATTTAATAACATTTATATATAAAGGATGTAAAGTTACGCACTAACCTGTAATTACATTATGCATGCATGATACTTTTTTAAAGTTGAGGTTGAATCCTCTTTTTTATGAAACAAAGAGACGAACTCTTTTATAATTTGTAGTATGAGACCCATTACCTAGCTCTAAGGACCTTAGACATGGAAGCCCATTTTTTTCCTTTAAGGCCCTAATTTGGTACAATGGTCCATCCCATGAATATTAATTCTTTAGTAATTGTGTTGGAACTGTACCATTGTTGTTGTTGTACTTTCTACAATACATGGTGCTACTAAAATGTGGCTTTGCACTGGTAAAGTACCACTATAGTGAAACTATTGTACATAAGCTCCATTGGATTTGAATCCCCAACCTTGGATGTAGTATCACGAGGTTCTTACCACTAAGACAAACCCAAACTATGTTACCCAAGCATAATAATTTCGACATCCATAATCCACATTTTATAAATTTGAAATAGAAATTATCCTTTATCATTGACTTAAACACAATCCCAAAATGAGTTACATGATCTAATATTATCTAATAATATATGATATTGTCATCTTAAAATACTACCATAGAAATATTAATGTAATCCCTAAAATATATCCATTATGATTATCTGAACATTGTTAATTCCAAATAAAAACACAATAAATTCCTAGTGTCCATACCTCATCTAGATGGTTGTTTGTGGTATATCCTCCCTTTAGTCCTCTAAACGACGATACCATGATCAAATCAAAATATAAGAAAATTAATTATCTCTATTAATCTGATAAAATAATCATCAATATGGATAATTTGATAATTTTTATCGATAGTGACCCTTTTAGGTTATTGATAATCAGTGTAAACTTGAATTAACCTATATTTTATTATTAAAAAAGTTTTTCTCCATGGTAAATTACTATGGAGTATGAATTAATTTTTTATATTCTCCTATATTTTTTTCTTAAAAACCTATAATTCAATTAGGTCCATTCAATAAGTTTTTTCTAAAATAGTCATAACACCTAATATGAATTATATCAAAAAAACAAATTCCATGAATCATTGAAAAAATAGGATGCTCTTCAGGAAATACATTAGAATATTTCTAAATGATAGGTATGTTATTGATTTTTATTTTCATTCTTACCATTTGTGATAAATACCCCTCATGAAAATTTAATAAGACCGATATAATTGAATTAATTTCCACAATAATATAATGATCATCCCTAAATTGATATATGATCATCGGTTGACTTGTAATATCAAGATTTACTTACATTCCTCAGAAATAGATTTGGGATATACATAGAAAGATCCAATCTATCTCAAAAATGACATGAAATATGACAACCAATATATTAATGAAATTTATATAAAACACATTAAAAGATATTTTATTATAGGGGAGTTATAAACATGATAATTAATTATCATTCCATTATGTTTTTTACTAATATATTAAAATATTATCATGGAGGTGATGATGTGATACCCATAAACATTATCTTTGTATAAAATAGTAAATAGAACCTAAATAAAACACCACTATCATAGTTATAGAGTTTTTGCTAAGTGTACTATTCACCAATTATTTATTGGGACCCACATCAGTAGTTGTGATTTCAAATCCCTTACTTTTATTCATTGGATTAGGAGGTTTTTAAAGTATATTAACATCATCAACCATTGTATTCATGCATTGGTTTTGATAATATCCATACACCTTTCAATAATATAATTAGGCTGTGGGTGGTTAATTTTTTTAATTTCACTTCTTCTCATTAATTGGAAAGTTCATATCACATTAACATTATTTTTATTATTTTTATTCATTTAAAAAATTAATGAATTTATAAATCCTCTTAAATAAATTTCCCCAATATTTATTTCCACATTTTTTTCTTAAATGAAGAATAATTTTCTCTTCTATATTGAATTTATTATTTTAATTCCATTGAAAATCCATTTTTCACTTATTATCCCGACAAATTTAAAAATAATGGGAGTATAAAATCTCCATTTCTACCTGTATATCACATCTAACAATTTAATCATAGATATAAAAGTCTCATAGAGTCACATTATTTTAGTGAATTGCTTTTAAGACACTATATAATTAATCATTTATTATTTTATAGTAAATTTTAAAACTTGAAGCATACAATGTGTGGATTGGGAAAATTTTCTCATATGTAATAATGTATTCTTTAACAAACTAATTTAATTTTTGGAATTATCTCTCTGCTTTTTAAAAAAAAAATTGATGAAATTATTATTGAAAAAATTAATTTTTAAAATATTATCATTTAATGGGGTGAATTAATTTCTCATTCCTTGGATTATTTATAAGTTTCCACCATTGATCAATATCTCCTTTCAAATGATACTTAACTTAACAAATACTCTCTTAGTCTTAGGATTGTATAATATAAAATATTTTTTCTATTTCTTTAATCTATTTCTCAATAATTAGTGGGCTAAAATACCCATTGATTTAGGATGTGATTTTTCTTATAAAATAATAATAGATAGTTATTCCTTACATAGTGCACTTAGGATCTCTATAATCTTACCAGTTTTATTAATATAATGATAAAATTGTGAAATAACTTCCATTAATTTTAATTCCCCAATCTAAATCCATTTTGGGTTTTCAATGTGATAATAACATCATTTCCCTTTGAAACAATTTTTAAATTGGATCCTACTGATTCTAAAAATGTTTTAAAATAATGAAAAATTTGATGACTATATTTGTAAAATAAAAGCTATAAACTTAGAATAAATAACAAATAAATAATTTTTATACCCTAACATATGAAATTATATGATTCAATTTATTTTATTCATTCTCATTTTATATTTGTATTTACAGGAAAAATATATTCAAATCCCTCAAAATAGTTCATAAGGAAAATATTAATTAACCAAATAATATGAACCATCGGTTTCAGACCAAGTGTGAAGGTACACTTCTTGGTCAATCACTAAGTTAATACTGGTTTAGTACCTAACTATTATTTTCAGGTTTATTAACCCTATGTGAAATGATTTTGAATCTTGAATCCACTTGTTTGTATCCTAAAATGGATTTTACTGTGTTGAAATTACACACAATATAACTTAACTAAATATTTGGGTGTTTTATATATTTTTACTTATCCATAAGGTTTCAATATTTTTTTTGAATCCTAATCACCAAAAATAACTAAACCCTAATTTGATACCATCTATAAAGACTCAAGAATAACTTATATAAATATGCAATCAAGGTTTGATATTGAAAACACATAAACATGGACCCTTGGATAGAGTAATGTCAATAGTTACCTCCATTATAGATGCAACCAAAGCTATATCAGATAAATCATCACAAGCCATGACATTCATTTCATTGACCATAGGTACAGGTAGAGCTTTCACATCTGGTCGAACAAGTTATTACCCATGTTCAAGGACTTATTAGTTTTCTATCCCCTCAAATCATGTCAACACCATTGATTCATTATCACCTCAATTTTTTGATACGGAAGGATGGAATACACCAGTTCAATAGGAGAGGAAGACTTACCTTGAATTTGTGGACACAACTCCTCTCCTTAAAATTTTTGGGAAGAAAAAATTCCTGAAATTCAATGTCGTAGGTATTCTAGAAAAACATTGGTACAATTTTTGACTTGATGTGGTCAAATTGTGGTAAATATAGAACAAAATGAGGTCTCAAAACTGAGGTATTTTATGAATTCCATAGAGAGACTGAGCGTTATCTAGCATACTAGTTACCTATCATGGTCGATCGAATCATGGGAAGATATTTACATACAGTTTCTCTATCAATTAAATTCTATGTTTTAGAATATGATCGTACTCAACCTATCCAATTTAAAATAATGATAATGTCATAAGGTTTCAAATTTTATCACAAGGTGGAAGGGATAGACTTACTCTATGAAATTTTAGCTTTTGAAAGAGGACATGGTGGGTATTTTCATTTCAAACCATCGTGGAAAGCTACGAACTCTGATTATCCCAAAATAGTAATTGAGATGCTTTCAATATCATAAGATAGTCTCCAAAATGTAGGAATACTCTATTTTCTGAAATAGATCCATAACTCATCCAACACCAAAAGCTAAGGGAATGATGATATACATAGTAGAAGTTAAGGTTTTCACCATAAAGAACACTCCTACTCTGACCCCAACACCAAATCTTGAACCTTTGTGCATGGTACCTACTCTATAATGGAAATATAAGAATAAATCTCCCCATCACGATGAGATAAATTATCAGACATGTTATCAATTTGATGTTCCAAAGATTTAAGTTTACTCCATTTAAGATGAGTAGAATCCATCTTACTTTTTACTAGGTATAGAAAGTAGCAGGTTAATGTTACAGAAACATAAGAGGCCTAATGAAGTCGGTCTCAATGAATATCTAAATCATTACCCTCTTCATTAGACATTGTGTAACACCATCCATGACTATTTTTACTTTAAATATATAATTCAAAATATTGTTGATTTTGGGAAATTAAAGCTGAGAAAATCACCTGCACAAGTGGCATGTGTTTTTTCACTACCATAACAGAGTAACAAGGAAAATAGAAAGAATTTAACAACACAATTTTATATATGTTCAATTATTTTATAATAAAAAAAATAAAAAGAATCAGGGTGTCTTTTATGAATAGTTAAATCAAACAATTTGAACCCCAATTTAATTTTCCAAAATACAACTAACAATTTCAGTAGCACAACTATCCAAGCCAAAATCATCCATGAATTGATATAAAAGAAGACAAATATAGCTAAATGAGGTTGAACTTATCCATATGATGAATCTTTCCCTAACACAACTAGATTTAATGCTTATTGTGCATATGAATTTCTCTACCAAATAAACTTCATCAGATAATGAATTTATCTTCATTTCCATTAATTACATAAATTTAATGGATCCCTTTTTCAATGTTGAGAATAATTATGATCATGAGATCCTTGGTACTAATCTTGGAATTAATGGAAGAGGAAACAGAAGCTGAGGGAGTGGTGGATGATTTAGTGGCGATTGGGCCCAATCATCAGACCAAATCCCCAGTTGAGCTTTTTATTCTGATAAAACTCATGCAAAAATCAATTCAATGAGTTATTCAAGTTCTAGAAAACAAATTAACATTAAATAATATTCAGCATAGAATTATTATTTTGAATGATCAACTAGAAGGGAGGTGATAATATCATCAGTCCAGATGGTTGAACCAGCCAAGAATACATAATCCAATAAAAATAGAAATTCCTTCAACGTCCCATAAATGACTTTATTTTTATACTCAAAGAACATTAGAACCCAATGTTATATCTACAGATTATCCTCAATGGGGAAGCGTTGAAATTTTGTTTATAAAAATGAATTATTAATTCATTTGGTTATAGTTATATCCAAACTACAAATTCTGAGTTCTCTTAATTAATAAAATGATCTTTGGGATGTGCTTGTAGAGGCCCTATAGATACCACATGAGTTTTATGTTTTAGTCTCCACTGCTATGGTATATAAGTTTGAGAATAACATCATAAAGTTTCATGTGATTATTTATTTCACTAAGAAAGATAAGGATGATATTATCTAGGGAAACATCAGACACCTATCCATATCTGACAAATTGGATGTCATTATCATCTAATGATATTTCATTGAAAATGAATTAGGAGCAAATCTCTATCTAATATTAAATATTTATTTTTTGTATGTAGATAATATGAATTTTCCCTATATCCTTTTACACTTCTAGGGTTGGAAAAGTGTGAACAATAACCCCCTTTTCAGGAAATGATCTCACTGTAGTTTGGGGACCCAGTGTCCGATTCTAAATTCTTGGTCATCTGATAGGATAAAACCTTCAAAAACCTATTGGTAAGCCCATGGTTTTACCAAAAAGTAATTATCCCTTAATCATATCACCAATTCCTCAAATAATTCTTCAATTTGGAAATTGGAAAATTATATAAGTATAAATATCTATTTCAATACTTTGAATATCAATACATCAATGAAGGATTTTACTGGAAGGAAAAAAATAACCCATAATTAATGATGATTATTTGGTCACTTCACCAAATAATATGTAAATTAAATAATCTAATCATTTTAAATAGTTCAGGGGTGAAAATTTGATTACGATCAATCATGTTAAAATTTAGAGTTTACAATTTGGAATCCGCTCATCAACCCTCGTTATATCATTCCTGTCAAATAAACACCCCCTCATTGAAGACATCTTTGATCCTTCTTATAGTGGGGGAGAATTATGTGAAATGTTCCTTTCACTGTCCAAACACATTAGTATACCCTAGTGTCATCAGATGATCTTGAGGGAATTTTAATTGCACCACTAGAACATTAAAATAACTATTCATTGGGATATCATAATTTTGATCACTCCTCTAATATAAAAGATTCCCTTTTGTATCCCATATATCCTGATATGGGCACATAGAAATAACAAGAGGATATAGAAGAGGAAGATATCCTCAAAGCTTACATTCTATAATTCGATGATGGTGTCTCTACCACCATTGATGAACTCCTGTAGAAAAATCTCGATACAAAAGAGGATATGTGATAGACAATAATTTACATGACCATGTACCCTAATGAACAAGAGGTAAATTACACATTCTTAAATCACATCCAAGATTTGTTTTCCTAGAATTAAATTGAAATTCAATTCTATGATACTTTTTTGGGCACCCACCATCTAGGTCTACCACATGATCAACATGCTTACAAATTGGAATCGAGGAGGGAATATCCAAATCACAATAAGAAGTTAAAAGATGTAATTGATAAAATAATCAATAAAAAAATTATTTGGTAATTCCATTAAATTAATTTTTTCACCATTATTGTCCTAGTGAAAAAAGAATTGGAAGATCAGAGTTTTCATTGATTATAGGGATCTTAACCAGCACTATCCAAAGGGAGATATCCCAATTTTTGTTATATAACTTATGATTGATTAAATGGTTATATAAAAAGATCTCTAATTTATGGAAAACTATTCAAGATACAACCATATCTAAATAGATCTAAAAGATAATGAATTTACTGCCTTCAGTGAATACTAAGGGGTATAATGCTACCAGGTGATGCCCTTTGGTCTACAAAATAATATTTTCATATAAAAAAATTTCATGAATCACATATTCAAAATAATTATTAGGAACTTTTATTGAGATATAATTCAATAATTTGGTGATTAAATCAGATAATTTTTCTGTTAATACTGTTAATTTGGAAATAATATTCAATAAGATGAACATTATATCCTGAAAATGAACCCATTGTAGTGTGATTTTGGTGTCACCTCGAGATAGATTCTATGATTAATAGTACACCTTCAAAACATATATATTGATCTCAATAAAAATATGTTAATAATTAAAATTTTACCTCTTAATCCCCTTAATGAGACTGGAAAAATATAGAGACAAATTTCATAAATTCATTCTTTATAGATAATCTTATGCTCTACTATTTTAACTTTACCATGCTAATGAAAAAAAGTGAATATTCTGATGACTGATGAATTTCAAGAATAATTTGATAGTATCACTAAATATCTATTGATTCTAAATTTTTTTATTATTCCTATCAAAGGAAGAGAACTCATTTTATATGTAGTAGCATTAGAGATATCACTATGTGCTTTCCTAACACAAAATAATGGCACTATGCATGAAAATATCCTTTATTCCCTTAGTCAAACCTTGATATATACTGATACTTTTTATTCATATATCATGATGAACTATCTAGAATTATTCTTTATATTTTAGAAATAGTGTAATTTTCTATAGCACCATATGTTCGGTTAAATTTCTCAGAATTACCCACTAAAATATATACTCAACTATCCCATATTAATAGAATGGTTAGCATAGAGAGAATTACTAATGTTAATGTTTAACAATTGGTATATACCTCAAAATGTTATTACAAATCAGGAAGTAATAGACATTGTTGTTCATCATCCCTCTTTAGAAGAAACATCATTGTCTACTGATGTACTAGATAATAAAATTTTCTATTTCCAAGACCCTCCCCAGACATGGGATATGTATTTTGATGGAATATATATAATAAAAATAATAAAAAGGATATAATATACTTGTCTCATAAAATTCATATTGGGATTCATTTTTATCTCTCCAAAAAATGTAGTAGTTTCTTTTTTAAATGGTTGGATTCACTAACAATTAGGTAGAATACCATACCCTAATTATAGGATTAAAACTATAATGAAAATACCCATTTATCATTAGAAGGATAAAGGTGATCCAGATGTGTTAATAAAACATGTTAATGATTATTATTCTATAGAAAATGATTTAGTTCCCCTACTTCACTATGAATGAGGATGGAAAGATTAATTTCTTTTGAAGAAAATGTTTGAGTCATATCCCGTGTTCAAAAAACATTCAATACAATCCCTCATCAAATTTAGTTATATCCTTAGTGTATCTTTATAGGTTATAAATAATCATAAAAATTTCACACCATATAATTATCTCACCTTTTGATTGTAGTATTATGGAAGTGATCAATGAGGTCTATTCCATTACCAAACCACATGATCCCATGAATGGTTGGATGACACTCATACTATAATACCTTCAAATTAGACTATTTTATTGGATAAACCTAGGAAAGATAAAAAACAACACATAGAAGTCAACTTTATCATTTATAATAGCACATATCAGCAAATGATCCTCTATAAATGGGGCTTAAATAGATTACACATCATATGAATTTATAGAGAATAAATTATTTTCCACATGAAATAATTCAATGTTGGAACTTGTGGAACCCAAGAATTGGGAAAAAATCATTCTCAATGACTGATGTCTATAGTACTTCTAGACTTTGGGGACATAGGATTGTTCACAATTATCCAGAAGGTCTCATTCTAATAAAGTGAATTCTATCTTCATACATAAATCACTAGAATTATTTTACACTAAAAATTTCTCTTGGTCATTTTACATATGGGGAATGAATTTCATGGGGCCATACCCTCCCACCATGAACAATTATTTTAAGTGCATCATCATTTCTACTAACGTGTTGTCCAAATGTTCTGAAGAGATACCTCTCATGGATGATAGGATGATGAGTATTGTCAATTTTGTGAAGTTCTAAAATACAAACAATTTTTTTCCCTCAGACAATATTGAATAAAAATGGAAGAAATATCTATATTTTTGATTTGATAAGGATATATCATGACTAAAACATTTATTCCAACCATTCATATCACTGTCAAACAACGTAATATAGATATATGGAGGATTAAAATAGGACGATATTAAAATATTCCATGAAAATGGTGGAAAATGTGAAGAATTCCTACCTAGAAAAGATTTTATATACCTTGGGGTCCTATCATATTATAACCTATATTTTCATATATGTGACTCTGTATTAACTAATATATGGAATACAATTAGTTCTACAATTTTATTTCCAATTAACTTCACTTCACATTCCATTTTTATTCAATTATCCATAGATAAGTAGTCCCAAAATGGTTAGTTGTATTATAAAGGATCTAATAGAAGAGAATACATACATTACATAATTTTTAGGATCACCATAATAGAATTTAATGAGATATTAATAATAAATTTCACTATAATTCATTCCTCCATTGATAAATAGTTTTTCTTCTTAAGGATATAATGATTCCTAAGAAGAATCAAATGAAGCTTAAAACAAAATATCTGTGGGTGGATTTTTTCCATAAGGTCTAATCCAATTGTGCATATTCATTAACTAGTATTAAATATGTTAATACTAATCCCTCACTAGTGAAATCATTCTAAAAAATATTTCATGTGAAATATGATAATATTATTCTCTGTACATGACAATAAAATGCATAAAAGTCCTTCTCAAACTACATTAAAATTGAGGACCATTAGTTTTGGATGAAAGAACATAACTTTTTCATTAATCATCCATGATATAAGATGATAAAACACATGTTTTTGGTCCCCCTTTCACACGATGTAAATCCTTATGCTACATTTACCTCGCCTTTTAGACCCTTTGACATTTGTGGTGGTCTCTTACTCACCATAATTGTTTCAATCACCCCCATGTGATAAAAAAAACCTCGTCATTTCTAGTTTCTCACACTGATCATAACTCCCATGAGAATAGGAATCTTGATAGGGTCCTCCCTGCATGGTTGGGTGTAACATCTCGAACCGGCTCACCCCTGAACCGGTGGCCGGAGCTGTCGCCACATGACCTCAAGCGTGTCTCCCCATATATAAGCGGTATCTAACATGCAGTGAGGGTCTAAGGATAGTCAGTAGATATAATATATGCTCTTATCAGAGTAAAAAAAATAGACAATATCAGAAAATGGCAGAAGTAGAGTGAATAATGATAAATAAGCGGAAGACAAAATTTTATAAATCTTGTATAAAACAAATGGCCAACATCAATATTATACAATGAATGCATGTTATGATGGTACAATATGAAAGGAACAAACAATAAATCATGATTTACATATCAATAAAGAAATAAATAAACAATTACTCAAATCCTTGAGGGTTATATCATTGAGCATCTCTAGCATCTACTCTATCCTATACTTCTATCTCCCATGTATATTCAATTAAGAAAATCCTACAACCAAATAGAATCTACTTGGTTACCCCAATGCAATGGTGGCCCAAGTAGGATGTGAGAAAGAATTATAAGTAGGCCGGGGCCACCAGTGTATACCCCAAATCTGATCATTCAATGAATAATTTAAACAATGTGAAAGCATGCATAATAAAGTAAGCAGTAGAAAGTAACTATATACCCATGTAGCTACTTCATCCTTCAGCTGGTGTATAAACCTGAATTAGAAATTTTTCAGGCATACACAACAGTAATCACACATTCATTTTCATTTATCAATAATTTGATCCTCTTTGTATTATATAAATGTCGAGATCTGACTTAAGCCCGGCATCCTCTATATAAGTCACTCACAACAGATGCCTCTAAAGACCATCTAAGAAATCAACATAATGACCAAATCCAAGCTTGTGATTTGTCTTGGACAACATATCAAAAAATATTCAATTTAATCTTTTATATAAGATTTCTGGGCTCATCCACTAAAATTAGTTATTTTACCAACCAATACCAAAATCCAAACCCATACACTAAATATAGTGATTCACCTAACCAATAAAAATTTCAGAGCCCTTCCACTAAATTTGGTGATTCACCTAGCCAATACCAAAATCCAAGATCATCCACTAAATGTAGTGATTCACCCAACCAATACCAAAATCATAGCCCATATACTAAATATAGTGATTCTCCAACCAATACCAAAATCCGATCCCATTCACTAAATATAACGATTCACTACTTGCTCCATCCACTAAATATAATGATTCACCCAATTTATTAACAAGTCTAAGAAAGAACCCATCCACTAAAAATAGTGATTCGCCCCTAGATCCATCCACTAAAGAGTGATTCACCCATTTCATTCACAAGTCTGAACCCATCCACTCAAGGTGTAATTTTTCCAGGACTTTAACAATTAACATACACATTACAAACTTCTAAGTCAAACAAGCTGAAAAGGATTAGATATTTAGTAACCATCTTACATGTAATATCATATATTTAAACAACTACATCATTAAAAACTTAATAAATGAAAAAAACATGTATCAAAAGTCATTCTTGGCCCAATTGGCCTTAGATAGTCACTCTAGGGAAACAAACCCTCGGGGTTTCCCTTAATCAAGGTAAAAAACCTATATTATTTAAAATAACACATATTCAATTAATTAAAAATATGAACCACAAATCTCAATTAATTTATTGAAAAAAAATCACCTCATTATAATTTCACATCCCATATTTAATTCCCAATATAATTTATCTAAAATATCACTAAAAGAGCACATCATTTAATCGATCATAAAATATCTCCACATAGACAAAATAATTCATCACAATTAATTTTTAGATAAATTATCTCATCCATCTGAATCACTATTTCATCACCAATTCATCTATTGATTAACCATTTACCATTTTACATGTAATAATTAATCTATCGATTATTCATTACCAGTTCCCAATTTATCTTCTAATAAATAACATGTTAAGTGGTAATTCCATATTCATTATCCTTAATATTCAGTAATTCTACAATTTCCCAATTCACATATTGATAATTAATTCTTCAATTAATTACCCATTACTCATTCTACCCCATTGAAAAAATTTAATTCACCAACTAATATACAATAAATTGCATAATTAACATTCCTTGAAAAGGGGTAAAAAGGCACACCTATGTGTATCCAAGTCCAAAAAATTTTCAAGCCTCATTTTCTAAGAAGACCCATGGGGTGCTTCCTATCTTTCCATTTAATGCTTTGGGAATAAAATTAACATATTCGCTTAGCAGCAAATAAATAACCCTCAATACAGGCTTAAAACCAACACCTGGTCAAGTCCAAATTCATCTCCCATGGACAACATCACTCAATAACATAAAGGGTGACATGTATTGACATAACATATATCATAACTAGAAAAAAGACATATTAAAAGCCCAAAACACTACAAGAATGATATGAAATTACCACTAACCAGTATTTTATATTTAATAATAACATTAAGAAAACTTTAGAGTTTCTTAATCATGTAACCCCATATTCATAATTTATTTAAATAATAAAATATGAATTCTTAAATAAATAGATAATGATTTGGGACTCTACCTCATTGTGTAACCATATTATATATATAGTAAATTTCTATACATTAATAACTAATCCACAACTCACCTTTGAAGAAATAGATCTAGAACCTAATTTTGCATACTATGAAGAGCCTATCGGGATTCGTGACACAAGAGAACATGTATTGAAAAATCAGACGACTCGTCTAGTAAATGTTATTTAGAAAAACCAAAATATAGTGGAAGCAACATGGGAACCTGAGGATGTTATGATGAAGAACTACCAGAATATTTTTGGTGGGCTTTATAAATGAAAAATTTCGAGGATGAAATTTCTGAAGGGGGGACTAATGTAGCACCAAAAACATTATATAGTATGTTTCTATTAAATAAATTCGAGTCATAGCCTATATTTTATAAAGAACTGAGTATCTTTGAGAGAAAACTTGGTTATTTAGGATATAGTCATAGCCTAGCCATTGAAGTTAAATTTTCAACTTGTGTGTTTTTAATTTTGAAAATATGACTTACACAGTTGTATTCAGGATGTTATTTAGAGTCTGATAGAATTAACTTAATTATTTGTGAATAATAACATATCCATATGAATAGTAACCCACCATTATGAATAGTTAATTACCCTTATGAATATTGATATGACTCCTATGAATGATCTCCACACCCATGAATGTATAAATAAATTTAGGCACCTTAAAAGTGAAGATGAATAATTTAAGTGTTTATATTATTTGATTAAATAATAATTTTAATTATATATTTAATTAATCATATTTAGGATTTTTTGGAAAATGGACTTCATTTTTTTATTATACACATTGAGAAATGGTTAGGGTTAATTTTTTGGATTTGTTCTGAAATACATGAATTTTTGATGAATAATAAAATACAATAAATTACCATAAATTCTAAATACTTGATTTACTAAATCATAGGTTATTCAAGGAAGATTTAATCCCACTTGGTTGGAAATCACATGAAATTATTACTATTTCAGATCAAATTAATCAAGACTATTCATAGTCTTGAGAAAAATATTAAAACAACAATTAAAATAATGTAAAATCCCTTCCCCCTCCACTATATAAACCACACCTCACCCCCACTTCCCCCCACACCACTCAAGATTAAATCCATTCCTAAATTATATAAAATTCACTTCCCAAGTCCTCTACCTATGTCTAATACCTAATGGTCTCACCAGAAGGCAAAAAAAAGGTCTTAAAGAGTTTCTCAAGGAGCAGTACTCCAGAGGTGAACCTCTCATCTATTTTCTTTCAAATTCTTTTATATGTTTTATTATTTTTTTCTCTCTTCTCACATCACCTCATCCAAATTACATGATAATTCCAGTACCTTACATGTAAAATATTTTAAAAATAATAATGGATTATTTCATCATGATCTCTCATTTTCCCCTCCTTTTATACAATAAATGCAAACACCATCCGAGATGTGTTAATTTATCACACTCAAGGTAGAGGGGTTTTCAATTTTCATTACTATCTTCAATAATATTCATGTAAGCTTTTAAATGGTTGAACCAGATCATAATATATGTATTTTATCTTTTTTAATGTTCTTTAATCCTTGCACACTCATAATATAGAATAAAATTACAAAACAAGTTTATTGGGCACAGAACTTCCAAGCCAAATCCAAGCGTTTATTATTAACTCATCGAATGAGTCATCCTCATGGTATATAATCATAATAATTATATGATAATTTATATATATTTAATGTCACAAATAATATATATTAACAATTCTCGGTGTTTAACCACATTTCAAACAAACTTCCTTTCATGAATACAAGTAAAAGGATCATGAAAACCAAAGAAGAAAATGCTACCAAAACAATAAAATTTAATCCATTAAAAAGGATATTAATGAACCTAATAAGGTTATAAAATATCATTTACATGTTTATGAGGATCTAGAATTATTAATTAATGAAGCTAAATTTGATTATTCAGATCATTAAGAATAATCAAGAACACCTTCCAGCATAAGGTAAGGGATCCTCTCCCTCTCACTTTTGTTCAAGAATTTCCCCTATGTTGTGCCCTTTTATTTTTAATTACTAATTATGGTGTATGTTTTATCACCTCCCCCATAATGCCCTTATGATATATAAGTAATGTTATACCCCTTTACCTCTGATTAATCCCTCTCAAGAATATTCGTTACTATGCCATAATGTTTGTTAGGGTTTTCTCATCTCACATTCATTTCTGTGAGATTTCCATTTTTCACCACTTATTTCTTGTATGTTTTATATTTATACTAAATTTTGATATATATAATAATTATTCTCTATATATTCTTTGTATTTTATAATTAATTTTTTGTTTACTAGTTTTTGGTCATACGACTCAGTTGATTACATTGTGGTATGGGACTTTGTCTCAATTTTTCCTTTTCATTGTGACATACTTTGTATTGTGCACCTAATAATTCTTATGTGGTGTAACTACTGCCCATTTGAGGTAACTATTCATTTTAAATTATATTTTTATTATATATCCATATTCTCATATCATTTATATGATTATTGTCTAAGCTGTATAGCATTTTACATACAGTGTTTATATGGAATGTTGTTTTAACTGGGGAAATATTGATTAATATGTATCCTATACTCTATACTGATATTTAAAAGGCATATTGATATTTTATTAAATTAATGTATAATGAATGATTTTTACATTCAGTGGAGTGTGGGTCCCACTACATCCCCTCGATATATCACCAGGTCTTATGAGACAAATCAGTTGGCGACAAACCCTTCCTGTTTATTTCCAAAAAATCAGCCGAGTTTCTACCCATAGAACTAAACCATTTTAATCGTATTATGGTATCATTTTCCAGATACATGATATCCAATTAATAATAATTCTCTCTATTCATTATCACACTTTAGTATCCATGAGGTTTTCACTATGAAAAAAATCTATGGATGCAGTTTCCTTCTCAGTTTATTAATAGCATGAGTTTTTCATTTATTCACCATGCCATATTGATTATGATATGTTGTTTATGAATCAGGTATTATTGATTCAAGATTCCACCATTTGTTACCCTTACTAATCATTTAATCTCACCCCTTTCATTGTTTACCTTCAACAGGTGATGAAGAGGAGATCATTTATTGATTTATTATTGATGCAGTATTTAGTTTTTATTATGTATTGTATTTTTTAACCTTTTATATTGTAATTTGAGTTACATATATGTATATAGTTTTTTCAAGACAACTAAACTGATCTTTCCATTAGGATTCATTTCCATCTAACCATGCTAATACAATAAGAAATTCACCAGCTCCGGTCTAGAGGTGTTAGGGTGTTATAGTTGGTATCATAGGAAGTTTAACAGGAACCTTGGAAACTAGTTTAAAAAATGTAGATTAGGGAACAAGTCCCTAAGGTAGTATTTGAGGATAAACATACAAGAATGTCCTAGTATTTTGGTAATGAATAGATTATGTGAATATTTCTAGAAAATACATCCCTATCTCGATACAAGCTGGTAGAGGTGGCTTTGGAACAGATGTACCTAGGAGTGAAAGTTCCGACAAGGAGTTTCAGGCTTAACTTGGGGAATCCTGGTACACAATAACGGGTCTCTCTACACTTTTTGTTATGAAATTCCTGGGGGATATGCTTAGGATAATTCATATTTTCTTTACAATCCATTATGATGGATTGAAATGTAAATTATTCGTCAAAGAAACCATTTTTTTATTATTAGATTTTACATACCTAGTATTCTAATCTATGGTAAGTATTTTTTTTATGTTAAGATTATAAATTATGATTGATACCCTAATCTAGCGTGATCCATTATTTAGAATTGGTGTCTAATGGAAGAAGGGGAATCAATAATCATGGGAAATTTTGGGATCTCTCCACTGATCAAGTCACCACAGTCAATGTTGGAGCAGATCATATCATGACCATATTGGGACAACATACTCAGGTTTTAACGAATAAACATTCCATGCTTATATTGGATCGTTTCATGCAGCAGAATTCCCCATCTTTCTGTAGGACTACTAATAAAGTGGTCGCTGAGCAATGGATCGAGTCCCTTTAAAAGATATTTATGTAATTAAGATGAAATGGAAATAAAAAGTTAGTAGTGGCAATATATTGTCTCAAGGGTGACCATGATCAATGGTGGTCCCTAATTCAGAATATCACGGAGGAAGAAGAAATAGAAGATATAGAATGGATTACTTTTAAGGAAATATTCTTCGATAAATATTTCCCTCATGAGCAATGAACCGAAATGAAGGGGAAATTTCATATCATAACGCAAAGGGAAAAAGACAGTGTTGTAGAGTATGAGGCTACCTTAACAAGGCTAGCCAAGTATTCCATAGATTACGTACATGACTCGGTAGAAAAGATTTATATTTTTTTAAGGTCTTAATCCAAGCCTTCAATGGGCACTGGCTTCTCAAAAAAAATCAGCATATTATGAAATTGTATCAAGTTCCATCAAAATAGAGAAATAATTTTCAAGATCAAATTTGTTCAAGGGAAACCAAGATAAAAAAGCAGTACTATAAAAACCAAGGGTAAGGTGAAGTGCCAAAGAAGAACAAGGGAGAAAATAAATTCACATTATTAAAGAACTAGGGAAAGAATAATCTTGGTAATTGCTTGATAGGCATTGAATTCTTCTACAAGTGTTGAGAAAAGAGTCATCTATATAATGATTACAAGGGGAAGAAACAATTTTATGATTTTCGATGCTACAATTGTAGAGAGATGGGACACTATGTAAATGAGTGTCTTATGCACCAAGGAAACATGACTTTGAAAAGGCCAAGAGAGAAAGGGAGAGTTTATGCCATTCCAACCATGGAATTTGAAGTTCTTAATGACGTGGTGGTAGGTACTTTAAATATTTCGTCAAAATTAGCCACCACTTTATTCGATTTTGGATCATCGCATTCATTTATATCTTCCTAGTTTTCCAAGAAAATTGAACATGCCCAATTTGATTTAATAAAGTAGTTATCAGTCAAAACTCCTAGGGTATTCATCATTTCAATGAAGGAATGTCAACTAGTCCCCCTAGTGACACATAAATGTGCTTTATTTGCTAACCTTATTGTTATACCAATGAATGAAGTTGATATAATTCTCAGTATGAATTGGCTGTAAAACTATGACGTGATGATTTATTATAAGAAAAAGTAAGTTAAATTTTTTGAAAATGGTGTAGAATCGCTTATCATTAGAGAAGAAACCTCTCCACCTGATTCTTGTCTAGATCCACCCCTAGTAGATCTACTAAATGCAATACTTATAGAGGAATATAAACCAATATCTATGGGTGAGGAAATAAATCTTAAAATTGAAGATGTGCATATAGTACAAAAATAAATTGATGTATTTCTAGAGGATTTACCTAGAAATCCTTCAGTGTGGGAAATTGAGTTTTCCATTTAATTAATTCCTGGTGAAAGACATATATCAAAGACCCTCTATAGAATGGCCATTGTGGAGTTGGTAAAGCTAAAGAAATGACTAGAAGCGTTTAGTGACAAAAGATTTATTTGAACTAGTGTTTCTTCATGGGGATCCCCAGTCCTGTTTGTCAAGAAGAAAGATGGATCCATGAGGATATGCATTGATTATAGGGAAATAAATGCTATTATAATAAAGAATAAGTATCCTTAGCATTGGATTAATGATTTATTTGATCAACTTCATGGAGCTCAATAATTTTCAATGATTGTCCTTTGATCAAGATATCACCGGTTATGTGTAAGGAAGGAAGATGTTACTAAGAAAACATTTCAGACCAGGTATGGGCATTACATGTTTACAATTATGACTTTTTTACTGACTAATACTCCCTTTGTTTTAATGGATTTAATGAATAAATTTTTCAAGGAAGATCTTGATAAATTTTTTGTGGTATTTATTGATTATATCCTGATATACTTAAAACACTATTAATACCATGAGTATCACTTGCGTATTATTCTAAAAAATATTAGAAGAAATGAATTATATGGGATGTTTAGCAAGTGTGAATTTTGGATTCAATAAGTTTCTTTTCTAGGCCATATTGTCTCTATGGATGGAATCCTAGTTGATCCTGCAAAGACAAAGACAATCCAAGATTATCCCTTTCCAACAAACATAACTGAGGTATGTAGTTTTATTGGCCTAGCCAGTTACTATTAGTGTTTCATTCAGAATTTTGCCCAACTGGCTAACCCACTAACCATGCTCACACATAAAAAAGTTAATTTTGTGTGGAAAAAATAATGTATAGAATGATTCTATGAATTGAAAAGAATATTGGTCAATGTTCCAATTTTGACTCTTCCATCTGGAAGTGATGGATTTTTAATATATAGTGATGCATCAAATAATGGACTGGGTTGCATCCTTATGAAAGATGATAAAGATATTTCTTATGCATAAAGACAGTTGAAGACTCATGATCAAAATTATCCAACTTATGATATTGAGTTAGCAGCTGTAATCTTTGCTAAAAAAATCTGGAGACATTATCATTATAGAGAAAGATGTTATTTTTATACAGACCAAATTAGTTTGAAATTAATTTTCCCTCAAAAATAACTCAACACGAGGAAAATGAGATGGATCTAGTTACTCAAATATTATGATAGTTCAATACATTACCACCCAGGAAAGGTAAAAAAGGTTGCAGATGCATTAAGTAAGAAAGATCATGGACTTCTGACCCAAATGAGGATTGAAAGAGATCATATATTAATGGATCTACTGAAGATGGATATGGGAAATGTTATATAAGGGGAAATTTCTTTCCTCTTTCAAATGATTTCTAATCCATATTTATTAGAGAATATAAAAATCACTAAATCTGATGATGAGAATCTACACAAGAAAACTATTACCGTTAAGGATGAGAGATTAGAAGGCTTCGTGTATGGGGAAGGAGTTATGAACTTTTTAAAGAGATTATACATCCAATCATTACCTAATCTAAAAAGGGAACTATTAAATGCTGATCATAGATCAAATTTTTCTATACACCAGGGTAGCATGAGGATGTATAGAGATCTGAAGGAATAATTTTGGGGGGATAATATGATGTTGGAAATTGCTGACTACGTGTCTAGTTTTCCAACAAGTGAAGGTAAATATACAACATCCTTGAGGAGTGATGTAGTATCTATCTATTCTTTTCTGGAAGTGGGATAACATTATAATGGATTTCTTCACCGGACTACCAAGGACACCTAGAAGGAATGATGCAATAAGGGTTAATTATTGATCATCTCACAAAAGTAGCACATTTCCATCATATAAGAGAGGATTTACCACTAGAGAACCAGGAAAGACTTTATAATAATGATGTTGTGTGACTTCATGGTTCTCGTATATCTATTATGTCTGATTGAGATTCCTGGTTTACATCAAAATTCAGGAAAATTATCTAGAAGGCTTTGAATACTGAGCTTCATATGAGTACTAGTTATCACCCCCAAACCAACAGACAGACTGAAAGGACTATTCATCCTCTTCAAGGCATGATGAGATTATTCCCTTGTGACATTCAAGTTATATGGGATCAATACTTTCCTTTGGTGGAATTTTCCTACAACAATAGTTTCCATTCTAGTATTCAAATGGCTCCATATGAAGCATTATATGGAAAGAGATGTAAAAATCCAACTTGTTGGGATGAAGTTTTGGAGAAGAAACTTATAGGTCCAAACCTTATTGAAGAGATCACAACAAAGCTGAATTCAATCCATGAACATATTAAAGCATACCAAAGTAGGCAGAAGAGTTATGCTGACAATCAGAGAATGGATTTGGAATTACAAGTAGGAGATCATGTCTTTCTGAAACTATCTCCATGGAAGGGTGTCTTAAGGTTTGGTAAGAAATGGAAACTGATCCCTAAGTACATCGAACCATTTGAAATTTTGGAAAGAATTGAATCTATAATTTACCATTTAAAAATTCCTCCTAGTATCTCCAATGATCATGATGTATTCCATGTTTCATTTTTGAAGAAATACATTCCATACCAATGCATGTACTCACCTATGCAGAAATAGAACTATAACCTGATTTTAATACCATGAAAAGTCTATCGGGATCATTGAAACAAGGGAACATGTATTGAGAAATCTGATGACTCGTCTTGTAAAGGTTATTTGAAGAAACCGGAATATAGGGGAAGAAACATGGGAACCTGAGGATGCTATGAAGAAGGACCACCTGCATATTTTTTGTGGGATTTTAAATAAAAAATTTTGAGGGTGAAATTTCTAAAGGAGGGAATAATGTATCACCCCAAACATTTTATGGTATTTTTCTCTTAAATATATTCAATTCATAGCATATATTTCCTAGAGCACAGAGTTTCTTTCAAATAATACTTGGTTATTTAGAAGATAGGCAGAGCCTAGCCATTGAACATAAATTTTCAACTTGTGTGTTTTAAATTTTGAAAATATGACATACACGGTTTTATTCCGGACGATATTTTGAGTATGATAGAATTAACTTAATTTTAGGTGAATAGTAACATACACTTATGAATAGTGACTGACCCTTATGAATAGTAGACACCCTTATGAACATTAATATGACTTATATGAATGGTATCCACACCCATGAATATAGAACTAAATTTAGACACCCTAAAATGAGGATGAAAATTTTAAGTGTTTATATTTTTCATTTAAATAATGATTTCAATTAAATATTTAATTAATCATATATAGGAAATTATTTTTGAAAAACAGACTTCATTTTCTTATTCTACATGTCAAAAAATGGTTAGGATGGATTTTTGGGATTTTTCTGAAATACATGAATTTTTATGAATAGTAAAATACAATAAATTACGATAAATGCTAAATACTTGATTTACTGCATCATAGGTGATGCAAGGCTGATGTAAGCCCTCTTTGTTCAAACTCACATTCTATTATTACTATTTAGGATCACATAAATCAAGACTATTTGTAACACCCCAGGTAAATAAAGAATATGACATTTTCATATTTATCCATATTTGTGAATAAAATATTAATATGACTTTAAAGGGGACGCTATGATCGATGGCGTATCCAACACGCAACAACGAGTTTCTTGGGAATCTTACGTTGCACTCTAATAATAAAATAATATTATTTTAAATGGTAGTTAACATGTAGCCGTTGTATTGGCGGGAATGGATAGAAATAACTAAAAAATGTTTATATATGTTTTTTAATGTTTTTACATTTATCCAATAAAAGCTAAAGGCTTAAAATACGGAAAGAATTAAATTTTAGGGGTATATGCCCTTGTTTTCACTAAAGGTTCACTTATCGCCTTTTAATGGAGAACTGTCATTAAATATAGTTTTGATCACTCTTATACATTCTTTTGGACCAAATAAAACTCTTATTAAGAATCGGGATATCAAATTTTACTTTGTGTAATTGTTTTGGTATTTTTCCGATAAAGTTCATTTTTTAATGAATAGTGTAGATTGTTGTGTTTTAATTCAAAACCACTTTTTAATCTAATTTATTTATATGATTAGATTATATTTTAAATTTGTTTTAAAGTGTAATTAGAAAATATTTTTACCATTAAATCCAATAGTGGTCGTTGGAATCAATTTCACTTTGAAATCAGACATAAACTAGTGTCAATCCTTTAATACTTATTGTTTTATAAAAACACGCTATTTGCTCTGACAGCGGGAATTAATTATTAAATAAATTAATGTGACTAATATGTTTTAAATTTTGTAAAACGGACTTCATTTTTGAATTCGGAATATCAAATATATCTTAAGGTGAATTTTTGGGATTTTTCTGAAAAACATCAATTTTTGATGAATAGTGAAACCACTAAGTGGTACTTATAAAAACTGATTTTTCCATTTAAATGAAATTTTGCCATCATTTTGTTTTGAATTTCAAAAATCCGACATACATGATTGTCATTAAGAAGTAAAATGTGGTTCAATGAGATTATAATAATTTTTTGGTGAATAGTAACTTATTAAGTTCTTAATCGCGATTAGAGGTAATTAGTGTAATTTAAGGTAAAAATGATTTTATAAGAATGTGAAAACACCATGACACTTGTCCTAAACCTATTGGGTGAGTCATGGCCGACCCAGAAATGCTATGGGCCAACTTGGGGACCCCATGGAGCCACTTTAGTTGGAAAATGACAATAATATATTTTTATTTAATGTTAAAATTAAATTGACCCAAACATGAGTTTTTTTACTAAAACAATTCTTAAGTAGGGTTACACAAGCCCAAAGTTTGATTATAAATAGTTATTGGAAAGCTAAAACGATTTCCTACATCATAGTTTTTTTTTATAATTTTTAGAAATTAAATAAATTAAATTATTTATGACATAATAATGATGCAGCGATGACATCATTATTTGACGATTTAAATAAAATGGAATGATAATGTAAAATCTATGAACTAAACATGTCCAAAACTTATTGGATGAGTGTATTTCTAAGACTTATCACCTTATCCACGAATTATATCAATGTGGGACCTTTTGAAACCGAAACACATTTTCAAATAAAGTAATATTTCTTACTTTCCAAAAGTGCCCCTCCTCTCCTCTTATAAAAGGCCCCCACCTCTACTTCATTTCACACACTCCCCAAGCCTTTGGATCGGCCAACCCCTGCCAATATACTCTCTCCACATCCCTCTACTCATCCTAGAGGATTCCCTTTGGGAAGAATCCTTTCAAAGGAATCCTTTAGGCTCAAATCAAAAGGAGTTACATTTTTAAAGGTAATTCATTCTCTCATGTTCATTTGTTTTATTTTGCTTCTCCAACCCCCTAAACTCTTTTTATTTACTTCTTTTGTAACAACACCAGTATCTTCAATATACTAGGATGTTGTTATAAGATTTATTCGATCTACACTCTCACACAACTACATCAAATGGTTAAAGAACATACGGTTTCCGTGGATGACGAAATTCTGCCTCCCGAAACGATGATTGTTCAATACTCATTTAACACCTTAAAAGGTGGCCATTATGATGCCACTATTTTTATATATGATATATAATATTTTTATGTTTTACTTATTCTTCTGTATTTTTCATTTTTGGTCATTCCTTTATGGTTTCCATTATGGGTATACGCGATATCTTCATTTAAGGAAGTGCGGACTACCGCCCCCTCAAAGTGATTTGATTTGTTAAAATACCATATGAGGGATGTATAAAGGATGGAAATATGATATTATATATGATATTATACTGTAATTATAATATACCTTTATATAATTATTATTCCATTCTATAAAATATGAAATAGAAATGAAAGTAGCGTTCATGCGTACGTACGGTTTACCGTCTCCATGAACGGTGCATTTCATTTCTTACCTCTAAATAATTATGTAATGTTATAAATGCATGCATGTACTGGAAATATATTACATATATGATATCTAAATAATGAATACAATTCTGGATATAATAAACATTTGGCCACACAAACAACATGTAATTGTAAGAAGTCCACTTTCGACTTAAGAACCAAATATCGGCAAAACAAATATTATTAACTTAAATGATTACATAATGTTTATGACATGGTAATAAGTGGTATAAAAGTAATAATGAACTTGAAAAAGGTTCTTAAGGAAGTAGAAATTATCTCATGTTTACTATTCAGGAAATTAAAGAACGATCGAGTCAAGTCGGACCCGAGGTAAGGGATCCTACTCCTCTCTTTCATTTTAAGTACACACTTTTATGTAATTCCTTTTAAAGCTCATCTTTCTTGTTATTGGGATGATCTTTTATATTAAACCTACTGTAATTTTTATGTTCATGTGATGAGAGACCCTATTCTCTCTCATCAATCCATTTTGGATGTTTTGAGTGGCGTCGTTAGGCTGCCGAACTTTCATAAGAGATCTAACCTGTCTCTTTCTTTTTAAGTACTCTCCTTTATGTCACTTCTTTTAAACTCCTCCTTGCAATGTTGGGGGATTTTATTTTATATTACTCTTGCTTTAAATTATATTGTAATATGATAGGATACTCTATTTGATCTCATCAATCCATATTCGGAAGTTTTATGTGGCGCTGTTAGGCTGCCGAGTTTTCGTAAGGGATTTTTCATCTCACTATTATTCCCGTGAGATTTATGCAACATTTGCCACAAATTCCATTGAGTGGTGTATGTACTGCCCATTATTCTACTCTTTGTGTAATATACTTTAATTTATGAGTATTTACATCAATGACGTATTGTCTTTCTTTCATAGGGTGTATGTTTTGAAAGATACCCAAGTCGGTAAGGGAACCTTTCACCCTCCTTTTTTTTAAAAGGCTTATTTTATTGGGTCTTTTAATTTACATATTTTTATGTTGGGATATGTTATCATACATCATTATTGATGTAAATTTTATGTCCAAGTTATGAGATACACTTTTTATCTCTCATCAACTCATTTTGATGTGATGCCGTTAGGCTGTCGAGGGAACTTTTAAACCCAATTTCGATTTCTTTGGGTTCAACTTGTAGTCATTGAATATGTCATCCATTGAATATGTGTGAATGACCTTTTATTGTTTTACACTTAGTATCCACTTATATTGGGTGTATTTATATTTGTCACACATATTTTTGAGATTGATTTGTCCTTAATTTAATGATACCTTCTTTATATGGGTTTTCATCACATTTGGCATTTCTATTGAGGGTTCATTGTTGTTATGCACCAATTCACTCTTATATGGTGTATATACTGTCCTTTGGAGTATTATATCATGAATACATTTATTCTCATGATATTATAAAGTTCTGACTAAATGTTATTCCTCGATTATTGTATTCAAGTGTCTCTAATTTTGGTAAACCCCCTTTAACCAAAATATCGTTTTAAATGTTTTAATTATTTGTTCTTATTAATATCCATGTTTTCAAAATGGTTTTAAGGATTTATTTATATGGATATTAATGGTTTAAAATGTTAAGAGCTTCAAGGTGGTATGGGACACTTTGATTCAAAAATCTCTTTATTAAATGTTTTAAATGGTTTTGGAAATGGTTTCTTTTTGAATGGATTCATTATTTCAATATCCTAAAATGTTATATTGTGATTGAAATGTGGAAATGTTATGTTTCCTTTATTCATGTTTATTTGATACGATTATGTTATGGTTCTTGGGCATTGTTATGAAGAACGGGTGGTTCCGTGATAAACTAAGGGTGGGTGAGCCCGATATAGCTCTCCAATGCATTGGGTAACGCGAAGGAGTGAAACGTTATGGTTTCTCCGAAGAGATTTAGGGAATATACTGTGATGGGTATTCCAAACGTAACCAAGAGGGTTACTCCCTACATAAGAATGTTATGAATGCCTCAAGCTACCTTTATGTCTTATGTTTTCTATTATTTATTCATGATTTGATATGCCTATGTTTTATGGATAAAGTATGATTTCATTCTTATGTATATATGAACTCATGTTTCCTTTCCATATTTTTATAACCCTTACTGAGCTTTTTATGCTCATCCCAAGTTTTTTGAAATGTTTTTCACAGGTCAAGGGAAAGGTACATGATGTGACGATAGTGTCAAGGATGTGTCAAGAAAGAATCTTTGTTTTATTTTAAATAGGTTTCCGTTGATGGGAAGAATGAATATTGTCTTTTATGTAACCACTTTGATTAAATGTGGAATGTAATGCAAGTTTCATGATCTAATTCTCTAATACTCTAAACCTGAAAAGATCCTCAATGTGTAATCTGGTAATAACTCAAGATTAAGTAAGGTTTAAGGCTGGGGCCTTATAGTTGGTATCAAAGGTCGGTTTAGATAACTTTAGAGGTTAGGGTATTCTTTAAGCACAAGTGGCATTACCATAATGGTTAGGATTTCAGAAAGAGTCCTAGTTTTAGATAAAGTGAATTAGTAAGTGTATCTTAGTGTTTACCTTACTCATTAGTACATGATGGTTTTGTTGATATACTCACACTGTCATTTCGGTTCTTAGTGAATGGATGGATATAGCAGGCACCAAAGAGACAAGAGGGTTGAAGGAAACTGTGGTGGTTCTATGATTAAGATACAAGATAAAATGGGGGATTCAATGAGGAAACTCGTGGTTGTTCTAAACCAACTATCAAGGAGTCATGATCAACCACTTTAACCTTGGTATGATCTTTAATGCATCATGTACAAGATGGCCAGTCGATGTGGAAGTTCAGGTAATAATTATAAAGGTAACCATTAGAGTTTATATGATCCTTACTTTTGAGGTAATTATGGGTTATTATATGATATGCTGGGAAATGAAAGGCATGAGATAAACTTGAGGTTAAAATATAAAGATTTTATCTCATTTTGGGGAATGTTTTAAGAATTATATAGTTTTTGAAAAAGGACAACACGCAGACCGTGTGACATCCCGTCGCGTCGGACAAAGCCGCGGGAATCGAACCCACAACCAAAGTGCGACTGGTATTTATCGCCTACCACTGGACTACGTGAAGTCCCTGGTTAGTTTGAATGATTCTTTTTCGTAAGAGTAAGTTGATTTTGGGTTATTTATGAAAATGATTAACCTATCATGGAGGATATGTGATTAGGATAATTACTTTTCAATGCGAGACTTTAGGAGCAACTGATGTTGTTTGGAGATAAATGTTACGATTTAACTTGGAAGAATATGTGACTAAATCCTTCAAATATTTGGGTTTCAATCTTATATTGGTTTACTTTGAAGAATTTTATGGACAAATTGTTTATCTAATGGTCCTCATTTAACTTTGGGTTTTGTTGGACAAATTTTGGAGATTAAGAATAGATTTTCTTTTTATAAAGGGTTATCGTTTTCTGGATTATCTGATCTTGTACTAGCCTTTTTGGTTTTGGTTTTGGTTAAAGTATAAAGACATGGGAAGTATCTTTTGTGGATTAGGCGCTTCTCTAAAAGTTTATTATAGTACTCTTAATGTGAACAAGTCTCCCTAAATACTCGTCTTTTGGAAAAAATATGAGTTTGACTAAGGAATCTAGTAAAAGTTGAAAGTCAACATGATAAGTGATTATGCTTCCTTATGAATAAATTCCTCAATAAAATTTAACTTAAAACAAAAATGTTGTCTATTAACTTTTCCTATTGGGGAATCGAATACCGTTTAACCCATCACAAGTTTGTGATTTTCTCGTGGTTAACTTTCTCCTAAACATGTTTTCTATCACTCTCTATCAGAACATGACCCTTATTTTTTTCATCCATGTCCATATTTTCATACTTGGAATCCTAGTATGGGTTAACTCGGGTGACCTCTGTGCTTATCTTTCTTTATTTTAAAGTGATTGTTTTACCGACTCTTGTTCCGATGTGGGACTTTCAAGGATGTTTCCAAGCTCAATTTTAAAATTGCGAGGACGCAATTCCCAAAAGGGGGGAAGCATGTAACACCCTAGGTAAATAAAGAATATGACATTTTCATATTTATCCATATTTGTGAATAAAATATTAATATGACTTTAAAGGGGACGCTATGATCGATGGCGTACCCAACACGCAACAACGAGTTTCTTGGGAATCTTACGTTGCACTCTAATAATAAAATAATATTCTTTTAAATGGTAGTTAACATGTAGCCGTTGTATTGGCGGGAATGGATAGAAATAACTAAAATATGATTATATATGTTTTTTAATGTTTTTACATTTATCCAATAAAAGCTAAAGGCTTAAAATACAGAAAGAATTAAATTTTAGGGGTATATGCCCTAGTTTTCACTAAAGGTTCACTTATCGCCTTTTAATGGAGAACTGTCATTAAATATAGTTTTGATCACTCTTATACATTCTTTTGGACCAAATAAAACTCTTATTAAGAATCGGGATATCAAATTTTACTTTGTGTAATTTTTTTGGTATTTTTCCGATAAAGTTCATTTTTTTAATGAATAGTGTAGAATGTTGTGTTTTAATTCAAAACCACTTTTTAATCTAATTTATTTATATGATTAGATTATATTTTTAATTGGTTTTAAAGTGAAATTAGAAAATATTTTTACCATTAAATACAATAGTGGTCGTTGGAATCAATTTCACTTTGAAATCAGACTTAAACTAGTGTCAATCTTTTGATACTTATTGTTTTATAAAAACACGCTATTTGCTCTGACAGCGGGAATTAATTATTAATTTAATTAATGTGACTAATATGTTTTGAATTTTGTAAAACGGACTTCATTTTTGAATTCGGAATATCAAATATAGCTTAGGGTGAATTTTTGGGATTTTTCTGAAAAACTTCAATTTTTGATGAATAGTGAAACCACTAAGTGGTACTTATAAAAACTGATTTTTCCGTTTAAATGAAATTTTGCCATCATTGTGTTTTGAATTTCAAAAATCCGACATACATGGTTGTCATTAATAAGTAAAATGTGGTTCAATGAGATTATAATAATTTTTTGGTGAATAGTAACTTATTAAGTTCTTAATCGCGATTAGAGGTAATTAGTGTAATTTAAGGTAAAAATGATATTATAAGAATGTGAAAACACCATGAAACTTGTCCTAAACCTATTGGGTGAGTCATGGCCGACCAAGATAAGCCATGGGCCAACTTGGGGACCCCATGGAGCCACTTTAGTTGGAAAATGACAATAATATATTTTTATTTAATGTTAAAATTAAATTGACCCAAACATGAGTTGTTTTACTAAAACAATTCTTAAGTAGGGTTACACAAGTCCACATTTTGATTTATAAAAAGTCATTGGAAATCTAAAAAGATTTCCTACATCCTAGTATTTGTTTTATAATTTTTAGACATTAAATAAATTAAATTATTTATGACATAATAATGATGCAGCGATGACATCATTATTTGACGATTTAAATAAAATGGAATGATAATGTAAAATATATGAACTAAACATGTCCAAAACTTATTGTATGAGTGTATTTCGAAGCAATATCACTTTATCCACGAATTATATCAATGTGGGACCTTTTTAAACCGAAACACATTTTCAAATAAAGTAATATTTCTTACTTTCCAAAAGTGCCCCTACTCTCCTCTTATAAAAGGCCCCCACCTCTACTTAATTTCACACACTCCTCAAGCCTTTGGATCGCCCAACCCCTTACCATTTACTCTCTCCACATCCCTCTCCTCATCCTAGAGGATTCCCTTTGGGAAGAATCCTTTCAGATGAAGCCTTTAGGCTCAAATCAAAAGGAGTTACCTTTTTAAAGGTAATTCATTCTCTCATGTTCATTTGTTTTATTTTGCTTCTCCAACCCCCTAAACTCTTTTTATTTACTTATTTTGTAACAACACCAGTATCTTCAATATACTAGGATGTTGTTATAAGATTTATTCGAGCTAAACTCTCACACAACTACATCAAATGGTTAAATAACATACGGTTTCCGTGGATGGCGAAATTCTGCCTCCCGAAACGATGATTGTTCAATACTCATTTAACTCCTTCAAAGGTGGCCATTATGATGTCACTATTTTTATATATGATATATAATATTTTAATGTTTTACTTATTCTTCTGTATTTTTCATTTTTGGTCATTCATTTATGGTTTCCATTATGGGTATACGCGATATCTTCATTTGAGGAAGTGCGGACTACCGCCCCCTCAAAGTGATTTGATTCGTTAAAATACCATATGTGGGATGTATAAAGGATGGAAATATGATATTATATATGATATTATACTGTAATTATAATATACCTTTATATCAATATTATTCCATTCTATAAAATATGAAATAGAAATGAATGTAGCGTTCATGCGTACGTACGGCTTACCGTCTCCATGAACGGTGCATTTCATTTCTTACCTCTAAATAATTATGTAATGTTATAAATGCATTCATGTACTGGACATTTATGACATATATGATATCTAAATAATGAATACAATTCTGGATATAATAAACATTTTTCCACACGAACAACATGTAATTGTAAGAAGTCCACTTTCGACTTAAGAACCAAATATCGGCAAAACAAATATTATTAACTTAAATGATTACATAATGTTTATGACATGGTAATAAGTGGTATAAAAGTAATAATGAAGTTGAAAAATGTTCTTAAGGAAGTATAAATTAACTCAAGTTTACTATTCAGGAGATTAAAGAACGATCGAGTCAAGTCGGACCCGAGGTAAGGGATCCTACTCCTCTCTTTCTTTTTAAGTACACACTTTTATGTAATTCCTTTTAAAGCTCATCTTTCTTGTTATTGGGATGATCTATTATATTAAACTTACTGTAATTTTTTTTTCATGTGATGAGAGACCCTATTCTCTCTCATCAATCCATTTTGGATGTTTTGAGTGGCGCCGTTAGGCTGCCGAACTTTCAGAAGAGATCTAACCTCTCTCTTTCTTTTTAAGTACTCTCATTTATGTCACTTCTTTTAAACTCCTCCTTGCAATGTTGGGGGATTTTCTTTTATATTCCACTTGCTGTAAATTCTATTTTAATATGATAGGATACCCTATTTGATCTCATCAATCCATATTCGGATGTTTTATGTGGCGCCGTTAGGCTGCCGAGTTTTCGTAAGAGATTTTTCATCTCACTATTATTCCCGTGAGATTTATGCAACATTTGCCACAAATTCCATTGAGTGGTGTATGTACTGACCATTATTCTACTCTTTGTGTAATATACTTTCGTTTATGAGTATTTACATCAATGACCTATTGTCTTTCTTTCATGGGGTGTATGTTTTGAAAGATACCCAAGTCGGTAAGGGAACCTTTCACCCTCCTTTTTTTAAAAGACTTCTTTTATTGGGTCTTTTAATTTACATATTTTTATGTTGGGATATGTTCTCATACATCCTTATTGATGTAAACTTTATGTCCAAGTGATGAGATACACGTTTTATCTCTCATCAACTCATTTTGATGTGATGCCGTTAGGCTGTCAAGGGAACTTTTAAACCCAATTTCGATTTCTTTGGGTTCAACTTGTAGTCATTGAATATGTCATCCATTGAATATGTGTGAATGACCTTTTATTGTTTTACACTTAATATGCACTTATATTGGGTGTATTTATATTTGTCACACATATTTTTCAGATTGATTTGTCCTTAATTTAATGATACCTTCTTTATAAGGGATTTCATCACATTTGACATTTCTATTGAGGGTTCATTGTTGTTATGCACCAATTCACTCTTATATGGTGTATATAATGTCCTTTGGAGTATTATATCATTAATCCTTTTATTCTCATGATATTATAAAGTTCTGACTAAATGTTATTCCTCGATTATTGTATTCAAGTGTCTCTAATTTTGGTAAAACCCCCTTTAACCAAAATATCGTTTTAAATGTTTTAATTATTTGTTCTTATTAATATCCATGTTTTCAAAATGGTTTTAAGGATTTATTTATATGGATATTAATGGTTTAAAATGTTAAAAGCTTTAAGGTGGTATGGGACACTTTGATTCAAAAATCTCTTTATTAAATGTTTTAAATGGTTTTGGAAATGGTTTCTTTTTGAATGGATTCATTATTTCAATATCATAAAATGTTATATTGTGATTGAAATGTGGAAATGTTATGTTTCCTTTATTCATGTTTATGTGATACGATTATGTTATGGTTCTTGGGCATTGTTATGAAGAACGGGTGGTTCCGTGATAAACTAAGGGCGGGTGAGCCCGATATAGCTCTCCAATGCATTGGGTAACGTGAAGGAGTGAAACGTTAAGGTTTCTCCGAAGAGATTTAGGGAATATACTATGATGGGTATTCCAAACGTAACCAAGAGGGTTACTCCCTACATAAGAATGTTATGAATGCCTCAAGCTACCTTTATGTCTTATGTTTTCTATGATTTATTCATGATTTGATATGCCTATGTTTTATGGGTAAAGTATGATTTCATTCTTATGTATATATGAACTCATGTTTCCTTTCCATATTTTTATAACCCTTACTGAGCTTTTTATGCTCATCCCAAGTTTTTTGAAATGTTTTTCACAGGTCAAGGGAAAGGTACATGATGTTATGATAGTGTCAAGGATGTGTCAAGAAAGAATCTTTGTTTTATTTTAAATAGGTTTCCGTTGATGGGAAGAATGAATATTGTCTTTTATGTAACCACTTTGATTAAATGTGGAATGTAATGCAAGTTTCAGGATCTAATTCTCTAAAACTCTAAACCTGAAGAGATCCTCAATGTGTAATCTGGTAATAACTCAAGATTAAGTAAGGTTTAAGGCTGGGGCCTTATACTATTTATAGTCTTGAGAAAAATATTAAAATAATAATTAAAATAATGTAAAATCCATTCCCCCTCCACTATATAAACCACCCTCACCCCCTCTTTCTCCCACACCACTCAAGCTTCAATCCTCACCTAAATTAAACCAAATACTCTTCCCAAGTCCTATCCTCATGTCCAATACCTTATGGTCTCACCAAAGGGCCAAAAAACAAGGTCTTAAGGAGTTTTTCAAGGTGGAGTACTCAAGAGGTGAACCTCTCATCTCTTTTCGTTCAAATTGTTTTACATGTATTATTATTTTGTTTATCTCTTCTGACATCACCTCATCCAAATGCCATGATAATTACATTACATTACATGTATAGAACTTTTATTATTATAATGTAATATTTCATCATAATCTCTCATTTTCACCACCTTTTATACAATAAATTCAAACACCGTCCGAGATGTGTTAATTTATCTCACTCAAGGAAGATGAGTTTTCAATTTTCCTTACTATCTTCAACACTATTCATTAATCCATTTCAATGGTTGAACAAAATCATAATATATTTATTTAATCTTTCTTAATGTTGTTGAATCCTTACACACTCATAATATGGAATAATAATACAAAACAAGTTTGATATATACAAAACCATCAACCCAAATCCATGAGTTTATTATTAACTCATAGAATGGGTCATCCTACTGGTATATAAATATAACCATAATAGGATCATTTATATCTCTTTAATTTCACTAATAATATATATTAAAAATTCTGGATTTTTATCCACATTTCAAACAAACTTCCATTCATAAATACAAGTAAATGGATCATGAAAATCAAACATGAAAAAGCTACCAACAAAAATAAAATTTAATCTCTTTAAAAATGCCATTAATGAACCTAGTTAGGTTATAAAATATCAATTAAATATTTATTAGGTTAGTTAATTATTAATTTATAAAGCTAAATTTGATTATTCAAGTCATTAAAAACAATCAACCTTCAAGCATAAGGTAAGGGATCCTCTCTCTCACATTTGTTCAAGAATTATCCCTATGTTGTAACGTTTTATTTTTAATTCATAATGATGAGGTATATTTTTTAACCTCCCCCATACTTCCCATATGATGTATAAATAATGGGATACCCCTTTACCTCTCATTAATCCCTCTCAAGAACACTCATTACCATGTCGTAATGTTTGTAAGGTGTTTCTCATCTCACTTTCATTTCTGCGAGATTTCCATTTTCACCACTTATTTATTGTATGAGGTATATGTATACTATATTTTGATATATATTATCTTCCTTTTATATATATTCAAGGTATTTTTTATTCATTTGGTGGTTACTAGTTTTTTTTCATATGAATCGATTGATTACATTGTGGTAAGGGGCATTGTCTCAATTTTCTCTTTTCAGTGTGACTTACTTTTTATTGTTCACCTACTAATTATTATATGGTGTATTTACTATTCATTTGAAATTAGATTTTTATTAAATATCCATATTATCATATCATGGATATGATTATTGTCTAAGCCATATATCGTTTTACATACTGTGTTTATTTGGAATGTTGTATTAATTGTGGAAATATTGTTGAATCCGTATCCTCTACTCTATACGGATATTGAAATGGAATATTGTTCTTGTAATAAATCAATTTATAAAGAATGATTTGGATTTTATGATATGGGTGGGCCCTGCTATATCCATTAGATGCATCGAACGGTCTCATGAGAAAAATCGGTTGGCGACAAACCCTTCGAGTTTTTTTCCAAAAAATCAGACGGGTTTCAATCCACAGAAATAAAATGTTTTAATAGTATTATGTCATCATGTGATAGATAAATGATGTAAAATTAAAAATCATTCTCTTTATTAATTACCATTTATTATTATCAATGATGTTTTTACTATGAAAAATATACATGGATGTAGTTTCAGACTCAGTTTATTAATGGCTTGAGTTTTTCATTTATTCACGATGCCGTATTGATTATGATAAGTTGTTTGTGATTAAATTATTATTGATTCATGATTCAACCATTTTAAACCCTTACTGAGCATTTTAGCTTTCCCCTTTCATTAAATTCCATCAATAGGTGATGATGAGAAGATCATTTATTGAGTTCTTGTTGTTGCAGTTTTTAGTTTCTGTTATGTATTGTATTTTGTAACAATTCGTAATGTAATTTGAGTTACATATATGTATCTAGTTTCTTCAAGACTACTAAACTGATCATTACGTCAGGATTTATTTCCCTCTAACTATGCCAATATAATAAGTAATGCATCAGCTCCGGTCTAGAGGGGTCAGGGGTTATAACAAAACACCAAAAGGATGTAAGAGAGTATGATATAAGATCATAACTCATAGAATCAGAGAGAAATGTGGAAGAAATGGTAGGAGGAAGCTATGAAAGGACGGACCATGCACCATGGGTAGTGTGCGCTACTACATGGGGGTCATTTTGGGGGTTGTGCACTGCTGTATTACTACTCGGGTGATGTGCGCTTCTGCCAGTCATGCCGTAGTGTGGTGGTTCGAACGAGGGAGGGAGATCCGACCATGGGGACTCTATCCATGGAGAGGATAGGCTGTAGTGGTGAGTGTTCAGGAGAATGGGGTGTGCACCTCCCTTTGTGTTGTTCCTCAAATGTGGAAAAGGAGGTTCACACACCTCCCTTATTTTCAAACCCCATTACCAATAATAAATTACATACAATTATTATTAATAAATAAGACATTAATAGTAATTGTTATAATAATGAACATAATAATAATAGTATCATTAATAATATTACTATTAATACTTTTTCTTAAAAAAACATCCCAATTAAAATCAATAAAATGTTTCTTTGATTAAATCCCAAACCCCCAAATTCATTATTATTATATTTTATAACAATAGCACCGATAATTAATAAAGATTATAAAATTCATAAAACTAAAAAAAATAATCTCATTATTATTATTTGTCAAACTATAGATAAACCCAACACCTCATGTTAAATAAAATCTTCCTCATAAATTTATTATTTAATTAAATTGTTCTTTTGGATAACCAAAATCCACATTAATTTCACATAAATGATACACCTCATTAATCATGCAATTAAAATATTTTGACATAAATGTTACACCCCATTAATCATGAAAATAAAATATTTTAACATCCAAATAATTTACGACACCAGAATAATAATAATAATAAAATTATTATTATTAACACATTCATTTATTCAAAAAAATTTCCCATTTAATATTATTGAACTAAAATAAATAAAATATTAATCTTGGTAAGCTGCAGATGTTGATTAACAACTGTGCACAGCACGTGCTAATCCATCAAAGTGGAATTTTCTAGATTTGGTGCTCACGAGACTTATCGAGAAACCCGTGAAAATTATCAGGTAATCAACCAAGTCCAAAAATACAACCTTTAAGTGTTCCAACACTCGGAATTATTCTTTTAAACTTTCTTTAAAAACTAAACCGGTGATAAACAGAAACAATTCGCAAAACATCGTAATTTATACACTGTTAAAAAACAAAGCACTCTAAAATATACCCAACTTAAAATCATCTTGTCCCCAAAGAAGTCATTGGGAACTACAACAACATCTTCTGACCCACCATGGTCAGGAAGATTCATTTGAACAATTATGTTATGTTTTCAAATGCCAAACTCACTAGTAATAAAAAAATATGTCCAATGACTTAATTCATTAAAACGCAAGACAAATCTCACCAAAACAGATCTTACATCTAAAGTCATTACA
Source organism: Viscum album (assembly GCA_963277665.1). Classification (NCBI taxonomy): domain Eukaryota; kingdom Viridiplantae; phylum Streptophyta; class Magnoliopsida; order Santalales; family Viscaceae; genus Viscum; species Viscum album. The sequence goes on from OY728146.1 coordinate 629,991,310, forward strand.
TGGACCTCATTTATGAAAAAGGTCGAATCTAGATTAACCAATAAGAATATGTTTCACATACTTTCCTTGAAAGACTTTATGGCTTAAAAACCCACACTCATCGTTAAACCGACGATGTGACGTCCAAAACTATTCCAAAACCAACCAGATGTACACCTAAGTCATTAACCGACCTCTTGTGACATTACCATGTCAATCAATTGCAAGGTTATTTAAAAAAAACTAACGTGACTCAACATGAATGAAGGAATAGCCCAAAGTAACCACACATCCCACGTACAACCCATATAACAACTACTCATCAAGCCTAACAACATTTAAAACTATAGCGTGGAATAAGATCGATGATATGTTATTATCTCCATGACGAGTTCAATATAGGGGGAATTCTCATCTCGTTAGAAATAGAACACTAAAAGAGAACCCATGTCTCTAAAATATCATTCGTACTATCATCGCTTGAAACATTACAAAAAAAGATCAGCTTCTCCTATCAATGCTTAATCAACCAAAATTCAATACCTATATGATCAGAAATATTCGTATTCTTTCAAATCATACCAGTACATCACTACCCACCTTAGTATTTTCCATTTCATCGCATAAAAAGATCATCCACTCACTGACACACTATTTCAGAACACCTTAACACATTCACGTGATGTTCCTCAAACTGTGATCACCATGTCAAACATTAATCATAAATTCTGTAACATAAACTTATCAGCTTGTAAAAACACTCGAGTTCCAAAAAGCCATCCTGAGTAGGGGTAAAAACATACCTTAATTCCCAAAAAATCTAAGGGTTTACCTACCGTGGGTTATCCCCTTATGAAACATAAACAACAACCCTCTCTCTTGGTCCTTTAAAACTGAAAGCACGAGTTTAAAAATACCCTTTTCCATTTTAGACATATAAATTAATTCATTTTAACCTTTTAACATTTTAATTAATTTAAACAAACACACAAGTACTTTTTCACAACAAGTAACTTGGTTTTAAATCAATGCCCCATAGGAAAAATACACATTCAATAACATACATCATCTTTAATCATTTCACATTCAGTGTCCTTTCATTTTTATCAAGAAATTTAGCATCTAAATTCATGTTACCAAAAAGACGACCTCCAAGGATCCCATTTATTCAATCCAGGTTCTTCAAAAAGAAACCGCACAAACAATTTTACATTCATAACCATTTTTAAACATACTATGGTTATATGGTTCAGTCACATGGATGTCCATCAACCAGTAAATAAGGCACCCATAAACCTTACCATTGGCCTTTGGATCCCATTTAAGATATCCAATTTTCATTTAACATTTTAACTTTATAATCTATTTTTAATTGTGTGAATGCATAGGTTTCCTTTTTTTGCAGTTATAAGGTTCCCATACACCTTACAAAAGAAAATAGGTTCCATCGTAATTGAAACCAATTAAATATATCCAAAGAAACTATTCATTTATTAGAAAGATAACATGTCACTATATGTAGCTAGCATAGATTAACATTCTGAAATTACTAAGACATGAAATAACACAGAAGCATGACACATAAGCATTACATATTATCACTCAAGCATGCTAATTATTTCACTAAAACATGTTATCTAATGTCATGCAAAATAAGTACAAGACATGGAATATATTCAAGAAACCCAATCCATATTAGCAAGCATCCTGCTAATAAAACTACATGACATGGAATATATGCATAGCATGTTAATCTCTAAGTGCCTAATATGATGCATATAAGAAAACTTCATTTCCATATTCATCCAAGGTAATTTTTTCAAAATTTTCATAATCAATAAGTAACGGAAAATACCCTAGTCAGTCAAGGTGAAATCATATCAAAAATATTAGAGAACAACATGAACACCAATCCAAACCCTGACCACTTGGTCATTTCTCATACATGGGGTGATCATTCCCAAGAACATATATTAACCCATGCACCAAAATATTCCTAGTATCCTATATACCAACCCCAAAAAGGAAGAAAAAGGAAAACCTAACTTTGATACCACTTTGTAACATCCCAACCTAGCTCCCCCCTGAAGCAGTGGTCGGGCCGGTCGTTACATGGCCTCAAGCCTGTCTCCCCATACACCAGAGGTTGAAAAATAGGTGTGAGGGTATAATGATAGTCAATGGGGATAAAATACCCTCTTATCAGAAGAAAAACATTTGAAAATATCAGAAAATTGTTGAAGTAGTGTGAATAATGATAAATCAGTTGAAGATATAATTTTATAAATATTGTATAAAACAAATAAACAATGCCAATATAATACTACACATGCATTTTATGATGGTACAACTATAAAAGATATAAAAAATACATCATGACTTGCATATTAATAATGAAATAAATAAACAATGACTTAAAGTCCCCAGGGATATCTCCTCGAGCATCCCAAGCATCGGCTCGATCCTCTGCTCATATCTCCTTAGTATATGAAAATAACACAATTGTGTAACCAAATAGAATCTACTCGGGTACCGTAGTGCAAAGGCGGCCCGAGTAGGGTTGGAGATATAAATATCAATAGGTCGGGACCACCGGTGTCTACCCCAAATCTATACATTCAATAAATAATTTAAACAGTTTGAAACCATTTATAAATAAAGTATGTAGTACGAAATAACTAAATACCCAAGTACCTGATTCAGACCACTTCTGGTGTCTAAACATGTATTATACATTTTTCATGCATACACAAAAATCATCACACGTTCATTTTCAATTATCACTTTTTAAAACCTCATTAAAATATATATGTCTCGAGATCCGACCTAAGACCAACATCCCCCATATAAGTCACTCACAACAGATGTCTCTAATGAGCGTCTTATCAATCAATGTAAAGACTGAATCTATACATGTGCTTTGTCTTATATAATGCGTCATAAGATGTTCAATTTAATCTTGCATATACTATGTCTGATCCCATCCATTAAAATTAGTGATTCTCCCAACTAATACCAAAATCCGAGATCGTCCACTAAATATAGTGATTCACCCACCTAATACTAAAATCTGAGCCCATCCACTAAATATAGAGATTCTCCCAACCAATACCAAAATATGAGCCCCTCTACTAAATATAGTGATTCTCTCCTGGGTCCATCCACTAAACATAGTAATTCACCCAATTCATTAACAAGTCTGAGTAAGATACCATCCACTAAACATAGTGATTTTCCCCTAGGTCCCTACACTAAATAGTGATTCACGTAAATCATTCAGATGTCTGAACCCGTCCACTCATACGGTGACTCGTCCAAGACATTAACAATTAACAAGCATGTTATAAACATTTCAAGACAAATAAGCTAAACAAGGCTCCAATATTTAAAAACCATCTCACATGGAATATCATATATTTATAGAACTGAATCCTAAACAACTTATGTCATGGAAAATGAACACACATTAAAAGGAATTCTTGGCACAATCAGCCTTAGACAGTCATTTTAGAGAAATGCACAAATGGGGTGTCCCTTAATCAATGTAAAAAACATTATTATTTACAAGAATTCATAATCAATTCATTTAGAATATGAACCAAAACTGATAATTAATTTACAAATAAAAATTACATCATTCTAATTTCACTTCCCATAATTAATTATCCAAAATATCACTATAAGAGCACGTCATTTAATTCATCATTAAATATCTCTATATATCCAAAACAACATATTGCAATTAATCGTTGGATCAATTATCTCATTCAGTTAAATAAATATCTCATAAAGAATTCATCAATGGACTAACCATTCATCATTTAACATGTAATAATTAATCTACCCATTAATCATTACTAGTTTCCAATTTATCTTCTGATAAATAACATGATAAGAAGTAATTATATATTAATTATTGTATACATTCAATAATTTTAAAATTTCCCAATTCACATCTTGACAATTAATTCATCGATTAATTAACCCATTACTCATCCTACCCTATACTAATCATTAAATTCACCAACTGATATAAAGCAAGTTGCGTAATTAACATTCGGTGACATGGGGTAAAAAGGCACACCTAAGTGTGTCTAAGTCCAAATGGTATTTAATTTTAATTTACTAAGAATACCCATGGGGTGTTCCTTATTTATCCATTTAATTATTTGGGAATAAACTCAATATATTCACTTGGCAGCAAAAAAACTCACCCACAATACAAGCATAAAACTAACACCTGGTTATGTACCAATTCACCACACGTGGGAAACATCCCTTAATAACATCAAGTGGTTCATGTATCGACATAAAATTTATCAGAATTAGCTATACGATATATTACAATCCCAAACCACTACATGTATGACATCACATTACTAGTAGGCAACATTTTATCTTTAATCGTCATTTTAAAGAAAACTTTGTAGTTCCATAATCAAGGAAACCCACATTCTCAATTTATTTAAATAAGAAAATAAGAATTATTAAATAACGAGATTACAATTCTGGACCCTACATTGGGGTGGAACCAGATTAAATATTCATCACTTTTATATACATCGACAACCAATTCACAACTGGTCGATAATCACACACGCAAAAACCTTCATATATAAATATATGTGTGTGTGAATGTGTGATAATTATCTACATTGATCAAAAAAATCCAATAATATTAAACAGGTACCCAGAATCAATGCAGAAATCCCAAACACACCTCTAACTAGGAATCAGGTACTCATATTCATTTATCCAACCCTTAAATGAATGATTCAGAACACAACAATAGTGTATAAAACTAACTCAAAACAATAGAGGTGAATTAATATGAGTTCACTGACCTCACCCTTGGAGGTAGGTGATAGATTATGGAATAAAGGACCCCAGAACAACATTTTCATACCTCAATGAAGGAAGAACTTCAAAACATGTTATTTCTATAAAACCCTAAAATCGGCCAAACCAAAACGGGTACCAAAAACGTGACGAAACCCCATTGCGATGAAGGAGAGTACAAGAGAAGATCATAAATTTTCAAATATGACCAAAACACAGAAGAAAATAGAAGGAGGAATCCACATAAGGATGGACCATGCACCATATATGGTGTGAACAACTACAGGGGGTCATTCGGAGGGTTTCAAGCTACTGGAGTACTGCCTGAGTGTTGCATGCAGCTGCAGGTTACACCACAGTGTGGAGGTTCGGCCGAGGAAGGGGGGTCTAACCATGTGGAGTCTGTTCATGAAGAGGAGATGCTGGAGTGGATGGTTTTTGGGAGAAGTGGGTTGCGCACCTCCCTATGCATTATACCTCAAAGGGGGAGTAGGGGGGTCACACCCATCCATTATTTTATAACCCTATTACTACTAATAAATGAAAAATAAATTATTATTGATAAATAAAACATTAATAATAATTTTTATAATAATGAACATAATAATAACAGTATCAGTAGTATTATAATTATAAAATTCTTTTCTTAAAAAAACTTCCCAATTAAAATCATTAAAACATTTATTTTATTAAATCCAAAACCCCCAAATTCATTAATCTTATTATTTACAATAATAACAACCATAATTAATAATTATAATAAATTTCATAAAACTAAAATTATAATAGCCTCATTATTATTATTTTGAAAACCTTAGATAAACCCAACACTCCATGTTAAAAAAAACACATCTTCAAAAATTATTTATTCAAGTAAACGTTTCTTTGAGATACCCAAAATCCACATTAATTTCACATAATTTTTACACCCAATTAATCAAGAAATTTAAATATTTTAACATCCAAATAATATATGAACCCATAACAATAATAATAAAATTAGTATTATTTAAAAATGGTATTCTATTTAAACACAAATCTACCATTTAATATTATTTAATTAAAATAAATCAAATATTAAATTGGGTAAGCTACACAGGTTAGACTGAAACGCAGCCCATGCTGATCCATTAAAGTTGCCTTTTTCATATCTACCACTCTCGAGACTTATCGAGACACCCTTGAAAATTATCGGGTATTCATCCATATCAAATAAACAACACATTTAAGTGTTAAAACACATAGAATAATGTTCCAGAGCTCTGTTGAAAAACTAACCCATCGATAAATGGATTTTTTTTGAAAAAATATATAATTTAACCCCAGATAAAAAACACAAGACTTTACATTAGGTCACATAATGGTCAAAAAACCGATGAATTAAACTATTTGTATCTAAATGTGATACCTCATTCCTTCTCTTTATGTTTAGTAACCAATATCCCATCCATATTACCCTAAAATACATGGTTCTCTCCCTTACCGAATGACATGAAACTTCATGTAGTGGTCCTTGTCACAAAACCAAAAAATTCCTGACCCATACTATCATAGTATAAGAGGTTAAAATATAAGATAATTTCATCAAAACATTATGTTAAAAATTATTCTTACTCAATATAATAAGCATATGATTCCCCATGTGTCAATAATCCATCCAAAAAGTTTCTAAAGATGAATTATAATGAGATATTACCCAATTCCTAAATCCTTTATTCTATGATCATACAAAATAAAAAATGTGTATGTTACTTTGTTCTCATACACAAAAATAAATCTTGGATGGAGATTTTAATCATTTTATGGGTTCCCATATTTTATAACTTGTGATTGAAACAAAATTCACCCTTTCTTACATGAAAATAAAATTAATGTAGGGAGTTTCCCATCTGTCCACAAGGATGATCGAAATTATTTCATCATTCATAGATACATCGATTTCAAAAACCACACTTTGTGGTATTTAGAAATTTGGATCTTTAGAAAACTACATTGGAAATCAGTTATAATAGAATCCAACTCTAAAGGACATATTGAATTTTAATTATTTATAGTATTCATAAATGCTTTTTTCTCCATATTACTCCCCAATTTGTTATCTAAATTAGAGGGACCTCTATCCATGGGGGAAAATATACTTATCTTTTTATTCTTTAATAACATCATTACAATAGTCTCTTATCAAACCTGGTCTGATGTCTCCCCTTACACACTTATCTCATTCCATTATCATCTGATCTAAGAAATTGAAGATAATAGTGTAAATCATCCCTCCACATATCCAAATGTTTATACTAAATTTTTGGTATGCATGATTTTCTAGGTTAATTATTCATATAATTCATATTTAAAATTTTTCATCCCAAACATTAGTTATGTTATTAAATCATTCAAGTCACTATATTCTAAATGGAAAGTGACTTTGTACTCAGCTGGATCAAAACCATAAAAAGGAAACCATGGAAAAAATTCAAGTCCTAGATTTCAATAATTCAACTCTTCATAATATAGTAATAATTTATCATTTGAAATAGAATAGGAAGAAAACACATAGGTCAAAAACTATAGTGGGCGAAGAAAGAAAAGAAATGTATTTCCTACAAGTATTCTCTATAACAGACATGTAGAAAATTTATGGTGCTAACACAATGAACAAAAAACCACTGGGTTTCATCCTGGGAATCTATCAATAGTGAAATTATGAACACTAGGCCCCATGTACAAGGGAAATTTAGAACATTATATTATTTTTTAACAGATTAACAAAAGTTAATTCACTCAACTGATATTGTTTTAATTTCGTTCAACAATTGTAAGAAGTGAAAGAATGAAGAAATAAATTTATGAGAACAATGTTTCTTACCTTTTTGGATATAAAATTATAAGATAATCGACAAACCAGTTAATCTCATGGTTTTAATGATGGGATAAATTATTCCATCAACCTAACTTTTGAACATTTGTAAGTTCACTTGTGCCTCATAAATATTATGTCGAATATCAGTTAGCTCAATAGCATAAGCCTCCTCCGTAAGGAATTTTTCTAGCACCACCAAACAATGGAAGCATTTCCTCAATCATGGACCTCTTCTATTTATTTTTTTAAGTTGTATGAGCTCAAATTTTCTGGTATCCATCTTATTTTTAGATTTTTTATTTGAATTTATTTCTCAAAAACTTGGTTTTGGCATCCCTCTACCTCCCTTGGCTGATTGATTTTTACACGGGAAAGTAATAAAAGGAGATTATCATTCTTATTTAGATTTTTTACTTTAATAAGGACTTGTTGTGGCCAATTATATAACTCATGAAAGTGAATGATATCCTCTAATATAGAGTGGACCATGTGATACTTAAATATACCACTCCTCAATTTGTTGAACATTATATAGAGAAAATGTTGTTTGAAGATATATCTTCTAAAGGTTCTTTGATAATGTCTTGTAGATATCTTTACAAATAAATTAGTGACATGACCATAAATAATTTTGATCCTCCTACTTTTTTATAGATCTATTTTTAGGAAGAGGGGAATACATTGGAATTTATTTTCTTACATAAGTAGCTTCTATTATCCTTTTTGGAGTGATAATTCCCCAACATTTCACCATTAGTTGAGTTAGGGTGGAGGATACCCCTTCAGGTTTATGTTTTGAAGTTAGTGGAACTAAAATACAATTGGTCATTAACAACTGTATTCCAAATACCATAAATTTAAAGGTAAATGGTTAATCGAAGTGGATGATGATTCTCACTCATTGAGGTATCATCCACTTATTTTAGGTCTTACCTTGCATCCATATTATCATCATCTTAAATGGGTATAACCTAATAAGTTTCATTTTCATGAATTTTCTCTTAGATCGGGATAAGAGGCTCAGAGGAACCCCCAAATTTGGTATCCTAATATGGAATTCCCTCTACTATAGGATAATGTGGGGCCTCGATGCCTTGGTAATGGGTCATATTGGAAATATTTTCTATAGGCAAACCTATAAAATCATATATTATTGATTAATATAATTGTTATAATAATGTTGGCCACATGTGAAGAAAGAGGAAAGTAAAATTCACCCAATTCCCTATCTAATTACCCAAACTCCTCCATGCAGTTGGGAATATCAATATGTTGGAAAATGACATAAATTTATGTTATTTAATTGTATTATTATTTATGCCTCACAATATCCTCACTAGTTGGTATATTTGGGAAGCTAGTATCAAGACCCAAAATGGATTCACCAACAAATTTGTCCCCCATTTTTCAGAAGGAACAACCATTTCAGCCCCGACTAAATTAGGATCATCTCCCAAACCTTTATTGGATGGTAAAAGAACCCTATAGACCCCTTATAAGATATTGATAGGGCTAACAATGGTTCTTGTAGGGTTCTCGAGTGTATGCATTTTATTTTAAATATCATGGATGAGAGTGTCATGAATTATTACATGATATCCCATTATGGCTAATTGATGTTAAAAATATTTTTTATACCTAAAAAATAAATGGAGTAGGTGGTGTTTGGGACCTAACCATATCTTCCACTTAGGGTTGATACCCTTAAAAATTATTACACAATTCATGTGGATGGGCATTGGTGGGGGGCATTGGTGTATTCCATGAAAATGATGGTTCAACTAGATCTCCATCTTCCCACTATAAATCAATGCCACGAGTTTACTCAGTAACAACGTATTATTTATGAGATAGATGTATAGGGAGAGCATGTTTGCAGATCCGTACATAACTATATTTTCAGAACTAATCCCACTCATTAGTGCATTGATCACTAACCCCTTTGATAGTGTCCAGCTCCATCATATCAGTTTCCCACTACATTGAATGAATATAATTATATGATCATCATTAGTTCCAATACATATATTCCCACATCAGAAGGTTTCATGATTAAATGGAAATTTGGGGCTCATAAAATATCTCAATGATGAGGAATATGTATACCATTATAAATAAATATTAACAAATACCTGATGTTAGATGTCTTATCCTACCAACCCTAAACAACTTCTATCCACACATATTATGAGGATATTGGGGTTGGATGTAAGGAATATAAAATATATCCATATGTTTCAGACATTCTTGATTTATTTGTTATTATATGATGTGGGATAATCATAAACCAAGTCTCCTCCTGGTGATGATGGTAAAATCATATTGGCTCAACATGTTTATTATATTCAATCTTTCCCTACAATCTGGCCAGCATTTCAAATCATTTGGATGGTCCTTGAGATTCATCTCTATCATCATCAATATGGACCTTCTTGTTTTTCTTACCTCACCCAACAACTGAAACATGCTCAACATTGGGATAACTCTTCACAAGGACCCCCTTATGATATAAGGGGACCAATGATTTGGCATACTTATGGGTCATCCAAATGGATATTCCTAGTGAACACAACTTGATCACTACCTAATATGATTCCTAGTTCATGAGAATCCAAACCCACCAAAATATTATTATATTATTCTCCAATAAAAATTTTATTGGGGGAGCTACTTGGTTGTTGCAGACCCTAGTACTATAGTAAAAATATGTACGGTGTGTAGGATTCACAAATTACTTCACTTTTTAGTCAAGTTTCCATCGAAAAATACTATAATTCTATCATGTATGACCTTAATTCATAATCACCAAGATAGTTTTTATGAATCTTTAGGTTTGAGGAATCCAATACGGTACGAAGTTAAATTCATCAAAATATCTAAAATTCTTTATAGCTTCCCTATAAAAAAATCAAAGGCCTAATGTCAGAGATATCTTAGAAGAATTGTTATAAATGACACTCTAGAATATTTGTTCCCCTTATAACCACATAGGAAATAAAATATTCTTTAATCCATCTCCATATCACTTGGTGTAGCCCCAAAATTTAGAACGATCCCTTCTCTGGGTAACATATATAAAGAACTGGTGGATCATTTCTAATGTAGGGGCTTCTAATCCAACATTATATCCTTCCAATAGCTTGGAAACCATGAATAATTCCCCCATACACACAATTACACTAAATATTTGAATAGGTAACATATAAGTGATTATCCACATTGATTATATGTTAGCTAATTTGGTCTTGGAAGAAATTTTAGACTTGATGGAATACACTCATCTATTTATTTGTTCTTGATCTAATGCAGGTCACTATATTAAAGAGATACCTCAATTCTCAATTATATGACATACCATCTGGCATTTACATAATTTTCATTACCCCTTGATCTATAGGAAATGATTCATCCATACATTCTGATGAATTTCACACCTTGGGTTATGGTCTTTATCTCTATCATGTTGAGTTATTTTCGTAAATTTAAAGGCTAGGACATGTGTTTGTTCAAGGTCATCCCACACTGCCTTAGTTGGGGTGAATTTATCATACATTACTCCAAGTATAGGAACTCCATAAATATTGTAATCCTACTATAAACTAATGGAATCTTCCTTGTACATTAGATAGAATGTATTAATTTTAAGGATCCATCAAATAAGTATCTCCAAGACAATATCAAGAAAATTATACATATATGTATACTTTACCCACATAGATTCATAAATTTTTAATTCCTCTAGGTTTTATTAAAAATAATCACAAATCTTGTGCACCCTGTAATTATGAATCTATTTAGGCATGACCCATCTACCTATAAAAAAGTACTAGTATTCTTTCCTTCCTTAGATTGCTCTATCCCTGATTAAAATAAAATTGATGTGTAGTGGTGTGGTTTCAAATGGGGATTATGGGGTGGAAAAATTGATGTTCTCAAATTTTTGTACATAAAAAAAATGAGGGCATCAATTCCTTATGAATGTATGATCCCTTGGAGGAAATGTTGATAGTGGTTATTCTTTTAACTTAATTTAAGTTGGAATGTTTCAAATAATATGTTGTCCTTGAGATAAGCATGCCCCCCAAAAGTATGGAAATGTACAATGACAATCGTTCACTCTTAGTATATTCGAGATGATTCTTTTTAAAATGATTAGAATAATTTAGAATGGTTGGGTCTTCTAAACATTGATAACCTGGACCCTCAATATCCTTCATCTACTAGATCTGTGTAATAACTTTTTCATCGGACGTATATACAATTTTTGAGGCTTCATAAATATACAAGGAAACACAATGTTTTTTTTTTGAAATCAACAATTTTAATTTGGAATAATCTAGAGAAAAAATTATCAATGGAAAGACCTCGTGTAGGTCACTCACCCAAGTAACGTTGCACAGGTCACACACCCATGTTACCTTGTGTGGATCATCCGATTAAGAGATAGTGAAAAAACACCTCACTAGATTTACTTTTAATAAAATACATGCACAATTGAATACATGCCATGGGTTAGTGAGAAAAACGTTTCTAGAAGACATGAACAAAAAAAAGTTTGAAGGGAGAAAATAGGGGAGAAAATATTGTGAGGAGGGAGAGAATAGGGAAAGTGATGCTTTTTATAAACACACAATCAATAGCATGATGACCTATAGGGTAGATCTATTCCATTAATCTTTATGGTTGACCCACATGACCAGACCAACCTAACCTACCTTCCCCATTAGCATGTGGGACCTATCTGTTCGCTTCCCCTTTGTGCAGGACACATGTAGTCATGTTCACCAAATATAAATGATTCACTAACATTTTATACCAAAGGGATGAGATATAAATTAAAAATAGTGTTTCTTTATTTATATGGATTAAATACTCCTTGAACTAAACAGATCCAATCCCAATGGGTTATTTTTTTACACATATTATTATTATTATTATTGAATGATGAAATCACATTTTAAATAGGAAAATGATAAAAAAAAATTCACTTTTTATCCTTAGAGTGAATCAAGAAAAGAAACGTGTTGTCAAATATCTCATACAAATCTAGGTAGAATGATCCACATGCATATCCATCAATATTAGGATGATTTATATTACACAGGTCAAACATGTTTCAAATCCCTATGAGATCCACTAGCTTGAGTGTCATAGTTATAAAAATTCATTCTCCAAGGGTCCCGATATTATCTATAAATTAGACCCTTGGAATCCCTATTTTACCTCACTGAATATGATGAAAGTACTCGAATCCATACTCTCTCGTGTCTCTCACCCAATTCGTCAAAACCCTAATATATCATTCCATAGATTAAAAAATGAGAGGGAATATTACATAGTTAAGGAATTATAGTTCATTAATGGTCTAAATCACCTAAGGAACTACAAGAAGAACCACCCCTACATTCTCCAAACAAAATACGGATATAAGATCTTCCTCAAATAAAAAATGACAACACCAATCATACAAGTTAATATAAAGAGACCCTTCGATATTAGAAAAAGGTCTTATGCAAGTATGGTTTCTTAGTTTTTCCATGACCTAAGAATTCATTACCAACACACCCTTATAGAACTTCGGTGAAGAACCTCACATCTCACCCATGTGGCACTTGGGCGAGCTTCAATCAAGCTTCCCTGACTGTCAATATAGAGAAGCACTATCCTACTCACCAATGTATCACCTGAGTGAGGTTCAAATCATTTATCCTAGGAATCACATGAGAAAATCACCCTTGGTACCCTAAGTATGATCTCAAAACACCAATGGTAGGGAACCCTTACACCCAAGCCTACAATAAGAATAGACGAATTCAAACCTCCACAGAGGCCTCCAAAATGTAATGATCACATTAAATTGTGAATTCACTCGTTAAAATGTATTTCTAAGATATCCTACCAAATTGGTGGGATCCTTGGGGTGTTTAAATTTGTGAATCCCTTGAGTAACAAAGACCACATCCTTGGAGTTATCTCCACAAACTTCTTTATTTTATACAGTGAGGGGAAATAATTAGTTTTCCCTTTCATGATAGCTAATTATGTATCCTTATCCAATCCTCTATGAAATTAGGTACTAGGAATCCTCCTAGTGTATTTCAATAGCCCATCTTGTAGGACATCACAAGTCTTACTATTCGTACCCCATCCACCAATGGATGAAAGAGAATTTGGAAAGTTCTAGATCTTCCACTTCCTCTTGTTTCTCACACATAGTATTATTCATGTGGGACTATATTTCAATGGATACCATATCCCTCAAATAATCAAATATTCCCAGTATTGACTTCTTAATAGGTGAAATCTCCAACACTTTTACACTAAACGCCCATTAATTCTCGTCCTTATCATATTTGTATGATGCCTCTGAGTTTCAAAACAAATATCCTCAATCCACCATCATTCTCACTAAACCGTATTCTTAGTTGGACCAAATACCCCCTAATGGTCCACATTACATTGAGGTCTACTCATCTCATCCTCATATCCTTGGTTAAATCACTCTTTTTTTGTTTATATTCCTTATAAGGATAATTCATTACCATTGGGATATATCTCCCTTATGAATGTTCTTACTAAACATACATTCTTAATGATTTTAAAATTAATGTTTTCGTCCTTATCACATAACCCTAAAAGTTATGACATGTACCATTAAGTTTAACTGAGCTCTATGGATTCTAATTCCTTTCCCAAGGATACATAAGAAGCCCTCCCCATAGACCAGATCCCAACATCAAAACTCTAATCACCTTCCAGGGTAGCAATAATCTCAAAAATTCCATGTTATGAGGATTTAAATCATAATTATTTAAGGTAAATAATAACTACGTGGACAACTTAATGGGATGGAGAAACTTTAATAAATTCAAATGGATCTCACGCGAGAGAATGTCACGTATATGAGTAGTTCAATTAATGGAGAATATTGATACATATGGATGGTTACTTCCACTTATATATGTGACTAGTTTCATATGTGATGGGAAACTAGAATTATATTATGTTTTATAAATGATTATGGAATATGAATTAAATCTACAATAGAGTCTCTGATTAGGAAACAATTTTCCCTAAAAAGGGTCAGATGAGCCTGAGTTCTAATCCTATCGACCAATGTGATTCCCTAAGCATTGTTAGAAAATTCCCAGTAATTATTTTATTTAGGAAATAATGTCTATATCATAAATACATAGATCATATGGTGTTTCTAGTTCCATTAATGAACCATATTGGAATCCATGTCTTGAATAAAGGATGTGAAATAGTATAAAATCTAAAAATGAAAATATTATGTTTTATGCACCATGTTTGTGAGTGTGGGTTCGAGGCTGTCACACCGCCCATATTTTATATCATTAACAGTAAACCCCGTCACTATATCCATATCTATAATACTCCCACTTAATAATTTATGTCCCTGTAGAGCATAACATTGATCTATTACTACAAATTCTGTCCTAACATCAAATCATATGATCCAAAAAAAATTCTATCAAATATATATCCACAGATGAAATAATTATCAAACCATGGTAAAAAACATTTAATAATAAAAATAAAATAGAGTAAAAGAGTGAAATATTTCCTCACTTCATCTTAAAATATGTCATAATAAATGAAAACACTAATTAATCAACTTATATCTATGAATAACCATCCTTAAAAATATTTCCAGAATATACACATTAAAAATAATTTAAACCTCAGTAAAATTTCCACTTCATTTATTTAATTAAGAATAATGTTTTATTAGGTGGACAATTTATTTACTTATTACTCACATATATATTAATTTAGTAAAATCTAATTATGAAGACACATCTTTAGAAAACTATTTCTTACACCTCTAAACACATCACAGTATTTCTGATATAACATCAATCCTAACATACAGTTATATAAATCTTCAATCCCATAAAACCTATTATATACTAAGAATAAACCCTAATCGAACCATGCATCTAAATATTTCTAACTCCAAAACCAAAATAGATGCAACTATCTATTGGAAATACTCTCATATAACTTCCTTATATCCCTGCCTCTCTCCAAAAAAATCCCAAACACATAAATAGTAGTATCTACCAAGGGAAGAACACGATAACACCTCCTTTAAATGGACAATAAATTCATACTATACAACCCAAACACAAATAATCATAGTTGGGAATGAAACAAAATACATTTTAGTTACCACACCCAATGGTACATACAATATCACTCACTAACTCACTAAGAACTACACCCACCCGAATTTAACATACCAGAATAGAAAGGAATGAACATGAATTCAAATCATAAATTATCCCCCTAAATATATGTCATGTAATTTATGTATAGTAATAATAAATTATTATATAAGAAGCATGACACATTAAATATCCAAGGAACACTACCTTAATAATTTACCATGATTAAGTACATTAATGTCTAGATTACATTTTTTATATTTCCATTATGTAATAGAATATATTACATAAATTACATTTTTAGATTTATATCTTCATTCTCATCCTTTTTATACATTCCATTTATTGACATGATTTATAAGAACACTGTATTTACAAACATATTAGTATATATATATATCACATAATCATCATATCAATATGGGAAAATGAGGAATTTCTCTAACCTGATTACCTTATCTTATTCATACCATAAGTATGATGATATTTTACATTAAATTACATTCATACTAACTATAGTATCACAAGATAAAAATTATATACTAAAGTATAAATTTAAATAATATAAAAGGAGTAATCATAACATAAAAGGCATGATAATCAAAAATAATATGGAAAATAGATTATAGATTGATGCAGAAAAAATATAATTCTCTGAGAAAAAACCCACATTACCGGTCCCAAGAGAAGTGTAAGATAATAAAATTACATGAATTAAATGGAAACCACTCCAAATGTAATGAAAAATATCCACCAAGACAAAGGGTAATGTAAGGAGATACAATATTAGAAAGGAATCTCAAACATTCAATAAATATTTGTTTATCAATGGTTGTAGATATAAAATATTGTAACATGAGATAGGTATTTAAATGGATAGATTATAATAAAATTTGATGAGGGTAAATATGTTTAAAAATAATATTAAAAAGGTATTTAAATTATTAGATAAAATGGTATAATAATTGAAAAAAATATGGGCCAAAATTATACCTTATAAGTTTAAACAGTATTTTCAAAAAAATAAATGATTCTAGAAGAATAAAACCGTACATAGAACCCACATTCCTCAAGGAAGTTATGAAATTACATGTATTGAGAAATGACGTCGAATAATAATGAATACATGGGAATATTTGATCAATATTTTTTATGTAAATACAAATAATTAATCAACTAAAATATCATAATTTATGATGCCACATTATTGGTAGAAGAAACAAAAAGGAATAAAATAAAGAAATGGAGCCTCATATGAAAAAACAATCAAAAAAATGGTAATTATGTTCACAGATTTTCCTCAGAAACCAAGAACATTGAAAAATACTCCCACGACGACATATAGTATTAGAGGAAGGGGGAATAATGAAATTTATTGAGGTGGATCTATGAATTTATAAAAAACATTTGTTTCATGGAACCATCAGGTGTTCTAATGACTCATGACACAAAGGGTTGCTTTCAAATATGATCTTAAGTATTGAGGCATAGTCCTCCTAGTAACTAACCATTTCAAAACATATTAAACTCTCATAAATTATATACAACTACGGAGGATCCAGACTTATTGACCATCAACATACTATAATGTAATCATTCTTGAGAATCATGATGTAGATATTAGGTCACCACTTCAGACCTGACACACATTGGAAAATACCATGGTTTATCAAATGCATAATAAATAACAACTATATAAGAGATATAATCAAGGAATTAATAATGTATAGCTTCATGGTGCAACATATAAAATCATGACACAAATTATCGCCATGATTGATGCGAAATTTAATACTCTTATATATTGAGGTTATTTTTCGGGTTCAACTTATGTAATATTGAAATAAATTATGATTATATTTTATATAGATAGACCAAAAATTCCTTAATTCAAGGAGTTATATATAATTAATACAATACATATTTAATAAATATTCCCACCACAATAAAATAAATCATGTCATACTCAAAACCCCCCCCATCAATACTAAATCCAAAAATATCATTGTCTTTACCCCACATGATATAAAAAACCACACATCAAAATTAAACCTTCATGGATTGATTAGGTAAGAAAATCATACAAATTCCTTCCCTCATGCATAATACAATCACAAAACATCCATAAAATCCACACAAAACCCATAATTGACTAACAATCATTGAAATTCTATGTCCAAACATTATATATCTAACAAAAAATTATAATACTAAAGAATGATGATAATACATGATGATAATATAAACAAACCAAGGGAAATGACAGAAAATGTTGATTTTTTTGGTTAAATAACTATTAAACTATTATTTTCTTCATGATTTCAAAAAAAATCTAAAATGTAAGGAAAAAATTAATTATATGAGAATATTCCTCTCAAATTGAATTCACATAGTACTCATGGTCTAATAAAGATAAATATACAACTCTAACACTCTTTTAATTTGAAAACATCAATAAATCATACAACGATGGGGAATGTCTCTAGAATAGGGAGATTTCTATTAGGAAAAACAAAAAAATGCACCGTACACCATGAAAACACTAAACCTTCACATAAAACATGTTTCAAAATAAAAAACCCTAGAAAATATATCTAGTAAAAAGTTAAAAGTTTTGAAAATAAAAAATATATATACTTAAACGAATTAATATTCACAAAAAAACCATAAATTTGGATAAAATTCCGTAAAATAGGTTTCAGAGAAAGGGGTGATTTATCCACATGATATTCTAAACTACCATGGATAGAGATATCTCTCCATATATGAATGGGAATAATTTTGAACCTTTTTGAATTCGTACTAATTATGATCCTATTATAACAAAAAAATATCAACTTTCATTGTATTGGAAACATAGAGATACTAAAAAACAAGGATTTTGGTCATGATTAGTTATTAGAATATCATCTCAATATCCACTTCCACAGAACTAAACACTTAATAATAAAAAATTAAACTTAAATTCTCTAAAAACATAAGAAGTATCTTTATTATAACATTATCTCATCGATAGTTCACTCTACATTATCTATGAATAATCCGTCACTACATCCTTCGACTTCAACTAAAAGGACACAAGATATTGTTGAATTTTTGGATTCAAGGAAAACTCCAGATAATGGGATTTTTATCCTTTCTTGGGCATAATCATAAAAAATGAATAATAAAATCTAAGAAATAATTTCTAGAGGTGTATACACTATCTTTTCCCTACTGTACCCCATTAATAACCTACATGTTAATATCTATCTATACAACATAAATAAAATCTAATGTTAACATAAAATGAAATCCCCCATTTTAATGCCTCCCTGTTTGTCATGATTACTCTTAAATATATTTTAGACACTTTAAAAAAATCCAAAAAGAAAATAATCTCCAAAAAGATTTGTATTTTTCACTAAGAAATATTCAACATTGATATCTTCTAAAAATTCCTCAGCCTCATGGCTAGATACTCCATGGTGGAACTTTGAATGTTCCAAAAACTAGAACATAAAAAACTATTAACCATAGGATTCCCATTTCCACTTTCTAAAAATAACATCTCAAAGACTTTTTAATGGCATATCATTATGTCGACATAAAAAGTTTGTTTATCACATGTCATGTAAATCATAAAAACACCATAGATAAATTCATATCACATAAGAAAATTCATACATTGCCCAAGTATTCTCATCAACATTAACAATTAGTTTCAATACATAATTTCTTTACCATATACACATTATCACCACCACATCACTAATCCACATACATTATACCAAAACATCTTCCCACATTATATACATTCCTCCCAAATTTCCTCATCAACCAAATATGATCATATCAAAATCATATTATATATATTATTGAAACTATTACAATAATTCATTTCACATAATTTTAAATGAATAATCAATCAATTAACTAATTATAAAAACATTTATATTTAATAAATAATATTACCAAGAAATAATAAATCAAGAAAATGTTTATCTTTCAAACACATAATATCAAAAAATATTACCAACATCATTTCATGGAGACACTCAAGACAAAATCATATTCATTGTTTTGTTGCATGAATTAATCGTAATACTAATTTAATATTAATTTACTATTAAAATAAAAAATTGGTTATTTAGAATGTATTTGGTTCATAACATTCTTTCATATCATTCTTTAAAATCAAATCAATATTTCCTAGTTTTTAAATTACACAACCAAATCGAAATTATAACTTCAACAAATCATTGTTCACATGGAATAAAAACAACCAACAATTCATATATCTTATCACAAGGGTATAATTCCAAGAAAAGTTTAACATGTTCAATACTAATATGGATCATAAAGGTGAAATAGCAAGAATTACTAAATATGAAATTATCTTAATTAAATATACTATTTTATAAAATAAACATTTAATAATAAAACTGTATACAATTAATATTCAATTTTACATGCTACAAAATATCCCATATTGTGTAATTATATAATCAAAAACATATTTATAGAATATTTCCCAAATATATAAAAATAATCAATAATTTTTTATTATGGTAACTATTAATCATGAAATACTCTAGAAGAATTTATCCCAGAAAATAAAAATCTCATATACATGATTCATCTCCAATGAAAAAATATTTTCTTATTTATTACTGAAATTTTAATAATACATTAATTTTCAAACATGATCATGAAATTTTAATAATTTAAATTCATGAAAATTTTATTATCAATTTAATCATGGAATATTAAGGAAAAATAAACCATCTTATCTTGCGATAAGTATATAAGATATAATTATAAACCTATCATGGATTAAGTAATTATAAATTTATGTAATATAAATATAAATACCCTATTGAAGTACATTATAGTAGTTCTCATCCCTATCTCACTATGAATAGTAGTCGGACCAGACTGAAATGTGACCTCAAATCTCACACCCCAAATTCGAGATGTTTCTGACTAATTGTGTGGGTCTAAGAAGGTATTGAGGGGATGATATAATCTTAATATCATTGTTCCCATTAGAAAATAAAAAAATAAATATAATCCACTACTATAATTAAATGTGTATACAAATATAAACAAGGATGAAATAAGCAAAATGTTTTAAAGGACCAAATATCTAGCCATACATACAACTGAATTCACACTAGGATGGTTATATATAAAAATCAAAATAAAAGGATGTAATGATAATGGACACAATAAAAATAATATTCATATCACACCCTATGTTCTTGATGTCATCCATGATGTCTAGTTAAAAATACAACAACTATTCCATGAGCCTCTTCCAAACTATTACTTGCAACAATATTTGAGTGATACTCGGGTACCCATGTGCAATGAAGGATTGGGAAAAGTGTGAATATATAACATTGAAATGAATCTCTTTATATTTCCCATACTCAAAAGAATATGAATTTATATATTCATCGAGGATGTTCATAGGAAATAAAATATAATGTAAGACCATAAAATTAATAAAACTACCTTCTTTAACCTGATACTAGAATGTCTCTGAGCATGTCATAGTGATGATGCTAATATAATAAACATTTTAGATCCTTGGGTATGAGACCCTTATTTTATATAACTTCGTTGTCTAGTTTCGAGGTTTCCAGGAGTAGATCCTGATGACCATTCCAATCATCATGGACCTTGGTCGATCCCCATGTAATCATGGTTTAATTAAAAAACACTATCCTAATAGGGGTAATGTACCCATTTTAGTGGAATGTGGGGTTAGACAAGAGGGGGTAACATACCCATCAATTCTGAATATAATAAATACCTCAGTCTAAATAATATCCATTGTAAATATACCCATCATTGGGACATATTAATAGAACGGTCCAACCATTGGTAGTATACCCATTCTCATGGTAGAGTAGGGCACTGGAGGAAATATTTATAGACCCTGGCTAAGAACTATGACCTATAAAATACAACTACTACATGTAGAATCCATTAACCGAGTACGTTATCATGATCAAGTAAAAAGGAACAAGGGTTCGACCTCACACCTGACCCACATCATACACCATGGCATCCTCATCTCACAACATAATTGGGGTTATAAGGTGTAACCCACAATTTTTATTTCCATAGATAGAAATATTCACTTTAGGTTGGTAAGTCACAAGGGACAACACCATGGTCCACATGTTCATAACATATAAAAGATACCCTCACATGATTACTCTATCACAATATTGTTCTTGGGTAAAAACCATATTCTCAAAGAAATCTACATTCCTCGACACCGCCATTGGAAAATATTTCCCTTTCCAGCTACATGTGGTAGGCCACACCATCATCACTCAGAGAGATATCACACGACCCATCTCATTTTTCATGGTATCATTGTGTTTCTCTAGTTACGCATACCATATCTCATTTTTCATATAGTATATCCACCCAATACTTGTCATGTATCATAGGTAGGATCACTCGCATCTCTATCAACAATGTGAGCCTATGTCTCTATAGTCTAACAAGGGTATTGAAATGGCCCCCTTAGGTCATCTAATAACATGTCATCCTATAGGAAAGTCCACTATATCCCTCTAGACAAACCTCACCCGTGTCACCTCATTAGGGTCACTAAGCCTTACCATTTTCCAAGTCATTCAATTAACAGCCATATATGGGGTCAAATTATCTAAGGAATTAAAATTTAATTAGACGACCATTCATAGTAAATTGAGAATTTAAACTAATTTAATAGACTTGAATAGGTATAGGCACAATGTTTTTACCAAAATTTTCATTCATTTAAAATTAAAACATTTTAACATTAATTTTACCATTAAAGTTTTCAAATCATGAACACTAACCCTCATTGGAGCAATGTTCATTATTATGTATATAAAATAATAAATAATTTTATTATCCTGGTACAAGTACCACCAACCTCAATTAAATATTTTCACAATTATTTTTCAATGGATTGGAATCTCTCCTATGGCTCGCTGAGATCCAACCTTGTGCAATCCCAACTCACATAACAAACCTGATACCTATATCAATTCATAATGAATGAAATAATAAATTTCAATAAATTTATAATAATTTAAAATCATAAATAATTCACCTAATATTGATACAATCATTTAATTCTTTCCACAACATCATGTCACCACAGAATAATTACCAACCAGCATCACGAGGTCTGCACCGGACAACCAATACTAACTCGATCCAAACCCCTAAGAACAGTAATTAATTCAATCATTAATTAAATTAAATTAAATTAAATAGTAATAAATAGTTTCATAGATTGTTTTTAGTTTAATGGAAAAACTATTGATGGAATTTTGGCATTATCTCAACACATCGTCTTCCTAGGCTACACAGAAGCCTTATCTAAATCGGTTGATTTCACCATTATCATGTGAAATATCAATTTCTGACCTAAACTGAAACACTATCAAATGATAAATAAAGATGATGGAGATAAAATAAAGGAAGTATGATAACATTTTCCTTCTGTAATCATTAAAACCACCAATGAACACCCCCCTCAAACCAACAGTGGATAATGGCATATAAGGGATTGGGAACTCTAGATGCATGCACCAATAGAAGAGGAGGAAGTGGTATGCCACTCAAAAACCCTATGGGGGAATGGTAAAATTAAAATTTTTTGATCCTAAATACTACCTGCTGGAACCCTTATACATGGGTTTACATTGACCAACAAAGGGCATGTCGGTGGCTATAGGATACAAACTTGATATATCTTAACCACCATGGGCATGCCCAAACTCCAACACCATCACCCCAGACAATTATTGTTCCCCATTCCAAATATGAAATACCTCCATTGAGGTTTATTAATATATTAAATTCAATTCCAATTCCTAGTTCAAAATCTATATTGTAAACAATTTAAAATTTTCAAATTCCAAATCAAGTAAAAATGATCATATGGACCTGAGGCATAACAAACTCCAAAACAAAACACTTATCATCAATAAGATGTCTCAATTTTCATCTAATTAGATATCGCAACCTTACTAAGTCTCAAATTACTTATTATAAGTTTTCATTCCATTCTAAAATTCATCAGGGGAATCTATGTTACATCCTCAAACTAAATGTTCTCAATCCACAAAACTAGATCAAACACCTGTGACCATTATCGAAACACTAAGACATAACAAACATAGAACAATCCATTCCAAAAAATAATCATATCTCCACCCAAATTTCCAACAATAATTATTACTATAGTGCTAACCATTATAGTAATTAGGTGAAAATATCCAATTCTACTGTTATGGTTCATATTCCATTGAAATTTATTATATATAAATAAAACACACTCTCTAACAATGTTCCAAGTACAATTCTCAAGTCACTATAGTCAAAAATACTTGATAATTTTTGTAAAAACTATAAATTTCTATTTACTTTCCCAAAAGGGCATGCCACCACTCTCCAAGAATAACACTATAACACTATATTTTCATCCAAAATAACCATCGAATTCAGAAATTACACCTATCATACCCAAAATGAATCATCTGATATAGTTTTAGGCTCACCCCTTCCAAAAACCTAAAAAACCACAAGTCAAACATCTGTCAACTAACTAGTCTTAAAAACACAAAAATGAATACATTTCATAGTTAAAAAAATATTTTATAAATATGATTTTAAGATTGAAGGAATCATGTGATCAACTATGAATACACACTAACATAAATACCTTACACCATATGTGATCTCCACAAATAGATAATTATTTTACTAAACCCATGTCATGATTTTCATAAAAATCATTGGATTGTTGATATATTTAATTTTACTCATCATATCCCATACTAATCCATATTTCAACACATTCATTCCATATATCAAGAAAACAATAATTATATTTTTCACTCAATCAATTAGTTCCATCCAATTATTATCAGAACCATCAATAAATCAGTCTCCAAGAACCACAAACCTATACATATGGGGTGTGATATACATGAAAAATATATAACTCCCTATAGTAAGTGTTTCATTTGCACACATCACTTGATCACGACCCTAATATCCAGAACCCATATAATTTTTTTCACTAAACCTAATATTTATGTGTTTCCAAAACGTCTCTTACCTGAGTGGAAAACTAAAATATCAACTCACTAACTATTACATTATCATGGAAACACTAACAAAAACATTCACCAAAGTTCATCTTGAAATTATGTTCACCTCCCTCAAATAACCAATGGTGTACTATAAGACATATGGCATACCTTATACTGCTCCTTGAGTACAGCCTCAATATGGTCTATAAATATTTTTGGGTCGCTCCACCAAAGACATACTAACCTAATACAAGGATATAAATTCCATAAAAAACTCTTGAAGAAACAATTTCACCACAATTGATCTATTTTCAAATCCATGTTTACCATGGAGTGACATTTAAAACTCTACACCAAGGCATTGGGTCGTCTTCTCTATAATAATCACATCAAAACTCCTCGTCCATTGAATCACACATGGTCCTTTAACTACTATTCTTTAAATATAACCATGATTAGTAGTTCATATTAATTAATAATATCAACTAATTGTTGGGTTTAGGAATCCATACAACCCATTCACTGAAACCCGACTCATTATCCCATGAGTCAAAGGCTGAAAATACTAGGATCATCAGCCTCCATGATATACCAAGACACACAAAATGTCATGATTTTCATTCTAAGATCTCACTTGGAACTACAATTCATAACAAGCAGTATTACCTATGACATTTTCAACCACATTCATAGCCACCATCCAATTTTATTCGGAGTCACATGTATCTATTAGAGCTCTTACCAAGATACAAATGTGCATAAAAGGTAATTCAATTCAAGCACCCAAATGGATCTACACATTGAAACTCAATTCAATACCAAGTGTTATAACTCATTTTTATTTATCACATCATTGGGGAAAATCATTAACATAATGAAAATTTGAATTTACCTCAAGAATATCATCTCATTACATAATGAACCTACACATGCCTCCATCACAAATAGTATTAAAATCATGGGTTTAACCCTCCCATAGGCCTCCCTACAACATCAATTAGAACCAAAATAATAAATTCCATGAAAAAATAAGGGTCCCTTATTATCCCACCTAGCCTATAATCTAATAATAATAGATGTCCAAGGATATCAAGAGATCATCAATGATTCGTTTATATAATTATATGGTAAAAACATGCCAAAGGACCCATCTCTGTGACCTCAAAATCCTAGTAGAATCTTATTCCAACTCACCCTTCTTCAAGGGAACCAATAATCAAAAACAAACTTCACATGGGACATCCATCTAGAGAACCAACCACCCATAATTTGTTAATTTTGTGACCAATGAAATCATATAGGATGATATGTACCAAGAAAAACCATAACCACTTATGAATAATCTTATTCCAATATATATGGGACAACACTATATATATTATTACTAAGGTATTCACTCAACCAACCTACACAATACTCACACAAAATGGGTTCACCTATAAAGTATTAAATTCACTTAAAAACTCACATGGATCTCATCTAATATCTTATTGAAGGGATCATATAATCTATATCTTCATAATCTGTCTTAACATTGGTTACATAATTCTTACCACTAGAGAAAAAATATATATTCAAGTCATCCCAACTAAGAAGATTGGAATAAATTACATATATTTTAAAATTTCATATGATCCTTTCCTAATATAATAATCTCTTTATCCCCAATCTTGAAAGATAAAAATTACACTATCATTCCCTTACAGTCCTACAGATACCCTTTATACTAAGTATAATGCATGTGAATAATCATAGATCTATAGTCCCATTGTAACATATTATTACCTTTATACCAGTTATGTTCTAAACCTTTTCATGGGTTTACCTTATTTTGGATAGGGTTAAGAAGATGTTTTGTGGATACCTATAATTTTGAAGTAAATGATTTGTTGGATTCTCACCTTTAACCAACCATTTTTACATCTTGTTAAATAATTACATGCCATGTAATATAGTTACACACTATGTAAATCATAAAATAAAAATAATTCTTTTCTAGCATGAGGTTATTCATTTTTTGGGGATATGGGAATTCTTAATTACACAATGTGTAAATAGGTTACACACCATGGAAAACCCCGATCCTTGTTTTTAAAAAAGGAATATGAATGAATTTCTCTTCTTTTCTACCACTAAATGTATTTGATCCTGACCTAGAGCCATCCCCATGTGATTTTTAGAACCACCTAACCCCACATATCTTTTCATTCAGTGGTTGATCCTCATTTTGGTTTTTGTGCAACATACCGGATTAAAATCCTCCCTGTTTCTTACTCTCTTCTCCCTTAGTGTTTGATAGATCATATAGGAGTTGATGGATGTAATCTCTATGTTTCCAAATACTAATTCTAGGTGTTATTCTTGGATCTCTTTTATGGTTGTTCATCATTGGTTTTTTTGTGGTAGGTGTGTGTTGTTGAGGTATATGTATTTCATCCTTTCCACAAACCTATTTTAATATATTGAATATATCTTGATATTTGGATTGTTTTATAGGGTTTCCATTAATTGTTTTGGGTTTTTTTGTGGATCCCATTGTAGGCATGTGCAAACCCAAGTTTTGAGGTAGGTGGTTCCATCTCTTGAATACGTTTGATAAATTGTATAGTTCTGTTTTTATAAATTGATTTATATATAAATTGGTAAGAAATTGGAATGATTGTTTGTGTGTGATGGAAAGGTATTTTGAAGAAATGTGAGGTTTCCTTAGTTTTTGATAAATACAAATAAAATCAGTATTTACAAATAATAGAATTATTTTTGAAAAATAAGTGGGTATTGTTAGCCTATTAAATGTTGAATTTCATAAATGGGTTTGATATGGTTTTCCAAACATTAAGATGATTATAAAAATGAGCACTTTGGATACCTTATGTACTAGGTGAAATAGTTTTTCTTGAGTCCATTTTCCATTGTGGGGTTTTTATTTTTGGTTGTTCCTCTGGTCATAGAGTGTATATTATTGTCTCTTGGTATATATATGATTTTCAGGTTTTACACTATGGGGTGCCTCCCTGGTTTTGAAGTGTTGATCATTGTCTTAAGGTACCAAAGTGCACTGTTACTAGATTTATGGGTACAAGTAGTATATTGTCATATGTATTGTATTATTTGGTTTTTGGATACATGTTACACAACTTTTGTTTAGTATTTCTTGGATTTTTTCTAATTTAGACTTGATATATAAGTTGATTTTGGTGAACGAGGATATGGAAAATGTCCTTTGAATTTGATATACCTGCTTTTATTTTAGATCATTGGAAAAATGGAAATGTTTAAAATGATTTTTATAAAAATTCTTTATTTGATATCATGAGATGTTTTATTTGAAATGAGAATACAAGAATTATTACACAGAGGCTCGTTATGGAAGAACTAGGTGGGATCATATTGATCCTTTTATCTCACACTATTCACACCTCTTCGGTAGTGTATAGACCGTTTTATATATTCAAATAGTGGGAAAGGAATGGAAACCCAATGAGGTGGTAGGGTTTCATGTCAGCTGAGTGGGTATACGGTGGAGGGATGGTGGGAAGATTCCCAAACTATCACAAGTATTAGTTTCATGTTTTCATTTTCCATTGCAGTTGGAATTATCTCTTGAAGTTGTATCTACTTTATTGGTTGTTTCTTTCCACTATCTTCATATAGTTATGGAACCTAAATACATCAGTTTTACACTATTTATTTATGATTAGTGTATGCATATATATATATATATATATATATATATATATATTTCCATGTTATTCATTTAGTATTGGAGAAATCATTCTCTTGGTGTATATTCTGATACCCTGGTTCTTATTGCCATCCTTTGGGGATCGAGAAAACCCTTATGGTATATAACAAATCATGTCGAGTTTCAGGTTTGAGGGTAACCCAGGTTAGTTCATTAAACCCAGAGTCAAAGTTATAATAACTATTCTCTAGACAATGGTCCCTAAGGAAATGTGCATAAACCATAATCCATAAATCTCAAATATCACGCATATACACTTTGTTAAAATAACAATAAACCTAATAGCTTAGGTCAAGAAAATTTTTCACATACCCATGGTGACCTGGACTTCCACTAAAAAAGGTGTTCATGACACATCATTTTGGGCTCTATAAAAATCTATAACATGTCACTATATTTACAATATACCAAATTATTTCACTATAAACCAAATATAAAATAACCTCTGATACCACAATTTAATGTCTCAACACGACTCACTATTAATAGTAGTCAAACTAGACCTCTACGTGACCTCTACTGAACCTTCTTGAATGCAATAGGATTCCAACTAGAAGTGGGGTTCTAAGAAGGTATTTTGGGGAGGATATAAATCATCTATCAGATTTTTAAATAGAATATCAAATAATTAAATATCATATTCATAATTATTGAAAGTAGAGGTAGATAAATATTAATAAGTTTATAATAACTGATATGATGTAAAGTCACAAATAGTCATTCCATGCTTATAATGGATCTCCCACTAGGTTGGTAGCATATAAATACCATAATAAAAAGAAATAAATACACTTTCCCCATGAAAACTTTGAGAAATATAACAACATGTTCTCCTAACATCATCCAAGATATATAATTGAATTTTACTTAGCCAAGACACCATCCTTAGAATAACCTATAGCTCTAAGAAATCCTAATAGATGATCAAGTACCCTTGTGAAATGGAGGCTAGAGTAGAGTGGAAGTACATAAATTAGTGTTAAACCAGCCAAAAAATCCCATAATAACTGACATATGTTTTGATATGTTCATGTGACATGCTCAACTAAAATAATAAAAAAAAAGTTAATTATGGAAACATAAGTAAAACTAATTTCTTAAATCAGATGTTGAAATGACTCTGAGCACATCATGATGACTATTCTAAAAAAGTAACGTGTGTATATCCTTAGCTCTGAGACACTATTTGACCATAAATACTTCATCCAGTGAAAGGGTGTCTCTTAGAATGTCATGATGATTGTTCTGAACAGTATGGACCTTTGTTTGAACACTTGGAAATATTGGCTGATTCCCTAGAGAACAGGTGTACCAATGATAGCATACCCATCCTAATTTCATAAGGAATTAGAAAAATTAGTGTAATATATCCATATACATATCATAGAACAACTACTGAGAGTGAACTGAAACCCATAGAAAATATACCCATCACGAAATCATCTAGAGAGTATATGCCAACTGAGGTTAATATAACCTTGATCTTGGAATGTGGGATAAAAAAACTAAGGGTAATATACACATTTTTATGCCTGTATTTAGATCATCGTTAATATACCAATTCCTTGGATAAGAAAAATGCCCTGAAAAAGAAAACAACAACCCAATGAATCCATCATCTTATGATTTCATCATGAGAATTTAAAAATGAATAAGTAGTCAACTGCACACATGACCTACCTCTAACAACATAGGTTCCTCCTCTCACAATTAAATATAGGTTCAAATGTGACTCCCAATTTCTTCACTAACAATATCAAAACACTCCCTATTGGTTATTCATTCACCAGGGAACCTACTAGGGTCCCCTTGGTCACAACTTAAAGAAGGATCCCTCACATTGATCTATAGACACAAATAATTTCTTGGATCAATAACTGATTCCTAGAAGACACTATGTCTGACTACATTAATATAAAGATCATGCAACCTTTTAAGCTATATAGGGTACTGGAAACCAGCACACTCAGAGAGATAGATCATGACCAACATGAGTCTTCATGGTCTCATGAGGTTAGTCACCTCACCCCACCCATTTCCTTTTTTTCCTACAATCTATCTACATAGGCTTGGTCAAGACATATGGAGATGATCAGTCACCTAGCTCTAAACTATTATAGCCAAAGTGTACATGGTATTATAAGTGTTATACCATTAACTACTCAAGACAACTAATATTAAGAAAACCAGCAGGGAGATCAACCAAAGCCCCCATGGGTCACCTTCACTTAATATA
Organism: Viscum album; assembly: GCA_963277665.1. Lineage (NCBI taxonomy): Eukaryota > Viridiplantae > Streptophyta > Magnoliopsida > Santalales > Viscaceae > Viscum > Viscum album. The sequence goes on from OY728146.1 coordinate 630,022,253, forward strand.
CATAAATAGGGAAACTAAGACTTATATATTTAGGGTAATTTAAAAATACCTCTCCAAGGCATCAAACCATCTAAGGAACTCCAATTTAATCTAATCCATATCCATCAGTTGATGAGGTTTCAATCTTGCAAACTAAACCCAACGTTCTCTGGGAACCTGAAAATTCTATACATTCTTTTCAAATTAAAAAATTCATTTAATTTTATCTATGTCATTATAAAACAAAATGTCATGGCCTTAGTGGCAGACCACTCACCCCCATGCATATGACAAAAAAATTCTTTAGGGAATGTACAAGGACAACCTACATAAATTGAAAATTTTCCCTTTTATTTCCAATTTTTTGTACCTTCTATAAGGGTTATCAATATTTATCTATGTGTAGTCCTATCTCATGTCAGAAACCAAGTACATATATCAATCAATGAAAACAAAAGAATAATTATAATCAAATTATAATTAATTAAATACCCTAAAAAAATAACCTAAAATGGAATAAATGGTAGAAATATCACCATTTCACCACATCACAATAGAACAAATACCAATATCCATGGGAGGTTAGTAGTGGGAACCCATCACTATATCTAGTGAAACCTCTAATTCTAGAAAAAAAATACAAAATTATTTTAATTTAATTATGATAAAAAAACAATAAATAATTCCATGGATTATTATTCTAATGAAAAAACATTGAGCGAAGGATAAGGAATGTCATATCAAAACAGTATCCTCCTTTTATGAATGAAATTCCAATCAAGATCTAGTCATTTCACCATTATCCATTGAAATATCCATTGATGACTTAAATGAAATAATCATTGAATCAGTTCAAAAGAGGAAGGGTATAGAATGGAGGAAGGATAAGAGATTTTATGTTACATCCTCAGTTAAATATCCAAACAATTATTACTCATACCAATGGAGAAGAATAGAAGATGGGGGAAGGCGTCCCCAGATATGGGTTCCATCATAATATGATAAAAGGTTTCAACCCTCAAAATATAATAGTGGGGAATACAAGTATGATTTCCCATTTTAACCACACTATCTAGCCCTTAATATAATACCATCATGTCTATGGAACCCATGTAAAAGGAGTTTCAACATTCCAACCACCAACTTGCTGGCGGTTACGGGATGTGGCCATGTTGTAGCCTAGCCACCCTAGTTATTCCTTAGCTCTAACCTAAAAACATAGGACAAAAATTGGACCACAATACCCACAAAAAATACCTTCTTTTAAAGGTCCCAACATTTTAAATTCTTCTCCACATTAGGTTCCAAAATTCAACTCCTCCATAAATTAAAACAAATTAAAATCCCTCTTAAATTCCAAACTCCTGTATAAATATGAAGAATTATAGTCACATTAGGTAAACAAACTGAGTCAATCAATATTATAATTTTTATATTAAAAAATCCTATGACAATAATTCATGCATGCTTCCGAAACTTTTACCATATAATTAATTCATTTTTAATTTAAATACACATAAAATACTATCAAGGTCCCAAGGTTGGATCATAGGGGTACCTAAATATCAATTTTTTTTAGATAATATCCTTTTTCTATATAACGTTTTAGGTATTAGTGAAATTATTTACCTAATAAAACCCAAAAATCCTCACCTATTAATATCACCAATATTTATCTAATATCACGAATAAAAATCTTTTATACCACATTATCATTACCCGATATCATTATAATTTCTCCTAAGTTGGTAGGGGAGAAATTTTTTCAATAAATCCAACTCAAATAGGCCTCAAGTTGGTGTCAAGTATAGAGGGTTATATAAAAAATATGGGAATAATTACCCTCTTAATTTCTATGAAAATTCAACCATACCACCAATTAAATCTATATCAATAACGTTAAATGATAAAAAGTACAATACCCAAAATCTATCTACATGCCTATATATATGTCTATAATGTAAGAAAACTTACGTAGTGCTCTACTCATGCAACATAAATAGAAAAATCTCTAATATCCATTGAACTATCCTTCCCAATATCCAATGAATCTATATAGGGGTGAGCACATTGGGGTAATCCATAGAAACCTACTCTTAATAAATTAGACATCCATATGATATAAAATTGTTGAGATAAAAAATAGTAGAATCAATTACATAAAGAAAATTATAGAATCATGAATATGGTCTGAATAGAAAATCAGAATCAAGAGAATGTTATATCATCAAAGGATATAACAATCTATGTCATAAGTTTCAATCCCTCAAACTATATACATGTGTTAATAAATTATATTTTTCAATAATGGATGGAAATATCATTAAAATATAATATGAAAATATGAATATAAATTTATGACCACTCTTGCTCATTATTTTATAGACTATTTTAACTCACATAAATAGTTAGTTGATATTAAAACAATTATATTAGAACCAAGGTTATATATAGTGAATTTGAATGTTTTGTTTTTTTGAAATATTTTCTATTTGACCATGATGATTAATGTCTAAGGGGTAGGGTTCATGAAATTAAAAATTGAAATCATTAATTGGTAACATTCCTAAAATGGTATTATATTATAATGTTTTCCAAAATAATTACAAAATTTTAGGATATTTTTTAAATGTTGGTTAATGTATGTTTAGAGGTTTTTGTGATGGTTAAAAAGATCATTCGTGGAATAATTTTTTTTTCACATATCCCTTCCATGGATGTATATGACCATTATGGTAACCAACTCACAAAATATTAATGTGATTGTGGAAGCAAACATAATCTTGTATGTACCATGTAAGTTGAGTGATGTATAAGGTATTATATGATGGATGAAGTGGATGTTTTTTTATTATATTAATGGGTATTTCATAAGGCTAACAAAGGGTGGTTCCATGTACAATTTATTTGAGGAGTGGGTCATATGTGATGAAGAGTACATGATAATTATAAATGTAATATCTTGATGAATAATATTTTTTGCAGACTTTTCCTATAACTATCCCCCACTAATTGGGTCTGTGTGTATCAATGATAAGTTAACAAAGATAAGGATAATGATAAGAAAATGGGATAAGTCACGAAGTTCATTTAGCGATGTATATTAATGAATAAGCCTCTATCATGAACCAAGGAATTATTTGTGATGTATTTTCATAAGGGACACTCAGTGAAGTCATTTCATATGGTATAGCACATGAGAAAATTCTATAAAGGATGAGTCACAAAGAAATACATGATGCACTATAATTCACTATGAGAAGTAACAAGAATCATGCAATACTGTATATAATTGGTTAGTTTTAAAGGTGAAAGTCCATTCATGTGTTCATAATGCATTGAATGGTTCTTCAAATTAGACATTAATTCAAGAAAGCTTTATTTAGTAAATTTACATTTCTAATTTTTAGGATGTTTTTCAAGAGACCTAGGAGGTCATTAGAGCATCATATTCAATATTTCTAGATAAAAATAACTATTTATTTGTACTAAAAATGTGGAAGGAACCTATTCCATGATAAAATGGGAATAAAACCATCTAAAGAAGTATACATAGGAGTCACTGGATGTGTTTTGAGGGAAACATTGGGGTATTCTCTAAAAAAATTATGTTGGTAATGTCCTAGTACTGAGTGATCATCACTAGTACAAAAAACATTTTTTACATTGTCCTTTTTTACGTTGGTTATTTATAACCGACATGAAAATTCGTATAATTGATTTATAACATCAGTTATATTATAACCGACGTTAAAAATGCATTGTGTTGATTTATAACATTGGTTATTTTTTAACTGACGTGATACATCAAATATATCACTTTCTCACGTCGGTTATAAAATAACTGACGTGATAAATCCATTATCTTGCATTATAACAATAGTTATAAAATAACTGACATGAAGATGCCAATTTTTTACAATGGTTATATAATAACCGACATAATTAATGAGTTTATCACATCGGTTTAAAAAAAATACGTTAATGTTAAAATTTCGAATCGACCAATAATGAGATCAATCTTTTACAACCCAGCATCGAAATTTTCAATTTCCGCCTAATATTTCTTATACTACAAATTTATTTTCAAGTGATTTTTTATGATTTTTCACGTTGGTTATTATATAAAAAAACTGAAAGATAAATTCTTATGACTTTTTCACATCGGTTATATAATAACCGAAGTGAAAAATATATTTTTAGGACTTTTTCACATCAGTTATTAAATAACCAAAGTGAAAAATCGATAACAAACATGTAGTTAATTTCATAATATTTTATTTGACAGGTCCCAGAGCTGAAATGGAGTTACAGATCAAAAGTTATATCCATCAAAATTTAATCACCTCTAAATGATGTCTTAAACAATGTCAACTTCCAATGGCCATAACTTCTAATCCGTAACTTCATTTGAGCTCCGCAACCAGTCAAAACGAATATTGAAAAATTATCTACATGTTTGTAAACATTTTTCAGGTCGGTTATTAAATAACCGACGTGAAAAATTACTTTTAACATTGGTTATTTAATAACTGACGTGGAAAATCGAATGAAAGTTGATTTTTCACGTTGGTTATTAAATAACTGACGTCAAAAGTAATTTTTCACCTCGGTTATTTAATAACTGACATGACAAATGTTCACAAACATGTAGATAATTTTCCAAGCTATGTTTTTAGTGATTTCAGAGCTCAAACGGAGTTACGTATCAAAAGTTATGGCCATCAAAAGTTGAAATTATTTAAGACTTTGTTTAGAGGTGATCAAATTTTGATGGATATAACTCACGATCCGTAAATTAATTTGATCTTCGGGACCAGTGAACTTGAAGATTAAGAAATTAAATTCATTTTTATTTTTTATTTTTCACATCGGTTATTTAATAACCGAGGTGAAAAAGTCCTAAAAATTTAATTTTCACGTCAGTTCTTATATAAAAAACATGAAAAAGTCATAATACTTTTTTTCCCATCAGTTATATAATAAATGATGCGAAAAATTAGCGAAAATTGCTTGAAAATAAATTCACAGTTTAGGAAATATTAGGCAGAAATTGAAAATTTCAATGCCGCATTGTAAAAAAATAAAAAATATTAGGTGGCAATTAACAATTTCAATGCCTCATTGTAAAAAAACATAATCTCATTATTGGCGTGATTCGAAATTTTAACTTTCGTGTCAATTTTTTTTATAATTGACGTGAATGATATGTTTTTTATCCCACCAATGTGGAATATCAATTTTTTACAGTGCGAAGTTGAAATTTTTGATTACCGCTTAAAACATTTAATACTCCGTTTTCTTTTACCATATCATTTTTATTTTTTCATTATACACATATAGTTAACATTTTTATGATAATTTCTTTCAACCATCACCGTCCAACTGAGTCGACTCATTTGAACTTCATCATGAATCCATTATTTCTTCTTTTTGCGATCTTTTCAAGGTATTTGTTATTATTTTTCCATGATTTATGTTTTTTATGATTATTTTTCTTAATAATTATACCATTTAATGAATATTATTTTATTATAATGAATAATAATGTTTCATATCATGGTAAAGCTAAAATTCACCCTTCAGATTCCAAAAATTCTTTTATGATGAAGTTCTTCACTACACGATCTCATCAAGGCATTCGTTATTATTTTCCCATGATTTATTTTCATTATGATTAGTTTTCATAATTCATATACAATTTAAAGATTATTATTTTATTATAATGAATAATAATGTTACTTATCAGGTTAAAACTAAAAAGCCTCTTTTGTATTCAAAAAATCCCTTTAAGATGAATCTTTCGTTGGCTCATTCGATGTTTCCTCGGAAAAAAATATAAATCTTTTGGTAGTCATAACTTTTCAATCGTAACTCCATTATAGCTCTAAAACTTATCAAATCAAAGCTCGTGAAATTGTCTACAATATGGTTAACATTTTTCAGGTCTATTATTAAAAAACCGATGTAAAAAATTCTTTTTAACGACGGTTCTTTAAAACCCGATGTGAAAAATACAGTTCAGTCATCATTTTTTTACATGAATGGTCATTCACGTCGGTTTATAAATAACTGACCTGAAAAAAAAAGATTCTTCACATCGGTTATTAAATAACCGAAATGAAAAAGTTTTTTTATCATTTTCACATCGGTTATTTAAAAATCAACATGAAATATAGAGTATAAACGTCACTTTTTTTAAAAAAAATGGGCGGTCTTTCACATCAGTTTTTAAATAACCGACATGAAAAATCATAAAAAAATATTTATAACATCTGTTAATAAATAACTGATGTTAAAAAAAATTTAACATCACTCGCAAACACGTCGGTTCAAAACCTATGTGAAAAAGAAAAAATAACCAACGTAAAAAACTGTTTTTGTACTAGTTCATGTAGGAAAATTTTATTCCCAAATATCAGTGAATCATAGAGGATTATTTTATAAAAAACACATCATCAGTGTACGATACATGGACTATACATTTTTCATAAACTAAGTAAAATTTTTGTTTCATTTTTTCACATTTTTGTTTATGTTTGTAGTAGATGTTTGTTTTACCGTGACGTGTTCATGTGTTCATACCAATGTGGGAAAATACCCATCATAATAAAAAGAAAATTTTCACTCACTGATTAACCCCTCCCCTATCAGGGTGACTTAATTTTCAACACCCTCACTAAAAAATTTGGAATTTGATAAAAGAAAATGAATTATTCAATCAATACATTCCATATCACCTCCCAAACATTATATAATTAAACGTAAAAATCATAATAATATCCATTGTTATATCACATCAACTACATCATCTATATCTTGTGAAACATAAACTATATCCATTATGTCTCATTTCATCATAACTTCATATCATGTTATCCAAATAACACATCCTATCCAAAATCATTCCACACATGATACAATTATTGTACCTGTAGATATTTGAAATTCATTAATCAAATAATATAATGATAAAAATGAAAAAATATTGCCATCTCTATATCTTACAACATTTAACAATCACTGAGATAATTTTTTAAACGTCACACTACATTATAAAAATAGACAAATAATTATTTAATTCTTAAAAACTTTACCAATATTTCAACCAACATCTAAATTAAAAATTTGTTTATTTAATTTGGAATAATATTATATTAAGTTTCCATTTATTTTAATTATTCAAATTATATAATTGTTTAGTTAATTCTAATAATCAACCTCCATATTTAGACAACCAACATAAACACACCTCATAAAACTACAAATTATTCTTAAGACAACGTCAAAATAAACAGGTAGCTATAGAACAATTCAGGCCCACATATCCTATTAGATAATTAGAATTAATCCCACTAAATATATAATCATAAATACATCTAACACCAAAACATAACCATATACAACCCCCTCTCCTAAACTCTCATATATAACTTCATTTAATTAGATTATCCACTAGAAGCCACTCCTTAAGACCAACCAACAACATCACCCAATAAAGAAACACTAGACTACCTCATCCACCGGACCTGTGAATTATCACTTTTGAAAAAAAACTGAATGAATCAATTAGTGGAAGGGAAAACATATATGGTTTTGACCACACCCAATGATACTAAATACAAAACACTCTATCTCTCATAAAGGATATATACATCCCTAGATTACCTACTAAAAATGAAATGAATGAACTATTATTACGATTATAAACCATCACCCAAACACGATTATATGTCACTAAACCATGGAATCCCTAATAAATATAGTCAAAATTTAAAACATTAAATTCATATGGAAAACTCATTTAATAATTTACAATTATTAGCCACATTAATTTATATATTACCTTCCAATCCATATTTTAATTCTCAATATATATTCTATAACATAATTTTCATTTATGAACTTGCATGTTCGTCATCATTTTCATCTTACATCCATTTAAACATATGATTCAGCATAAAATTTTCCATAAAAATAAAACATCATATATATTTATATAAATATATCAAATAATATCTATATCAATATGGTTTACATAAGGATTTAGATAACATAATCAAATTATGTTATTTTTTCCATATGATAGATCATATTTTACATTAAATAACATATATCAAAAACTATAATATTAAAACATATCAATTTTAAAATATGGTATAACATTGGGGTAATTTAAAAGAGAAATACAAATAATCATGGAATGATATTATAAAATAATAAAGAAATTTTATGAAAGAAGGAGTCATACAAGAACCCCATAACATTGGTCTAAACAATCTAAATTTTTCCTAATGGGAGGGTATATATTTTTGTATCATATAATCATCTTAAATTATCATTAATTGTTATGTTATCAAAGGAACTTAGCTTATGGGATTCTATGAAAGGATTATGTACAAAAGGAATGTGGGTAGAAATATTAAATAATATTATTAAAAATAAATTCCAAGGGTCATATGTAAACGACATAACAATTTAAAGGGTTATAGGTAAAAAATATAGCTTCGATGTTTAAAAATAATTCTTATAAAATATATTATTCAAGAAGATGTTTGGAATGAAACGTAATACCCCACATCAATGAGGATGAGAGTTTCCAAATTGTGAGAACTGATTTTGATTAATAATGAATCTATAAGAAGCTTCCCCAATCCCAAATCAAGTCAGTACTCATCATACTATCCACTGAAACCAAACATAATAATAATAGCAGGTTTCCTAGAAGATAAAATGATGATGAAAATAAATTTTATGTTATAACACTGTGGGTGTCATTAATTACTATAGGGTTGCTAAATTTTTAAATTTATAAAATGAATCAAATAAAATACTAAACTACATGGTAGTATATGAATTTATAATATAAGGTTGAACCCACCGAGATAGTATGGTGTAAATTATAAATTTAATAAAATAAAACAAAATTTCTTTTTTAATGAAACCTAAAATAATTTTGTAACACCCCAACCCTAGTTACACAGATTTGGTACATTATTTTACCATATTGGCATGACATAAGGAATCATGTCCCAAAAGATCAGTCAATTTACTAGCTTTGAAAGTACTAGATACATACATATGTTTTACATTACATTATAAAATGAAAAAGAAGAACAACATTGTCTCCATTGAACACATTCATATCCCATAGACTATCCCTGTAAGTCAGTCACAATATACTTATTTCAATTCTGGGGAAAATAAAACATAAAAAGGGGGAGTTCAGATGCTCAGTAAGGATAACAATATAGAGGAATCTTTCATAAAGAAGCATAATCATTTAAATAAATTTATAAAACTAAAACAAAATCTTTTTAAACATAAACATCAACATAATATGGAAAATATAAATCAAATAATTTCATTTACTTATTTAGATGGATATTCTAGTAGTCAAATAATCACATGTAATATCAATAGCTAATTTCATAATTATGGAATTCCTAATATCAAACATCATAGCTACATAGTCAAGGCCTTGTTCTAATAATACAAATAATATTTTTTCAAGGCCTTGTGATAAGAAAAGAGTTTTTCTCATGAGACCTACCTATGCATCGAGGAGCTATAGCGGGCTCCACGTGTCACTTACTAAGTCCAATACATTCCTCATATGAAAAGGTTGAAACATAACATAAACATTCGCATTAAAACTCACATACTAAATGTTAATACATTAACCCTAAACCAAGAATGGTATAAAAATAACACATCCATATTCAAACATATCAAAAAACCATCAATACAATCTGGATGATTTGTATCATAATAAATCAATTTCAAACAAGTATAAAATCCATTAAAGGATGTTTACATAGATGAAATCGAAACTATTTTAGAGAAATATCTTTTTCTATTTGGAAATCAATTAAAAGATATGTAATTATAAAAGAAAACATTTTTAAAAAAATATTCGTATAAACATGTAAGGTAAGCTTCAAAGGTGTTATAATAGTGGAGAATAACTGCACCCATCTAATAAGATAAATAAATCATTCTTACCTTAATTTGTCTAAAAGGTCACAAAGTAACTTGTTTGGAAAACGATTGAAAGATTCATTTCAAACCATTTTATAAAAATTAGAAAAATGGTATAAATGACTTGAAACCATATTATATCCTATAGTAAAAAAATTTTGAAATAAATTTTTAAGAAACACAAAAGTCGATGATAAAGAGGTCCCAGTAGACACTTACGTGAAAACAACCTCAGATAATAAAGAGATTGTAAAATTGACCATTAACTTGTACTTTTCCTTGGTCTACTGTATGTAAACCTCCTGTATAATAGTTAATTATTTATTTTTAAATTATGAAATAACCACATTCATAAATTTGAAATCATATACCCAGGAATGTCTGAACCAGGCGTAAGCCTGGTCCCGCAAATTTATTAAAGGAAACGTGCAAGTAATGTTCGTAGAAAATAAAACGCTACATTACATCAAAACCATATGCATCCTTCTCCCCATAATCATAGAACACATCACCAGGATCAGCTGACTCCCATTCAGAAGATTCATATTTTCGCATCATCTCAAGGTACATATTTTTCTTCTGAAGCATTTCCTCAGACAACTTCTCTTTGACCTGCTGTTTCCCACTGAATCCTTTGTCCCTCTTCGGGGACCCTCCTCTTTGTTTCCCACTATACCCATTTGCAAAGACATTTTCTTGTGACCCTACAATATTGTGTGCAGACCTTGTTTCCATTGGTTTGTGTAGATCCGTATAATCTCTCCTTGTCTTCCTCCGGCTTTGAGTTTTTTCTTCCACTTCTTTCCTTAGGGTCTCATGAATTCCATTCTTAACAACATCACTGTAAGATATTTTGTGACTGTGGAGCTCTTCTTTACAATCAGATCTATCCCCCCACTGCTTTTTATGGGCCAAACGAGGTTTGACATTTCCATCCTTCCCATATTCCAGTTGAGATATCTTGATTGTGTCATCAGTGCAGGGACTTTTACCTTCACCACTCAATCTATCCAGGCCAGCATTGCCTTCCTTCTCTACAATTTCATCTGTCACTTCCATCTCTTTTGCCTCATTTGATCCAACATCATCCAGCACTGCAAATTTATTTGTAGAACAATTAATCAGTTCATGAGAATTTAACTGCACCAGGACATCAGTTGTGTTCTTCTGTTCAGACACCAATTCCACAGGCTTAGAGCTGTCTAGCATCACAGTGCATCCCCTGCCAATGTAATGAAATTCATTGTTTGATCTCTCCACTTCATGCTGAATCTTGGATCTAGATTTTACAGATCCTTCCATAATATGTAAATCTCAACCTTCTGTCACATTCACAAGTGTATTCGAGTCATTCAGAGTTGAGTCTCCAGGCCGAGACACATCCATTGTAGTGTTGTCCAGTTGGGATTCCCTAACAACATCCACTGAAGCCTGATCGGATCCAAAATTCCGGGAGTTTTCATTCATCAAATCCCCTGATGACACTCCCTTCTCCATGATGGCAGTGAATTCCGCATGAGATTCATCTGCCTGATGAGCACCTGGAGCAGGATCATTCATCGCTGTGCAGGCATCCACTTTTTGCAAAGCTATTCCACTCCTGCGACAAGCATCTATCTCGTGCCCCTGCTTATGGAAAAAGGAGCAAAAAGGCATCCAAGATTCATAAAAAATCTTTTGAGAAAACCTGTACTCACCCTCCACCGCGATCCAGACAGTCCGAGATGGCTTCTTTGAAATATCCATCTCCACACAGATTTGTGCGAATGCAGGATTTCCCATGGAGGCTGTCCTCCAATTAGAGAAAATGAAACGCCTGATGGAGTTACCTATCGACTTCAGAAGCCCAGTATAGCATCCCGTCTTTTTATAACATAACTTTTCATTCCATTACACGGAACTGAGGATCTTTAAGGTTTAGTGTCTTGGAAACAAGGAACATAAAACATGAAACAAAAAAACATTCTTCTTAAACACTTGAAAGGCTTCTCCTCATGTTCACCCTAGTCTCATTACTGCATCTCATAACCTGGGGACATACATCCAAAGGAAGGGTGAGCATAAGGCCCAGCAAGGGAAACAAGTGAAACATTTTACATATGAACTTGAGATACATCAATAAAGTCATGAAAAGAACTTTAATGCATGAAAATGAAATCATGAGGCATATCATAATAAAAATAAAACATTTTCATAACTTGAAGATGTGGCTACATCATTTCACATAGACAATCATGAACATATCACCAAGGTCCATCCCCAAGGTGTCATTTTAAAATTACCAAGGTTATTCACCAAGGTATCGTGAAAATTGTAATCTCTAGTGGTTACATCATTACCCAATGCATTGGAGCGCTATCAGGGCGCACCCTTAAATTTTCCTTTATTATCATGTGAGCCACATATATCATCATCAAAAATTTCATAAATAACCCATATAGCATAAAGGAAATGGGTTTCATTTCATAATCATAACTTTTTAAAAACTGCTTTAAAGACATGATCTTTATATCACTTTAAAACCCACAGAAAAGGAAGGTGGGTCTCATGTATGTAAATCCCAGAATTTAAAATAGAACATTTTGGTATATATGTGAATACCCCTTTAGAAGAAATAGCTTTGAGTATTCACTTAATAAAATAAAAGGACTCTAGAAAAAGAGGTAGACATTTTGAGACAGAAATTCTGCAACATAACGGCAATGTTCCGAGGTTTTAGAAGACATTAAAAGAGAGGTAAAATGGGTCAAACATTCATAAATGACCCATAAAATAGTACATGGACAGAATAAGAAGGATACATGATCATGGTAATGAGATTTCAAGGACATACCATTTGAAATGAAAAACATGGAAGGATGAAAAAAAAATTAGATTTCTCTTATGAAAGTTCGGCAGCCTAACGGCGTTACTTAAACCTCAACAAAAAATGATTTGAAAAGATCAAATAGTATCTCTCATAATGTGAACATAAGAGTTCAGTATGATAGATAAAGGGATAATTCCCCAACATAAAAAAAAAGGAACTTGAAAGAATTGACATGAAAGTAGAACTTCAAAACGAGAAGGGTGAAGAACCACTTAAAAATTCGGTAGCCTAACGGCGCCACTTAAAACATAAAAATACTGAATTGAAGAGATCAAATGGGGTCTCTAATCATATGAACATAAGAGTCCAGTATGATATATATAGATATCATACCCCAATATAACAAAAAGTAACATGAAATAATTGACATGAAAGTAGAACTTCAAAACGAGAAGGGTGAAGAACGACTTAAAAATTCGGCAGCCTAACGGCGCCACTTAAAACATCAAAATACTGAATTGAAGAGATCAAATGTGGTCTCTCATAATATGAACATAAGAGTCCAGTATGATATATATAGAGATCATACCCCAATATAACAAAAAGGAACTTGAAATAATTGACATGAAAGTAGAACTTCAAAACGAGAAGGGTGAAGAAACACTTAAAAATTCGGCAGCCTAACAGCGCCACTTTAAACATCAAAATACTGAATTGAAGAGATCAAATGGGGTCTCTCATCATATGAAAATAAGAGTCTAGTATGATATATATAGATATCATACCCCAATATAACAAAAAGGAACATGAAAGACTTGAATGAAAACAGAACTTGAAAACGAGGAAGGTGAAAGAATCCCTTAAAAATTCGGCAGCCTAATGGCGCCACTTAAAAATTCTTAAAACGAATTGATGAGAGCAAGGGGGGGTCTCTCATCATATGAAAATGAAATAAGCAGTAGGATGAATATAAAAGAACATCCTCCAACATAAGAACATGGAGTATAAAAGAAAAGACATAAAAGAGATTACTTGAAAAGAAAGAGAGAGGTTGGATCCCTTACCTTAAAATGTAACTCTTAAACCTCAAAGGTTGGGACCTTGAGGGCTTGAGGGAACCTTTGGAGGACTCCTTGGGAGGTAATGAGACCAGAAATTCGTTGGGAATGAGTGGGGAGTCGAATGGAAGAGAGGAGGGCTTGGTATTTATAGGAAAAGTGAGGGGACAAGGCATTAATGGCCAAGGGACACCTCACATGTGCTTTTCTCAAACCCATGTGCTATCCCTTGTCATTTATCATGGAGTTAGGCCACATGGGGCCCCCAAAACAATAATTCATCACCCTTGGCCGGCCAACCCTCAAAAGATCTCATGACATCATCATGACACCGTTATGATGTCATTAAACATACCGAAACCCTAAAACTGTATTTTTACTATTCACTGAAAATTCAACTTTCTCAGAAAAATCCCAAAATTTCACATTAACCAAATATCAATGCTCTGATTTCAAAAATGAAATCCATTTTATAAAAATAATTTTCTAAATATTTTTAATTTAATTTATAAATAAAAACACTATTCATCGAAAATTCATTTTTTTCAGAAAAAACCCCAAAAATTACCATAACATAATAGCGATGCTCTGAGTTCAAAAATAAAGTCATTTTTATAAAAATAATTTTCTAATTATTTTTAATTAAATTTTTAATTAAAAAACACTATTCACCCAAAAAAAACTAATAATTGAATAATAATTAATGAAACCGTTATTTAACTATTTTATTGAATCACATTACTTAATCAAGGTGCCTAGATTATTTTAAAACTTTATTTAAGTGAGATTACTAATCCATTTGGTCATATTACTAATCCTAATCATAAAATCGCTATTCATAATTTACTATTCATCAAAAATAAAGTTGATCTTATTAGACTCTAAATTTAGTACTGAACATAATTGCAGAAGACCATTTTTTGAAAATCATTACAGATTTTTAATTATTTAGGGTTTACATAAACATATTTAAAATATCCTTTTTCTAAAATTCATCAAAAATATGCATACTATATTTATCCGGTCATTTCAAAATTCATAAACTTCATCATAAGAAGAAATCCCAATTTTTATTTAAAACAAGGATTACACAAGGTAGTTATGGTCTCGTTACATAACCCCTTATAATACCAGCATAGGACCTAAGAGTAAGGTGTGCTAGGGTGATAGAAGCTTGGGGCGGCTCAGTCAACATTTCCCGAGTAGTAATTTCTATCAGTTTGAACTTCTCACGAAGGCGATTTCGTTCCAGCTTCACATGATGAAGTTCGGCTTGGATTTGATCCAGAGCAAAGCCCAGTGGTGCTACCTCCTTCCCAAGCTCTGTTAGATGGGCTTCGATCGGTCCAAGACTACTAGGTGAGGCCATCGAATCTTCTTTCTATAATAATTAACCAAGATTACTTATATTTAGAGACAATAATCAAAACATTTTGTTCACAGCGGTCATGTTGACCGATGGTTATATAATAGTCAAAACCCACTGATCTCATTTTAATTATAATCATGTTTATCAAATAAAAAATTTTTGTTGAGTATAACAATAACACATAAAATTAGGAAACAAAATTTATTTAAAAATTTTGGGTCGTTACACCCAGGGTTCTGAAAAGGGAGGGTAATTCCCAGGAGTTGCAACCATATGGCGAGATTTGGAGAATCCCGGTTCATATGATGGTCAACAAACCATCGTAGAAGATGGAATGGGGAGGCTTTACTTGGCCTAGACCAAGCTCTACCCAAGTCATCCTCATCAGTGAAAACGATTAGGATCTGTCGTGGCCCTAACTAATTCGTTTAACATTATATGTTTTTAAATTAATCCATATTTGTTATGGATAGGGTGTATTTGATTTATATACATAATGATATTATGTTCTCAAATAGTATTTTTAATGATCAAATAAAAATTATTCTTGAATTGTTATGATGGGGAATAAATCTCATCGCGTTCGTGGAGATGGTAATCCGTACGTACGCATGAACACTACTTTCATTTCATTTTTTTTATTTTAAAATGAAAGAAAACTAAATGATACATAGGTATTTTATTATTCTAGTATAATATATTATTTTATATACATTATGTAATTTCATTAACACCATCCTTTATACGTTCCATGTATGGTATGATTGAGTCATATCACTTGGAGGGGGCAATAGTATGCAATTTCTCAAATGAAATTATCATATATATACAACATGAAAAGAATAAAGGTATGTTATAATAGAGAATTAAAAAATATTATAGATAAAATAAATATTATAAATATCATATATATTTATATTTCCATCATAATGACCACCATAATAGGTGGTAGTAGAAGATTGAACAATCATCGTTTCGTGAGGCAGTAGTTCGATGTCCATAGAAACATTATGTTCTATACCCATTACATGGAGATGTGTGTAACTGTAGTCCAATTCCTTATCATTAAAATAGCCTCATATATTAAGGATGCTATTTTTGTTATAAAATAATGTAATAAAGATATTTTAGGGGGTTGGAGAAGTTAAATAAAAGAAAAGAACTTAAGAGGAGATGTTACCTTTAAATCAGGTAACTCTCTTTGGTTTGAGCCAAAAGGTTTCCTTAAATTTCCTTCTACCTAAGGTAAGATTTCTAAGAGGAAGATAGGGACGTAGGGAGATTAATTGGTCAGAGGTTAGATGATCTACGGGGCTTGAGAGGTGTGAGTAATGGGTTAGAGGTGATGGCTTTTTATAAGTGAGGGGAGGGGCTCTTTAGGAATGTATGAAAATAATATTTTATTATATATTTATTTTTGGTTTCTAAAAGTTCCAAAACTCATTAAAGTCTAATATATGATGACTAATGTTATAAATAAAATCATCCAACATGAATTGGAAAAGTTTTGGATATTTTTTTAATTTTTATAACTTATTTATTTAAATTATTTATTAATGAGGTAAACATTGCATCATTATTGTGTCATAAATATTTTTATTTATTTGATGTATACAAATTATGAAAAATGTACTATGATGTAGAAAATAGTTTTATATTTCAAATGAATATTTATAGTCTAATATAAAACATAGATAAACCCATGTAAAAATTGTTTTACTAAAATATATATGTTTATGTCATTTTTTTCTTTACTTGAAATTAATTAATATAAAGTGTCATTTTCAATATAAAGTGGCTCCATGGGGTCCCAAAATCATCCCAAGGAGGCCAATAGTCTGAAATTTATAATCCAATAGGAATATGACAAATTTTAGTGTAATTTAATATCATTATAATAAAATATTTTTACCCTTATTTAACAGATTTACCCTTTAACAATAGTAAATAAAATATTTACTAAAGTAAATATTCATAATGTCTAAAAATAAAAGATGCAAATTTTAACAATTTGTACCTCCTAATTCCAAATATGGTATCCATTTTCGCAAGTTCAAAACATATAAGTTTTATAAAGTAATTTAAAAGTAATTCTCAATGACAAAACAAAAATGTTTT
Organism: Viscum album; assembly: GCA_963277665.1. Classification (NCBI taxonomy): domain Eukaryota; kingdom Viridiplantae; phylum Streptophyta; class Magnoliopsida; order Santalales; family Viscaceae; genus Viscum; species Viscum album. The sequence goes on from OY728146.1 coordinate 630,039,567, forward strand.
TTAAAAAATAATAACTATCAAAAGACTGACACTTGTTTATTACAATTTAAAAGTGAAATTACATCAAATAACCTAAATTATATTAAATGAAAAAAATATAATCTAATGATAATTTAAAACCACTCAAATGTATAATTTAAGAGTGTAAATTATTTCGATTAAATAATTTGTTTTGAATTAAAATTTTGTATTTTCTTACTATTCATCAAAATTTGAAAGTTATCAGAAAAGTACCAAAAATTTATAAAAAAAATATTTTTATGTCTCACTTCTAAATAATAATTTAATTTCATTAATTTGAATATATAAAAGTCTCAAATATTGTCTTTTAAAAAATTTCTCCATTAAAAGGCGGTAAAATTACATATTTGAAAAATAATTCTTTTATCTGAAAAAATGAATTTGTACTTATATTATGTCTAATAAACACATAATATAGATTCTAAAATTATATAGAGTATATAAAATTCAAAATTCAGTTAATACTATTCATAAATGCTTTTTAAATGGCTTGTTTGGTAAGTCGTGGTGTGCTCGAACTCGGTGTTGCATGTAGCACATGTTATTTAATTACTTGGAAGTGATAACGTTCTATGAAATAAGGGGGTGTTACATTCTCCCCTACTTCAGTAAATTGTGTCCTCCCAATTTGAAAATATTCATTGAAAATAAAAGGTTAAAAATAGAAAAATACCTTTGGGGAAAAGCCACATCAGAAATTGGGTTAATGCAATTTTGTCTTAAAAAGAGGGAATGATGAAGGAAAAAGTCGCCACCAAATCATGTTCTCGATTAAGAGAAAATTGGTATAAATTAGAGGCACATAATTAGAGAGAAAATTTAAATATTTATAGGGAGTGATTGAGGTCATAAATCACAAACAAGTGTAAAATTGAGGGCCTCAATGCTATCATTCTATGAGGATTTAAAATATCATTGGTTCAAAAAAAACATAAGATATTAGGATAACACATTTTTGGTTTTAAGATCTCTTATCTAAATTTTAAGTATTAATTTATTCATTGAATAATTGGAAAAACATATACATAACAATTAGAGTTTCATTCTTCAACTAATTCATACCACAAACTCATATTTCACTCCAGAAGATAATAGAATTTAGAAAAATTATATTTATACTAATTATATAGGGTTACAAAAAAATGAATTTATTTTTTATTTTTTATACTATTTTAAAAAACTAAATTATACAAACTAGGACACCACATAGGTTAGTGGTAGGTGATGTACCCTTGTTGCCCTTCGGTTGTGGGTTCAAGTCTCACAGCCTTGCTAGACGTGACGATTTTTCACCTAACCTCCAGGTTGTACTTTTTATGAAAATAGAAAAATAATCATAAGAAATACATTATCCTTAACAATAGTATCAAATTACAATTTTAATCTATTCCAATCTTTAGACTTATCCACAATACTTCTGTCCAAAATCACAATCCAAAATTTATATGGAAGGTCACATAATATACATGTGAATACCTTCATCATGTATTCTCTTAAAATAGGGTAATAAAATGAATTTCTAGAAAACCATATTTGAATAGGTATATACATCATTATTCCTTCTTTAAATCATAGAATACTAGATATACTCCATAAATCAAAAAATGTTTTAATTACCAACAATTATGGAATAAAAAAACCATTAATTAGATCCAAGGTAGTCAATAATATCCTATATGATTTATTCAAATCAATTATATCTTATTTTAAAATCAATACCACAGTATCCAGACCATATTAAATTTTATATTTCCTTAAACCATGTAATTTCCAAAAAGTTTTACTTTCTATTGATAAACTTTTCTTGGTACCATACAATCTCAAATCCTTAATGAAATTGTATTATAGTACAATCTTTATATAATCCATAATTATTATAACCAGTACATCGTTGATACAACACTCAAATGGCATAATTATTTAATATCAACATAAAAAACTATTCATTGATCGTTATTTGTGGTAATATCAAAGCATTATTATTACCCAATAGTATCATTTGTAGTATACTCTGATGATTGGGACATTGATTCGCATGGTGTCCCTACTCCTTGTAGATGAATCATTATACATTTGAAACCTTTTTATTACCCTTGCAATCATGTAGTTGGTGTCCTTTTTTCTCCACAATTATAAAAAAACTCACATTCCCTTAAAGCATTTATCAAGTTGATTATTTCCATAGTTATCACATATGGTAAAATCATTCTTTCTCTTATTCCATTAATCCATCTTTTTTTTCTACCATCCATTTCTTCTCTGGCTTTCCTACAAAGCCATATGACTCAGAGAATTATTTACTTATCTTATTGACACATGATACTATTTCTTCATATTATGATATTATTTGGGAGACTATTTACTTTCTAAATTTTCTCTTACTACCATGAAATATATGATCCTTTGTAATCTTTGGATCATTCGTATTGTTACAATTCTCATTCCATCTACTAGGTGCCATCTCTAAACAATGACATACACTAGGTTAGTTTATGAATGGAAATGCATAATTCCAAACATGTAAAATACCTAAGGTAAATTGAAAAGATTATGCATATATTATATAATAATAAAAAAAAAATTTCTTTGAGGAAGTATTTACTTCTAATTCCTTCATAATGGATTGTAATGAAACTCTGAATTATCCTAATTATATCCCCTAGGAGTGTCATAACCAAGAGTGTAGTAAGACCCATTGTCATGTACCAAGATACCCCATGTGAAGCCCAAAACTCCATGTTCGAGTTTTCACTCCTAGTTCCATCTGTTTCATATCGTCCTCTACCGACTTGTATCTCGACATGGATGTATTTCTTGGAAAATACACAAAATTTCTACAGTACCAAAATTCTAGGAATTTCTTTTATACTAATCCTTAAAGTCTATCTTAGGGTATTATAATCTAATAAGTGTTTATCTAAATCTAGTTTCCAAGGTTTGTACTAATCTTCCTATGAAACCAACTATAATGCCCTGACCCCAGTTACCTAGAGTCAGTGCATTATTTTAATACGTTGTCTTGATACAAGGAATCATGTCCCGAAAGACCATCAGTTTATTAGCCTTAAAAGTACTAGATACATACAAAAGTTTTAAATTACATTATAAAATGAAAAACAACAACAAAATTGTCTCTATTGAACACATTCATATCCCTTAGACTATCCCTGTAGGTCAGTCATAATATACTGATCGCATCTTGGGTAAAATAAAACATAGAAAGGGGTGAGCTCAGATGCTCAATAAGGATAACAATATAGAATAAACTTTCATAAATAAGCATAAACATTTATGGAAATTTATAAAACTAAAACAAAAGACTTTTAATCATAAACATCAACAGAATATGGAAAAGATAAATCAAAAAATTCCATTTACTTATTCACATGGATATTCAACTAGTTGAATAATCACATGTAATATCAACAGTTAATTTCATAATAATGGACTACATAATTCCAAAAAACATAATTATATAGTAATGGCCTCATTAAAAGAATACAAATAATATTTTTTCAAAGCCTTGTACTAAGACACTAGTTTGTCTCATGGGACCTACCGATGCATCGAGCAGCTATAGAGGGCACCACCCATCACTTACTATGTCCAATGTATTCCTAATATGAAATGGTTGAACCATAACCTAAATATTCGTATTAAAACTAGAATACAAAATGTTAATATATTAACCATAAACCATGAATGGTAAAAACATAACAAATCCATAGAAAAAAATATAACAAAAACATTAATACAATATGGATGATTTGTATCATAATAAATCAACTTCTAATATGTATAAAATCCATTAAAGGATGTTGATATAGATGAAATCAAAAATATTTAACAAAAATATATTTTTCTATTTTGAAATCATTTAAAATCAATGTAATTATAAAATAAAACAATTATTTTGAAAATATTCATATAATCTTGTAAGGGAAGCTTCAAAGGTGTTATAATGGCGGAGAATAACCGCACCCACAGTATAAGTTAAAAAAACATTTTTAACATAATTTGTCAACAAGGTTACAGAGTACCTTTCTTGGAAAATGAAAAAAAATATTCCTTTCAAACCATTTTATGAAAATTCAAAAAAGGGTATAAATAAGTTTAACCCATAGTCTAGTAAATACATTTAAGAAACCGGGATGTGGATGATAAAGAGGTCCTAGTAGACACTTACGTAAAAATAACCTCGGATAATAAAGAGATAGTGAGATTAAACTTTGCGTTGCACTTTTACTTATTCGGGGGTACTTTAACCTCATATATAATAGTTAATTTTTTTTATTAAATTATAAAAGAACTATATAAATAAATATGATATCATAAATGATCTTCTAATATTGATTTGTTAGTATTATTTTAGTAGTATCATTATTTTGGGTGTTAACTGATTCATTTTCCGTTGTATGTTTTATTACATAAGCCATGTTTGTTAAGGATAGGATGTATTTGATTCATATCCAGAATTATATTATGTTCTTAAAAATTATTTAAAAAAATAAATGAAAATTATTCATGAATAGTTATTATGGGGAGTGAATCTCATCGCGTTCTTGTCGACGGTAATTTGTACAAATGCATGAACGCTACTTCCATTTAATTTTTATATATTATAAGGAAAGAAAACTAAATAATTAATAGGTATATTATTATTCCAGTATAATATAATTATTTATATTTGTTATGTAAGTTCATTAACACCATCCTCTATACGTTCCCTGTATGATATGAACGAGTCATATCACTTTGAGGGGGCGGTAGTCCACACTTCCTCAAATTAAATTATTGTATACATATACAACATGAAATTAATAAAGGTATAAAATAAAATAGAATTAAAGAAGATTATAGAAAAAATAAATATAATAAATATCATATATAAGTACAATTCTATCATAATTACCACCATAAGACGTGGTAGTAGAAGATTGAACAATCATCTTTTCGTGAGGCAGTTGTTCATCATCCACTAAATCATTATGTTGTATACCAATTAGATGGAGGTGTGTATAAGTGTAGTTAAAGTAATTATCATAAAAATAACCTATTATATTTAGGATACTTGTGTTATTAAAAAATAAAGGAATAAAAAGTTTCAAGGGGGTTGGATAAGTAAAATAAAAGAAATAAACTTAAGATGAGATGTTACCTTTAAATCGGGTAACTCTCTTTGGTTTGAACTAAAAGGCTTCCTTGAAGTTCCTTCTGCTAAAAGTAAGGATTATAAGAGGAAGAGAAAGATTTAGGGTGCTTAATGGGGAAGAGGTTGGATGATCCAAGGGGCTTGATAGGTGTCAATAATGGGTTAGAGGTGATTTCTTTTTATGAGGGAGGGGAGGGGCTCTTTAGGAAAGTTTGAAAATATTATTTTATTATATAATGATTTTCAGTTTATAAAGATCCAAAACTCATTAAAGTAGATGATACGATGACTCATGTTTGACATCAAATAATCCAACAGAAATTAGACAGGTTTTGGATATTGTTTTAATTTTTATAATCTTATTTATTTAAATCATTTTTTAATGAGGTATTTAGAGACCCAAAGCTTGACGTACATGGACATAAAATTACTTTTGCGGAATACTTAATACATGACAAAAAATATTCCCAAAGATTGTATTAGTTTAGTGTCTTTGGAAACGTGGAACATAATCTTCTAATAGTGGTGAAAGATCTTCAACATCTCCCATAAAGATCTTCCTCGTTTTGTTTTCTTACCTAAAACCTTTCTTTAAACCCTGGAGAAAAGAAAACATAAAAAAGGATGAGATCAAATTCTTAGTAAGGGTAAGCATGTAAAAAATAAAACAAATCATATAAATTTGAACTTAAAAACATGAACATAATGTTTAAAAATCAAGATCTTGAGCAATGACATAAAACATGTCATTACGTAAGGCATAGATCATAATGGGACATCAATCATGATAAAAAAGCATGGGAATGAAACATTTAATTGAGGAAACCATTAATCACATGATATTATTTCAATAGTAGCCAAGGCATTGCGGCCAAGACTATCTTAGTGGAAAAAGTCCATTTCTGAATCGAGTTCACTCCTCGTTTCAGTCCTGTAACACTGAACCAGATTAACTTACCATTACAGCCATGTTTATCTCATGAGATATAAATATTTACCCAATTCATTAGAGGGAGATATAGGTTCCACCCATCTCATAATTAAATCATTCTTAACTGTGCCACAAAAAAACTTAAAACATTCATCATAACCCAAAGAATAAAATGGGTTTCATAAACATCATCCCATCATAACATAATCCATATAAACCGAATAGTTATAATATCATCATAAGAGAAGTAAAACCATGTAAACCATAGAGACATTATACATGAAAAATACACATATGAAATAATGTCATCTTAGATGGAAAATGATTTTGATAAACCACTTGAAATGAATTTTTGAGGAAAATACCCTTTCTTATTTAAAATCATTCTATTTTCAAAAAATTCCATGAAATATTAAAAGAAAAGTATTTTGTTGAAAATAGTCATAAAATCTTGTAGAGGAAACTTCATTGAAATAAGTCGATGTGAGACCATAAAAATCCATTCATGCCGTATAAGTTAAAAATAACATTGTTATCATACTTTTGTCAGAAAAGTAAAAAATTACCATGTATGGTAATAAAAAGAAATATTCCTTAAATACCATGTAGTAAAATTCAAAAATGGGTAAAAAAGACTTTAAACAGACATGAGACCATTTTTAGAAAACCGGTATATGGATAATGAATATAACCCCAGTAAATACTTACGAATAAACAATCTCGGATAAAAACGAGATTGGAAAAGTTATCCCTTACATTAGGTCTGATATTCTTCGTACGTATCCGAACCTCATGTATAATGATTTAAATAATGTCATTGAATTATTAAAGAATCATATTCATTTTTATGATATCATATATGTTTCACTTATGACTTTATATCACCAGTTCTTTTATAAATTGAATGTTAAAGCAGCGTTTTGGGTAAAATCGTTTCATTTATCGTACGTGTTTTGACATCTTGTTCTTGATATTATTACTTATATCCTGATTTACATAATTAAATAATGTAAAACATTATTTATATATATAATATATATTCATCATATACATATATATATATGATATATCGATAAATAGAATGAAATACACCGTTCATGGAGACGGTAGGCCGTATGTACGCATGAACATTGTTTTAGTTTCCTTATTAAATTGAATGAAATTAATTAGATGAAATACATATATATATATACAAAAATAAATTATAATTATTATGTCATATATTTAATTATTAGTCATTATATATACTTTATAATCATTCATGAATGGTTAACATGGATAATGAATCTCCTCGCGTCGTGGAGACGGTAGTCCGTACGTACGCACGAGCGATGATATCATCCCCATGATCGTGGAATTGTATTTATGTATATGTATAATATTTCATAATCAATATCACTTTACTATAATAATATATATAAATTTATTTACACCATTATAACCATTCAAGTAAGGTGGTGGTCAAAAAAAGATTACACCACAACATGGAGACGATATTCCGTACGTATGCACGCGCGGTGATTTCGTTTTCCGTAGGATGGATAGAAGGAGAAATAGGTTTTTTTTTTCATATTTATAATAATATATAATTATATAATTAATACTTATGTTATTACTTTATAATGAAACAACTAAAGAAGAGGAAGTAGAAGAAGAAAGAAACTTGAAAGAGTCAGTAGAAGAGATTACCTCTTCCACGACGCACCTTCTTTAAACATCTTCTTAGGGCACTAGAGTTGGTATTTTGAGAAGACCAGAACCTCTAACATGTAACTAGAGAGGTTTATAAGAGGAATTGGAAGGGTTTGTCTGAGCTTCAAGGCTCAAAAGGGTGTTAAGATAAGAGGAAAGTGGTGCCCTTTTTATAAGGGAGGAGAGGGGCACCTTTGGAAAAACTTAAAATATTATTTTATAATAAAGTCATATTCAATTTTTAATAGCTCCAAACTGATTTATTTAGAAGATAAGGCGGGTAAGGGTTAAAATAATCTCAAACTATAGGTTTTAGACATGTTTAGTTTACTATTTTAACCTTATCTTTTAGATTTAACTCTAAGTTAAATAATTTAACTTTTACCGTGCCTTCTTGTTTTCTTACACTATATGGTTAATAAACATACTATAACAAGACAAAGGAACCCCAAGTGGATTTTTATTAATATATATATCATTATATAAGTCATTTGGCTGAACCTTATATTTTTAGAAATAAAATAACAATTAATAATATAATATTTTGTTAAAAAACTATTTAATGTCAATTTTGACACTATATGATACTTGATTGTTTTGAAAATCTTAACAGCATTATTAGTTTGAAAAACGTCAATTAAATCAATTATAACATGTAATATTAACCTAGTAAATTATTTTAATTCATAAAAAGTCTAAAATTACATTTATTTGGGTATTTATAACACCAATTATGTTAATATTTCATTTATAAGGTAATTACTACATCATCATTGTATCATAAATAAATTAAATTATTTAATGTCTAAAAATTATAAATAAAATAACATTAGGTAAAAAATCTTTTTATATTTCTAATGAGTATTTATAGTATAATTTATCTTATGTATAACCCTATATTAAAAATGTTTTAGTTATTAAAATTTGATTTTAACTATTTTAACTCTTTTTTAAATAAAATATTAATAAATGTCCTAATCTAATACAAGTGGACATAAATGATAATATTATATTCATAAGTTAGTTTTTGGTCGAATTATACATATCCAATATAATTAAGACATCGTTTAGGTTAATAATAATATCATTTTTACCCTTAATTACCCTATTTACTTTTAAACGTGGTAAATAAATGTAAAAAGTTACTATTCAAAAAAAAAATTATTTTTTCCTTATTGAACCACATTTTACTTCTTGATATTAACCGAGTCTCTTAGAATTTCAGAATTTCACTCACAGAAGCGGTAAAATTATGTTTTATGTAAATTTTCAAATTCTCCTAGGAGGTGGGTAAAAGACGGTGAAAATTTCAATAAAATTTTTATATATCTAAAATTATTATAAAATGACTCCAATGAATTACATTGAACATATATAGGTATTATGTATCAATTTCGACCTAAAATAAATTTAAATAAAATAAATAATTATTTAAATAAAAAGTCGGGTTTTAAATAGTAACCTAGTGTTTTCACTATTCATCAAAAATTGAAAGTTTTCTGAAAAATACCAAAAATTCACCCTAGGATAATTTCGATATTCCGAATCTAAAAATGAAGTCCATTTCGAAAGATAAAATTTATAAAATTTCAAAAATTTGGTATTACTATTCATAACGGATAGTTCATAATAATATTATAATAATATCTCATTTAGTGGAACTCGGTATTGCGTACTACACACGCTATCGAAGAAGGTCTCGATTGGGTGTAATGCAAGCCATGTAAGGGCTGGATGTAGTGAAATCTCTGTTTAGTGTTGTGTATAAAATAATCAAAACTTTTTTTATTTATACATTAAACAAAATCTATACTTAATGTTGTGTAGAATAATTTCCAAAAAAATGAACTTGAAATTGTGTGTAACACGAGCCAAGAATAGTGTTTCATATACTACAAGGTAATATGGTGTTGCGTATAGTACAATCTAATCTTGTTGTAGTGTATAATAGAATACATTAATGAAATTAAAAATAATACATCTCACAAAATCTCGGGGTGTTACATTCTACCCCTCTTAAAATGAATTTCTCCCTCAAAATTCGTCGGGGTTATAAATGATTTATTATTTGAGAGTTTATTTCATAGAAACCCACATCGTAAAAAGGAATACTGAAACTTACTTTTTAAAAATTATAGTTAGAAACAAAATGAAAATACAAAGTAACTCATCACTTGGTTTCCCACATAAGAGATCATAGGTGAAAATATGGATATGGAAGAGAAATCTAACCGTCAAGTTCTGAAGGAGTGTGGTAGAGAATAGGGCTATGAAAATTCCAACAGTCACAAAGCCATAAAATTTTGATGATCTAAGGTACCATCTGAATAATCAGATATGAGAGCACTAGGACAACATTTTGGGTTTCCATGATCATTTCCCTAAAGTTAAAGAATTTTTGAATTAAAAGAAATACTTACTTGATTTTGGTACAATCTTACTGTTTCTCATGCCTTGAACAATTTCCACTTCATCTCATAAAGAAATGAAGTTGAATTTGTCTTCCGTGAAGTGTTAGCAGATCATGCGATATAATGATAGATCATTCCATCTGTCTCAAACATAGGGTTAGAAATAGTTATGTACATAAGTCCATATATGGTGAGATTAATCGGATATGGTTCCAAAATGGACTTATTCTTCATATATCATCCTACTTAATAAAATAAAACTAGTTTCTACTAACCAGGGACTTCTTGTAGGCTAGTGGTAAGCGATAAAGGCATGTCACACTTCGTTAGTAGGTTCGATTCCCACAACCTTGACGGATGCAACGAGTTGTCACTCATCCTATAGGGTGTCCTTTTTCTAAAACTACACAATTATAACATTATAAAAATAGCATCGAAAAATGTTCTAGCCTTAAACAATTCTATCTGATGTGAAACTTAATCCATTCCAACCTTTAAGCTTATCGAAAATACTTCTTTCCAATCTTATAGTACAAATAAAACGATTACTAGAAATGTCATCAACCAAGCATGTGAATACCATCATTTATCTCCCATATAAGATATATATTTTTGGTCACATTACAAACATTTGAATACCTTAATCATGTATTCTCTTGAAAAATAACTACCCATTGAACCTTAGTGAAAACATGAATACTGTAAAAAGTTAACTCTTTCCACATACCAAAATCCCAAAATTTCTATATACAGAAACCATGATATCACATTCTCCTTATATTAGATATGAGCTCATCAATAATATAAAACATCTCATTATCTCCTTATCCATTCATTATGTGCATATCATCTACCTTCCAAAATATATGAATTAACCTTTCATGGTTACTGGTACCATTCAACATATACTTTCAAATACTTTAGGAAAAACAATAGTGTAACAATGCTTAGATGTGTCTTTATTCTATAGTACCATTACCTATACAACATAAATATAAATCAATCCACTACCTTCTTAAACCATTGATCAAGCTTCAACACTTCTTTCATCTCATATATTATTTTAGTCTCCTCATCATCATCCACATAAATACTACCAATATGACCATTCTGATTCTCTTCATGAGGTTTTCCCTTAGGGAATTGGTATGCATAATTCCCATAAATTCCATATCTAAAACATCATAATCATTTTTGATGTCGTAGAAATACCAGTATCCTTCTCCATGGTGTTAACTGAACCATTTCCATTTCACTTACTGGATTTGTGTCTTTCTTTTCTGCACCCAAAGAATCTTCCAGTTCCTTTGAAAAATTCTCCTTGATGCCTCTTCCCACATGATTTACATGGGAGAAATTGAACTTTCTTTCCTCTATGATCATCATGAAACTCCATATTTCTATTATTAGCCGAGTCATGAAACTTACCAAAGTTGAGATTGTTGATCATATTATGAGATTCTTAATTACGCATAATAATGATGTTTGGACCTCCAAATCCTGTTTCATTTGGTTTCTCATGACGAATATCATTCCATTGTCCATTATATCCTCCATTATCGTGAATCTTCCTATTTCCAGCCATTTTCTAAAACCCAAAAAGAATAGTGTGAGAGGAAAATATCATAATCAAGGGGGAGTACCATCAATATCTGACATCTTAGGTTAAATTATAATATCGTTACCTTAATTCTAGGACTATAACCTATACGTATACTTATCCTTAGGGACATCCCTAGTCATACCTTAGAAATATCTCTAGGGATTTCACTAACGTTTTTGCATCCCAGGTTCCAAAGGTTAACTAAACCTTCACTCTGATACCAACTATTGAGACCCAAAGCTTTACATACATGGACATTACATTTCTTTGGTGGAATACTTAATACATGACAAAAACAGATGCCCAACGACTGTAATAGTTTAGTGTCTTTGGAAACTCGGAACATAATCTTCTAATCATGGTGAAAGATTTTCAACTTCACCCATAAAGATCTTCCCCCTTTTTGTTTTCTTACCTAAAACCTTTATTTAAATACTGGGGAAAGTAAAACATAAAAAACTGTGAGCTCAAATGATCAGTAAGGGTAAGCATGGAGAAAATAAAACAAATCATATACATTTGAACTTAAAAACATGAACATAATGTTTAAACATCAAGATCTTGAGCAATAAAATAAAACATGTCAGTACGTAAGGCATAGATCATAATGGGAAATCAATCATGATAAAATAGAATGGGAATAAAACATGTAATTTTGGAAACCATTAAGCATATGTTATTATTTCCATAGTAGCCAAGTCATTGCCGCCAAGACCATATTAGTGGACAAAGTCCCTTTCTGAATCGAGTTCACTCCTCGTTTCAGTCCTGTAACACTGAACCAGATTAACTTACCATTACATCCATGTCTATCTCATGATATATAAATCTTTACCCAATTCATTGGTGGGATATATAGGTCGCATGCATCTCATAATGAAATAATTCTTACTTGTTCCACAAAATAAACTTAAAACATTCAACATAACCCAAAGAATAAAATGGGTTTCATAAACATCATCCCATCATAACATAATCCATATAAAAAATGGATATAATTTCATCATAAGAGAAGTAAAACCATTTAAATCATAGAGACATTATACTTGAAACATACACATATGAAAAAATGTCATCTTAGATGGAAAATGGTTTTGATAAAACACTTGAAATTAATTCTTGAGTAAAATACCCTTTCTTCTTCAAAATCATTTTCTTTTCAAAAAATGCCATGCAATATTAAAAGAAATGTATTTTGTCGAAAATAGTCCTAAAATTTTGTATACTATAATTCATTTAAATAAGTCTTTATGAAACTATAAAAATCCATTCACGCGGAATATGTTAAAAATAACATTATTCTCATACTTTTGTCGAAAAAGTCAAAAAGTACCTCGTATGGTAATCAAAATAATGATTCCTTAAATACCATGTAGTAAAAGTAAAAAATGGGTAAAAAATACTTTAAACACACATGAAACCTTTTTTAGAAAACAAGTACATGGATAATAAATAAAACCCCAGTAAATACTTACGAATAAACAATATCGGATAAAAACGAGATTGAAAAGTTCTCCCTTACCTTAGGTCCGATATGATTCGTACATATCCGAAACTCTTGTATAATGATTTAAATAATTTCATTGACTTATTATAGAATCATATTAATTGTTATGATATCATATATGGTTCACTTATGACTTTATATTAACAGTTCTTTTGCAAATTCAATGTTAAAGCAGTGTTTTGTGTAAAATCGTTTCATTTAACGTACGTGTTTCGACATGTTGTTCTTGATATTATTACTTATATCCTGATTTAAGTAATTACAGAATTTAAAACATGATTTATATATATAATATATATTCATAATATACATATATATATATATATTATAGATCGATAAATGGAATGAAATACACCGTTCATGGTGACGGTAGGTCGTACGTACGCATGAACGCTGTTTTCTTTTCCTTATTGAATTGAATGGAATTAAGTTGATGACATAAATATATATATATGTATACATAAATCCAGTATCATTATTATGTCATATATTTAATTATTATTAATTATATATACTTAATAATCATTCATGAATGGTTAACATGGATAATGAATCTCATCGCGTCGTGGAGACGGTAGTCCGTACGTACGCACGAGCAATGATATCATTCCCATGATCATGGAATTGTATTTAAGTGTATGTATAACATATTAGAATCAATATAACTTTTCTATAATCATATATAGTTATTTATTTCCACCATTATACCCATCCATGTAAGGTGTTGGTCGAAACCATATTACACCACAGCGTGGAGACAATATTCCGTACGTACGCACGCACGGTGATTTGGTTTTCCGTAGGATGGATAAAAGGGGAAATAGGGTTGTTTCATATTTATAATAACATATAAGTATATAAGTAATACTTATGTTATTAATTTATAATGACACAACTAAATAAGAAGAAGTATAAGAATAAAGAAACTTGAAACAGTCGGTAGAAGAGATTACCTCTTCCTCGACGCACCTCCTTTAAACTTCTTATTAGGGCAATAGAGTTGGTCTTTTGAGAATACCAGAACCTTCAATGATGTAACTATAGAGGTTGATAAGAGTAATTGGCTGGGTTTGGTAGAGATTCAAGGCTCAAAAGGGTGTGAAGAGAAGAGGAAAGGGGTGCCCTTTTTATAAGGGAGGAGAGGGGCCCCTTTGGAAAAAATTAAAATATTATTTTATAATAAAGCCATATTCGATTATTAATAGCTCCAAATTGATTTATTTTTAAGCTAAGGTGTAGAAGGGTCAGAATACTCTCCACCAATAGGTTTTAGACAAGTTTAGGTTACTATTTTAATGTTATCATTTAGATTTAACTCTAAGTTAAATAATTTAACTTTTACCATGTCTTCTTGTTTTCTTACACTATATGGTAAATAAAATTACTATAACAAGACAAACGAATCCCAAGTGGTTCATTATTAATATATATATCCTTATCTATGTCATTTGGCAGAACCTTATTTCTTTAGGAATAAAATAAAAATTAATAATATAATATTTTAAAAAAAACTATTTTATGTCAATTTTGACACTATTTGGTACTTGATTTTTGTGAAACTCATAACATCATTATTAGCCATAGGAAAGTTAATTAAATCAATTATAACATGTCATATTAACCTATAAAATTAGTGTGATACATGAAAAGTTTAAAATTACATTTATTTGGGTATTTATAACATCAATTATGTTAATATTTCATTAATAAGGTAATTACTGCATCATCATTGTGTCATAAATAAATTAAATTATTTATTGTCTAAAAATTCTAAATAAAATAACATTAGGTAGGAATGCTTTTTATCTTTCTAATTAATATTTATATTCGAATTTATATTATATACAACCCTATATTAAAAATATTTTAGTTATTAAACTTTGATTTTGACAATTTTAACTCTTTTTTTTATAAAATGATAATAAATGTCCTAATCTAATCCAGGTGGACCTAAATAATAATATTATATTCATAAGGTTGTTTTTGGTCGAATTATACTTATCCAATATAATTAGGAAATGTGTTAGGGTAATAATAATATCATTTTTACCCTTAATTACCATATTTACTTTTAACCGTGGTAAATAAAAGTAAAACGTTACTATTTACGAAAAATTATTTTTATCCAATTGAACCACATTTTACTCCTTGATATTAACCGTGTCTCTCGGAGTTTCGAAATTCCACTCACACAAGCGGTAATATTATGTTTTATGTAAATTTTTAAATTCTCCCAGGAGGTGGGTAAAAGATGGTGAAAAGTTCAATAAAATTTTTATATATCTAAAATTATTATAAAATGACTCCAATTAATTACATTGAACTTATATATGTATTATGAATCAATTTTTACCTAAAATAAATTTAAATAAAATACATAATTATTTAAATAAAAAGTTGGTTTTTAAATAGTAACCTAGTGTTTTCACTATTCATTAAAAATTGAATGTTTTCAGAAAAATACCAAAAATTTACACTAGGATAATTTTGATATTTTGAATCTAAAAATGAAGTCCATTTTGAATGATAAAATTTATAAAATTTCAAAAATTGGGTATTACTATTCATAATGGCTAGCTCGTAACAATATTGTAATAACATCTCGTTTAGTAAAACTCAGTATTGCGTACTACACATACTATCGAAGAAGGTCTCGATTGCGTGTAATGCAAGCCATGTCAGGGCTGCGTGTAGTGAAAGCTCTGTTTAGTGTTGTGTATAACATAATCAAATCTTTTTTCATTTATACATTAAACAAAATCTATACTTAATGTTGTGTAGAATAATTTCCACAAAACGAACTTGAAATTGTGTATAACATGAGTCAAGAATAGTGTTGCGTATACTGTAAGATAATATGGTGTTGCGTATAGTACAATCTAATCTTGGTGTACTGTATAATAGAAGACATAAAAGAAATTAAAAATAATCTATCTCAAAAAATCTTGCGGTATTACAAGGTAAACACTACATCATTAATTTGTCATAAATATTTGTTTTATTTGATGTGTAAAAATTATAAAAAAATACCATGATGTTGAAAAAAATTTTATATTTCAAATGAATACTTATAGTCAAAATGATATGTAATATATCTCCATGTAAAATTTTTTTTACTTGAAAATAAATGTTTATGTCATTTTGGTCTTTACTTTAAATTAATTAATATAAAGTGTCATTATCTCTCTCAAGTGGCTCCATGGGGTCAAGAAATCATCCCAATGATGCCCATGGTCGGGAATTTGTCAAAAAAATTTAATTGGACACATTTTAGTGTAATTTAATATTATTATTATAATATTTTTTTACCCTTATTTACCAGATTTACCTTTTAACCGTGGTGAATAAAATATTTTCTAAAGTAAATATTCATAATGTCTAAAAATATAATATACCTATTTACACAATTTAGACCTCAGAATTCCAAATATGGAATCCATTTTTCCAAATTCAAAACATAGAAGTGGCATAAATTAATTTAAAATTAATTCATGTTTTCAAAACAAAAAGCGCGTTTTTAAGAAATAATAACTATCAAAATATTGACACTTGTTTATGTCCAGTTTAAATGTGAAATTACATCCAATTACCTAAATTATATTAAATGGTAAAAATATAATCTAATTATACTTTCAAAAAACTCAAATTTATAATTTACCATTGTAAATTATATCTATTTAAAATGTTTTTTTCAATTAAAATTTAGTATTTTCACTATTCATCAAAATATGAAAGTTATAAGAAAAGTACCAAAAATGTATCCAAACTAAACTTTTATTTCCCACTTCTAACGAATAATTTAATTTTTTAAATAGAATATATTGAAGTGTCAAATATTGATTGTAAAAAAAGTTCTACATTAAAAGGCTATAAAATTGCATTTTTTTGAAAAATACTTATTTTAAATAAAATAAAATGAATTTGTTTATATATTTGGTCTAGAAAACAAATAATATGGATTATAAAATTATATGGATTATATAAAAATCAAAATTTATTTGATACTATTCATAACTGCTTTTTGAATGGCTATTTCGGTAAGCCGTGGTGCGCTCGAACTCGGTGTTTCATGTAGAACATGTTATTGAATTACTTTGAAGAGATATTGTACTATGAAATCTTGGGGTGTTAAAAATTGAATGAAAAAAGATATGATGATCGGTATGGATTATAAGGAAATAGAAACCTATACAAAGAAATCTTGAATCTTGGTTCATGACTGATTTGGGTATATAATACAGGGAAATAAATCATAGGTTTTAGAATGGAGATAGTTGAATCTAATGGTCATGGTAGACAAACCCAAAATCATCGATGTTATCTTTTAACAATGGTCCATAAACCTTGGGTATTAATTGAGCTGGTAACTCAAAATTTTATTTAAACTTAGAAAATAATCCACCTCATGATCATGGTTTGAAACCTTATATAGTCAATGTGTTGAAATTATCACTACCTCACCGATTGTACAATGGTTATGAATAATATATAGAAGAAGAGATTTGAGAAATCAAGATTGTGGATGAAGACCCAAATGAATTGAATTAGACAATAAAATACTGTATTAGAATCAACCCTCATTACTACAGTTTCATTTTACAAGGTCTAATTCCACATGCATTCCAAAATGTGTAGAAAATTAATCATCATATTTGACACATTACGGTAGGAGAATTCCTTGATTTTAGTGTAGGCAGCTCCAAATACTTCAACAATAGTAGGCTAGATCTCCCTTTATAGGCACCAGTTGGGATTTGGTATTCATGAAAAACATTATTTATTTGTCCAAAGGTGATCCATGTTAGTTCTCATATCATATATTGTGTTAAATATTTAAGATAATCCGAAACTATATTTTTAAAATTCATCCTGTCAATTTACATATTGTGTTAATTATTACACCACATTTAAGTTTACATGATGATTTTATTCACTTAACGATGTGTTTTTCTTTTCATGACATTCACCAGTACGTGAAGTTTAATGATTTACACAATTACTAATTTTATTTTTGTAATCTAGAATCCTCATTTCTCCTCGGTTCTTCATTTTTGTGCCATTAAAGATCTCCATGATCATCCTAAAAAATCTGATGTCATTCCTTTTCCGAATATACGATGAATAATGCCATAAAACACAAAAAAAAAATTAAAAAATTGAATATTGTTACTAATTATCAATTAGATTCAAAAACTAATACATCTATAGGCAATAAAATACATACACGAAACATAAATTTTAAAAAGTAACCTTAAATGAGAAACAAATCAATCATATGATTGGAATGTTCATAGATGTTCCTCATGCACTGTGGATCACTAAAGAATCTCCCAAGACTACCTAGGTCATTGTATTAATATATAATATCATTCAGAATATATTTTTAACCATGACTATAAAATAAAAATTAAGTTCAATGTAATTACAACATGACATAGTGGGCCACTTCTTAAGGGATTATTTTTAAATGTTATTCTAGAAATAATGGAATTATCTTCCTTGGATATCACACTTTTAAAAAAAATTCAATTTTCTGAAATAATGTAAAAAAATGTTAGGTCGCATTATAATGACCATCATGATACTATAATATCAAAATTATAAGGAATACCAACACATACTTCATGTATCCACTTTAGACTCAATCAACCAAGACCAAGTCTATGGTTAAACCAATAAAACATGTCCTAAAGACCTCAAGGAAAATATAACTAAGGTATTCATCAACTATATATTCATAATAAAATAACTATTATCATTGCAATATTTATCCCTATGTGGGTTGTGAAGCATGATAGTCTTGTATGTTATATTCTTTTAATGATTTACAACTAAATTAGATTAAATTAAACATTGAGAAGACACCACCTGTGGAAAAAATAAACAACATGACAAAAAAAGAATATTTCTAGATTATTCTCTAGGTACATATTGGAATCAATACTATGTAACATAATAAATAATATTTCAACTAGAGAATCCCAAATAAATAGGCAATGTACTAATTTTCATGTCCCAAAACACATATTTCATGACAAATACCATGTTAGAACTTGACCTTCAAGGTAAGATTCACCAAAAAATGTAAAAATTAGTTTAATCACCCATAAGACTACCACAAAATATCGCTAGTACCCCTAAAATACACTTAAAATTTAAAATAGTCAATAATATTCTAGTCCCTGAAATTGAATAGTTATCTAATATACATTTCATTGATGACCAAGATCGAACATGGATTCCTATTTTAATAAATTAAAAAAATTAAGTTATACGCCTTATATATTGTTATGTGGTATGTATTTTTTTTACTTTTTAATAAATAAATCACTATTTAATATTGAATACATGGTAGGAAATAAGTGTTATGGAAGATACATATTGTTTTTCTTAGTCATTCTATAGCTTATTGAAATTTTATTTCTTCCAATAATTCTGAGCATAGATACTTATAAGAGTCTACCTTTAGCATGCTGAACTTATGTAATACATGTTTTTGGGTTGGATATATTTTATATTATTATGAGATTGAATTTATATAATTTATCTAAAATATAAATTATAATATATTCTTTTTGATGTTTTTATTATTTTAACTAATTTGTTAATTATTTTGAGAATACATGAGATCCTTTTCTAAAACTTAATAATTTTTATATTGAAATTAAATTTGAACTATGGTCTTTAAATGAAAATTTTGCTTTACAACTCAACATTGGAAAATATTTTCTTAATAATTTTTTGAAATGTTATCTCTTTTGAGATAACTTAATTTTATTGAATGGTTAA
Source organism: Viscum album (assembly GCA_963277665.1). Lineage (NCBI taxonomy): Eukaryota > Viridiplantae > Streptophyta > Magnoliopsida > Santalales > Viscaceae > Viscum > Viscum album. The sequence continues at coordinate 630,059,673 of OY728146.1, forward strand.
CACACTTAGTGAAAATCATATGTTTTTGTTTGAAATAAAAATATTTTTTCACATTTTGAGTTGTTATTAATTTCATTTTCTCTATGTTATTATACATATACATTTTTTAACTATTAGATAAAAAATCTTCATGAAATATGGATTCTAATTTAGAATATTCCAACTGAATTTATTTCATAATGAAATTAAAAATTTTTGTAAAATAATAATGTTCCCAATTAATCATTGATTCTTAAAATTTTTTGGACATGTTTGAAAATATCTAAATTTATTAATGTTAATGAATTCATTGGTCATATTTAATAATTTTTTTTATTATTTGTGAATATATCAAATAATTTTGATTTATGGGATACATTAGTTAATTAATTAATTAGTTATTTTTATTAATTATGGTTAGCAAAATGAATTTGTGTCCACATATGCAATAAAAATAATTCATCAAAGATAACGTTAAAAGAAAATTAAATCTTATAAATTACTTTAAATTTTTGATTTAAATATATTTTAAAGCCTGATTTTACCAAGAAATTTTTTTTGAGAGAATGAGCATTTTTTAGACATGAATTTCAAAGAGTAAAATCATATTTTTATTGTTCTCATCTATTTGAAAACCATGATAAATTATAAAATTTCCATTAGACTCCATATAATATACAATTATCTCAATTTTAATTAAAAAAATTAATGTTTCAACATTTGATTTTTTTTTCTGGAGATATAAAAGAAAGGTATGAAGGACTGATACTAATTGAATTTTATTTATATTTTATTTATATTATATTTTAATAATTACTCAATTTATGTCAATTTCTCGGCTATTGATATATTATTTTAAAATTTCTTGTGTTTTAAGATAATAATAAGGGTTTCACATAATATTTTTATTTTATTGGAAAAATAATATTTTGAATTAAATTTAATTGGTTGAACTTTTGTTTCTTAACATTTAAAAAATCATTTTGGGTAATATAAATTTTTAAAAAGTGAAATTATTTAATATCATATTTCTAGATTTGTTACCTAATTTTATATTCATGACTGAATTTATTTTTTATGGTTTATAACTCAATTGAATATTTATATAATTAAAAGTGAAATTATTTAAATATAGGTAATTGGAATATTAATTAATGTTGGATATCTCTTTTATGATGTGCTAGGTGTTATGATTATTTGTGAGATATAATTTCAAAGAGTTTTATTTTTCAATTTGGCTATATAGACCCCACTCAATAATATTGGTTGTGTTGGTCTAATTATTTCAATATCATTCGATCACATGTGATATAATTTAATCCACAAATCATATGTTATGAACTAAATATAAGAACATTGAGGTTGTTTGAAAACATCCACACCATATTGTCTTTGAGAGTAGTACGGAAAATCGTATTTAATATCATCAAGATATCATGTTTTAGTGAAGGATTTATTATGGTGTTGGATTTTGTAAATATTCACTTGGATTGGTTTGAAGGATATAATGATTTATATAAAGATATATATTTATAAATGTAAATTATTTTTATTATTGTTTCTAGATTTTTTCTTTAGAGTTATTGAATATCTTAGAGTTGAATATTTTTGGGTTTATTTTTAATTGAAGAAGATATTTGTTTATCATATAAGATAAATTGGAATTTTAATGTTTTTTTATTATCTAATCAATATATTTATCATTAGTTACTAAGGATTTATAGTTGTGATTCAATATCATTTTGGGATTGATGTTTAATATAATAAAAATGTAAGATAATGGTTAGAATTAATGTGGTGAATAGGGTTTAAAAAGAGTTAAAACAGACTAATGGATGTTCTAACTGAGTAATCATAGAATAAATATAGATTTTTATTTACTTTGGAATAGAAAGAATAATAATTTGGTTAATATTTATATAAGTCAATATATATAGAAAGTATCCTTAAATAGTGGATGAGATTGATTAACATGACAGAGACACCAAATATTATTGAATCCCTCCCGTAGATTCCACATATACCATCCAACAATTCAAGGTAACCGCTAGTGATAAAAGTTGATTAATGGGGTAAAATCACAAATCATATATTGTAATTTCAATTTTTTCAAATGGATGGTGAATTATGAGGTTCCATGCATCATTCCAAGTTCTCTAGTAATGCATCCCATACCCATCCAATTACACTATATCTTATGCCCTTGTTAATATCTCAATCATACTCCCTCTTTAATAAAACATTGTTGGAGAGATGGTTATAGGTAGTTTTCTGGGACCACCTGTCCCCATTCGATTATGAAAACATCTACCCTCCCATTTAAGGATTGGAGAAACCCGGATAGATCTAATTTTATGAGGTAATCGATTTATTTGACTGTACCGCCCAACCGTCCTTTTATGTTATTTTTGGGTTAGATAAATGGGGAAGTTAATAGTTATAATGTGTTTCATATAAATAATTTATTACAAAAATCATAAGATACCACCTCACATAGGCTACCATTAATTATATGGTAAAGAAACCTCCCTAATAAGTGTTCTCAATAAAAAAGTGTCCCTACTCATGGCACACATTCCTTCCATCAAATGACATATAGAATGTATTTAAAAATTTTTAATTAGCGATCATTTTTTCAAGAATCTAATCTTCAGTCACACCCATACCTTGATCTCATACCAATATTCTACAATGATGTTCATAATTGGAGTCATTGCTAGTCTATTTAACAAGGTGATCATTCACTCAAGTGACCCAATTAAGTCCTTATTCACCTATTTCGTTAAACATTGTGTGCCTCACCCTCATAACCAATTATGGATCTCTCATATATTTTAATATTAATTTGTCAATGTACCCATGTTTTGTTTCCCATTATGGTTGTGAAAATCCTGTATTGAACATATCTAGGGACCCCATTTTCCCAAGTTAATGGCTTGGGAAATAGTTATCTCCAAAAATAACTTGCAAACACTTATTTACCTATTTTAAACATTAAATCACCTCAACATATTAGTCCTATTCTATGAAATCCAAGTGTACATGATTGGGTTATACACGTTAGTATTCTCTATTATAATTATGACTTTTTTGTAAATGTGAATGATAAATCCTATAAGATAACTCTCACTCATTGTCATCTATAACAAATGGTTCCCTTGGGATAAATTAAATCAAATATTCCCTTTATAAACTGAAATATATAACTAGAATAACTAGTGTAATTATACATGACTCAACAATACTATCTCACATGAAATTATGTTACTATATTGTATCCATGCCCATGAGGAACTTGAAAAATCCATTAATCAACCTCTCCAATATAATCAATTAAATAATAATATTAATCCGCCTAATTATTATGTAATCACATACCTCTCTCATCATCACTTGAATATTAAGTTATAAATTAATGGTATATAAATTTAGATGTCCCAAAAAACCATTTATAAGAATCATTAAATTTATCATCTATTCTAAATGACATTAAATTTATTAGAATTGGTCCTAGTAATATGGCCATAAAATGTAAGACATAATTATCCAAGGTTCTTAACATTAAAGTGAAAGTTTATGGCCATGTTTTTATATACCAAAAATAAACCTCAATAGTCTCTTTAAAATGGCCTTAAATGTTACAAATTTAATTATTAATCATCACTGAACTATCTGTGTTTTTATTCCCTTTAAAATTGATTTAGATATCCCCTCTCATGGGATTTATCATAACTCCAAAACACATAACAACTATCTAGCTGATGATAAATTATTTAATTCTAGATTATGTGTCTTCAAACCATCTCATCACTAACAAAAAATGGGTATATGGATATCCAATCTTATGGATATATATGTTCACATTGATACATCATATAGATTAATTACAAATATGATAAAGGTAAATATAATAATTAATAGGAAGGATATCACAAATATATAGATAATATATAAGAGGATCCCAAAAAATGTAATATGACCATTAATGGGAATATATGAACTTATATCCTCTTAGTATTAACAGGAACGTTAAATTCTTTATAGTTTATTCTAATGACTTCATACCTTGTGAAATTGAGTATGTTAAAAAATAAATATGGACATGAATGCACCAAGAAAAAAATACTGAACCCAATAAGATATAATTTACCCATGAGAAAAATTTATTAATATTGAAATTTTATTTTTGATCCTACTCTAAAAATTTCATTTCTTTTTTTTTCTTCTATAAAATCTTGTAAAACCATATTATATCATCAATTAATGCATTGGTATGGATAAAATTACCTAACCATAGTAAGGGAAATTATGAAATCACTAAAGTGAATATTTGTTGTAAGTAGGTGGTTATCAAACGGTATATCTATGAAGAAATGATTTTCATGCCCCCAACTCTGATATGTGTTTCCAACCACCAAGTTTCTATAACACCATGAGATAAAAACCCTAGTTTTGGTGTAAAATAATAATAGTTATATTGGAACCCTATATAAAACTCATAAAATTATTTAGGTCTGGAAGATACATAATCCACCTCACTAAAAACAAGCTACTGGGAGAGGATTTCTCCATATCACCACATAAATCCACATTAACAGTGTGTCAAAATTTAGGAACAATAGAAAATATCCTATGTTTTTAGAGATTTAAGAGGAAACTCAACCCATCTCTATGGACACCTAAGAGCCTAATTATAGTGTTGAAATTAATTATAGCAACCATAATTAACTACAATACTGGATATATTAGGATAAAATAGGAAGTGTTTTTATTCCTCTTATCATCCATACTATCTCAAAAATGAGTGGGGCTTTTTGGGGGTCATCTTCTCTCAATAAAAAAGTACATGATTCTTGTAAGACCCTAAGATTTTGTAAAAATTTTCAAATATATTTAATATTTATGACATATTATTTTATAGTAAATATAGAATTTATCTTGTACTGAATACATAATTTAGTTTAGACTATGTTACATTCATCATATATTTTATCATGAATAACACGTATCATAAAGTTTATCTGGTCTTACACTCAACACTGAGTTTAAAAAAACATGTCATTTAATTAAAATATTATATACGATAATTATCACCAAGAAATTGGAATAGATGGTACAAATATGATTATATAAATTATAAAAATATATTTATTATACATGAGTATAAAATTAATATTTTTGTGACCAATTTAACACCCCAAGCTTCCAAGGTATGCTTCCCTTTGAATAATATAGCAGCATGTGTTGTACGCAACTTCAAGTTCTAACACACCACAACCAATCAAACTAGCCAATATGAATAGTAATACCCAATTTTTGCAATTTTATAAATTTTATATTTTAAAATGGACTTCATTTTTAGATTAGGAATATCGAAATTATCGTTGGGTGAATTTTTGGTATTTTTCTGAAAACATTCAATTTTTGATGAATAGTGATAAACATTGATTTATTGTTTAAAACCGAATTTTTATTTAAATATATAATTATTTTATTTAAATTTATTTTAGTAAAAATATATACATAATACCTATATATGTTTAATGTAATTAATTCGAGTCATTTGGTAATAATATTAGATATATAAAATTTAATTGAACTTTTCACCGTCTTTTACCCACCTCCTAAGAGCAGTTGAAAATTTACATAAAACATAGGTTTACTGCTTCTGATAGTTGAATTTAAAAAATCAGAGAGAAATGGTTGATGTCAGTAAGTAAAATGTGGTTCAATAAGATGAAAATAATTTTTGGTGAATAGTAGCATTTTACTTTTATTTACCACGGTTAAAAGTAAATAGGGTAATTAAGTGTACAAATGATATTATTATTACTTTAACACATGTAATAATTATATTGGATAAGTATAATTCGACCAAAAAAACATTATGAATTATATATTAACCTTTTTGGTACACTTGGATTAGATTAGGACAATTATTATTATTTAATTAAAAGAAGAGTTAAAAGTGTTAAATTCAAAATTTAATAACTAAACAATTTTTATTATAGGGTTACACAGAAGATATATTCAACTGTATATATTAGTTATAAATATAAAAATATTTAACACAAAATGGTATTTTATTTTTATTTTTTACACTTTAAATAATTTAATTTACTTATGACACAATGATGATGCAGTAATTACCTAATTAATGAAATATTAAAATAATTGATTTTATAAATATCTAAATAAATGTAATTTGAGAATTTTTATGAATTACAATAATTTTCTAGGTTAATATGACATGTTATGGTTGGTTAGATGAATTGTTTTCGATGTAATAATGTTGTTATGAATTTATGAAATACAAAATACCAAATAGTGTCGAATTTGACATAAAAAAGTTTTTTTAAAAAATATTATATTACTAATTGATATTCTATTCCTAAAAATATTAGGATCAGTAAAAAGATTTATATAATGATATATGTATCATTAATTAACCACTTGGGGTTCTATTATAAGTTTATAGTATGTATATTATCCATATAATATATAAATACAAAGAGACATGGTAAATGTAAAACTATTTAAGTAAGAGTTAAATCTAAAAGATAAAGGTAATATAGTGAGAGAAACCTGTCTAAAACCTATTGGTTGAGTTGTTTTCAACCCACACCCACCTTATCCTTTAAATAATACATTTTTATCCATTATAAATCGAACATGATTTTATTATAAAATAATATTTCTAGCTTTTCCTAAGGTGCCCCTCACCCCTCTTATAAATGGGAACATCCCCCTTCTCTCTAATTCACAACATAAAATCCATTTGGCTCGGCCAAAACCTACCCAAATAACATCTCAAATGTACTCCCTTCATCTTCCAGGCCTAACTTTAGTCATAAATCCAACCTAAGGGTCCATTTTGATCAAATAAAAATGAATAACACGAAGAAAAGGTAAATATCTCACCACCTCTTTCATGTTTTTTCTTCTTCCACTTCTTCTCTCCTTGTTGTTTTCATTATAAAATAATAACTCCAGTATATTATATATAATGTGATGATATTACAAATATGGTACAACCATATTCATTATTCTATCCATCCTTTGAATGACATGTCATTATACGTGTGTGTGCATGACTTACCATCTCCACATCATGGTGTAATTGTTATTCAATACATTATTATTTGGATGGGTTTAATAATTATGTGTAATTGATGTAAATAATAAATATAACATGATAATTATTCTGAATATATGATATACCATCCAATTATATATTATTTTAATATCAAAATAATGATATTATCGCTCGTGAGTACGTATGGATTACCGTCTCTACGAACACGATGAGATTAATTCCCCATCATATACATTCAAGAATAATTATCCTATGCTGATTAAAAATAATGTTTAAATACTAAATATCATTCTGAATATGAATTAGATACATTCTATCCCTAACAAACATTACTTACGTAACAAATCATATAAAGGAAAATAAATTAGTTAACACCCGAAACGACGATAATACTAATATATTAGGAACAAAGCAATGTTAAAAGATCATATATGATATCATATTAATATATATGATTCTTGTATAATTTAATGAATATTATTTCACCATTATGCAGGAGGATAACCTACCATTTACCAAGCAAAAGTATAAGGTAAGGGGTTTCTTATCTCACTTTTAATTCTGTGAGATTTCCATTTCTCACCACTTGTTTATTGAATGTGGTGTATTGTGTACTGCCATTTGATATATATTATCATGATTCTCTTTATATTCATGATATTATGTGATTCAATTGGTGGTTATTGACTATTTTTCATACGACTCGATTGATTACAATGAGGTAAGGATTCATTTCACAATGTCTTCATTATCCGAGTTTGTTTATATGTAATTATCTACTGGAACATATTTATCATCCACAATCATGCTTCTTAAAAATGAATTTCCAAACATTTTTACTATTTAATAGACTATGGGTTAATGTTATTTATACCCTTATTTTACCTAATATGTTTTGAAATGAATTTTTTCATTGTTTTCCTAACAAGGTACTTTATAACCTTTTCAAAAAAATTAAGGTAAGAATGTTTTTTTAACTTACACGGAGGGTGCAGATATTTTCTGCCATTATAACAACATTAATGCTTCCCTTACAAGCTTATAAGAATATTTTCAAAATAAATTTTTTCTTTATAATTATTTGAATCTAAAATGATTTCAAAATAAAAAGAGATGTTTCTCTAAAAAGGGGTTTTATTTCATCTATGTCAACATCCTTTGATGGATTTTATGTTTATTTTAAGTTGATATATTATGATACAAAACATACATATTGTACAGAATGTTTTGTGATATGTTTGACTGTGGATGTGCTATTTTTATACCATTCATGGTTTATAGATAATGTATTGACATTTTGTATTCTAGTCTTAATATGAATTTTTATGTTATGTTTAAACCTTTTCATATGAGGAATGCATTAGACTCATTAAGTAACTGGTGGATCCTGCTATAACTCCTCTATGCATCGGTAGGTCTCATGAGACAAACTAGTGTCTTGGCACCAAGCCTTGATAAAATCTTATTTATAGTCTTGGAACAAAGTCTTTACTATGTGGTTATGCAAGTATGGAATTATGGATTCCATCATTATTAAAGTGGTTATTGATATTTCATGTGATTATTTGACTAGTAGAATATCCATGTGACTTTGTAAATGACAATTTTTGGATTTATATTTTATATATTATGATTAAGTTTATATTGAAAAGTCTTTTTTTAGTTATATACAACGCCTTCAATTTTTATTCTTATTTATGAAAGTTTCTGCTATATTGTTATCTTTACTGATCATCTCAGCTCACCCATTTTTATGTTTTATTTTTCCAGGATTCGAAGAAGTATATTATGAATGACCTGTAGAGATAGTCTATGGGATCTCAGTGTTGTCTATGGAAACAATGTTGTTGTAATTCTCCATTTTATAATGTAATGTAATCCTTATGAATGTATCTAGTACTTCCAAGGCTACTAAACTAATCGGTCTTTTGAGACTTTATCTTTTGTGATCAAGCCAATTTTATGTAATAATGAACCGACTATGGGTAAATAGGGTCGGGGGTTATAACCAATTAATCCAAAATGAAAATACAATACTATTTGAAATTATTGAAAATCATTCTATGAAAAAAACTATTTTAATATAAACAAAAACATTATAACTCAATAAATTTTAAAAATATATTTTACAGAATGATTTTAATTATATTTATATATTATATATTCCATAAACTATTTAACATTCATCTTATGCATTTTCTATGCATGAGATAAAAATAAACCCTATTTTAAACTTAGAAACTATATTTTTCTAGAAAACATTTTATCTCTTCTTTAATAGTAACTTTAAAAATAATTTTTGAAAATATTAGAAAATTTATTTGAAAAAATGATTATCAATTTTTTAATCAAAATGAAATAACTATCTTTTGGTTATTTTATAATTATTTTAGGAAAATTATAATTTTTAAATGAATAATAATGAAATATGAAATTATAATTATAAACCGCCTTTTCATTTTTTTTATTATTTATAAAGATAACTTATATTATAAATATCTTTAAAAGTCATATTAGGTCGATTATAAATATATTTATTCAATTTTTGACATTTTAATCAATTTCATAATGAAATTAGATATAAAAACATGGTAAACCTTTGGATGTTTCCCTTTTAAAACACACGTTCTCATCGTATATGAAGAATTAATTTTATATAGGAATTTTCCAGTGATATGAATTAAATTTTTAAAAATTTATTTAACATTTTGAATCTATATAATTTATATTTTATTGAAATTAAATCTTTATATTTGGGAAAAATAAATTGAGAACATATTAAAAATTATTTTCTGTAGTTAAGATAAAAATGGATTTACTGAGGGTTCAACTAAAAAGACAAGAGTTAAATGACCTGAAAACATGTTATAAATACATTTTAAGGAAATATTTATATTCTATAATATAAAATTCTATATAATATGGAATTTGGTTTCTTTTTTTCATGAGAAAAACGTGGTTACACCTTTTACTTTTCAAATAATAATTATTGTGCCACTCACCTCACTTATAAAAGGCCACCCCCGCTACTCAATTCTTCACACTATAGAACTTTTTTGGTTCAGAAAATAATAACCCTAATAACTTACCAAATTATATAGTAGAATATTATAATCCATATTTTTTTTATAAATCCATCCTTGTAAGGCTTTTACTGCAGCCCAAGGAGGTTACCCAAGGAAGAGGTAATATTCGTCATCGAGCGTTTTCAGTTTATTTATTGACCAAAATACTCATATTATTATTACAAAATGATGATATAATAGCCTAAATATCATATATAAATGTTTTTATGTTTAGGGGTTACCTACAACCATCCCCAATATCATAAAATGGGTTACAAAACCAGAATTCATGTTTATGACAGACTACCGCCTCAAGAACTGATGTCGTTCGTTTGTCAATTACCACCTATCAGGGTTTGGTATAAGGATGGATCTTAAGTATATATATTATGATTATAAAATAATTATACCTTTTTCATTTTTCATTCCATAAGGGATATGATAATGTAACTCATGTAGACTACAGCCTTTGTGAAGCAATGTCGCTCTCTCTTTTCATCCCCATAACAGATTGATAAATTATATAAGTGTATTTAATGGAATAATATGTTATTTATGATATTAAGAAAATTATATAATGATAAAATATTACTTATTTTCTTTCCCTAATGATCTTTGGAAAATGTAAACATTACTCTAGAATATGTATGACATACTGAAAACATATACGAAAAATAAAGCTATTATTACCTGAAATGTGGTTTTAACAATGAATTTTTAATAAATGGAAAATAATTTGTTATAATTAAAATATATATAATATATGATACACAAATATATAATATATGTATAATAAAATTATATTTTTTTATAAAATAGGTTGTAATTCATATGATGGAGGTCGAGACATAAGGTAAGGTATTTTTAGTCTCTCTTTTATTTTTGGGACACATAAGAAAATTCAACCCTCATTTCATTTTTATCATGTACATAATGAAATTTTGACATGTTATATCTTTAATATCCATATTTTCATGAATTGTAATGTTTGATTTTGTTTTATTATTTATTGTGGATTTTGGTTATAATTTTTACTAAAGCGGTAATGGATTTTTCATCTCAATTTTTTATATCTATTGGATACATGCCATATTCACCACATGTTTCTCATATATATTTTATATAATATCTATTATTTTATTTTATATTAATTTAAATGAAAATAATTTAATTTTATGTATCCATTTAATTATTTCTCTTTTAGGTGGTGTATGGTTTAATTGATACCCAAACTCTAAGGGATTTTTGTCTCATTTATCCATCTTTGAGTCATTTTTCATGTTTTGAACATTTATTATTTTATGAGGGTTATATACATCTAATTTTAATTGTAATATCATGAAATTTTTCTCATGTTATTTTATATTTCATTTAAGTTAATTCGTTCATGAGTCTTACAATTCAAAGTAACAAATATTGTTAGGATTTTATCTTACAATCTCACCATTTATTAATATTGATTATGATTATGTTTCCAATGATAAAATAATTTGACCCATATCTCGTTAAACACGTGAATTTTATTATCCTATAGTTATTTAATGAAACTTGATTTTTCGTTTAATTTTTCTCTCTTTTGGTAATCAAGTGTTCACAAGACTGCTTTTAAGAAAAATTAACTTTTCAGTCAAAAATTCTTTTCCTCCCAAAACAATGATTTTTGAAAAAAAATAAAAAATGTTTTAAAACCCTTAAAATGATTTATTAAAAACTTACATACTCATTTTTTATTTTTTTTTAAAATTTTTTATTTTAAATGAATCTTTATCGTGTTTTCCAAAAAAATGCACATTTTCTTTTTAGGGAAAATTTGAAAAGAATCTTTTTTATCATGAACATATTGAATATTATTTTTCACTATCATTACCACTCAAAATTTCAATCTTACCTCGCATTTTTTCAAATTTCTTTGGAAATAAAATTTTTTCCCTTATTATTTTAGAAATTGATTATTTTAAATAAATTATTTCAATGTTAAAAAACTGTTTTTAAAAATGTGTTAAAAGGTATTTTAAAAGAAATATTTTGTTTACTTCATGATATATTTAAAGTGATTTTTAAATTATATTTTATTATATTTAATGGTTATTTTAAATGAAAAATTATTTTCCTCAAGAAATATTTTAAATAAATTATAAAGCTTCTATCAAAATGTTTTAATGTGATTTTTCAATGAAAATTATTTATTAAATAATTTAACAATTTTTAGTTTTAAAAAATTATTTCAAATAAATGATATTTTACTCAATAAACATTCTAAGTTATTTTCCTCTCAACATCCTTATCCATCTAAGATATATTCCATTGAAGAAACATATTATTTACATAGGAAATGATCGATAGATACCTTTTTTATTTATTCAATGAATTGTTATGATTATGATGAGTTGATGTGTACGAAACATGTTTCTCTTCCATGTTTTATACCATGAAACAAATCTATTTAAACCCTCTAATTTTCACATATTATGTTATAATAAAATAACTAAATGATTATAAAACCTGCCACTTTTCCATAGGTTATGATATGATGAATGTTTTAGGATCCTGGTCCATATATAAATATGGTTTTCAATTTTAGATATTTGGGACCTATATCTATATTCAATGCATTGGGTAAAGATTTATATATCATGAGCTAGATAGAACATGAATGGGGAGTCAACCCAGTTTACTAAGTAAAATTTTTCACTATGATGCTCTAGTTTTTAAACCTTGAATATTATAATGGTTTGGTGAGTGAACCCATTCCACTATCATTGACTTTGAAGTGATCCTTGCCTAATATGGAATTGATTTTATATTCTCATGTGTATGCCATAATTTCATTTCTTATTAAAATGTTATCCTATCATGGATTATGTTCTTTAATATATTTTGATTCCTGTCTTATGAACTATCTATATGTATACCATGACATGAGTTTATTATCTTTAATATGAATGGTATGGTTTTAAAATGATATAATCATGTTCTAATCATCTTATTTTATGCTATCGTATCTTTCAAGTTTACACTTAATGAGCATCTGCGATCACCTTTTCCTGTGTTTTCATTCCCAAGGTTATAAAGTCGGATTTAAAGTATATAATTTTTGTGAATAGTACTAAAGTGTTAGATCTTTAATGTATATATTGAAGAAAATTCACCAAATTAGGTGATTTTGAACCAATTCTCCAAAAGAAATTAAATTATTATGGTAATCGGGGAATATATTCATGTTATGTATTGAATATTGATCTAAAAAGATGTAATATCTATGTATGAAAATCCCGATTCACTATAATTCAACACCTAAATTCATCAGAATCCATGTATATAAAAACATGAGTATCACTTGTATAAATATTTCATCATTTGGATAACTATCATTTCATCCCACAATAATACATTCCTGAGAACTGTAAAGGTTTTTTTTCATGGGGGGAAAAATACATAATCAACTAATTTATTAACAAACATTAATATTCCCCAAAGACACTCTTTTATCATGGTACCCTCCTAGACATACCATACATAAAAAAAACTCATAACCGTGATACATGGAAACATAAGAAAGGGTTATCCAAGATGATCTATATGGGAAAACAAAGGAGATAACTATAAAATATCATTAGTAATCATAATATAATAAAATTTATAAAAGAACATGATCATGACATAAGAAAATAATATCCAAAAACTCATAGATCACTAATCAAGAGTCTTGGAATAAATCTTTTCTTAACTGAAGACACGTGTCATAAGTGTGTGGAATCATCAATAATTAATCATGATTCATAAAATCATATCCTAAGAATAATATTTTGATATAATAGTGTGGTCTAAATAAAAATATAAAATCATTTCCTTGGACTAGGATGTCTTACAAGGCCACCAAAGTAGATTGAGTCCCATGTTATATTAGGTTCTCCCCCATTCCCATTAACATAGTGGGCAATGTCAAATAGTGGAATAAGTTCAGTCTCAATTTAGATTAATGTAATATCTTTATATAACAAGATTTTACAAATTCATTGGAGGGATATATAATTATAGGTCCTCCCATAACAAGACGAATTAAATAACTTTTTTCCATATAATTATAAAAATATTCATCTTTTCATCATATCCTAGTTAACACATGAAAAATTCCTTAAAACATCATTAACATGAGACAACTAGAGAAATATGGTGGTGGTATCAGAAAATAATATCTCCAGTGATGGAAAATAATTAATAAATTATATTGAAAGTGATAAATAACACTTCTATAAAATAATTATAAATATTATTTGAAAACATGAAAAAATATCCTTTTCCTTTGGCACACTTTAAAAAACAAAAAATTATTTAAAAAATGTAATAATATTTTATTTGAAAAAATTTGAAAGTTATAATTGAAGTTATATCATGAATAAAGGAAATGATGTAGGTAAAATATATTCATCCAATCTATGTTGAAAAATAATATTTTAACACTATTGCAAAGAAAGTAATAAGAATGTGAAAGGAAAATTCTTTAATGTATTCCATGTAATAAATTGTAAAAAAATATTCAAGGTAGTAGGATTTTACTTTTTAAATAATTTAAATGTAGGTAAATGTTTTTTATAAAACCATTACAAGAGTATGGACATCGAAGAGAATGATTCACCGCATAAAGGAATAAATACTGTCACATTTTATTTTAAAAAAAATATTCTACATTTTTATTACCAATAACAGAAAAATGGAAATGATACTTGAAAATATAATAAATTAATATTGGATAAGAAAATAGTTGAATTTTATTGAATAAAGAACATACAATTTCCCATACTGAAAATTGAAACATAAATAATCCCAATAAAAAAATGATATTGTATCCTAAACCCTTACCGCTTTTGAAAACCATTGAATTAAAACCTATTGAAATATGGGAAAAAATATAAATTTGTAAAACCAATTATATTCATGAAATATATCAAAAAATAAATTCATGTGAAATATATATACAACACACAACTGAAATAGGATGGCGAATATGTGAAATATTTCAATATAGATAAATTGAGTGGAAACACTTACCATAGGTTATGAGTTTCTTTCTAAACTCTCTAAACTCCAATATAATAAATTTAAATTTAATATAAATATATAAAAAAAAATTTATACTTATCAAACTATATATCACTCCATTATAATTTTTTATTTCTGTTTGAGTAATAATTAATTGTTAAAATAAATATTTGTTTGTTCGCTATTATGTTTTCCAAACAAGTTTTGGTTTGATAGTTCCTATAATTTTATATTGGTCATGGTTAAATAATCATAATAGTGACATAAATGTAATATTTATTCAATATATATAATTATAACCACCCATGTAAGTAAGTTATAAAAATGATATGTATCACTCCAGGTAGTTGGTATTTAGCACACACACACGAATGATGTTTTAACTTTTCAATCGTTGAAAATATAAAGAGGTAAATAATAATTTTTCATTATATAATACTAATTAAATTTCAAATTTCTTATATATTCAATAAAATATATTTATAAACATTTATACTATGTGATGATTAAAAATGAAATACATCACTTCATTGAGGTGTCGGTATGCAAGTCTTCACATCCAACCTTTCCATTTTCTATTATATGGTAAAGAGGTAGATAATTATTTTTACATTAAAATATTGACATTTAAATATGATAATTATATTTTTTAATTTTTTCGATGGATATAGAAGATTTCGGGGAGACGAAATAAGAAAGAAACTTAAGAATCAGTTAAGACCTTTACATATTCCTTCGATATCATATTCTGGCTTACATAGTTAGACATATATGTTTTGAATTGTTTTGTCACTAGTACCTCAAGGGATTTAGGAGGAGGTTTTTGAAGATATTTCATTACAATTTTTTTAGATAAAACGCCTTTGGTGTGAGGAAAAGTTGTGTGGTGTTGGGATCCTTTTATAAGTGAACTAGGGGCATTTTTATAAATATTATTTCACATTAATGGGGTGTAAAATCAAATGAAATTCAAAAATTTAGTTGAAAATAATAGAGAGTGGGTAACCCTTGATAAATCATCATGGCATTCACATAAATAAGGTATATGTTTTGAGATTTTGGTTGATTTTTCCCTTTACTTTTACATTTTACCATAATTTACTTTTAACAAGACAAGTGATTTTTAAATTTTATAACATATATTTATTAATAAAACATAAATCTAAATTATTAAATGACTATAATATATTGGTTCTATTAATATAATCTATTTTAAATTATTCAATTTTTAGTTTTATATTAATTTAATTATAATATTTGTGCGAAAAGTGCCTAAAAATCATCTATATAAAAATGTATTTTTAACCATAAAAATTATATTATTCTCAATAATTTACAAGAATAAACCAATTTATAAATGTTACATTATTTATTTAATATATTATCTAAATATATCAATAAAATAACTCATCAATAAATATTAATTTAATTTATTAATTTAAAAATAAATTTTTCAAAAAAACTATTTTCTAAAATATATCTATTTTTTACTACAAAATGAATTTATCTTCATTTATAACCATTTTATAATCAATGTATGAATGATATATAGGTATAAAATTTTATTAAAGGGCCATAACATGAAAAATATGAGGCATTATATTTTTTATAAAATAACTATATAAATAAAATAGTATTTTTTACATACCATTTATATTGAGAAAAAAAATTAAAGCATTACTTACTATAATTACATAATTTTTTTACAAATTTTTTTATTAAATTTCACTCTATTTTGTTCGATTTTTTATTATAATAAATCAATTTTACTTTTCATTCAGTGTTTCATGTATCACAATCTATCAAATGCATGATATTTATCTAAGAGGAATGTATATTCATAAATCAAGTGGTGTTACATACAGCCCCCTTATAATATTTTCCCCAAAATATTCAATAGTAATGATTATAAATAATGTGGATATTTATTACTCATTACATCCTTAGGTTCCCATTTAGTATCCTCATGTTTATGGTTTCCCTATAAACATTGATGAGGTGAGTGGTCTTGTTCTATGTTAATTTATATCTTCAGTATAACATCCCCACCTTTTGTATCTTATAAGAACATTATTCTCTAATTTTAAAACATCAATGTTCATCATAATGATGAATTAGGTATGTAAATTCTCAAAATGGGATATATATATATAACATATGATTAACATGGTTTATTTTTCTGGGAAGTTAAAAGTAATAGGATATCATCCATATTTGATCAAAAACATTTAAGGGAAAAATATATTCAGGGTCATCTTCCACTTCATAATAAATATTACTGACTTATTCCAAGGAGATATTTTAAGGAATATATTATCACCAAAATATAAATCTAAATATAATTGATTATTTTCAACATAACACTTATTTTGACTATGAGAGGACACTATTTTCTACTGAATGGCTATAACTTTCACTATCATTTCCTTGTCCAGCTCTAGTCCCAATATTTTATCTTCTCTGACTTCATCATGGTATAGTGTTTCTCTAAAATTATTTCCATAAATGTATGTATAAGGATCCATATAAAAGCTCGAATGGAACCTATTTTTGAAAAAAAAATTCAACTAGAAGAAGGTGTTGATCCAAAATTCAATTGAAATTCAAATAATAAGATCTCAACATATATGATATGGTTTAAATGGTCATCTAAGTAATACCATCTATCTAATCATGATATATATAAAAAATAATTAACTCTATATTCAATTATTTCTAAAGATTTAATTAAAACATTGAGACAAAACTCAAATATTGATTAGAGACAATTGAGATAATTACCGATGAAACCTTACAACATCTCTAATGTAAATCTTGGAATGTTGGCCAATTGATAAATACTCTTTAATAGAAACAAAATGCGCAAAATCTATTAGGTGGTCAACAAATAAATTGATAGACTTTTTCTATAATATTTTCTATGGATTCCTATGATGAAATCCATGGTGATGTTTTCCCATTTATGTATACCCATATGCGATAGACTTATCATACCCTTAGATATCTGATGTTAAAACATAACTTTTTCCCTTACAAGGCATTGAGATACATACTCCAGAATAACCCTCTTCATGTTTCCCCACCTAAAATGCTCTTTTTTGGAATTTATTCAACTTTTTGATTCCATGATGGGTAGATAATGATGTATTATGTTCTTAATAAAATATTTCCTTCTTAACTTATTTAATTAAAGGGAAACATACCTAGTTACTGAATCACACCATTCAATCATTGTCATATATAAACTCTAAAATAATCCTTATTTTATTTTCTAGTATTAAATCCCCATTATTCATGTATTTATCCAAAATAATCTATAGTATATTAAAAATATAATAAAAATATGGATGAAATTCATTATGGATGAAATTTTCCATTATTTAAATATATATATATAAAAGATGTAAATATAAACCTTCACTTAAAATTACAATATGCATGAATGATACTTTTTTTAACTTGTGTTTGAAGCCTCTTTTTTATGAAAAAAAGGAAGAACTATTTTATATATAGTAGTAGGAGACCCATTACATAGCTCTAAGGACCCGAGACATTGAAGCCCATTTTTTTTCCTTTAAGGCCAATTTTTTTTCAAAGTCTTATTATATGAAAATTAATTCAACATTACTAGTGTTGGTACTTTACCACCACTTCTATAATACTTTCTACAATACTTAGTGCTACTAAAATGTGGCTTTCCGCTGGTAAAGTTCTGCTATAGTGAAACTATAATACAAGCACTCCATAGTATTTGAATCCCCATCCTTGGATTTAGTATCACAAGGTGCTTACCACTAAACCAAACCCAAACTACGTTACCCATGAAAGATACTTTATATAGCCATAATCCATACTTTATAAATTTTACATAAAACTTATCCTTTATCAATGACCTCAACATAATCCCAAAGTAATTTACATGATATTATATTATCTAATAATATATGACAATTTCATCTAAAAATAATATTGAAGAAATTTCAATTTAACCCCTAAAATATATCCATTATTATTGTGCGGACATTCTTAATTCCAAATAAAAACACAATAAATTTGTAGTGCCAATACCTCATCCAGATAGTTGTTTGTGGTATATACTTCCTCTTGACCTCTAACTGATGATACAAAGATCAAATAAAAATATGATAAAATTATTTATCTCTATTAAACTGATAAAAAAACACCAATATGGTTAAAATGATACTTCTTATCGATATTTATCTTTCTAGGTTCTTGATAATTAGTGTAAACATAAATTGAGCTATATTTTTTATTAAAAAAGTTTTTCTCCATTGTAAAGAACTTGGGAGTATGAATCCATTTTTTATATTTTCGTATAGTTTCTTATTAAATTCCTACAATCAAATAGGTCTATTCAATACGTTTTCTTTGAAATAAGAATAACACGTGGTGTGAATTCTATTAGAAAAACCAATTCCATGAATCTGGGAAAGAATAGGCAACTCTTTACGAAATAAATTGGAATATTCTTAAATGATAGGTATGTTATTAATTTTAATTTTATTTCATACCATTTGCGATAAATACACCTCATGAAAATGTAATAAGACCAATATAATTGAATTAATTTTCACAATAATATAATGTTCATACTAAATTTGATAGATGATCATTGGTTGACTTGGAATATAAAGAGTTACTTCTCGTCCATAGAAATAGGTGTAAGATCTACATAAACAGAACAAATCTATCCCAAAATTCCCTTGAAATCTGACAACCGACATATTAATGAAATTTTTATGAACCATATTCAAAAAATATTTTATTATTGGGGAGTTATAATCTTAATAATTAATTATCCTTCCATTATTATTTTTAAATAATATATTAAAATATTATCATGGAGGTGATGATGTGATACCCTTAAACATTATCCTGGTATAAAATAGTGGGTAGAACCTAAATCAAACAAGACTATCATATTTCTAGATTTTTTGATATGTGTACCATTCACCAATTATTTCTTGGGACCCACATCAGTTGTTGTGATTTCATAATCCATCCTTTTATTTATTGGATTAATAGGGTTTTATAGTAGATTTTCATCATCAACCCTTGTGTTCATGTCTTGTTGGGATAATATCCATAATCCTTTCAATTACATCATTATGTTTTCGATGGTTAATTTTTTAAATTTCACTTCTTGTCCTTAATTGGCCACTTTATTTGACATTAACATTCTTTTTATTATTGTTGTTCATTTAAAAAATTAATGAAATTATAAATCCCCTTAAGTAATTTTCCCAAATGATTATTTCTACATTTTTCATAAAGAGAGAATAATTTAATTTTCTATATAGAATTTATTATTTTAATTCCAATGAATATCCATTTTTCTCTAATTTTCCATACAACATTGGAAATAATGGGAGTATAAAATATTTATTTCAACCTAGATATCACATATAAGAATTTATTCCTAGATATCAAAGTGTCCTAGAGTCACATTATTTCAATGAATTTTTTTAAGACACTAGAGAATCAATAAATGGTTATTTTATGGTCAATGATAAAACTAGAAGAATAAAATAAGTGGCTAGTAAAATTATTCTCATATGTAATAATGGATTCTTCAACCAACTACTTTCGTTCTAGGAATTCTCTCTCAAATTTTTTAAAAATTGTTTGAAGGAAATTATTATTGAAAATTTTACTTTTAAAAATATTCCCATTTTCTAGAGTAAATTTATTTATGTTTCCTTATATTATTTATAAGATTCCACTATTTATCAACTTCACCTTACAAATGATATAGATCTAAAAAAATATTATATTAGTCTATGAACTACATACTGTAAAATATATATTTTTTATTTGATTAATATAATTATCAATAATTAGTGTGCTAAAATACCCATTGATATAGGATGATATATTTCTTATTAAAAAAAATAGAAAGTAAAACCTTACATAGTGCACTTAGGATCTCAACATTGTTATCATTATTATTCATAGAATGAGAAACTTCTGAAATAATTAACATTATTTTTTATACCCCAATGCCAAGCAAATTTGGTTTCTCACTAAGAAAATAACTTCATTTTATTTTGAAACCTTTTCTAAATTGGTTCCTACTGACTCTAAAAATGTTATAAAATAAGTAAAATTTGGATGAGTATTTTTATAAAATAAAACTATAAATTTATAAGAAATAACTCATAAATGTTTTTTCTACCCTAACTTTTAAACTTTTGTGATTCAATCTATTTTTTTCATTCTCATTTCCTTTTAGGATTTCTAGGATAAATATATTCAAATCTCTCAAAATAGTTCATAACAAGAATATTAATTAACCAAAGTATATTAACCATCAGGGTTAGACCATTTGTGAAGGTATGATTCTTGGTCTATCACTATGTTAATATCGGATTAGTACCTAACTATCATTTGTAGGTTTATTAACCCTCGGCGAAATTATTTTAAAGCATGAATCCACTTATTTGTATCTTAAAATGGATTTTACTGTGTTAAAATTACACACAATATAACATAACTAAATATTTGGATGTTTTATAAATTTTTACATATCCATAAGGTTTCATGTTTTTTTTGTAAATGTTAATCACTAAAAATAACTAAAACCTAATTTGATACCAATTATAAAGAATCAAGAATCACTTATGTATATATTAAATCACTTTTAGTCAATATTCAATATATGTCATAGTAATACAAACCCACCAATCATAAAGGTTTATTATATTTAGTTACTATTTTTATAATCCACTTATTTATGAATAATCCTCAAGACCTTTTGCAACTGATCATCTCAAATAGTATTGTTATAGACATATCATATCGAATACCTTTCTTTATAACCTTACGACATGGAATCCTAACAAAATGTCCATCTTATATACTCAGTAAGGGTAAACAATAGTGATAAAAATCTTACAACTTCACTCAATATAAGATAATAGTAGGCATATGGGATCCTGATCATAGTATACCAAAATCAAAACCAACCTTTTATAGATCATAAATTCTAGTTCGTGTCCTATAAAATTTCCAAAAAAAGAAACTAGTTATAAGTTTATAGAATCATTATTAATCAATCATTATAAATAATGGAATATAATATCCATATGAATATGAAATAACTGTGTGTGAAATACACAATAATAAAAAAATATTTTCCTTAGTCAAGGCTATCTTCCAAGACTATCATAGTTGAAAATATCCCTGGATAGATTGTATTCAATCCCTAAACTTATAAACAGAGTTGATATAGTCCCATTGTGAATTGGGTTCACTACTTATTCCCTTTCATATTATTTCACGAGATATTTGGATTTATCCAAGGAACTGTAGGTTTATAAAATTCTATAACAACACATTAAATAATTAAAACCATAAATAATTAGGCCAGATATCATAAAAACTTGTATCATTTCATTATATCATAATTAACTCATTAGAATGAAATATGTTTCATGAAGACAACCATAAAAAAACCTCATCCTATTACATTTATAAAAGTAATGAGAATGATATAATAAGTTCACATATATTGTAAAGAAAAATAATTTATTAATGACATTAACATCAATGAAAAAATAATTATAATTTTTTTGAAATATTCTTTGATAAACAAAAATAAACATCCTTTTATTTTGGTAAATTTTAATAAATGATAATTACTAGAACAATGGGTATAATATTTTATTTAAAAAAAAGGAATAATTTATTGTATTTTAAATAAATAATAATGTACGTGATGGTGGGAAAATTTGTTACTATCATATACATAATAAAATATTATTATTTACACATTTTTAAATAAGAACTAAATTGATTCCCATGGAATACATTTTTAAATATCCATAACATTAGTAAATAGTGTAAAAGGATGTATAAAATAACTTTATCAATAATTTCTGTTCTGATAAAAATAATTAAAAAAGCTATTTGACGAACCTGGACATAGAGGAGAAAGATTCTGACCCTAAAGAAATAAATAAGATGTGATTTACTTAAAAACTTATTTTTTGTATTTTGAGTACCAAAGAGTGAAAAAATGGAAAGAATGGTTAAAAATATGATGAATAATAATAATAGGATAAAATATAATTATTTTAATTAATATGGGACAACTATTTTATATAATTAAAATAGAAACATAAATAATCATGATAAAAAGGAGATTGTAATATAAACCCCATCACTATTAGTAACCATTAAATTAAAACCTCTCAAATGATATGGACCAAGATGTATTAGTAAATAATGATAATTTCCATGAAAATTATCATTATAAAACTCATTGTCAATATATGAAACACCTATAATAAATTATGTGGTGAATATAAAACATATTATAATGATGGGATGTAAGATTAGATAATGGTTACCTTATGTCATGAACTAATTCACACATACTATAACCTAATTTATACTAAATTTAAATTAATTATAAATATATAATTTTTTTTTCATGTTTATATTACTATATTTTATTACCTTATAATTGATTATTTCAAATTAGAAATATATTCTTTGTTAATATTAATATTTTGGTGTTAACTATTCTATTTTCATGCATATATTAATTTGATGATTATAGTCCTTTAAAATTTTTACTGGTTTAATGTTTGTTAAGATATCATAAATATATTATTAATTCAATATATAATATTTTATAATCACCGTTGTATGGTAGTATTGAAATATTTTACATGTTTATCCATTAATGTAATAGTTTGTAGGTACACATAGGCTATGTATTCATTTTTTAACGCATAGAAATAGAGGAATGTAAATTCAAATATATTTTTATTAGATAATAATTATTCTATAAATTTCATATATATTTATTAATATAATCATTATAAATATACATAATATTCGGTGATGACAAATAAAATGGATTGCTTTATGGAGGCAATAATCTGTGTGCACGTATGGGTTTTATTTACATTTTCCGTTATATAGAAAAGAGATGGATAATAACTATTTATTTAATATAATAACATTTAATTATATTAATAACACTATTTATATTATGTTTAGGTGGTTATATGTGATTTGGTGGAGGGGGTATAATAAATAAATTTAAAATACAAGGTCCACATCTTTACCTCTTCTTTGGATATCATACTCTAGATTATACATTAAAACATCTATGGTACGTATTTTGGTGAGGCCAATACATACAGAAATTGGGGAGGAGATTTCAAGAAGATATTTAAATATAATTTGTTCAATAAATTATTTTTTCTTTTTTAGGGGAATAGGGGTCCTGAAAGGATCCTTCAATATGACAAATAGGTTGCACTCTTTGAAAATATTCGTTAAATTATATTATAAGGTTTCGTATTTTAAGAACTGTTTCATTAATAGTGAAAAATAATCGATATAGGGTACCAATTTTATAATATAACACTTATTCATAGATATAATGGATACTATATGATATATTTTAGTTCTTCTCCACTTACATTACCATTTTTTACAAATTTACTTTTACCAAAGTAACTTATTTTTTAACATTAGTAATATATTTTGATATCAAAAAATTACCCTAACCTTATTGAAAAATTGTTACACTATGATTAGAAATTTAGAATCCATGTTATAATTTTCAATTTCTAATAATGGAAGAAATTAATTCTTATATTCATGCTTAAAACGCATTAAAACTTTTTTTTGAAAACAATATATCATCATGTGTAAAAATGATTTTATTGTAATTTAATCTATTTATTTTTCAATATTTTTACTGCATATTTAATTAAAGTCATTCATCAATAGTAAATTATTTAATTTATT
Source organism: Viscum album (assembly GCA_963277665.1). Classification (NCBI taxonomy): domain Eukaryota; kingdom Viridiplantae; phylum Streptophyta; class Magnoliopsida; order Santalales; family Viscaceae; genus Viscum; species Viscum album. The sequence goes on from OY728146.1 coordinate 630,084,642, forward strand.
ATTATAAAAATAAATTGTGTACTTAATAATGATTTTGTTGAAATATATCATTGTTTACCTTTAATTGATTTTTTAATCATTTAAATTTTTTTGATAATCAATGTATGAATGATGTACATGAATAAACAATAATATTTCGTGATTTAGTTCAAAAAGTAATAAAATTTTAATTTAATTAATAAAATATATAAATAAAACAATTTTTTTAAATAAATCATTTCTTTTTTCCCAGAATAATTAAGGCGGTACTTCATCTAATAAATTATTTGATTTTACTTATTATGATTCCTTTAATTTTCATGTAATATAAATAATTAAATGTTATAATAAATCATTAATCACCTAAATTTGGGTTTTATTTTTCACAATTTATCAAATTAAATAAATTTATTTAAGAGGAAAATATATTCTAAAATAATGCGATGTTACACTAGAACTATAATGACTCAAAATATTATAAATTGAGTTCTTTATCTAAGAATAAAAAAAGGAACCATTAATTATCTAAGTTATGGAAAAACACACACTGATTTAATTATTTTGGTGTATTATATCTTATCAAATTTAAAATACTATTTAGCAACATAATATTAATAATATAGTTTTATATAGTTATCTAATGATTATTATGTATATAGGGTTACGATATTGTCCATTGATATAGTTGAAAGAAGAGATGGGCTCAACCAGTAGGACCAAACCCTATGAATCTAATTTATCAGATCTTATGTGGGAGATATAATGTGTGTTATATTAGCTTGACAAAGACCAATAAAATACTCAAAAAATAAACCATCAGTGAATCCATTTACATGAGAATTCCGAGTTCATCAAGATAATAACCCAAACCTTGTTCTCTAAACCACACTAAGAGAATATCACTATCTCAATCCTTATCTTTAAAGCCTTTAATGGTTAAATAAAATGATATATATCTAATCAATAATAGTATGAATATTCCTATATTATTATATATTAAATAATGATTTTATGTATTTTTTATTGATTTTACTTTATAAATTAATATATAATGTGTTTGATATTTTTTTTAAAAGATAATTCTAGAATTGTATTTTTTTCTAATCAAGAATTTGAATTCAAAAAATCTTTTAGATGAATTCATGAGTTTTCAAAAGAAATTATTTTTTATAAAATAATGTTACAAAATAAAAGTTATTTTTTATAGTTGATAATATAATTTTTAGATGTAAAAAATAATTTCTATAAGGGTTATAAAACCCTTATTATAAAAAAATATTTTTCATTAAAATAGGGTTTTAATTAGAAAATATAAATTCTTATATTTAGATACTTATATTGAAAAAATAAATATTTCTTTTCGATACATCATGTCAAAATTATCTAGTGATAAAAGTTTCATAATATTATGATACAATTTAATTATAGATTAAAAATTAAATATGTTACAAATATATAATATATATTATGACATAATAATAACCCAAAAGTGATTTAATATATTTCATAAAATATATCCACAAAAATGTATATTTTAATTTTATAATAATGTGTTTTGAGGTTATTTGATTAATTTTATAAATCCTTCATGAATCCTCCAAAACCTATAACCTATATTAATGTTTTAAAATTGATTATTTTTTAACATTACTTTCTTCCACATCTCCAAGTGTAATATTTTAATTAATTTTTTGTTAAACATATAAAATAATGAAAAATAATATACTATGTATGAAACTATGGGCCAAAACTAGGGAATTGTTTTAGTTTTGATTATATTATTTTACATTTTCCAAAACCTATGTTTATGAAATAATAAACAACTCCTCTCAGTTTCATATATAATCCTACCAAAAAACCCAATTATCTTCGCTAAAAAATCTTCGATCCTAACATTACTCTTCCGACTCCACTCTCTTGTTCTCTCAAGGTTCAACCAATCTCTCAAGAATATACTCCGACAATTTTGGATACAATCCATCAAGGTAAGGGATCATATCCTTCTCCTATTTATTTGAGAACCTTCTTTATTCTGTTACTTTTTACATCAAATTATTAATGTTGGGATATGTTTTTTCACACACCTCTTACTTTCCATTTTATATAAATATGTGGATATACCCACTTCTATATCATTAATCAATTTATTAATCTTTAATTTATATCATTATGATGATGAAATTGCAATATAACTTTTCATGCCAAACAATTGTGATGTGAATTCTAATACCAATTTCAACTACATAGTATTAACCTATATGTTTCTATACTCATTTTATTATAGAATTCTATTTAATTAACCTATAATCCTAATTAATGGGGTTAATATAAATGAAATACCTTTTTATGGTATAAAATATATATTTCTCACTTATGCGTATATATGATATGATTATGATGGTTCTATCTAGATAGTTTTGTAATGAATTGGGTAATGTTTTAATGTCATGATATTCCATGAAAGGTGCATGAGAGGTTATCATAAGAAAACTATGATTGGATTTCATGAGGTTTATCCTTATCTTATGCTTATTATTCCATTTTTATGTCGTTTTTCACATTCCCATGTAGCCTTTTTTTCTATCACGTTTTATCATGCCTCATTATTCGTGATTATTATTCTCACCCCATTTATGTCCCATCTAAAATACAATTGACTAACATGTTATACTTTCATCATGATGTTTTTTTCTATTCAATTATTGGGATTTATAGCTTACCCATTACATTTTAATGTCCCTAGGTTTTCCCATGTAGTTTTAAATGAGGAATGAATTATTATAAGCCTATTATAAATGTTTTCAATAACAATTCTGTATCAAATTATCAAATTGATGATTTTTATACCAAATCTCCCATAGATACTAGGATTCTTAATCTTCTAGGTGGTACAAAGATTACTTTTTTTTGTAATAAATAATGAAATAAATAGGATTAAAGATATGGGGTGTCATATTTGATATTAGAGGGAAAATAATGGTTTTGATCCTTAAGAAATATACCTTGTGTCTCTTGGAAAAAACATGGCTACCTACCCTTGGGATTCATGAGGAATGGTATACCACTAGTTATGGTGGTAAGAGCCCTTCATAGGAGGTGTATCTTCCAATGGAGTTCCCATATATGTATCAATTGTAGTCAATCATAAATAATTCAAACTGTTATAGTTAGAATCAGAGTGAAGACTAGTTATTTTTGGTATTAGTATAATAAAAATATTTTTCAAGTATTAGGGATAAAAAATAACTTAGAAAAACATACCTAAATTTTGGTAAAGTATAGAGTAAGTGGCTTCCAAGATAACACATCCATGTATAGATACTATAACTGGACATAGCTCTAGCACAAATATCTGGAGGTCAAAAAGCCTTAAAAACACTACAATAGACTACATTCGATTAAGAAAAAGTTTAGTTCAACTGGCCTTACTCCACACCTATTTTGACACTCCTAGGGGATATTCTTAGGTAAATTCATAATTTCATAATGAACAATTATTATGGGAAGAAAAAAAATTAAATAGTATTTTATATTAGGAAATAGTTCATGGATAACATATATTTAAATCCTGATATTTATATGTTAAGTAATATATATTATTTTTTAGTTATCCCATTAATAAGTATAGTCTCTATTTTATTTGATTAATAATTAAAATAATTTCACCCATAATTTTTATTTTATTTTATACAATGGCAATAAATTGGAGGAACTAACTTAAAAACCAATGTTATGGTAAATGTGATGAATAAACAATTGATATGTCTTCCTTGATATGATCTCATGTAAGACATATTGTCATTATTCCAATCGAGGTATCAAAAATCACAATTAGCAGACAATATATAATATAATGTATAAACATATCAAAGAATAAAAGGAAAATGCCTCGAGGAAGTTCATCTGATTAATTTAATAATTGAAAGAAGTCCCAAAATCCATTATGCTAAAAATATTTAAAGAGGTAATAAGGTAAATGTCATAATGGAACTAGGTGATATTTCCAGCATGGAAAAAATGACCAAAAGAATCTAGTTTCTATGAAAAAATGATTTGTATGATAGATGGGTATAAACTTCAATATTAAGTACAATATAAATTTTTATTTCATGAATATATATAATTTGGGTATTATCCAACCAGATCCATTATTACAATGTCTAACAATCATTATAAGCACCAATAATCTCCATGAACAAAGGGAATAAGAAAAACTCTATAATGAGATGGATTATGATAACTGAAATATATATAACCTATAATTTAGAGATGATTATATCATTTTCTATTTAAATTAATTCCATATTAGAAAATCTTTTATGATTTCAAAGAACATTTATTCATCTCCTTTAATGTTTTCATATCATCACGAAAAAAATTATAATTATTGTATACCATGTTAAGGATTGTGAGAGTACCCATCAGGGAAATATTATCAATTACCCATTAGTGTAATGTGATGTTATCCTAGTTATGGAATGGTATTATTTTTAAAAATAAAACATAATTTTTTAGGGAAAGTAATTCACCCATCATATCATGAATCACCCATTGATTCAATAAAAGTGAAAGGGGTATGATGAATCTTCTTTAGTTTTATCTTCTCAGGAATAGATATTTTCTCCCAATAAGCATTTTTATCTAGAAAAAATTATTATGATTAAGGAATTGATCATCCTTGATGACATTCCAGATTTAAGGGAATTCTATAATGTTTTTATCCATGATTTTTCTGGCCTTCCTCATAAATTAGAAGTGAATTTCTCAATCAAACATAAAATTTGACCTAGTAATATTCTTGAGGAATGTCATCACTAGAAAAGGGATACTTTTGGATCACACAAAAAATAGATACAATTTAAGGGTGTCTAAGGATGTCCTCTACATTGGAAATCCATAGTTTATTTGGATTAGATGAGTAATGTCACTAATTTGTGGGAAACTTCTCACAATTTTCAATCTGTCTAATCATGGTAACTTAAAAAAGAAGTCAAACTTGTCCAAAATAATGAATGTGAGAAAATAATTTATTAGATAAATAAGTGTCTGAACACTACACTTAGGAACACATAACCACCAATGGGGAACAATTTGTGATCTATAGTGATGCATATAATAAGTTCTGGGGATGTGTAATCATGAAAAATAACAAATTGATAACCTACGACTCTTGTCAACTAAAGATCCATTAGTATAACTATGAAACTAATTATCTAGTATTTATTGTATTAATAATTATATTAAAATGTTTCTGGAATTATCTCTATTTGAACAAGATATATATATATATATATACAGACTATAAAATCCTCAACTATATATTCACAAAAAAAAAGATTAATATAATACTATAAAGGGGGTTTAAACTAATCATGGATTGCAATTGGTTAATCCATTTTCAACCTAATAAAGTAATCAATGTGATATATTCTCTAAGTATAAAGGATCATACAACTCTATCCAATATGAGGATTGCAAGGGATCCCATATTCTTAGACATGAAAAGGATAGATAAGGGAATCATAAAAGGATCTTCATCCTACATTTCCCAAGTAACTACTTGACCATCCATTCATGATTGGATCAAGGTGTCTTAAAAAGATGATAATTTCACACAAAAGAAGGTAGTGAATATTTCAGATTTAAACTTTGTGGAAGATTTGGTTCTAATGTTTCAAATCACAATATGTACCCTATCAAAACCAAAACTGAAGAGGGAGAGTCTGGATTATTCACATAGCTCATCCTTATCAATTCATCTAGAAATCACTAATATTTGTAGGTAGTAGTTTACAATTTTTTTGTTGGATAACATGAAGATAGATATTGTGGATTTTTTATCTCACAACTTAATATTCCAACAAGTCATAGAGGAATAAAAGAAGTCTAATTTTATGATGAAACCATTTCCCATAACAGTAAAGAAATGGGAAAACAGAACAAGGGATTTCATTATCGGACTCCCCTGTACACCAAAAGGTAATAACTCCATCTATGTGGAAGTTGATATCCTTACCAAATCAACTCATATAATTCCCATCAAAGAAGATTTATCTGTTGACCAAAACACCATGATATACATAAGAGAAGAGGTAAAAATTCATGTAGTTCCAATCTGAGTTGTATTTGATTGAGATTTAAGGATTATGTGTAGGTTTTCGAGAAACCTTTAACAAGTTTTAGGTACAGAGGTGAGAATCATCAGCACATATCACCCTTAGATATATGAATAGTATAAAAGGACCATTCAAACATTAGATGATATATTGATATAATGTTCAATGGATTTATCAGGATTTTGGGATCAACACCTTCCCATAGAATAGTTTTCATATAACAATCTTTTCTTTTTGAGATTCAAAATGGAACCTTATGAGGCTCGTTTTGGGAATAATTTTCAGTCTCTAAAATTCTATAATGAAGAAAAAGAGTGTAATATAATGATATCTAATATTATCCAAGATTTGAGAGAGAAGGTTAAACCGATTCAACTTCATATAAAATCCATATAAGTTTGATAGAAAATATATGTAGTAAATCTCTTATGAGACATATATTTTAAGGTTAGTTATAATGTGTTCCTTCATATATTTCCATAGAATCAATTCCTAAGGGTTTTTAATAAGAGAAAAATTAGTCCTAGATACATTATCCCCACTAAGATTTTTGATCCTGTCTGAGTAGTGAACTATTAAATGGGACTCCCACCTGAACTATCTCAATTACATGATGTGATCTATGAATCCCTCATCTGAAATTACATACGAGACACATCACATGTACTAAATCATTATGTAAATCTATTAAAGATTGATCTTTAATATGATTATAAACTGATGAAGAATATTGATCATAGAGACAAAGTACTACGAAACAAGACAACTCACTTGGTAAAAGTGTTGTGGTCAAACTAGAAGTTTGAGGAAGTGGATTGGTAATTGGATGAGGTGATGAAACAAAAGTACCTTAATCTTTATTTGTGTATGAAATTAATATTTTTTTGGTGAAGTTTCTATAGGGGGAATAATTTAATTACATTAACCTTAATAAATGAAATTCATTCTCTTGGAATGAATAAATTCATTATCAAGAAAATAATTTATAGAATAAAACATGCACAACTTTTTTTATTTTTTAATATTATATCAGATTATATTTGAAAGACTGTTAAGGAACATTACCATTGATAATATATCCATTTTACCCTTATCTTAATATTAGTATATAAATTTTTATAGGGTAATTTCCATTGATATAGATTAATGAAATGATGGCCTAGAACAGTAAGTTTATGCCCTATGATGATCATTTACCAAAGATTCAGAGGGAGATATAATATTATAGATTTTCCAAAAATCAATTCCAATATGATATTTATCAAAACAAAAATGTGGGTAACCAATTATGGGAGTTGTTCAAGCTCTCAAGATCCTGGCATAAACAATGTTCTTAGAAAACCCCAATAAAATTTCATTATCACAAACCATACCACTATGGAGTTCTTATAGCGATACTAGTATTTTACACATATAATTAAATTATTTTAATCATAATTAAACATCAAATCACAATCCAAGGCTCGTAAATTATACGATATTATAGGTTAGGTACATAATTAAACATCATGATTCCAAAATAATAACATCTTTTATTCAGCCATGTTAAAGAGTTTTTAACTTATTTTGATCCCTTACATTGTAATAGGAAAAATAGGGGATAACATGAACACATAAATGATTTAAAAATCATAGTAATGGAATAATCATAATAATAAATCTTACCACATGCTTTACAAGGAATAACATAATGATATAAAAATGAATGGAATATGATTAAACATATATAATAATAACATATAAAACATGGTATCATGTAATAATTGGATCATAGTAATGTTGAATCTATATAAAATATGAATTTTTCACAAGTCAAGGATTATTTCAAATATAGGATCATGATTCAAGGATTGTTTCATATAGAGAATCAGAAGTCATGGCTATCCGCTAAGACAATTTCACAAGGAGTATGAGTCAAGAATAACTACCCAGACAGTTACACATGAAATCTTGTGAGACTAAACATTACCCAATGGATTGGAGAACTATCTTGGAAGACCCATCATAAAATGTTCATGAATATTTTTACAACTTATGTAATGATACAAAATCATTCAAACATATACATAAGGACTACACATAGAATTAATTGGTAATCATAATCATGTCACAAAGAAAAATAAATGTGTGTTTCATAAAAGTGTTCATGAAAGAAAGAAATTAAATCATAAATTTATATTAATAATGTAAAATATGCATATATCATGATTAGTGATTTCAAAATGATGTGATAATATTTAAAAATATTATTTAAGAAACTTTATAATTAAAACATTTTAGTTCGATTTAAGGAAAATATTAAAGATAATATAAAGAAGAAAATGGAATGATATTTTATATGAAACCAGAAGTGTACTAAAAAATATTAAATTATAAAATGATTGATTTTATAAATAATGTTGTCTTATTGTAAATTATACAGTGAACTTGAAATCAGGTAAGAATTTGGGATGTTCCCCTAAATCAGGCTTACTTATCAGGAAAAATCTAGTATAGATCCTTTTAAAAACATGTATATCCCCAAATAATAATGACAATGGATCTTGAAAAATGATTTTAGAAAATTTACAAAGAATTTAGAATGTTTTCATAAATATAAAATATATTTTTGTTTGGGTAAAAAGAGATAAAACATAACATGAAGGAATAATAGAGGTTCGATTTAATCCCATACCTTATGTCTGAAATGATTATAAAATTCATATTTATGTCCTAAAAAATAAAATTGAATACATTTATTAATTAATTTAGAACCTTTTATACATTTATTTTATTTACTATAATTTCATTAAGTTAATTAATGTCCCTTTTTAATCATTATGAGATTCAATTTCATCATTCAAAAGCATTAGTTTCCTTGATTTTCATGATCGGTTTACTTGTATATGTTTATGGAAAGTCATGTAGAATGGAGAGAGTTTCCCATTATGAAACATATATATTATTAATGAACTTATAGAATATTAAAATAACATTTTTTTCTAAATGTTAGGATTATTCATTAGATAAATCATTAATTCTAATCGTTTATATTAATTTACCATTTTTTATCACAACAAACTCATTTGGGTTTATAAATTAATATCATGTGTAAAAAGTGATTATAGATCATTAAATAATATAGAATATATATATTCTAATCTGTTTTAACAATAAAAAGGGTTTCATTAAAATACTTTTAGATGGTAATGGAAATTCAAAATATTTTAGTCCTTGAATGTGATAAATTAACACATCACAAATGATGTTTTCATTTTTAGTGTACAAGCAGGGGTAAAATAGATAACGATGGATTATTCTATTAGAATAAAAATATTCTAGTATATGTATGATAATGAAGTAACATTACCATTTGGATTAATGAAAATTATTATATAAAAATAAGATAAATTAACATAAAAATAAATTAAAAAAAATAATGTTTTACCACTTGATTCCGTCTTCTTGAGAACCTCCATAGTTGATTGGTTTTGTTATTTTGTAATGTAAAAAACGTCTTGGAAATTGGGAGTTGTTTGGGAAGTGTATTGATATGAATTTGGACATGTATCAAGGCCTGATAGGTGTGGGGATAAGAGGTGGTGGGGGTGGTATTTATAGTACATGATAGGAGTGTTTTCCCATAATCTTACTAAATATTTTATTATTTTTCTCAGGAAAATAAAAATTTTGTATTATTGTGACTAAATAATTCAATTAGATAATTTAATTTATAACTAATTGTTCTTACATCATCCATGAATCAATTAATAGTGTATTTATCTTATAATTTATATATACCATAAATTACCATATTTTACTATTCCAAAAAAGTCAAGTATTCCAAAAAAATACCAAAACATCACCCTAATTTTTTTTCAAAATATAGAATTAAAAAATTAACTCCATTTTATGAAAATAATTCTCTAAGTATGAAAAATATATTATTTAATTAAAATCATCATTTTCTTGGAAGATATGAATTTCAAATTTAAAACCACTTTTCTAACAATTTGAAAAATTAATTAAGGTATCATAAAATTATCTCACACTCTTAAGACTCCAAAATATAAATTTCTAAATACATTTTATGCAAATAAAACTTATTTTAAATAATTACATTAATCAAGAAAAGATAATTATATTTTGATGACTTATAAAAGTACCAACACTAAATTAATAATTCTTAAAATATTTATTTACTTATACTATGAAGTAATTATTTCATAATGTCACTTATAAGATGTATAATTTTTATCTATAATTTAATTGGTGAGGTTATTATTCAATTTAATGGTATACTATTCATAATGTTCACATTACTATTCCAATGGTCAAGTTACTATTTCATTAGTAGAGGTTCCTAAACATTTATAAATTACTCTTATTTAATTCATTAATCATTTTAAAATCCATTATTGTGTTCTATTATGTGTTTATATTATATTACATAATTAAAATATGTTAGTTTCTATAGATAAAAGTTCAGGTCATTATATTCTTCCCCCTTATTAAATTTCTCTCTTGAAATTTTATTTTACAAACTAAGGAGGAAATTTGTGTCTGTACATCTCTTATATTCCTTTCTCTGGTTCCCATGAAGTTGCTTCATACATATGGTTATACCAATATAATTTGACCAGATGGTTATTCTTGTTTCATATAACTTTATCTCTACGGTCCAAGTTCTTTATTGGATTCTCCTTGGAAGAAATATTAGTACCCTACTATACCATCTCTGAAATTAGTATATGTGAAGTATATGGTATGTGTTAGAGTTGGTGTCCTAGGAACAAACTCTTTTTACTTTGATTAAATGAATATACCCTTATTATATATTGTTCATTGTTCTACATGATTATAATATAATAATGCCCTGGAGTATTTGTTGCATTAATAAGGTCAGGGCAGATCCCCGCTATGATGAGAACCTTGAAATGCTATAAAAATTTTCTTAAATAAAGTTCTACGGTTGGATTACATGCTATGATAGGAAACATAGTATACATACCATCATGTGTGAGTACTCGTAAGAAGATGAGACTCTCTCTCATGGAGTTCACACATGGTAATCTCCATGATGAGAGATTATGAGAACAGACCCGCCAGTTACAATTCTTCATGTCTTGGTGTCATCGTACATTTCTATCTACGAGCATGTGTAATGGTCCTTAGATTGGAAGATTATCATTAACTCATTTCATGACCCACACACTTAGATTTTCTGATGAAAATAATCATGAAGACAGTTAACATGAAGTAGGGTATGTTGGGTGAGTCACGAATAACATTTTGTTAATGGATAAGTTGAGGAAGGATTTGTCCCCTCCATATTTGTGGAAGTAGATATCCCAGGACCTTTGATTGAAATATAACTGGCGCTCAAATTCCATATCCATGGTGACATGGCCAATTTACTTCTAGAATTCAAAGAATGATAGATCAATCATATAGGTTTATGACACTTCCATGAAATCTTCTTGATGATATATTGAGAAAAAGGGATTAAATTACATGGTAAGTGTATTTTTGAGGTGACACATCAATGCGGCGTCAAATTCGTTCTCTTAGGTTCCTTGAACCGTCGCTAGACAATAATCTTGGACTTTAGGAAAGCCTGCCTAATGCCAATGATAAATATCCCTAGAGGGTCACACACTAAGTGTATAAAAGTATCTCAACTAGAATAATGATTATTATCGTATATGGTTTAAAAATTATTCAAGGAAGCCCAAATCGTTTTATGTTGGAGGAATAATAAAATGAAAAAACAAGATATACATTCCGTGTACATTGAATGTACAGGCCGTTTATTTTTCATTTTGGAAAAGAAATAAAAAATGAAAACAAGAAATACACGTCCTGTAAATTGAATATACACGCCGTGTATTTTTCAATGAAAAACGAGTACACACCATGTATTAATGACTACACGCTGTGTAGTTTATCTAGTTTGGATTTTGGGGAAAATAATATCATTTTATTAAATGATATTTTTTATAATCAGCGTGGGCGCATTTCAAGGAATTAATGATTCGACATGGGGTTTTCAATAAGAGTTAATAAAATAAATAAAACACATAACACTTTTATTTTTTGTCATAACACTATAACCTCAAACCCGATTATAAATATCCTTACAACCCCAACACATTTCCTAAGAATAGTTGTGCACAACAATTCTTGAGAATTCTCTCAAGACCGAAAGAACTCCAACCTCCAAGAATGACCTCAAGATGGATATATATCCACCTCCATCGGATCAAGACAATATAAGGGGGACAACACAAGCAAAGGCTTATACATGCTAGCACCCGGATATTCCTTTGGCGATGTCCAGAGATACGTAGTGCACGTGTGGATCACCTCTAGAAGAAGTCTACACTTGGCTTCTACGATGCAATGATGAATCACATCAGAATGTGATCGGAAATATTAATGAAGAACTCCATAAAATGTACTTATTGTCAATTAATTAAACTAATTATAATCAACCTGTGATGATCCTCCTTTGTGGTTCTGGGACTATTCTTTTTGTTTGAATATTTATGTGATTCGATTGGTGGAGTCTGGAATTTATTGTCGTATTGATCCCGGATTGAACATTGCTGATGACAAAAATCCAAGTGAGCACATCCACCCACGAGCTTCCGCTATGCCTGGAACCTTCAATTGGCATCAATGGAATCATAATGTTGATTATAGTTATTTAATTTTTGTTGATAATTTATGCATTTATATCTGATTCAATTCTAGATAAATCATTCTATAAAACTGAATGAATGATTTTTGTTCATCCTCCTTTGTTTCTCGATTCACATCACAGAAACGACCTTTTAATTTTAATTTTTATACAAATAAAAATGAGGAACTCATCCTGATGAGCCGCTCTTTCAGTCTGTACAACACAAGAATACAGAACAAGTAGTAAAAAAATGCATGCCATGTACTTAGGTTTAATGAACCAGTACTGTTCCACCAAACGCACGCCGTGTGAATTGAGCATACCTATGTTTTTATTACACCGTGTTGAACAGAACTAAACAGCTCGTGGAAACTGGAATACACAGCGCGTATGATGAATCAACACACAATGTATTCCGATCCGGCCCAAGTGAAACCATGTACAAGGATAATCCATGTACTACGTACACGATATTTCCAGGATGGTAACCATGTAACAAGGAAGTACAAGTTATGCTAGATTAATCTACCCGCCGTGTACTCCAAAATTTTCAAAGTACAGAAAACACGCAAAATCCCCCAGCGTGTACTTTGAAGAAAGGGTGAAAAAAATACAAGCCGTGTAATATAGAATACACTTCGTGTACTTTCCATAAATGGAATTTCACCAGGGGTACTCCAAAGTACAAAGACCCATACAAGGAATATGGATGAGAATAATCTCATGGAAATTAAAAAAGAAATTTAATATAAAGAATTGTTTAATTATAAGACCATAATTAATTGAATTCAAGCACGACATATCTTGAATAAAATAACGATTAAAATAATTTGAATACTAAATATGTGTAAATGTAGTTGCAAGATTTGGATGATCATGAGCTAGAACAAAGACCCTTTGTGCATGTATGGTTTCATTTAAATTTGTTGGCATGTGAGACTTCTTCCAATAAAATGTTGGGCATGCGTGCCCATGGTTTCTTTAATGTAAACCCCCTGTAATGGAGGATCTCCCAAGCCAGAGGAGATGGTTCAAAATCTGATGCTAAGTTGAAACCAACCCAAGAAGATACAAAGGTGGACAGGTGGGAGCTTCAATACACAAACCATTGGGTTCAAGGTGTTTTTCCCTAGGTCAGGGTTATATTATCAAAACCACTAAAAAAGATAACAAATAAAATCTCATGATCATGCCATCTTATTTTATTTCTGTCTGATTGCATGGTTTATTTATTAAGTATGTGTTGTCACAATCACATAGTTAATGAAATAAACAAGCATGCAAAGATGGAATAAAATAAAAACCAGAATATGCATAAACATTATCAGAACATTGTTAATCACTTAAGCAAGCATCACTTAATATTAACAAGCATGTGATTATGCAAAGCAACACATAAAAGATTAAAATACCTCAAATACCATATTAAGTTAGACCAAACCTTCTGTTACTTGATTAAAGTAAAGACTCAATAAAGCTACGTGTTTGAAAAACCCTTTTTGGGAAACTTACTTTTATAAAGGAAGCCCTTATGATTATTTCGGGTTGACCTAAACATTTTACATCAAGTGGAGTAGCACTTTCTAGACTTGTTGTAAAATAGAGGCAACTGTTGAGGAAATCCAAGTTAGGATTTCATGATTGGGGAGTCCACTCAACTAATCAAGGAACTATAAGCTCATAGTTAGCAAAGCCATGCAAACCTAAATACCTGTAAATAGCTTGACCAACCCTTGTTAGGGTTATGGGAAGAGGAATATTGATCATTTCCATTGGAATGTCATCGCAATTGGACATTCTAAGTTCAATGGTGAGGGACATTGGGACTTGATAAAATATTGGGATAATTAATAAATTAATTTATTATTATTCATAAAATGTAATCAAAAGTGACTGATAAATTTGGTATTTTAATTTGTAGAATCAATATGAAAAACTTGACAACCACAATTTCACTATGATCAATTATGGATAAAGATAATATCCTCACCGACAAGAACATTTAGGAATGGTTTAGGCACCTTCGGATTATTCTATGCCAATAATGAACGTTTTACATGCTAGAGTCCTCACATAATGATTGACATGCCCAAGGGATGAGTGATGAAGATTTATTAGTCTATGATCAACATTTGAGTTACGCAGTTGACGTTCAATGTTTGATGTTGTCATCAATGTCTAGTGAGCTCATGAAGTTTCATGAAGACATGAATGCCTATAGCATTCTTGAGCACCTCTGTGTTCTGTACCAGGAGAGAGAAAAATAGGAAAGGTTTGAGATCTACAAGGCCTTATTTTAGAGCAATCATGGAGAGGGTTCCCCAGCTGGGCCTCATGTAGTCATGCTCATTGGATACATTGAGCTCTTAGAGGTTCTACGGTTCAAACTCCCTGAAAAACTGGGTACCAATATCATTCTTGCATCACCCCCATAGCTTCTCTAACATTGCTGTAAATTTCAACATGATCAACACTGAGAATTCTATATCTAATATTCTTATCCTCATTCGCCAAGTGGATAATGATATGATGCGTAAAAGACCTTCTTTCCTTATGGTGAATAAAAGGAAAGGGAAGGAAAAGAGATTTAAGCCCAAATCTTCTTCAAGGCCTTCCAAGAAAAGGAAGATCGAAGGAGAGGTAAGAGAACATGAGGTTGTTTGTTTCTCATGTGGAAATAAGGGCCACTAGAAGAAAAACTACACCCAGGCAAGGAAGCAAGGGGAAGCTTCAGGTGCATTTGTTATTGAATAAAATGTATCTATTTCTACCAATTGGGTATTAGATACAGATTGTAGTGCTCACATCTGTATCCAAATATAGGAACCAAGTAGATTCATAAAGATTTACCGAGGTGTGGTGGATCTGGGGGTAGCCAACAGAGCCAGACTCGCTATTGTAGCTGTCAGAGACTACCACCTAACATTGCCTACTAGGATGGTCTTGGTATTAAAAGGAAGTTATTATGTACCCTCTATAACTAAAAACATTATTTCAGTATCCAGATTATATACTGATGGATTCATCTTCATGTTAGGAAATGGATGTTTCTACTTTTATAAAGATATCATTTGTTTTAGTAGGGCACATTTATATAATGACTTTATGTGTTAGACTACAAAAACAAAGTATTGGAAATAGATGACAATGTTAATTCAAATGACTCATACCACACCCAAATTTGGCATCACCGATTAGGTCATGTCAATGAGAAAGGTGTGAAAAAATTACATCAAGGTGGGTATTTAGATTTTTTTGAACTAAAAGAACATGGTGTATATCATGCGTGTCTACAAGGAAAAATGATTGATGCCCCATTTATTGGGAAATGTTAAAGGGCTAAAGAGATTCTAGAATTAGTTCACACAGATGTGTGTGGAAAATTTCCAGTTTAATAAAGGGGTGGGTTCTTGTAATTCATAACTTTTACAGATGATTTTAGAATACATGGATATATTTAATTAATAAGGTATAAGTTAGATTCTATTGATCGGTTCAAAGAATACAAGAATGAAGTTGAGAACTATCCTGGTAAGAAGATTAAAAAACCCCAATTAGACATAATTGGATGATATCTTAATTGAGACTTCATTTATTTCTTACAGGAGTTTGGGATTCTATCTCCGCTCAATACTCCTAACACGCCTTAGTGGAATAGTGTAAGTGAAAGAAGGAACCACACCCCATTGGACATGGTGAGATCAACGATGAGTCATGTAAGTCTTCCATTATCCTTTTAGGGATATTCATTACAAATAGCAGTACACATACTAAACCAAGTACCAACTAAATTGATAAATGGTATTCCATACGAATTATGGAGTTGACACGAAGACATGTTATCAAATTTACATTTGTGGGGTAGCAAAGCATTTGTTAAGTCCTCTTCAGGTAACAATCTTTCACCCTGAGGCACAATGTGTACCTTTATAAGATATCCCAAGGAAACAAGGGGATATTACCTATACAACACCCTAGATAAAAAGGTTACAGTGGAAAGACACTAAATTCTTTAAGAGGGAGCACATCTCTAAAAGAGATTGTGGGAGCGAGATAGACTTCGATGAAGTCAAGTCTCAAGATACATAGGAGTTGGTACAAGAACAGATTCCAGAAATCCCCATGGAAGAAACATCTGTTCCAGATACACAAGAAATACTTAGGAGCACAAGAGAGGTGAGATAACTTGAATGATATGGTTTTCTAGTCACCAAGGATGGCGACTCATTATTGGTTGAAAATGATGATCCTCTTACCTACAAGGAATAATTTGAAGGCACAGACATTGCAAAGTGGAATGAAGCCATGAATTCTTAAATGGATTCTATATACCAAAACGAAGTCTGGATTTTGGTATATCCTCCATTTGATGTAAAGCCTGTTGGTAATAAATGGGTATTCAAGAAGAAACTAGACATGGAGGGACATGTCAGCACCTATACGGCACAACTTGTTGCAAAAGGTTTTAGACAACATCAAGGAATTAACTATGATAAAACATTTTCACCAGTTTCAATGATAAAATCTATCAGAATCATATTGGCCATTCCCGCTTAACATGACTATGAAATTTGGAATATGGAGGTCAAAATTTAATTTCTTAATGGGAACCCCCAGGAAGATTTCTACATGAAACAACCTGAAGGGTTTGTGACTCTAAAGGATGCCAAAAAGGTATGCAATTTTCAGAAATCTATTTATGGATTAAAGCAAGCATCAAGGTCATGGAACATTCATTTTGATGAAACCGTAATGAAATTTTGCTTTATTAAGAGAGAATGTGAGCCTTGTGTCTACAAAAGGTTCATTGTAAGTGTAGTTGTTTTCCTAATAGTATATATTGATGACATATTACTAATTGGAAATGATGTACCTATCTTATAGTCAGTTAATTCCTGCTTGGATAAATTCTTCTCTATGAAAGAGTTGGGCGAGGCAGAATATATTCCGGGGATCAAGATCCATCGTGATAGATCTAATAGAATGCTATTAATGAGTAAAATTACATATATTAACAAGATACTGATGATATTTAGTATGGAATAGTCTAAGAGGGGATTGTTTCCAGTGTCACATGGCATTCATCATTCCAAAAAAATGTGTCCTCAGACACATGAGGAATGAATGAAAATGTTAAGGCTCCCTTACGCATCCATGATTGGGTCATTTATGTATGTTATACTATGCATAAGGCTAGATGTTTCATACACATTAAGTGCGGTAGGCAGATATCAAGATGATCCAGGAGACCACCATTGGATGACAGTTAAGAATATCCAAAAGTATCTGAGGCATACTAAGGATATGTTCCTGGTTTATGGAGGAGATGAGGAAGTAGTCATCAGATGAAATGTAGATGCTAGTTTCCAGACTGATCAAGATGACTTGAAGTCGCAAACTGGATACATATTCAGTTTGAATGGAGTTGTAGTGAGCTAGAGGAGCTCAAAGCAAGGTGTGGTTGTAGATTCTACAACAGAGTCCGAGTTTATCGCAGCTTCTAAGGTAGCTAAATAATCTGTATGGATGCGAAGTTTCATCCAAGATCTGGATGTAGTTCTGAGAAGTAAAGATCATGTCACACTCTATTGTGAAAATACAGTAGTAGTGGAACTTGAAAAAGATCCACGGTCACATCAGAGGACAAAGAACACAATCAGAAGTATCATCTCTTGAGCAGTTTTTCTTAGAGAGGTGAAGTTACAGTGAGTAGTATTTCCATGGAAGACAATGTGGCATACCCCTTGACTAAAGCCTTGACTCAGCAGAAACATGATCATCATGTGATGTCTAGCAGACAAAAAGTCGTAGGAATCTGGTTCTAGTCCAAGTGGGAGTTTGTTAGATTTAGTGTCCTGAGAACCAAATATTTTTACTTTGATTATGTGAATATACCCTTATTATATATTTCTCATCATTCTTCATGACTATTATATAATAATTTCCTAGAATATCTGTTGCATTAATAAGGTCATGTAAAATCCCCTCTATGATGAGAACCTTGAAATGTTATAACAATATTATTAAATAATGTTCTATAGTTGGATGACATACTATAATAAGACACATAGTATACAGACTGTTATGTATGAGTACTCCTAAGAATATGAGATTATTTCTCATGGAGTTCACACTTGGTAATCTCAAATATGGGAGATTATGAGAACATAACCGCCAATATCAATTCCACATGTCTTGGTTTCATCGGACATTAATATCTTTGAGTGTGTGTAATATTCCATAGACTTGAATATTATCATTAACTCATGTCATGACTCACACACTTTGATTTTCTGACAAAAACTATCACAAAGACAGTTGGTGGGATGTAGGGTATGTTGGTGAGTCACAAATGACATGTTGTTAATGGATATATCGAGGAAGGATTTTTCCCTTCCATATTTATGGAAGTAGATATCTTGAGCCTTTTGATTGAAATATAACAGTCACGTAAATTCCATATGCATGGTGTCACGAAGAGTTTATTTCTGGAATTCAAAGAATGACATATCAAGCATATAGGTTTATGACACTACCATGAAACCTCCTTGATGATATATTGAGACAAAGGAATTAAATTACACGGTAAGCGTTCGTATGAGGTGACACGACAATGCAGCGTCAAATTCTTTCTCTTGGGTGCCTTGACCCATTGCTAGACAGTAATCATAGACTTTAGGAAAGCCCACATAATTCCAATTAGAAAGTGGCTTAGTGGGTCACTCACTAAGTGTATCCAGGTATCTCAAGTAGAATAATGATTATTCCCGTATGTGGTTTAATAATTATTCAAGGAAGCCTAAATAGTTTTAATGTTGGAGGAAGAATAAAATTAAAAAAAACAAGATATACATGATGTGTACATTGAATTTACATGCCGTTTAGTTTTAATTTTGGAAAGGAAATAAAAAATGAAAACAACATATACATTCCGTGTTCATTGAATGTACACAACGCGTAGTTTTCAATGAAAAAGAGTAAATTCCATGTATTAATGATTACACTCCATGTAGTTTTTCAAGTCGGGATTTTGAGGAAATGATATCATTTTATTAAATGAAATTTATTATAATCAGTGTGGGCGCATGTTAAGAAATTAATGATTCAACATGGGGTTTTCAGAAAGAGTTAATGAAATAAATAAAGCACATAACACATTTATTTATTTTCATAACTCTATAACCTCAAATACTATTATAAATATCCTCATAACCCCAGCAATTTTCCTAAGAATCGTTGTGCCCAACAATTCTGGAGAATAATCTCAGGACCGAAAGAAATTCGTCCTCTAAGAATGCGCTCAAGACTGAGAGAGATCCACCTCCATCAGATCAAGGTGGTCTAAGGCAGACAATGCAAGAAAAGTGTTATTCTTTCTAGCACTCGAAGATTCCTTTGGCGATGTCCAAAGATATGTGGTGCACATGTGGATCACCTCTAGAGGAAGTCTACACTTGGATTCTGTGACACAATGACGAATCACATCAGAAAGTGATTAGAAATATTTAAGAAGAAAGAACTCCATAAAATGTACTTATTATAAATTAATTAAATTAATTATAATTCACTTGTTATGATCCTCATTTGTGGTTCTGGGAATATTCTTATTATTTGTCTATTTGTATGATTCAATCTATGGAGTCTGGCGTTTATCGCCGTATTGATCTCAGATTGATCATTTCTAATGACAAAAATCCAAGTGGGTGCATCCACACACGATCTTCCGCTGCACCTGGAAGCTTAAGTATGTACTTCATTAAGAGGGATAATTTGAATATATTATGTACTTTAGACATGGTTGGTGAAAGTGCTAGTTGATAGGATACAACTCCAACACGATCAAGGAACTCAAAGGGCCTGATACACCTAGTACTTAACTTCCCTTTCTTCTTGAATCTCATGATCCTCTTCCATATAGATATAGGGAGAAATACCATGTATCCATCTTTAAACTCTAGATATCATCAATGATTATCTTCTTATATCTTTTTTCAAAATTTGGTTTCCATGATGTGTTACTGAATGGTTTTAACCTTTTAAACCATTTGTTCAACAATTTCAGGTACTAAAAGCTCATGTTCATCAACATCAACCCAACAAGCTATTATTCTTCCCCTTTTCCCATAAATAGGATTATATGGATCTTTTTGGATGCTCGAGTAGAAACTATTATTATAGCTAAATTTTACCAGTGGAATATTTTGGCCTTATCCTCCTCTAAACTCCATATAATATTCTCTCAACAAGTCTTCCAATTTTGAATATTCATCTCATATGTCCCATAATTTTAAGGATGATAGTCCATAATGGTGTTCTCTTTAGTGATTAGAGGATGTTGGAATCATTTCTAGAACCTTGAGGTGAATCTAGTATATCAGTCATATAAAATATATATTAGTACTCCATGCGTCCTTGCCAATTCTTTTATCTATATCCCTATAATTTGATCCTATTGTAAGTCCTATATAATTTCTATAAAGTGAGCTGTCTTTGTAAGATGATCCAAAATAACACATATATCATTGTATCCACTATATTTCATTACAAGTGCAATGGAAAAGTCGTAGATAATGTTTTAACATTTCCATGCTGGTATGGGACATGGTTTCATCATCCCCTTATACATTTTCTTATCATCCTTCAGTTTATGACATAACATTCACATTGATGTATATACAGTGATCTACTTTTTTATATTGTCCCACAAAAGGTTCTCCCATATATCTCGATACATATTTATACCCACTAGGTGAATTGAGAATATTGAGTTATGAGCGTCATTGAAAATCTATTTCTTTATCTCCAGATTAGATGGTACACATAGTCTTGACCCAAATCTTATGATTCCATCCTCATCAATCTTGAACTCATAGGATTTACCATTATTGATAGCTTGCACATTTTTCATAATTTCAACATCATTTCTTTGAGAATATTTATTTTATCTGCAAGGGAAAGATGAGAAATAATTTTAGAAAGGATTGATGATGTTCCTCCATTTATGATTCTCATGTCTATCCCTTTTCGGTCTAAAGATATTAGATCCTTCTCAATTATCATCATTGATAAATATGCAGGATATGTTCTTCAATAGATCATCTTCCCCCTTATTTGCCTTACCGGGATGGTAGTGGATTGAGAATTCATAGTAAGTAATGAGCTCTCACCATCTTCACTGGTTCATATTATTATCATTTTTCATGAATATATATTTTAGACTCTTGTGATCAATATATATTTCACTCTTCTCCCCATAGATATAATGCCACTGGATTTTCAACAAAAAGATAAAAACATATAACTTGATATCATGTGTGGGGTAGTTTTTCTCATGGATTTTCAATTTCATTTAGGAATCGGCTGTCACATTATCATTTTACATTAGTACATTAACTTATTCATTCTTTAAAGAATCATTTTACACCACAAAGACTTCTCCACATGTCTGGAGTGTGAGTTTAGGTGTATCGATAAGACACTTTTTGAGATCCTTAAATATTTCCTCAAATTATTGATTCCATAAAAACGTCACTCCTTTATGTGTCAGATTTGGTATTGGATTTTAAAATAATGATATGTTCCTCACAAATAATTTATAATACCCAGTTAGGCCATGGAAATGAATAATCTCGATTGCAGATGTTGGCCTGGGCCACTCTTCGATTGCCTTTGTCTTATAATGGTCCACATATATTCCTTTTCTATTGATAACATGCCCCCAGAATTATACATACTCCATCTAGAAATAAAATTTACTCTAAATTTCATATAGTTACTCCCATCTCAAATTCTTTATCATAGCATTCAAATACTCCTCGTGTTCCTCCTTGCTCTTGGAGTATATCATAATATAATGAATAAAGTCTAACACAAATTTGTTGTGGTAATCTCTAGAGACACTATTCATTAAATCCACTAAAATTACTGGATAATTAGTGGGTACAATAGAAAAAACTATGAAGTTATAGTGTCCATAACTCATTCAAAAAGTAGGCTTGAGGAAATTATACTTCCTTATCTTTAATTGGTGATATCCCAAATGACGGTCCACCTTAGAGAAATAAATGGCCTCACATTGATACTCGAAAAAATTCATCTATCCATGGAAGGGGATACATTTTATTTATCATTATTTTATTAAGTTCATGCTAATATATGAACAGGTGCATTGGTCCATCCTAATTCTTGCTAAATTGGACTGGTTCACCCCACAGTGAAGCACTCAGGTGAATAAAACCCTTTTCCAGATTCTCATGTTACTACTTCATTAGTTATTCTAGATCAACGGTGGATATAATATAAGGTTCCTTTGATATAAGAAAATATCTAGTAATAATTTAAATTGATAACTCAACCGATCAGTCATACAGAATACTAGAAAATTAATCAGGGAATACATTAGTGTAATCCCTCACTATGGGCATATATTCGAGCATGATTATCTCATTTGTCTCAATTGTTTGAACGAGATATGATTTATAAAAAGGCATTAATTCCCAAAATTGAGAAAATGATTATGAATGTGATTTATCATCCTATTTATACTTTCAAATACTTTTAAGATTCTTCAATAGGTAAAGAGTGGTATCTTTTTACAAACAGTTGATGTTAGATTTGTATAAAGATAACCAATCCATGCCAAAAATAGATTTAAACTCTACCAAAGGGAGTATGATAATAATTTCATTGATTTAAAAAAAATAACTAGGGGGGATTTATGTACATTGAATGCAATAATTTACCCATTAGTTATTCTCAAAGATAACTCAACCACCAAATTTTGAGGATTTATTCGAATAGTTCTACTAAACATGAAAGATTTGAAAGAATGTTTATAACTAAAATCAAATAGTATGTTTGTTATTCTTGAATAAATAACCATCATAATTATCTCCAAATCATTTTTTATCTCCACCTCAACATTAATGATAGACTAATCCCTTCGATGTTTCCTTGTTGGTTGTTTTTGATTTCCTACGAAAACCCTCGACTTAGGTAATTGGTTCAAAAAATTCCCATTTAGTTTTAGTTGAGACACTACAATACTAGATAAAAATTGTTATGAACCTTCCTTTTTTATTCTACACTAGTGGGATTCTTCATATCCCTTCGATAGTTCAAAGAACAATGCCCCATTCTTCCACATTTGAAGAATTTCTTAGTTCCCTTAAGACAATTCCCAAAATGCTTCTTCCCACAATTTTTTAACAAGGGATATTTATTCATTTCCCATCATGGGATTATTTTTATAATACATCCATATTAGACTCCATTTTCCACTTTTTTCATCATGCCTATGACACCCTTGAGAGTCTATGATATCAATTTCAACCTTGAGGGCACAACCACCTATCTTTTCATAATTGTCAAAGTCTTAAATCTCCAATGCTTTTGGTAGCCTCATCTTTAGTCTGCTAAAGAAAAAATCCAAATTAATTTCATGTTCATGAAAATTTGGAGGCATATTTTGAAGGAATTTTAATGTTTTCTTCACATACCTCAATAGACTCATATTCCTTACCCTTATGTCTGTGGAACTCTCTTTCTATTTTGAGATGGAGGGTTCGGGGGAAATATTTATTGAAAAACATTTTATTGAATTCCTTCCAATACATGAAATCAATTTCCTTATTGAAAATCCTACATTAGATCAGTTTCCACCACTGATCAACATCCCTATCAAAGTGATAGATCTTCATCACAACTTTCTCTACTTTTGAGAATTGGAGGATATAAAATATATTTTTAGTGCAGTTAATCCACTATTCCATGATGAGGGGATCAGAAGATCCACAAAACATGGGATACATCTACCACATAATGGATTTCATGGAAACATTCTCTTTACATGGATTTGGATGGTGTTCCATACAATTCTTGTTATTATTTATAACTTGATCTAGTTGAGTAAGTATTTTCATGCTATTTTAGCACCCATTTACATCACATTTGGAATATCATTATGGAAATTATCAAATTTCATATACATTGATTATTGGAATTTGATCTTTTATTTCTAGCCATTAACTATGAAAAAATAAATTTCAATTTGGGGGACTGAATAATTAGCAAAAAAGTATAAAAATAAAAATGTAAACATAAAAATGATAAAATCTTAATGGAAAATTATATCTTAAATTGTGATTACATATGTTTGAATCTATGATATCTTGGATCTATTTCATAAAATATACTATTATGAACATTTTGTTAAATTAATAATGGGTTTTAATGAGATTTTAAATTTACCAAAGCATATCCCATGGGAGTGTCAAACAAGTTGTTCGATAAGCCATGTTGTTGTGTACCAGGTTACCCTGATTTAGGCTCGGAATACCTTTTCAAAGTTTTTATTTCATTGTAAAAATGTTTCAAAACCATGTCAATATTTAATATCTAGATAGGGATTTATTTTATTAATATACCAATTACTCTATACTCTCCAAAATTTTGGGATATTTTCTCATACTTATTTTTACCCATAGGGTTCTTATTAAAGTGCTATATTCCTAGTCTCTAAAAAAATAAAATTTTCATCAAATACAAACTACAACGACCCTATTATTTTACACATATCATTACATGAATTTAATAATAATTAAACACGAAACTATAATACAAGGATTATAATGTATAGTGTCTTGTAGATTTGGTAAATAATTAAATATCATGATTCCAAAATAATTATATCTTTTATTTTATTTTTATAAAGAGCTCCTAAAATCATTTGAGCCCTTACATCAGAATATGATAACATGGGGATAACAAACATAAAGGTATAAGATAAAAATCCCATAAAGGGAATATAAATACTTATAAATCATATAGCATGGGTTTGAAGGAATAACATAATGATATAAAAATTAATGGCACATGATTAAACATATAAAATCATAACATATAGAACATGCGATCATATAAACCTAGAATCATAAAAATGTAGAAGAATCATAAAACATTAATTTATAATTATTCAAGGATATTTTAATATATAGTATAAATATTCAAGACTCATTTCACTTAGAGGATCATGAGTTAAGTCTAACCACCAAGACCATTGCACGTGGAGGACGAGTTAATGCTAACCACAAAAACTGTTGCACATAACTTCTCATAAGACTAAACATTACCCATTGCATTGGAGAGATATCTGGGTGCACCTATCATAACATGTACTTGAATATGTTTTCCACATAAATAATTATACATAATCCATAAAACATAAACATTAGGGTTACCCATGGAAATTATTGTGTATCGTAACTATGTCATAAAGCATAATAAATGGCTGTATCATAAAAGATTCCCTGAAAGAATGGAATTAAATAAAATATGTACATTAATAAAGAAAATTATTTATATATAATTATTAGTTATGTACAAATGAATTGATAACATTTGAAAATATTAATTAAGAAACTTTAAAATTAAAACATTTTTGTGCGGTTTAAGGAAAATATCAAAGAGCATTTTGAGAAAAAAATGAATGATATTTTATATAAAACCAAAAGAGAACCATGAAATTTTTATTAATAAAATGTTTGATTTTATAAAAATAATGGATTATTAAAACATATTATATAGTTCAATTTCAATGGGGTAAGAATTTGAGTTGTTCCCTTAAATATGGCTTGCTTATCAGGAAGAATTGAGCCGGGAACCATATAAAAAAATATATATCCCCAAAAAGGAAGGATTAATGGATCTTGATACATGATTTTGAAACATATTAAATTATTTAAAATATTTACATAAAAATAAATTATAATTTACTTTGGGTAAAAAATGATAAAGAGGTACCCAAATGAATAATGGAGGATCGTGTAGAATGTATAAACATATGTCTGAAACAATTCTGCACTTGATATTAATGTCTTAAATATAAAATTAAATACATTAAAAATTAATTAATAACATTTTAGGTATTTATTTATTTTATTTATTATTTTATAATTTTCATTCATTCTCCTTTTTATGGGTTAAGTGATTCAATTTCATCTTTCGAGAGAGTTTATTTTCTTGGTTTTCATTATCAGTTTAAATGTATATGTGTATGGAAAGTCATGTAGAATGTTGATAGTTTCCTAGAACTGAACTTATATGTTATTAATAAACATATAGAATATTAAAGTACCATTTTATCCATAATTAGTGATGATTCTTTACATTAATCATTAATAATAAACATTTTTATTAATTTATCATGTTTTATCACAATGAACTCATTCTATTTTATAACATAATATCACGTGTAAAAATAATTATATAACATTAAATGACATATAATACATATATTATAATATGTTTGAACCATAAAAATTGTTTCATAACCTTCCTTGAATATAATATTTTAAATTGAAAACATTTTCATCCTTAGATGTGATAAATTAACACATCAAGAATGACGTATTCCTTTTTCATATAAAAGGATGGGAAGAAAGAAAGAACTTGAAGGATTATTCCATTAGTATAAAAAATTACAGTATGTATAAGGTCATGGAGTTATCATACCATTTTAATGGGGGGAAGTGATGAGAGAAAATGAAAAGAAAGGAACTTGAAAATAAATTAAATGAAAAGTAAGAGGGTGTTACCTCTTGATTCCTTCTTCTTGAGTACCTCTATATAGGACTCGTTTGGTTATTTTGTTAAGAAAAAAAGATCCTTCAACCGAGGGAATGTTTTTTAGGAGTATTGGGAATAATTTTTACAATGTTCCAGACTTGAGAGGTGTGAGGGGAAGAGGTGGTGAGGGTGGTATTTATAGTGTAGGAGAGGGGTGTTTTCTCATTATATTAATAAATATTTTATTATTTTGATCAAGATAATATATAGTGTTGATTATTGAGACTAAATACAGTAATTAGATCATGTTTGTTCAAACCAATTGTGCTTACAAAATCCATGACTCAATTAGTAGCGTATTTATCTTATAATGTACATATACCATAAATTAATGTATTTTATTATTCACAAAAAATTCAGGTATTTCAGAAAAACCCCAAATATTTATCCTAACAAATTTTCAACATGTAGAATTACAAAATGAAATAAATTTTATGAAAATAATTTTCTACTTATGATAAATATAATTTTTAATTAATATCACCATTTACTAGGAAAATACAAATTTTTAAATTAAAACTGCTTTTATAACTCATTGAAAATTTAATTAAGGTATTATAAAATTATCTCATAATATTATGACATAAAAATATTAATTTATCAGCACATTTTATGAAAATAAATTTTCTTTAAAATTATTAAATTAATCAAAAAACGTAATTAAATATTTATTACCTATAAAAATTCCAAAAATTCATTAATAAATTTTAATATATATATTTGTTTATACTATGATATAATTATACCATATTTTCACTTATGAGATGGATAGATATTATATGTACTTTCCATGGTAGGGTTACTATTCAATTGGAAGGTTTAATATTCAAAATTTTTACATTACTATTCAAAAGGTCAAGTTACTATTTCATTGATATATGTTCCTTAGAATTTAGAAACACTTTTATTTAATTCATTAATCATTTATATATCTCTTATTGTGTTCTCTTATGGGTTTATTCCATATTACCTAATTATAGGAAAGAAATTCATATATATAAAGCATTAGGTAATTACGGTTCAATGGTATAATAAAGGGTTATGTGTCTTAACTATAACATTATGAAGATGTATATTTAATTTTCTATGAAATAATGGTTTTACTCATTCCATATTTATTTTAATTTATAAATGATTAAGTAATGATTTTGACCAAAAAATATATTTTGATATGAAAAACCTCTAATTGTATAGTTGGGTAATACACATTTTTTATTAAGAAAACCCTTTTGATGAATCCGTGAATTTTCAAACTAAATTTTATTTTAAAAAAATATTATTGTTAAATAATATTTATTTATTATATTTGATAATATAATTTTACGAAGACAACACAAAATTATAATGGTTAGAAAAATATTATTATAAAAAATAGCATTTTCCAATAAATGGGGATTTACACTTAAAGATATAAATTATTATATTTAGATACTATTTTAAATATAATAATCAATATTTTTTTATTAAGAATATTGAAATAAGATAATAATGTATCCATTGTAATTTTATGAGAAAACGTAATTTTTCGGTAAAAATTAAATATGGTATAAACAGACTTAATTTATTATGACATCATAATGAATCAAAAGTTATTTAATATACTCTATAAAATTTATAAAAGAAAAAAACATATTTAATGTTTAATTTAATTATTTTTTTAATGATATTTGATTAATTTTATGAGGCCTTTATTTATACTCCAAAACCTGTTCAATATATTAGGTTTTTAAAATGAGTTCTCTATGACAATTATTCACTTCAACATACCCAAGGTTAAAATTTTAATGAATTTAGTTCATGGATTTATAATATATTTAAATCCAAATCTTTTTGTTAGAAACAATGGTATGGTTTTTTCTTTTGATTAATTTGTAGTATATAGTTCAGAAATAATTTTTAGGAAATAAAAAAAATAACCCCTATTTTCAAATGAAAACCCACCCAATCACACAATTTTCTTCTCTAAAAATACTTATATCAAGAAATTACTCTACCCAAAACTCTATATTTACCTCCCAATTTTCCCTAAATCCACCAATAATAACCTATGAAGCTTTTGGAGACACCCTATCAATGTAAGGGATCCCCTCATTCTCCTCTTTATTCAAGAACATTCTTTATTTTATGCCTTTTGATTTCCAATTCCAAATATCTTGATACATTTTTTCATTGTCCTTAATAAAATATATTTGACTTCAAAATGATTACATACCCAATTATTTATCATTAAACCATTTTATGAATCGTTATGTGCTGTCATTATGCAACTGAAATTTCATAGTGGTTTTTTATGCCAATCGATTGTGAAGTGAATTCTCATACTAATTATTAATCCAGGGTATTAACCAATATATTCATATACTTATTTTATTGTTTAAATACATGTTTTTACACCACACTATTAAATAATAGGTTTAATATTGATGAAATACATTCTTATTTTAAATGATATATGTGGAACACTAGTGCAAGTATAATATGATTATGTTGGGTGTGCCTTCATATCATTCTAATAAATGTTTTAATCTCATGATATTCCATGAATGGTTCAAGGGATATTATCTAAGGAACATTATGGTATGATTACATGATGGTTAACATTATCTTATGCTTATAATTCCATTTTTATTTTGTTTCCACATTCCCATATTTTCATTTATGCTATAATCTAGTATCATACGTCATTATTCAAGATTATAATTCTCACCCCTTGCATTCCCCATTTAAATGCCTATTGAATAACATGTTATTTTATTATAATTATATGTGTTGTTTATCCCCAACTATTCTTTATTTATCAACCCTTTCTTATGTATTTACCTAAGATATATCGTATATTTTTAAATGATCAATAGAATATTATAATCTTTTGAATGAAACTTTCTATAATATTATTGTAGCAATATATACTACTGATGTGATATGTACCTAATCTCTCAAATACATTTGTATTATTGTTCTTTTATATTATACTACATGTAATTTTATATAATTACCCATAAAATTAAGTATATTTAAAATTTCAGTAATCATAATAACCTACTGATATATCTCGATGATGACTTTATATAACTATATGTCATCATTGGAATGTATCCTCAAATTATGTCAAAGTAAGAGCTGGTGGTTTTGTAAGTATGTTCCCCACTAGTTATGGTAGAAAACATCCACTGCTAAAATTGAACCCATATTGACATATTTGATATACTCATATGTCCTCCACCAAGAATAAATTTTCCACACATTCCACATGAAAATTGAATCTCAAACCACTAAATTAATCCATATAATAGAAATTATCATGAAACCAACTACAGTGGCCCTTCCCAAATTTTAAACCATGCAGACAACTCTATAGTTCCACTCTATAGTCTCTATTGTAATGGTCTCCCATATAGTAATACACGGTCTCTGTATGGAGGTTACCCTATTGGGGATCATCATAAAAAAATAGCAAAAATCCTCCTTAGGATGTTAGTTATGGATGTGCTACCAATAGTGCAATGATCAATTGGTATGGAGGCCATTTCCTTATTAATAAACCAATAATAAGTAACATTAGTGTTCTTCCACATGGTGTTCAAATAATATAAAGATGAACTGTACTACTAATCCATTACAAAAAATGGATTTGAAATCATAGATTTAATACTCATGATAATCAAGCTAATAACATTGGAGGTCCTCCTTAGAAACCATATTGTAATGGTCCTCCATATAACAAATAATCTTATTAAATTAAAGGTTACACTCATCTTGACAATTAATTAGCTAATAACCATTGAGTTCATTCCCTTATCAATCATGTATTTACAAGAAACAATAGAGGTCCTCCCAATGATGACGAACCAAATAAGGAAATTAAATATCTTCCCCAAGAAGGTGAATGAAAACAAATAACCATGCATGTCCTCAAAATGTTACTCATTATTATTGTCCTCTACATGGTGATATATTTCCTCAGTATCCTTTTCCTCCCCATTCCATAGAGGTTCCAATTTTCCATTATTCCTAATAATCACTTTAAAATTAGAAAGCAGTCACACTTTCTACACAAGTATCAACCTGAGGATATTGATCTATATCAATGTTATATGTGGGGAAACTATAATAACCAATGCCTCCCACATGTCATAAAACCATTAATGTAGTTGAGGATATACCAATTAATATCATTCTAGATGAATTTTTTTGGAAATGTAGAATATATTCATATAAATGTTTATAGAAAAACTCATTTATGTTTATTAATAATTAAATATCATATTGAGAGATATTGATATAGATAAAATGTTCACCTAATTATAGCCCTTTTCCACATTCCTATATGATATTCTCATAATTATTGAATAGAAAAGAATTTTTTGGACCTAAATTTGTATGATTTTAATTTTTTATTAATGATTTTCAATGATAATGGAATTCAATTATGTCAGTATAATGATGAAGTCATACCATACATGTTGAAGAATATGTGGTACATAGCTAGGAAGATTTTATCACTTGTATATACCAATCCTATTAGTAATGAAGAAATTTTCCTATATATATATATTAACATGACGTATCCTCTTGGATGTACATATCATTGTTTTGAATCATTGGTTATAAGTAATTCATGTTTAATGGGTTAGTGTTATCGTCTAGGTGTCTTATTGGAACTATGTTTTTCAATACTGGATGATATATCATTGATAATGTTTCTATAAGATTTCATTGATGTTCATACCCAATAAGTAATTAATCTATTAATGGAAAATGTGAATTGAGGATTTAAAGATCCATGGAGATGATTTTACTATCTCTGTGATGAATAAGTTTAAATATGATTCATCATAAAGTCTTATTGAAGAACAAAGTATTTGGATGAAGTATTTTATATAAACTAGAATAGTCTAAGTGATGTGTTCTTAGAGATAATATATTGTGAATGAATTTTATGATGAAATAAAAGTTAAAATAGAAATATATATGGAATAAAGTGGTGGTCCACAATGTAGTACATGGTACCACACCACAGACTCAGTGACAAGAAAAAATGAATTTATCCATACTGTAGAGGGAGGGTGGGTTAGATTTTCATGCCACCAGAACTATCAAAACCTCCATTACATAGAACATAATCCATTCCATTGAGGAGAATTCATCGACACTACACACCTAGAAAATAGTTTAGTGGAGGCTGAGTTTGTTTATGGTGACTTTTGATATTTTTTAACCTTCAATCCATAGTGGTTTATTCACACTATAGAGAACTTATAATGGTTTTTGATGATTTTATGACCTCTAGACCCATCCCAAGTGACATGATACATTCTAAATGATCTTTGGTTGACCATAATTTAGTAAAAAAATTACCATGTCTCATTTACAATATTTTTTTTAAGAAACTACTAAAATAGATATGATACTACATAAGTCCATAAACTGCTCTATAAAGGTTTTATTCTTGGTTTTTTCATAAGTTCGTGAGAATATGGCATCGTTTGATGACTTCGGTGGTCATTTCAGTCTATAATAACAACCTATTGGTATTGGATAATAAGGTTATACTTGGATGTATATCGAAAGGTTTTGATTAAAGAAGTCATTAGTGGTTTGAATTTGAATTTAAAATTCAAATTCAAAAGTGATAAATATAGGCATGTTGTGTAAAAGTACTATATACATAGAATAATTGAATAGATGAATAATTGGGACTACATAGAGAGTGTTGTTAGTGTTTTTTTAATTTATACTAATTAATTGTAGATTTTCCTTGTGATATATATTTTATATCTAACAAAAAAATAATCAGAATGATCTAACATTGATCTTTCTATATATATCAATATCTTTGATGAAATCGAATATAATTCCATGATAAACTGATGTCTAAAAAAATTATAAGAATATGTCGAATTAAAATATTATTTTATAGTGAAGAAGAATTATTTATATCATTATATAAAAGGTAGAAATTATTTATAGTTGATAAGAAAAGATTTATGTTCATTTCTATATTTCATAAAAAATAATCGAAGGTCCTTGTTTATTGATGTGAAATATAAATTAAAAGAAGGAGAAAGGAGACAAAAAATATAACACAATTCAAGAGTCCCAATTTGTATTTGACATCATTTTTATTCATCCACTTTATTATCAATATCTCAAATGAAAATATAAATAATTAGTGGAATTATATGGAGTGCAGGATGCACCAATCCTTGGTACAATGATAAACCCATCGTAATTGTATCCATAGGTTGATACAAGGGGATTTTATGACTTTTGGAGAATCCAGATCATACAATGGACATGAATTTTATTTTTAATTGTGAAACATGTAAATATTATTGTCTCTTGGTTTTAGGTGTTTTTATAGTTTCTTGAAGAACAAATAATAAGATAGAGAGAGAGAGAAGAAGAAGAAGACAACTAAGAGAATCATTACCTAATAGTGAAAGAGGGTATTGTGAGAAGAAGGGATTCAGAAGGTTATTATATGACATCGACACTGATTCAACCACACTCTTTATGTATAATATATCCCAACTGATCCCCATCATGTGTAATCAAAGGGATAGGTTGACCAGTATTTGATTCTCTATTTTTATAAGAGCATCCAAGTTTAACTCTTATAAGATTCTCACTCTATCAATTTTTCTATTATATGATATTAATTTTTCATAAAAAATTTATTATGAATTGATGTTTTGGATAAGTTCATTTTATTTCACATTGTAATTTTGTTTGTACCATTTCGATATAATTATGATAAGGAAAAAGTAGATGAATATGAATAAGTTACCCCTCTTTTGAAAAAGATAATAATCCTTAACTTCTATTTGAAAGGATGATAGATCTTTATTAGAAGGATACACACTTTTGGTGGAATTTGCTATAAAGTAAATGGAAAATTTTTCAAAATCAATTGGATTAAAAATTTCATGTGATCCTAATGTATATAAAGGTTAATGTTTAAATTTTCCATAATAAGAATATTCCAATGGGTGTAATCATATATCAATAGATTTATATAATAATTTATTAAAAGAAATTATGCATGTCATACCGAGTGAAACCGATCTTACTTTCATCAAAACCTCAAAAAGATTACTATTAATGATGGTTTAAATTATGATAACATGGTAAGGTTCTGCAAAATTTAATATTAGTTGATTACTACAATATAAGAGAAGTGTTATCCCTTTGATATGATTGATAATAAGTTCAATACATTATAGAAAATTATTAAAAATAACTCTGATGTCAACAATGCCCAATTGAATATCAAATCAAAGAGAAACAACGATCTTAAAACAAAAATAAAGTAAATTCATAATATGAATGTTGATGAAGTAGGAATAATGAAAGAGTTTAAAGAATTATTGAATAAGATTTAGTATGTAAATAAAATGCTTAATATAAAACATCTTTAGTTGAAATCATATTATCAAATCTGGAATCAATCCATGATTAATATTCCAAAAATATTGATGTATGGGAATATTTTATGATATAAATATATAAAGGGAATTATCATGTCAAAATTACTATTTCTTATTACCATAAGTTAAGTACACCATTTATTTCACCTTCCCAATTCACGATGAAAGAAAAATTTACCATTTATATCTTCATTTCACAAATTTTGAAAATTTATATTCATGACAGTATGAGGTTTTAAATATAAAACATTACATGTATATATTAGAGGAAGTGATGAGACTTCTAAAACTACATCAATGGTAGATATAAGAAGTAATATGGTTTATAGTACCCCAAGAAGACAACAACAAAGTAATAATATTCCCCTAAAATAATGCGCTACTAAATATAGATGATTAGGTTAGTATGCACTAAGGTTGAGTAGATCACGATTTCATTATCAATGTTAGTGTTAAAATAGGTTCATGAATTTTGAATTGGATTTTTAGAACAATAAATTAAATTATACAAAAAAAAAGAAACATATTTCATGGGAAAAAAAACCTGAGAAGATACAACAATCAGATATTATGAAAAGTCGGTTATATTTAAACATATTTTAAGAACATGGTTATATATAGGTTTTTTATAATTAATATGGTCATATTAGTGGTTAGTTATAATATTTTAATATATAAAATTTAAAAATGTAGAGAAAAACATCAGGGTTTGTGAAGAAAAAAGTTTTATCCTTGGAAAAAATAATTAAAAAGAAAAAAACTAAATATTCTCCCAATAAATATATGAGTACAGGTGGAAGATCCATGGATAACAAGTTGAATTTAGGTTAGATTCAAAACATTTTTTAGAAGATTATAATGAGTGTCGCATATAAAATATATGATGTGATAAACACCCATGTATTAACATGGGGAGAACCCAAAATAGATTATAACATTGCTAATCATATACTGCTGGTATAGATAATAGATTTAGAAAATATGATAAATGATTATTTAGAACATAAATGTGTTTTATAATGGATGAGAAGTGTATCCAAAATAAGGAGAAAAATTTCATGAGAGGTTTTCCGAAAATGAAACTATTGTTCTATATAAGATCTATGTGTGTGATGTTGTAAAGATGGACATAGTTCCAAATGTTGTCTAACCACATTTTCAACATAAGAATAATCATAGAATTTAATGAATACTTCATCAAGAAATTAATATGATTTGATTTCTAAAAGAAGAATAAGTATATCACGTAATAAAATAAAATAAAATAATAGATATGTACTATTGAAGACCAAATTAAATTTTAGAATTTGATGTTGAAACATCAATATATGAGTAAATGGGGAAGCATTGTATTGGAAATCATAACCTTGTTTTTCACAATGAGAAGCAAAGAAATCCAACTTATTTCACTAAGAGTTGTGTATTGTATTTTTTTGTTATAATACAGGAAATTTAACGTGGATCATGGACTCAGGGGGGATATCTTGAGATAGAGAGTATGCTCTCAATTATAAAGATAAAATAAAAATAAGTATCAAAACTTGAATTATTCCTCATATGGTATCATATGTGATTGAGATTTGAGTAGTTTTTGAAACACTAGGAAATTATAATTTTATGATCCCATACAAGATTGATCATAGAATTTGCTATTCTGTAGAACATATTTTGGATGTGAACATCCTTGAAGAAGATGTGGAAGTATTCAACATTAGAAATACACATAAGGAGTTCTATTATGGTGCATTATCCTTTCATAACATAATGAAATTCGTTCCTAATGTAATTTCCTATTATAAATATCTAAGGAATATTTCATTGTGGGGGATAAAATGGAAGAATTATGAACAATAATCCATAATTATTATCACTTGAATATTTTAATTGTATATAAATGGAAAATGTTGGTGTCATGGAAAAATGTATGTTTTCATAATCACTCTCCATTGATAATAAAAATATAATTCTACTTAAAGGGGATAGTTTTATTCAATGACTGTAAGTGGGAATTTGAAAAATATTCAAGGATTTTGTTTAATATTTTGTAAATTTTAAATTATTTAACATGTGCCTTGAAGTTAGTCAAGGAAATTAAGGTTCATTAACTTCTTCAAAAATTTGCATCGCAATTTGTATGTAAAGAATTATCATCAATAACTTATCCTACAATTGTTTTAAATGTCATAAATTTTTATTTTTAGTGGTTTAATTTATAATTTCTTTCAAACTAAATTGATTTTGGATATCTCAGTTGACTAATTCAATCCCTCTTGATTTTTACAGTATGTGTAGGTCGGTGATCTTCAAGTGGAATGGTTAATGAATCTTATCAAGGTATGAAGTTATACAGTTTCCTAAAAAAAATTTATATTTTATTCTCATGGGGGAGATAATAAACAATTTAAATATTGATGGAAAAGAGGGATAGAAATGAAATAAGAAATTATATGAATATGGGAACATATTGAGATTCTATTGTAAGACGATATAATTGTGGGTATTGATAGTAAATCCAAAGGGGAGATTATTATGCCCAATTTTTATGTTTTATATTTAATTTCAATGATATTAAATGAATATTTTAACCTTTGATGTCAAAATATTTATGAATACATATTAATAAGTCCTAATAAGGGTTGATGTATAGATTAGACAATCTAATCAGTTAGAGAATCAGAACCCTTTAACCAAGAAGTAGTTTATTTTATGTACTAATTAGAAATACGTAATTTCCTAGATGTACTGATCATTATTATGAATCACTAGGTATAAAGTATTCCATATTAAAAAGGAATTTCTCCAAGTAATTGTCTCCATGTATAAATGTGTTTCAAGACTAGAGGATATGACTTGAATTATTGTTTTGGGAGATATGGTTAATGTTATTATCTTGGAATTATTTGATATATTTAAAGTAAATGTGAATTGATTATTTGGAGTTCCATAGATATAATCATACTAAATATATGATGAAATGTATGCAGATTATTAATCCTCCATTTTAATTGAAGAAAAATAATTTTCGTGATATTTTTTATATAATTCAAATGGTCTTATATGATGTGTTTTAGGAAACATATATCATGAATGAAGTCCAAGATGAAAAAAAATATAAAAGTATAAGTGGAGATGGAATGAAGTGGTGGACTAAAAATTATTACAAGGTAACATTGAATAGACTTAGTGTCCATGGTGTAGTGTATTTATCCATGTCACAGAGGGGTCTATGTCAGAATTTTGGTTCACATGAAAAATCAACACCTACATGTCGTAGTTATTTGTCCATGCTACTGAAGAGATTCCCTTCACACTATAGAGTAGAATCGATGTGTTGAGGTGGATGAGTCAGTTTACGGTTACTTTTGATATTTTAGAACCAATAAAACATAGTGGTTTTCCCACTTTATATATCAGTTAGTTTTTTTGGATATTTGGTTACCTCCGCACCACAACCCATGTTCCATGTTATAGTGAGTAGGATTTGTGGAATACCTTGCTATTAAGATAACCTGATCATGTCATAACCTATAATTATTTATATGAAAAATAATAAAAATGATAGGCTATTCTATAAAACCAAATACCACATTATAAAATATTGTTTTGGGTTATTTTGAGGGTTTATGCTAATGTGGATTCATCTGATGACTTTGACTATTATTTCATCATTCAATAACATTCAATCATAATTATATGATCATGATCTATTGGGGATAAGAAACTAAGGGTGATAATGATTTATTTATTGGAGGTCTAATTTTAAAATTCAAATTCAAATTCATT
This sequence comes from Viscum album, assembly GCA_963277665.1. NCBI lineage: Eukaryota > Viridiplantae > Streptophyta > Magnoliopsida > Santalales > Viscaceae > Viscum > Viscum album. Next base: position 630,123,239 of record OY728146.1, read on the forward strand.
ATATATTAATGGAGGGATACTATGAATAAATTCTATACACAGCAGAATTGTAGAGAAGAGTAACAAGGGATATAAGGATAGGTTTTGAGTGGATTTATAGAATATATCTAAATTAGATGGACATAATATCTATGATATATATTACATATCCATGAAATATATAAGAATAGTTGTTTAACACTAAAATTTATATAGAAATTTTATGTGTCAAATTCACTGAAGAATTCTAGTGCAATTTAGAACACAATAATGTTGAATAAAAAAGTAGTAGATGTGTTTATGTAAAAATATTATTGTACACTAAAAAATATTACTTTAAATTATTGGAAGAATAGCAGTGCCCATTTTTTGATGAGAATATAATAATTTTGTGAATTTATGGTTGTATATAAAATAATTTAAGGTACTTGATTGCTGATGTGAAAGTGAAAGTTGAAGATGGAGAAGGGAATCAACACATCCACAAAAAGACAACAGTATCAATTAATATTAAACATTATTATTGTTATTACACATTGATATAAATTTTTGGGTTGATAATATGATGAATTAATGTGATGATTTCGAGTGAGGGACGCACCAAACCCTGATACAAGGATAAAACCTTCACAATTGTATCCATTTGATGATACTACGAGAATTTATTATTTTGGAATAATCTTGATCATACCAAGGACTAGAACATCATTTTCAATGATGATACTTGTAAATATTCATATCTATTATGTATGTGTTCTATTCAATGTTTCGTTAATAAAAAATAACATGAGAGTGGAGGAAAATGAATAAAAACAAGATAATCATTACCTAATAGTGAAAGTGGTAACTGTGAGAATAATGGATTGAAATTTTTATTAGAGGAAACCTATATTGATTTAACCCCTGTATTTGGGTATAAAAACTCCCAACCAAACCACTTCATGTGATATCAAAGGGATAAGTTTACTTATATTGGATTCTATATTGGTATCGAAGCATCCAGGTTAACCCCAAATAGGATTCTCAGTCTCAAAATTGTTCTCTTTGAGGATTTGAAGCTTGTTTATTGTAATTATTATGAAATAATGTTTTGAGAAGGGAATTATATTTAAAATTATAATTTAGTTTCTACTAATACATTGGCAAACTTCAAAAAGGAATGTTAATAAGAAGATGATTAAGTTTTCCCCCATATCAAAAGAGGAATATTTTTCATGTTATTTACTAATGGAAGAAAAATATTTCATATAGTGGGAATAATTTTTGGTTTGATGTTCATAGAAGGATATATAAAATTTTTCTACCTAAAATATATATATTAATTCATTTAATCCTACGGTTATGTGAGGATTCTTGTTTTTATTTTCCAAAATAATAAGATTCTAGTTGGTTTGATCATATGTCAATAGACTCATAAATAGATGTATTAAAGGAAATTATGCATGGTTTATGTTATGTCAATAAGATTTACTTATGAATCTTTCCATACCATCATGTTTTGAAAATCACAAACACCCTATCATATGGAAAATTTTATTTTCCCTAAAAAATATCTTAATGAGGATAATTTTCCTTCCCTAAGGAAATTTTATCATTACCTTTGTTTTCATTGTTCACTATATTGTTTCTCCTTTTCTAACTCTTTTTTCTTCTAATGTCTGAGAATTAGTTTCACATCTAAAAACTCAGAATCCTATAAATCCTTAGATACAGAGTATTCTTTTTTTAGATTCCGAATTATTTGAAATTCAGACACCGAATTCTCTCAAATTCATTTTCTGAATTCTCTGAAATTTGGATTCTGAATTCTCTGAAATTCAAATTCTGAATTATCTGAAATTAAGATTCCAAATTTTGTGAAATTCAGACTCGGAATTATCTTAAATACAGACTCCAAATTCTCAGAAACTCTGACTCCAAATTCCTCATAATTCGGATTCTGAATTCCTCAAAATTCAGCATCCTAATTCCTTGGAATTCAGACTCAGAATTCCTAAGAATTAATTTTCTGAATTCATTAGAATTCATATTCAAAAGTCTATATAATTTGGGTTCTGAATCCATTGGAAAACGAAATCTGAATATCCATGATTTATAGTCTTTAAGTGTTTATTATGGACTTAATGAAATCGGATTTTGTTAAGAAACTTTTTCTTTCTTAACCCTATTATAATTATGAAATGATTTCATAGAATCTATTTCTAACTAACTGTTGTTTGAGTGACAAGTGTACATGTCCATCTGAGATTCAAGGATAAATATGACCATTGGAAGAGGGAGCATACCATTGGAGAAGTGCATATAAATAGGATCTCATTTAAACGTTCTCATGATAGATCCATCAATCTAGAGATTACATGCTGCTAATGTAATTTATAGAGAGACAGACTCTCATGCCTTGTGCGTACTGAACATCTTGTCTATTTTTCTTCATGAGACTCTGATTGTTGTTCTGTACAATCGAGGACTTCTGGGGATAGAACGAAAGAGGTACCAACTACCATAAATTTTGAGGACTTCCCTGGATAAGAAGGAAGAGGATCTGACTACCTTAATGTTCAAGGGCATGTGGGGATAGCAAGACTGGTTCTGATATTCCTATCGAGGGCTTACCCTAATGTGGGTAAGACAGACATTATTGAATGTATAAATCAAGGTACCTTTATCCAAGGTTGTTGGATACCCTACTATATGGGTAAAAAGATTTCATACTTGTTACTTGTTTTGTTTCGAGTGTATTTTCCACTGCATTTTGATAAAGTAATAAAGTATAACCATCCTATACTTTCTTATTGTTATGTACTATGATAAGAAATATTCTATATGCTTTAAGTTATATTATTTTCCTTATAAACTTTTATATATTTCATTTTTGTAACCATATTTCTGTAACCTAGCATGTTTGTATAACTAAGAGGTCTTGTTAATTTACATTTTTTAAATTTGTTAAACAAAGTTTTGTAAGGTTAAAAATGAATTTTTTTATACTTATAATTCACCCCCACCTGTAATTGAGCATCTACATTCATATTTTGATCCTAAAATTGTTATCATTGGAGGTCTCTTAAATACTTATATTCACATATAAGTCTTCTTGTTCAAGTTTTCATTGTTCTAAATATATTTTTCTTTCTTGGGATTTTTATCCTTGCTTAAAATCTTTTACTATTAAAAAGTTTCTATGGAAATATATTTTCATTTAGATTAAAGGAATGAATATTGGTATGATTGACAATATAAATCCTACTAGACAGCCTATATTTGATGAGAATGATTTTTAATATTGGAGAGATCGTATGAAGAATTTTGTTATTAATACTAGAGTGGGAAACTTTGTTATGATCACTAGGGATTAAAATATTCCTGACAAGGACGTCAGAATATTTACTAATCCAGAAAATTCAGAATATCAACTAAACTACAAGTTACACAATAATTTGTTGTGTTCCATGAACAAGAATATATAGTCATATTTCTTCTTGTGAAGTTGCAAATTGTATTTGGAAGAAACTATAGGTTACACATTTTGGTACATCAAAGGTTATAGAAACTAGAAGAGATATTCTTAGAGATGAATATCATTGATTCCTATTTCTTTATGGGGAACTGGTATGAAAGTTACAAAAATGGTTTATGACAGTTGTTAATAGTTTACAATCTATGGGTAAAAAGGTATTGATGATGAGGCACTTGTGGACAATATTATAGATATCATGCCTAATGAGTGGGAATATAAAAGAACAACTATTGATGAGAATAGGAATGTATCTCAAATTAATCTTGATGATATTTTTGGAAATCTTATTTAACATGAGACAAGAATGAAAATAGATGCTAATTTCAATAAGAAGAAGAATGGAAATGGAATTTTAGCCTTTACTACTACTAATGTCATGACTCTGGAAAGGGTTATAATATCCAAGTCAAAGAAAGTCATTGTTTTATCTAAATCTAGTGAAAGTGAAAATTTTGATAATGAGCTAGCTAATATTTCTTGAAGGATGAACAATATAGTTGTTAAGAAATAATTTCAGTATAGATTTAAGAAGAAATAAAGAAACGATAAGAAAGACTCTAAAGTCTCTTGTTATGAATGCAAAAGAGTGCGACATATAAGGCAAAATTTTCCTATGATTAAGAAAAAGGATATAAAGGAAAATCATTCTGAGAAGAATATAAAGAAGTACTACAAATCTAAATCTAAATTTTTTAAAGATAATGACACTAGGAGTTATAGTGGTGGAGACTCTTCTGATGAAATATTAATGTATGAATCTTATGGTCAGAAGAATCTTTGTGTACTAGCCAGATTACCCATTGAAAATTATTATCTTTGGGCTAAGGTATACAATACTGAATCTATAACTAATGTTTCCATAAATGATAATTAGAGTGATAATATATATTATGAATCTCTAGATGAATACTCTTTTTATGACAAAGATAATACATTACCAACTTATAAAATTTTTTCTATATTAGCTAAGCTTCTTGAGAATGAAAATTCTAAACTCATGAAAAAACTTTTTAGTGAAAATTCTAGAATTTCAATTTTAACTGAATAAGTATCAAATCATTATAAAGATAATTATACGAAAATTTATGAGTTGTAGAGTATTTTAAAAACCTTGATGAATTTAATTATGAGAAGGATAAACTTTATAAGGATATTCAAAAAGTGATTTCTAAGATAAATATTTTAGAGACTAACTATAGTGCTAAAACAAATGTTTTTTAGGATAAAAACTTTTTATTAAACTTAAGTCCAAAATAATTTCCTTGAGGAAGTGTTTTTCAAACATTAACTTAGGTAAGGAAAATTTTGATAAGATGTATTCCCAAATTAGTCATTTAAGGAATAATTCAGGATTTGGTTACACTCATTCTAAACCAGTTTTTAGTGATAACTATATTGTTCCTCAAAGTGACCCATTCTTAACTAAATGTTAGTGTGGTGGAAATTTGAAAAGAAATTGGTCTTTAAACAAAACTAATTCATTAGGTTTCCATAAAACCTATTTTTCTAAAAAGATGTGGATACCTAAAATTTTGCTTTCTAAAGTTTCTGGATCCAATAATTTTTTTTCTCCGAAAGTCTAACACACTTATTTTTCGGAAATTTAAGAAATTAAAAATAGAAATACATGGTACATGGATAGTGGATGTTCCTGGTATATGACTGGTAACAAAAAATCCTTTGAAAAGATTATCAAGATGAAAGGAAGAAAAGTATCTTTCAGAGATAATTCTCTACGAGAAATTATTTGTATAGGTAACATTGTTCTCCTTGGAAAAACATTTATTTCGAATATTTTATTTGATACGAGTGTTAAGCACAACCATATTAGCATAATTCATTTATGTGATGAATGTTACCTTGTGAATTTTAGGAATGATAAATGTTTAGTACACAATTCCAATGAAGAGTTTATTATTTCTACCAATATTCAAGATAATGTATATACACTAAACATAGAGGACTATTAGAGCCAAGACCTACATTGTATTAGTGAAATGGAAGATCATTCTTGGTTATGGAATATAAATTTAGGACACTATAACCTTTGAAACCTATGCAAGATCACTATGAAAAGAATAGTTTAGGATCTATTAGAGCTTAGATTTGATTCTTTAAATTTTTTTGGTCATTTTCAATTGGGAAATAAAAATTAATCAAGTTTTAAATCAGTTAGTGAAGTCTCAACCACTGATGCATTATAGTTGTTACATATAGATCTTTTTGGTCCAACAAAAACTAGAAGTATTGGAGGCACGTATTATGTATTTCATTTAGTTGATGATTACAGTAGTTTAACTTGGGTCTATTTACTAGAAAATAAATCTGAAGATTTTTCTTATTTCAAAATTTTTAGATCCCAATTTAAAAATGAGAAAAACCTTCCTCTGATAACTAATCATAGTGATCAGGGAAGAGAATTTCAAAATTCTGAATTTAAAACCTTTTGTAGTAGAAAAGGAATTCCTCATAAATTCGTAGCACCAAGAATCCATCAATAGAATGATGTTATTGAAATAAGAAATGGAGTTATATAATAGATAACTAGAACAAAATTGAGTGAATATTTGATAGATAAACACTTTTGGTATGAAGCTATAAGTACTACTTATTATACTGTAAATCGAGTTTTAATTAGTCATTTTCTTAATAAAACAGCTTATGAGTTTTGGAATGGTAGAAAACCTAGACTTTCTTACTTCAAGGTATTTGGATGAAAAGTATTCATTCCAAATAATAAAGATAATCTATATAAATTCACAACCAAATCTGATGAACGCATTTTCCTAGGATACTCCACAACTTCTAATTATTATAGCATTTTTAATAAACAAAATTGTACTATTGAAGAAATAGTAAATGTTAAATTTGATGAAACTGATCCTTTTGTTTTTAAATACCCTCAACCTACATCTACATATGTGTTTTCAAAAAATGATTATCAGCTCTTGATAGAAGACCCTTCTGCTATGGAAAATGTTCAAGAAATTTATTCTAAATCATTTACCCTAGAAGATTTCTAATTATATGTTGATGAACAGGTTTTACAAAACCCAAATCAGTTGTTTCTAAAGAATCATATTTGTGATAGTATCATTGGTGATGTAAATCAACAAGTATGTACTATAAGTTCCATAAGAAATGAAGTAGAACATCTAGTTTTCCATTTAAAATTAGAACCAAAAAGAACTAATGAAGCTTTAGGTATAAGTGATTGGATAAAATCTATGCAAGATGGTCTAAATTAATTCGAAAGGAATAAAGTATGGACCATGGTTGAAAGATATAAGGAAACATATCTTATTGGAGTAAAATGGTTCTTCAGAAATAAGTGTGATGAAAATGGAAACATAGTAACAAATAAATCTAGATTAGTTGCTAAAGGCTATAATCAACAAAAAGGAATAAAATTTGAAGAAACCTATACTTCAGTAGCTATATTGAATATATCTATATTCTACTTTCCTTTACATGATTCCTTAATTTCAATTTTTTTAAATGGATGTGAAATGTTCTTTCCTTAATGGTTATGTTCAAGATGAAGTTTTTGTTGAACATACTTCAGGTTTTGAGGATACAAAACATCCTGAACATGTTTTCAAACTTATAAAAGATTTATAAGGACATAAACATTCCCCTAGAGCTTGGTATGATAGTATTACGAGATTTTTGTTACAAGATAATTATGTTAAGGGAAATGCTGATCCGAATATTTTTATAAAGAAATTTAAGAAAATTGTTTTGATTGTTCAAATTTATGATTATGACATTATATTTGGTTAAAATCAATAATATTTAACTGATTCATTTGTGAATCTAATGAAATCTGAGTTTGAAATGAGTATGATGGATGAGTTAACATTTTTCCATGGATTTAAAATTTTTCAAAAACAAGAAGGAATTTATATATCCCAACATAAGTATATTAAAGATATTATAAAATAGTATGGACATGAAAAAATTAAGAGTATAAGTACTCCCATTGGTACCTCAAATTCACTTGATCTTAATGAAGTTGGGAAACCAGTGGATCAAGAATCATTTAGAGGTATTATAGTAAGTCTACTATACTTGACTACTAGTCATCTAGATTTAATTTTTTCAGAACGCTTATGTACCAGATATTAATCCAATCATAAGGAATCTCATTTGAAGGCAGTGAAAATAATTTTTTCCTACTTAAAGGGATCCATGAATTTAGGACTCTTTAATACATCTGGAAATGATTTTGTTCTAAAAATATTTTCAGATTCTAACTTTGGTGGATGAGGAATGGATAGGAAAAGTACATCTGGAACAAGTTATTTCTTAAAAGATTCATTTGATTCTTGGTGAGGAAAAAAGCAACAATCAGTAGCACTTTCCACTGCTGAAGCTGAATATATAGCAGCTGGAAGTTGTTGTGGATGAAACACACATTCACAGACTATGGTATGATTTTTACCAAAACAAAAATAATGTGTGATAATACAAGTTCCATTTACTTAAGTAAAAACCTGGCACATAACTTCCGTGAAAAACACATAGATATAAGGAATCACTTTCATAGGGATTACACACAAAAAAGAGATATAATTCTTCAATTTATCGGAACACAAGATCCACATGCTGATATATTCAAAAAATCGTTAACCTCTAATAGATTTGAATTTATTATATATGAAGTTAGGAATGATAACCATAATGTAATATTCTATGTTAAATTCTTGTTGAAACCTATCTCCAAATAATATAAAACTCCTTTTCATGGGGGGAGTACACATGCTTGTTAGTCAAAAATGTTCGTAGTCAAATTTTTTCATAGTCTTAATTTTTCGTAGTCAAACTTTTTCATAGTCAAAATTTTTCGTATTAAAAATTTTTCGTATTCATATTTTTTTGTGGTTATGTTTTTTTGAAAATTTTCTGGAATCTAATGTTCTTCAAGAAGAATCTTCCTCATAATGAATAATCCTCTTAGTAATCTGGAAGGTATGTTTCCTTTCGTAAAATTTTGTAATCGTCTTTCTACATGTTGGTTTTTTATCATGTTCAAGAAAACATTCCAGATTCATTTTTTCCATAAAATCCGAATGTTTTATATTAAAAACCTCCAAATATTAGAACCTATCAAAATATTTCTTCGGTTATCTTCTCAACCGTCATATGTGAACAGAAGTATTTCAACTGTTTGATCAAGTGAGGATGTTGAAATGTTGCCTAAATTAGCTATATAAGGACCCCTTTATGTTTTTCCCACATTGATATTCAAGATATGGCATTCTAAATCCCAACTGCTCTACTTAAGGCCATTCTGAATCTTCATGGTTTTCTCAATTCTGAATGTCTGTGCAAGCCTCTCCTAGAAAAGAAATGTCTTCTTGTAGAGGAAATATCTAAGTGGCAGATATACTGAGAAAGGCTAGTAGATATGAAATTCTATGATAAGTATGACTCTATCATTTCAAAGAATATTAAGCTTAATAGATAGGAGGGCCTATGTATATTGAAACCAAATGCAGAGGATCTGTTCTATCCAGACTTGTTGATTGGATTTTATGAGTCAACAAGTTTTTTCAACGAAGAAGGGAGAGATAAGTTTTCTTTCAAGAGCTATAGGAAGAGTTATTCACTTTCATACAACAAGGCAGCAAGTTTGATTGGAATTCCTTATGATAGAGAAGCAGAGTTCTATACTCACAAGCTTCCGGATGTAGCATGATATTTTGATAAAGAGAGAGCTCTAGAATGTCTTGGTCTTTCATAGGTAAAGACTCCGAATATTTTTCATATGTCTAAGAATTTCTTTATTCTTGAAATGTGGTTTAAAGGTTATGTTATTACGAGTAAAGGAAATATGGATACTCTAAAAAAGAGATATATCAACATTTTCGATTTCTTGGTAAACCTCAAATAGAAAAACATGGTTAAGTATATCTTGGTTAAGATTGAGAATATCATGAATAGAAATTTTACATTTCAAATCATCATGTATCTGGCTATTCTCTTGAATATTATTGTCCTTTTTCTTAAGTCTTTCAAAATTACTTGAAGTTCTATGCTGATAAATCACAAGGTGAAATTGTTGAGTGATGACATCTAAGGCTGAGATAGTGCAATCTCTTCTCAAGGATGCTGAGAAAGCCTCTGAACATCTTCAGGTACCAGAATCATTTTTGAAAGAATCAATCCCTATGACTCTGGGAAAGAAGGTGGTGATTCCGGAACCACCTCAAGAAGAATAAATAGTTGAAGAGAAATAAATGGAAGAAGAAGAAGAAGAAGGAAATGGAGATATAGAATAAATAATAAGGAATGTGGAGGATTATCATGAGAAAGATGGTCCTTAGGAGATACATTCAATCCAAACTTCAGAATCAGAGTCTTCAAAACTTACTACACCTGGAAAAGAAGATAAGGTTTATGAAGAAGTAAACAAAACATCTGAGTAAGAAAGAAACAATCATGATTTCATTCATCCATAAGATCAAGTGGCTGATGCTGAGAAATAATAAGTTGAGGAAGATAAGATTGTTCAGTTATCAGATAACGAGAATGAATCACCCAAAACACAAGACATTATTCCGACAGATGATAAGGGAAAAAAGTTGGTAGTGGATAACCTAATAAATTTGTGGTGAAAAAGAATAAAGTTGGTTCCTTGTCGAAGAGAAAATCTAATGAGATAGAAAAAGAATCCTCACAAACCAAACACTCGGATTCAGAATAGTCCTCTCTTGTACATGATTTTGTTGTTCAGTCATTGAAAAAGATGGTTGGAACTATTCCCGTATTTCCTAAAATAGATTCAAGATGCCAGATGATTGAACATTCGATAAATCAGAAATCAGATTCAGTTTCTGTGGTTATGGATAAATGTTTCAGACTTGTCTAAGACTTCAAATATTTTCTCATTGGTTATAAGGCTCATAAAAGGTCTTGAAAAAATATTACAAGCTGGTAAAAGAAGACAGTCGAAGATCTTAGAGTCTTTGATGAATTTCATGACAATGTCAAGGATTCTTTCGACACCGAATATTGGAAGATCAAGGTCCTTACTAATAGTTTTGAGGAAAAACTAATTCTCAAACATCCCACTTGGAAGTAGGAAGTTAAGGATCTAAATGGGAATCATAAATCTGTGGCAATGAATTAGAAGAGGTGAATGGATCTCAGAATCGAAGTTGAAAAAAACTTGTTAAGCAAGAATAAGTCTTAATGGTTCAGGCAGAATTTCTTATGGCTTAGGAAGAAAAGATAAAAACTTTAGAGAGGAAAAGTGAATATTAGGATATGTTCCTTAAGCGTATGGAAAAAGGTCATAGGGTGATAAATAAGCTAAAAACCATGGTCAAGTAGCTGATGAAAAAGGAGAAAGAAGGATAATTTTTTCATTTCCGATCACTTTTTGAATTTATTCCTTTTACAAATTATTTTAGTCTTAATGAAATTTTGGTTGTTCTCCCTATATTTTCTTGTTTAGTACTAATTTTTCTGGACCATTTTTTCCATTCCCTCTAATGCTTTTTAAAAATCAAAAAGTGGGAGAAAGTAATGATAAAAAGAATACTGAGAAAGAAAAGATTTCCCTAATTAAGGGGGATTTCATTTAAAGGGATGTTCTTATCAAATAATATTTTCTTATGCAAAAAAAATGTAATACTATTTCATAAGATCAAGAATACGATCCTTAAAGATTTAAAAACTCAAGGAGGAGTTATTCATATTCACTTATATCCATAAGTTAGGGGAGATAAGTTTTATTTTCAAGTCCATAACAATTTTATGTCCTTATATTCTTTTTTGTAAGGATGTTTGTACTTTCCAAAAAGGGGGATATTGTTGAGTGAATAAGATTTACTTATGACTCTTTCCATTCATTCATGTTTTGAAAATAAAAAACACCCTATCTTAAGGAAAATTGTATTTTCACTAAAAATTATTTTAATAATGAAAATTTTCCTTCCCCAAGGAAATTTTATCCTTACCTATGTTTTCATTGTTCATTCTATAGTTTCTAGTTTTCTTACTCTTTGTTATATTAATGAATAAAAATCAGTTTCACATATAAAACCTCAAAATCGAATAAATATTTAGATATAGAGTATTATGTATTCAGATTCCAAATTCTCTAAAATCCATACTCCAAATCCTCTAAAATTTAGATTCCGAATTCACTAAAATTCATATTCTGAATTCACTAAAATTCAGATTCTGAATTACCTCAAATTTATATTCCGAATTCTCGGATATTCAAACTCAAAATTCTCAGAAATACAAACTCAGAATTCCATGAAATTATGACTCCAAATTCCTCAGAATTTCGACTTTGAATTCCTCAGAATTCAGACAACGGAATTCCTCAGAATCTGGACACCAAATTTGTTAGAATTAAAAATCAAAATTCCTAAGAATTCAGATTCCAAATTCATTAGGATTCAGATTCCAAAGACTATATAATTTAGGTTCAGAATCCTTTGGAAAATATAATCTATAAATCCATGATTTATAGTCTCGAAGTGTTTATTTTCTTAGACACCAAATTTTATGTTTCCTTAGACTCCAAAAAATTTGATTCAGTTAAGCACCCATATTTTTCTTACACCTATTATATTTATGAAATGATGACATACATTCTATTTCAAAATAAACATTTTTTGAGTGATACTTGTACAAATCCCTATGAGATTCAAGGAAAAATATAACCATTGGAGGAGGGAGCTGACTGTTAGAGAAGCCAAGACTCTTTTTGAAATACACTTAAACAAGAAGAATTTTGAAAAACAAAAGAATCTATGGTAAAAGAGTATACATTTTCATTTCTTAATACAGAAAATATTAATTCATTTTTTTAATTGAAAACATTGAAAGCGTCATTTTAACATTTATAATGAAATCCATCAACACATAGTTGTGAAATACTAACCATATTATACCTCAATCCATAAAAAAGTACTTTGGAAATTAAAACAGAGATAGACTTATCGATTTGGCCAAGGCTAATGATCTTTCTTTCGGCATTGTCACCAAAGGTGTTGTGTCCACCATAATTTTTTTTAAATTATTGAAGCATGAATAGTCTCCATTGGTGTGTCTTGAACACCCAATATCCAAGTAAAATAAGATTTTACATGAGATCTTTAAGGATATTTCCTACAAAATAGTAAAATAAAAATAGATTTTGGTACCCATATTTGTTTCGGTCTAGTAATATTAGCGGCTAGTACTTTAGGAACCCACATCTGCCTCACATGTTTCCTATAAGAGTTATGTAAAGTGCATGAAAAATAAACTCTATTTGGTCTAGAAAATCTTGAAAAAGTAGAGAGTGTATCATAATATGAACTAGATGAATGTTTTTCCATAAATATCAGTAAAACAATATGTCATAGACTTAGAGACAAAATCATTTCTTCCAAAATGTCTATTACTAGGTGGATAGACAATGCTATTGTTATATTTAGGGGAAATCTGTTTACCTAGAATTTGTGCCAAAGTATCTTTACCATTAGTAATACATTCAAGGTCCTTTTTCAATTCTTTATTATATATCTTTAGTTCATTATTTTCTTTGAGTAATTTAGTATTCCTCTCCCTTTATATAGTATGTTCAGATTTACCAGTTGATGTAATAACATGTTGTTTCTTTAAAGATTTGCATTTATATTTTAGTTAGTTAAATGTTTCTTCAAACATATTTTAGTACTCAAACATTTCCTCATTAGACATATTTTTTTAATCACTCTTATCTCCAAAATAATATGAATTGTGTATAGGAGATTCCAGTGTTACCTCATATGTGGTTTTCATAAAACACATATTGTCTTTGTTGGACTGTTTATCTTGTGAAGATTCTATGTCACTTGAACTATCCTAAAAAGCACTCAATGTTTAATTCATTGCCTTTTTATAGTTTATATCTTTGTCATCATACATATTTTTGTACTTGATCTTGGGACAGTTAGCCTTTACATGTCCATTTCACTTACAATAATAGAATACCATCTCATCAGACTTTTCACTTATTTTTTATTCTTTCTTCGAGGTTTTTTGATCTTCTATTCCATTTAAGTTAGGATATATGAAAAAAAAATTATTCCTGTAAAATCTCTTACACCTTCTAGTTATTTGATCCCTCTCCTCATCATTGTTGGGTGATGATTTTTCACTACTGGAACTTTCTACAGATACGTCCAATTTCTGTTTCTCTTTGTGTTTATAAGTGGTGGTCTTAAATGCAACATTTTTTGGGGTCATCCTCTTCTTCCTTGTTTACTTTCAACTCCTCTTCATACATCATTAGTTTACCAATGAGTTCTTTTAAAAGTAACACACTGATTTCATATGACTCTCTAATAGAGATAGAGGTTCCTCTCCATCTATCAGGAAGACATATGATAATCCTCATAAATTGTTCTATGGTAGTAACTTCTCTTCCTAGAGAAATCATTGTGTTGAAAATTTTGTAGAACCTAAGATACATGTTAGAAATTGGTTCATCATGTTTCTTTTTAAAGTTATTATATTTAATAGTATAAGTATTAAGTCACATTTCTTTCAAACTATAAGTTCCTTCATGTGAAACAGAAAAAGTGCCTTAAATTTCAGGTTTTGTTTTACATGCAGAAATTATGTTCAATTCGTCACATCCTAAGGGGAAATAAAAAATAATTCATGGATTTGAAATTTTTATTTTAGGAAATCTTGGTTGGGTCATTAAAAGTGATTTTTTCAATAGAAGTAATATTATACTCATCTATAATTGTAGACCAGATTTCGAAACTCATACATTCTAAATGCCTTTTCATTTTAATATTCAATTGATAATAATCGGTTTCGTTAAATAATGGTGGTCTATTTTTTGCAACACCTTCCAGTGTATTATCCATGATAAATATATACATTGATAGAGATAGAAATTTATAATTAACATAAATTTACAGATCTTTAAAGTATAACCAAAATCACAATTGAATAGGGTCCAAGACAATGTCTTAACCAGAATAATAAACAACCTTTGATACCAAATACTGGTCAGAGTAAGGTACTCAAGAGGGGGTGAATTGAGTATCTATAAAATATCAGTTTGAAAAGTATTATTAAAAAGTTCCCCAATAAAATAAATACAACCCAATTAATCAAATTAATACGGTTATGAAACTTTGACTTTTTAAATAACTTCTCAAGAGGTTGATTAATTCTCAGTAATATTAATATCAATTATTAATATTACTTTTGAGGATATTATAATAAGGAAAGACAATTATAAATTCTTTCCAAGATTAACTATCAACATAATTTTAGTGATTTCTAAATTATCCAGTAAAATAGAGAAAAATAATTTAAACAACACAACAGATATAAAAGAATTAGTTCAGTCTCAAGATGAGACCAAATTCACTCTATTTGGTGATCACCTGCCACCAAGCAGTTTATTTTAAAAAACATGATCTACACCCTGGATCGAGGTAAACAACAGTACACAAGACTGTACAGGTCACATGACCTCTTCTATAGTTCTTTGTGGGTATAAACTAACAGGTAACACATAGACCTCTTCCGCACTTATCTGTTATAGTAAATAAGTGGAAAAATATATGACGGGAAGGATATCTTGTATCCTTTAGTTTAGTGAAAGAGATAGTGTGTGTTTTTATATAGACACACACACACTGATCAAAATCTAAAAACAATACGAAATAGTGAAAAATTATGAGATGGGGTTAGAAGTGCTCTAAGTGTTATTCTATGTAGTTTTGGACTTCTAGGATGAAGAAGATGTAGGAATTGAGTCCTCTTCTGAGAAATAGAGTATCACAAGTCATGTGCTCTGGTTTCCAGTTAGATCTAGATCTTGTTCCTCCTGAAGATGGTATTTCAAAGATGTTCTCGACTCTGATCTATGGTATCACAGCTAATTCTTCATGTGTTCTTTAGATATATTGAGTAGTATGTGTCAGTTCTTTTCTCATGAATGATTGTGCCTCTTCGTTATCGTGCACTACTATTTTTGGGACACACTTCTATTTTTAATCATAGATTACATGTGTTAGAGCTGACAAGATGCATGTATTATACACCCCATACCTAGTACTATTAGGTGATATGTCTACAACGAAATATTAATTATGACTATGCATTTAAAATACTCAAATATGACCATTATATATTAAATTGAATAATGAAAAAAAATATTAAATAATGGTGTCACAGTCAGTCTGGAAATGGTGTCTTCATGAAACATTGTTTCATTGTTTTCCTTTTGAGTGGTGTGACAGTTATGATTTCATAGTTGTATACAGATCAGAAACTGGTAGCACTAATGTTTTGTACGGTCACGGTGTCTGGTTCGTAGTGTCTGGTCATAGTGTCTGGTCACGATGTCTGGGCCACGGTGTCTGGTCACGGTGTCTGGGTCACGTTGTATGTTAACAATGTCTTGCCACAGTGTATGTTCATGGTGTCTGGGTTATAGTGTCTAGTCATAGTGTCTGGGTCATGGTTTCTATTCACGGTATCTGATAATAGTGTCTGGGTCATGGTGTTTGGGTCACAGTTTCTAAGAGTTATCCAAATATTTGTATATGAACATAAAAAAAGATATTCACAGAATGAATTAGACTTAATAATTTATCAAGGAAACCCATTATAACACATGTTAAAAAATGTTTATAAAAATTAAACATAACACTTTAGATATTTGATAGGTTTATTTAAATCATAAAAAAATAAACCATCTGTACACATGATTTGAGAGAGATAAATCATGATTAACAAGGTTTAAAGAAGGTATTGTATTTGTGATCATTAAAATATTATTCAAACAAGAGGAGTCCAATAAAGATCAATGGGTGAGTTTTCCCAAGTAAGTGTCTCTATGTTTCTCTTTGATTCAATATTAAATTATAAACCGTTTTTGATCTGTGTGGGAGATTGGTTTGATAATCATCCCTGGGAAGAAATTGATATATTAAAGGAAAATTTTATTAGATTATTTGGTGTAATGTGGAGATGATTATACAATATATATAATGGAGAATTATGATTATGAATCATCCCCCATGGATATTAAAGAAAAAAGTACCTGGATTATGTTTTTGATAAAAAAAATGATGATTCTACGTGATATTCTCTTAGTGTACATATATTGTGAATGAAGTTCATGATGCAAAAACAATTCAAGGATATGTGGTGTTGGAATGAAGTGGTGGACTAAAATATACTATAAGGTACCATTATACAAATTTAGTGACCATGGTGTATTGTATTTGTCCATGCTACAGAGGGAGGCTATATCTGATGTTAGTGTTACTTAAAAATTGGAACCCTCAGGATGTATTGTATTTTCCATGTAATAGAGGATTTTTTTTCAGCACCGTACAAAAGAACTATGATACTAAAGAGGCTGAGTCAGTTTATGTTTCTTTAGTGATTTTGGAACCTCCACATCGATGTGTATTTTCCACACCACATATCTTTTCTGTTATTTTCTAATTATTTTATAACCTTCAAACTATATCCCATGTTCTATGTCATAGTGATCAATCTTTATGGAAGACCACACTATTGTGATAACATGACCATATCGAATAATCTTTGTGGTTACATGAAAAATGGTAAAAAAAAATATAGGTTATTCCACAGGTATTTATACCATTCCATAAAAGGGTGACTCTTGTCCATTTATAAGGTTCATGATAATGTGGATTCTTTTGATTACTATGGTTTTCATTTATATCCACAATAATTTCCAATTCAAATCATAATATCATGATCTATTGGGATGAATATTCAATGTGTATAATTGGAGAAGTTATTGTGGTTTTGAATTTTGAATTCCAATTCAAATTAATAATATTGAAATGGATTTATTCTTGGAATATAATATATATATACACAAAAAAATTGATGATATAAATAACATGGGGCTATATATAGATTTTTGTGAAGTGTATTGGATGAATATCATATAATTCAGATGACATAATATCTATGATATACATTTCCTTTCCATAATATACATAAGAAGAATGATTTGAAAATGATCATTCAATAGATAATTTATTTTTCAATGTTAGTGAATATTTTTTTGCCATTGCGTACTGCACTAAAGTTGAAGAAAATAAGTATCATAAGAGGAGATGTGAAAATTTGATTTCACAGTGAAAAAGATGTCTTCATATCATTGTAAAAAAGTATGTGACTGCTATATAGTATAAAGAGAAGAGTTTTGTGAATTTTTTTGTGTATAAAAATGAAGGTATGGTCCCTATATGCTTCCATAAATGTGAATAAAGAATAATAATATGTTAATCAGTGCATCTATAACAATTCTGGAATCTCATTTGGTATTGAACATTCATATTTTTATTCCACTTTTTTTGTAAAATTTTGGGTCGATAATATGAAGAATTTGTGGGTTTTGTGGGGTGAATGATTCACAAAACATAGTTACAAGGATAAACATAAAAATATTCTCAATAGGTTGATAATTTCTGATTTAATGATATTGTAAAAATCAATATCATAGTAATGATTAGACTTTCATTTTTAAAGGTGAAACATTTAAATATTTGTCTATCACTTTTTCTGTGTGTGTGTATTTGTTTTTTAGTTTTTATTGAAAAAAAAATTATGGGATAGAGATAAAAATATAGCAATATAATCATCACATTACAATTAAAGAGTAAAATTTGAAAATATGTTATTGAAAAAGTTATTACATCAGCCTACATTAATTTACCCCTAGTGAAAACCATATCTCAAATGATTTTCCATAAGTTGTATCAAAGGGATTGTTCAAAAATTATTATATTCTCACATTTCTTTACATTATCATAACCTATCGAATAATTTACATATCTATATGTTCAATAAACTATACTATGTGGGACCCACCTCAGGGTGTTTCATGTGCAGTGTCACCTCGTTTTCCTAGCCTCCCATTTGGTTTCTCGGAATCTCATGTATTTAATGTAATGTGAGTATCTCCTAAAATCATTCCTCAAATTTTTAAAGACACACATCCAAATTAAGATTAATACATCATACTACATATTAATCAATGGTTGGTGAGAATATAGATCTCTTAAATTCACTATACTGACCACTAAATAGGGATCATCATGTAGCACAACATCAATTATCTTCATCTCAAGATTGGTGTTGTATCCTAAATTTTGATATAATTTTTTTTTGTAAAATGATAGATCACTCTCTATAGAACCTAAAAAATTATAACATGAGGAGAATTATACACTAATAGACTCTTCCACCAAGTTATTAGAAAACTAAATATAACATCAAATTTTTTAATAGAACAGTCCACATATGTTTATCACATTATCATAGCTGAAATCTATAATCCCGAGAATCCCCAGTGTACACTTCACCAATCTCATTCTGGAGTAGGATCAAAAAAGGTGATGATAAATGAAATGAATTTTTTAGATTTTAAATAATATAAACCCCCATTAAATAGGGGTAGGGGAATTTGTTTCCACTAAAACCTCTGGAACCATAAAATATTAAATAGAGTGTAAACAAAATATGGAATATATGATTCCACTCAATCAGACTGGGCTATGAGTATTTTTACCTCCCTTGGCTATGAAGAAGTCTGTCTTTTCTAGGCTTGGAGTATTATTATAAGGAAAATAAGAATTGTTCAGTCTACTATCCATTCATCATTCATCCCCTCTATTTGAATAACATTTGGTTGAAATCAGCAATGATTTTTTCTAGGTTATCATTAATGATTGATTTTTCTATTCATCTCTACCTCATCATCAAAAGAGATAATTGAATCATAAAAGGTGTCACATGTCTACTAAATCATCTTTTAAGGTAATATCAAATGAATATAATGAAATATCTCTCAAATGATTATTATAATATGATAAATCTAATTAATAATCTGATAAAATTATGTTTTTGATTCCTCACACATGATTACAATTAATAAATGTTGTCTATATGACCTCTATAAATTATATTGATAACATTAAAAAAATATAAGAATACGAATAAAAGGATTTTTTGGAATATTATCTACATTAATTTGTGAGAGGGAGGTTTCCTTAAATGGAATAAAAGATAGGCTCATTGTTTAGAATATCAATTGAAAATATATATTCTACCAACATGGCGATCTTATAATAATAAAAATGGAAAAGATGTGGTGGAATAGATAACCAACCTTTCACATGAAGAAGTATATAATCTTTGTACTATGTAAAATATTATCCTGTATGATGGTGAGTTATAAATATGAGGTGATATATTACTAAACTTAAAAGAGTAGAAAACGCTGACTATATCTCTTAGGATTATTCCCATATTCTTCCGTGAGATAGTTCTCTGCAATAAGAGGAGATTTATTCATTAATAAGAGAAGAGTCAAGAAATCCAATCAAACTATGATAACAAAATTACTTACTCATATAATGATTTATTATAATATAATGGTTGATTATAATAAATTTCCTACACCTAGTAATAAACCCCATCCAGTTCAGGGAAGTTATTGAATCCATTAAAAATATAACAAGCTTAATGAAAACTATAAAGTATAAATGATTATATTTAAAATTGGAGACAAATAACATCCCTATATGATTGTGGGTTATAATGATTAGGTAATATATTACTAAACATAAAAGAGTAAAATACACTGACTATAGATCTTAGGATTATTACCCAATTCTTCCCTGAGATAATCCTCTACAATAAGAGGAGATCACAACATTAATAATAGAAGAGTCAAGTCACCCAATCAAACTATGATAAAAAATAACTTACTCATATAACTTGTTATTATAATAAATTTATTATACCTAGGAATAAACCCCATCTAGTTCAAGGAAGTTATTGATGTAAAACAAAGGCTAGTTATCAAACACTATAGAATACATCATAACTATATCAATTAACATTGATTATTACAACAAAATTAAAACTTCAACAATAATAAAAAATTATTTTATTTAATCCATTGAATATATAACAAAATATGAAAACTATAGATTATAAATGAGTGTCTCTAAAACTGGAGACAAATAAATATTCAAAGTGGATGGATTTTCTCATCCACTTCCCCATAATGGTTATCCCACAATCACAAGATTCTATTGAATCTAATACCAAAAAAAATATAATGTATTAAAAATATTTATGAAACCCTATTCTAATAAAATAGGACTAGTTAGATGTCTTGAGGCTTTATTATTTCATCAAAAATTTGGAAGGACAAGCATTTATTTGGGTATAGTAATCTATAATCCATATCCACAACTTTTTGAATTATCTTCATTAGGTGTTCATATATTATCTCAGTTAAATATTCAAAAGGACTAATATCCACAGAATATCTAATTTGAAATCATTTGAAAATTAGATGGTTTTATACTTAATAATTATATAGAAAGGTTTAACCTATCCATTTAACATGAAGCTACCACAATAACAATTTCTAGAGATCTAAATAATGAAATTCTACGAATAGATACAAATAAATCTCATAATGTTGAAGTATTATAGAGGATTATGATAATTTACAACAGTAGGAAAATTATAATAGGATTTAATTAAATTTTTTTAATCCAAATATCAGGCAATATTTCCAATGTAAGAAAAAAAAATATGGAATGGTGTATGAGATTCGATAGACCCTCACTCTCAGGTTTACTTCTATAAACACTTTCCTTGCAAAATATCATTCATACTAGTGAGATTACCTAAGATAAAAATGCATAAATTATTCATTATTATCAGAGTAAAAACATTATATGTCAAAAAAATCCCCGAACCTCAAGAACTAAAGTTTGTGGGTATCTTCAAATAAGCTGCATAAAAACCACAATTCATATAATTATTAACATTTCTCAATAATTTCACCATAAAATACCTCCTTCTAGATAACTCATATTATATACACATTTTCATAGCATAGGTAATGAAAAATATAATAATGTGGTACTCTTAAATGTCCATTAAGAGAAATATGTATCAATATGTCATCAATGATTAGTTAATAACCATGAGAAAGAAAGATCATTTGAGAAATATCATTTAAAAATGGTCATGGACAAATAAAATATTCCCATATAATATATGTACTTGTAATCTTAAATCATCAGAACTATAACAATGTGAATATAGATAAAAATATAATTTTTATGTTATATCTTATGAATATAGTTAATTGTATCAAATCCATGTTCAAAAATGTGAACATAGTTAGTCACATGATGTTCACTCTAAATCTTGTGAACTTAGTGAACCCTATCAATCCCACACTCAATATCATTATCTCAAGAGACATCAAAATTTAACCAAATAATTTGAGGGATATATATAAACCCAATTATCACATAATAATAATCTATACACCTTACCTATTCCTACAATCAGTCACAAATAATACCACTAAGAACCCATGGAAATTAAATGGTTTTCATAACATTTCCTAGTGGTATCAAAAAAATTCCTAAGAGTTAGATCGGATGAAACCGAATAATAAATCACTTTATAGAGATATTCATCAATTTTAGTTTGACAGTGATACATATCTTCATTATATATAGATATATTTTATATAAATAGAGAAATGGAACTAAATGTGTCATTAAAGGAGGTGGCAGCATGCACATAACATGTATGTTATATTCATATTTTTTATAATTATAAAAATATTTATGTTGTTATTAGATAATAATTTCAAATTTTAAGTACAATAATGATATCAATGTAACTATTTTACTATGGGAAGAATATATTTAATGAAATTAAAATAATAAAACATTAATGGAGCTATAATTATATCATTTCATATTCCATTGGATGTAATATCTTAGACCACACCACAAAGAACCATTAATTGGTCCTTTGGTGTGACCAAAAAAAACAAAAATTATGGTAGACGATTTGTGAGATATTTTGGAAGAGTTTGGTTAAGCTAAAATGAATGTAGAGTGAGGATAAGTGTTTTCATTAAAGGATTATTTTGTAATTTATATGGTGACACTTATTCAGATACTCATAATTGTATACTAAATGAATGTCATAATCAATAAAAGGAGGCTCCAAAGAGGAAACTGATAGAGTGGATGAACATTTGTCGGGACACTCCTAATAAACCCAAATAAGTTTTATTAAACCATGTAATGAATTAATATATTTTTTCAGGTTAATTAAAATTAATTATATGGAATTATTCATTATAAAAATACTAATTTATTTTATAATCAAATAGGAAGTAGTTTTAATTAAACTATTTTCTTATAAGGTTATTATATAAATTATTATTTATAAATTATTGAATTTTAATTTTAACAAATTAATTTCATATTTAAAATAAGAATGTAAATATTAACATAGGGTGAAGTTTTTGATTTTTTGGAAAGTATTGATTTTTTTATGAATAGTAAAAAAACAGATTTTTGTAAAAAAATAATTTCATTTCAAAAAATTAAGAAATTTTAAATTATCATTCTTTGTTGAATATGATTTACATTATCATAATTATTTTTTATTTATATTAACTCAAAGTAATATCATTTGAATCATATTTATATTGTATTTTAGTAAAAAAATTGGTTGGGTAAATAGAATTTTTGTAAAACCTATTTTAAAGTCAATGATGTTTTTCTATTAGAATTTATTAAAGAATAAAATAATGAGGAATAATTTAAATGTAATTTATATATTATATACCAATAAATATTAATTTAAATTCAAATAATGTTGTTTATTAATCATAGAGTAACTATAAAATCATCTCTTGCTTGAAAATTACACTTCTTGAATAAAATCTTTTTCATCGTGTCTACGAGATTAATTTTCAATTATAGATTTCCACTTTTGTGAATTTAGTTTTTTTAAAATCTATTAAATATTAAGAATAAAAACAATTTATATTATCTTATAAGGTCAACTTAATTTTTTCTCATAAGGAATAGTTAAAACAGTACAAACCTTTTTCCATAATTAAGGTAAAAAACGGGTTCAATGGGGATTAAAATAAAATGATAAGCGTTAAAATTTCCTAAAAATGTTATAAAATTTATTTTTTGTTCATATTTAGATATTATAATCTCTAAATCAACATAATGTTCAATTTTGGAACTTTTTTCAGGTTAAAAATGCAACAACACCTTTTTCTTTTCAAAATATATAGGTGTGCCACTAACCTCACATAGAAAAAGGTCACCCAATATCATCTCACCTTAAAAACATAATATACCATTTATATTACAATACTTTACCATATAATTTCCATAACCCCCCCCCCCACCCATGACCTATATAACCCATTTTTATTATAACTTCATCCAAATAATTCTTTTACTATTAACCTAACAAGGTTTCCAAAATTATAGGTATCGTTCATAACAAAGCATTTTTTCATTCTTCTTCCAACCCCATAAATATATTATTAAATTAGAAATATATAATAACCAGAGTACCTAACATATAGTAATATTTCATTATTTTAATTTAATTACCTAAATCCATCTCCCCTTCCATCAAATGGGATAAAAAATCATCATTCGTGTATATGGTGGGTACTACCTCATGAACCAATGTAATTTTTATTTTATCATTACCTCTCATAGATTTATATAATGATATAATTAAAGTATATATATATATGATAATTTTATCTTATTCTTAATTATATATTTATGATACCACATATACCTTCAATCTTTTCATTTCGTGTGTGGTATGATTACTTTACTTCTGTGTACGGAGGATTAACACCTCATGAAGTGATGTGGTTCATTTCTCAATAACATTTTTATGGGATTTTAATAAAGATAATGTCAATAAATATATTTTATATATATATGAAATAATTATGATATTCATGAAATATTTATCATTAATAAAAATACTAAATATTATTTACTTTTCCTTTCTATTCATTGAAAAAATAATATGTCTCTTATGTGTATGTGTGGACTATTACATCCATAAAGTTATGTGATTATTAAATTATCAGCAAATAAAATTGAATATAAATATAATTATATTTAAATAAGTAATATATTCTTTATATATTATGATAATTATGGAAAGATAAAATAATTCTCTCTTTCTTTCCATAATGACCATTAAAAAATGGAAACATTACTCATGCGTAAGTAAGGACAGTAATCTATATGATTGTAATGAAGTTCATTTTTAATAACCATATTTCATGACTTGTTTAAATGTTATAATTCATGTAAAAAAATAATTATTATTTCATGATTATTATTCTATATATGATGGAATAATTACCACATTCACCATAGTAATCCTATAATACTCATTTTTGACACTGAAATTGAATATCGTCAAAAAAATCTAACATAAACATAATTATTTGTGTAATAGTATAAAAATGGTAATAAGTGAAATAAAAGTAATAAAAACCTGAAAAATGTTCTAAATAAAGTAAATAATTAAAATAATTTTATTATTCAATGAGATAAAGAATATATTTTATGACTCGTACTCAGGGTAGGGACTTCATCTCAACTTCCATTAGTTGAGGCTTATTTGGATAATATTAAAAAATATTCTTTTATGAGGTGTATATAAATCCCTCATTGACATGTTATATAATTAATTAATTTATTCTCTTTATATTTAAATTTTTATTTAATCTTATACTTTTTTGGGCTTATAATTCAAATGTTTCCAATGTGTTAAGGGACTTTTCTTTAAAAATACTATTTCAACGGTTTCCTTCCAAATCATTCCCTTACATATCCATGTTACATAAAATGATTTTATGAAATTTTTATATGGAATAGAAATAATTTTAAAGGAAATTTTATTCCTCTTTTAAATTTTATTTACTGGTTTTTTAAAAGGAATCTTTTGTGGAATGTTTTAACTTCTTTTGAAAAGATGAATTGAATGTTCTATTTTATTACCTATAGTGACAATGAATTTTCCTAACACCATAACCTTTATTTTATGACTTTATTACTTTATAATATTCTATTTTTCTCAAATAGAAATCCATATTCCATTTTTATGGGTATATGGACATGTTATCAAAATTGATTTATGATGAAATGTTTCAAGAAATAAGATTTTATTCAAGATAGTCTAATTAATAAATATATAAAAAATGGGTGATCCTAATATAGCTTATAGGATTGGTTGATCCCCATTATACTTCACTAGTGATCCAGAGAAAACTTATATAATGGGTTGATTCCCATTATAGATCTTGAAAAATTAGCAAGAATGATATTTCTTTTACAAAGGGTGAGCCCTATTATGTCTTGTCAATTCATTGGGTAATGTTTCTTGTCATAATAGGAAAAAATGGAGGGAGTGCATAGAGGGTTTCTAATATAGAATTGGCTAGGCTCCAGTTATTTCCTTCAGTAGATGAAAATCTGTTATGAATGTGATGATATAAGTTTTCAAAAAATGTTTTTATTTTTATTCAAGGCCATATAATGATTTTATTTGAGACAAACGTTTCTTTCTTTTTCATGGATTTTTTTATTTCACTCACTCTAAGAAAATTTATATAGAGGTACATATTTCATGGGTTTTCATGTTTTTCTTAGGACTAACAGTTTATTTTTTTTGTCCCTTACTAAGATTTTTGTGATAAAACTATATTTTTAAAATATTTTTCATATATATTAAGGATTTGTAATTGAATATAAGTAGTTAAGTTTAAATATGTAACACCCCAATATTTTAAAAGAGGATCATCATATTCAATAGAGTATGTGACATAAAACACCATGTATAAAAGATCATTTGGCACACCATGATTTTATGATATGATTTATTAGATAAATTTAATCTATTTGATAACGTTTGGTCCACAAATACCTATGAACATAACTGAACAATATTCTCTTTAGCCTATCCAATATGCAACATCATGCTTAAATGAACCCAAAAATATTATTATTTAGATAATATTATTATAAACAAGATGTAAAATTGGTAGGTATATATATTATTGACTAAATAATTAAAAATATTTAAAGGACCTACATAGTAAAAATATAGTGACTGATTTTTATAAAATAAGTACTCAGTTTTATGTAATGTTATTTTATGCTTCAGAAATACGTCTTTTTTATAAATTATTTTTCTTACTTTAATTAGAAAAATATTATAATTAACTGTTTTTCATTTTCAAAAAAATTATTTTATTAAATAAACATTATTTTTGAAAAATTCGTATCAAAATTATATTAGGGTGGAACATTTTTATTTTTCTCAAATGATTTATTTTCAACTGAATAGTGAAAATATAGAAATTTATTGAAAATTGCATTTTTTTCATCTATTTCAAAATTTATGTTTTATTTTAAAATTGTTTCGAAGTAAAATTAGTTATATTATATTTTTAATAATCAATTTTTTATTTGGATGAAATTTGATAGAATAATTTGGGATCAAAATATTTTTATACTAAAAAGGGAATTTTTTATAAAAGCATTTTTTTATTTCAATTTTGTTGTATAATTTTATTTTAAATTCTTCAACTTATGTGTTTTGAATTTTGAAAAATTGAAAGTCCAAAATTTAATAAATAGGTTTCTTTTTCAATATGAATTGTGACCTTAGTAATTATTATTACCAAAGTATGTGTAGATAAGATAATTTTGATTAAAAATAAAATGATTAAGACTATTAAATAATCTAAAAACTAGCTTAAATTTTATTGTATGAGTTAATTTTGTCCATTATCATTTAATATTCGGTTATATGAAATTTTTTATCCAATTTGATGAGTCTATAAAATTTATATTATTTTATTTTATGAAAAGTCAAACACGCCACACACCTATTTTTAAAAAATATAATATTTTAATATGCATTTATTGAGAGGATATGATCAACTATAAATAGTTTTTTTCATATAAAATATTTAAATCCATCATTGTAATTTATTTTTAATTTTTTTGAATAAATAAATACCATATTTTATTTGAAAACTATGACACGGTAATAATACAATTAATGGAAAATTCAAACAACTTATATTGAAAATATTAAAAGTATTATGGTTTCAAATAATTAATATGACCTATGAATTTTCTATATTAACGTGACATGATAGGGATTCATTTAGATATTTATTTCAAATTTCAATTATTTTCCTGATTATTTTAATGTCAATGTAATGAATCAGGTCAAAATTGACAATAATTATATTTTATGAAAATGATATTTTATTAAATAATTTTAAAACGTAAATCTTAAATTAGGATGAAAGGGGTAATATATAGTTGATAATGTCACCCCATTTTCAGTTAGAGACCATTCTGAAGAATTTATATCTGTAAGAGTCTTATTATATTTCACTATTTTGGGAAAATCCAAAAGTGCCCCTCAGCAAAATTATAAAATAGAACCAGGTCCTTGAATATATTTCACCACTTTTAGCCATATATCTTGATGAAACTCTTCCAAATCCTCTTCTAAAAATCCATATCCATGGTCTTATGGTTTGGGACCTTTAAAAACAAAATACTGTGGACCCTTAAGAAAAGATCTAAATGGATTTGACTGAATAAGAGGAGGTCCAAACATGTACAATGGAAATTGAATCTGATGTAAGGGTATCTCGTCATGCTTTTACCTATACAAGACGTATTTTATATTGAACACTTATTTATTTTATTATTATATACTACTCCATTGTTATATTATATCTGTAATCTCTTTTTCTTCATGATATAAAATGTTTTATCTGAATTTATTTCTTTAAGGGGGATTAAGATTCAAATTATACTAATGTAGAAAGGGATGTTTCACAATATGATCATTATTTAGGATTGTTTATGAATATGTATCAATTGGAGAATATTTCACATCCTTGTCTATGTTTTCTAAAAATGTTTTCATTTTTTATATATTCTTCTATAAATTTTAAAAGTCATTTTTACCCATGTTTCATTTTTTAGAGAATGTTTTCGAAGCAATATTTTTTTCCATTTTCAAGATGATGTACATTTTAAATAGTATGAAAGGAATTCTTTCTGACTTACTTGGAATGAATTGATTCTACCACTTTCATGACTCCTCGATTAATTGAAACCTTGTTTTCAAATGTACAAGGTTATTTTCAAATAATATTTTTCCCTTTATTGTTGAACAGCTTTTTAAAAATAAGTTATTTGAATGTGAAAAGGTTAATTTCCTCAATAATTATTTATTTATCATGTTAATGTATTTTTACTATGTCTAAATCCTTTGATGAATCTTATGAATTATTGAAGATGATCTCTTATGATACCATATACCAAAATGTTTTAATTGTATATGGTCAGTTTGATTGGGTATGTACTATTTTTATACCATTCTCCATAGAACTATAGATTTATGATGATTATGATTCTTAATTGGGGAAGATATTAACATTAAATATTATAGTTTCTATAAAAAACTTATTTTGATTCCTTTTAATATTAGTCATGTATCGAACTTAGTGAGTAATGAAAGTGACCTGCTATAGTCCCTCTATAAATCATTACGTCTCATGACACAAACTAGTTTTGGTACTTGATGAGGTATAACACATTTATATGACATATTTTTTCACGATTCCTCTAATGTATGGTAATGATGTAAAACATTATGAATTACATCATTTTTACATTATTTAATAACTTCCATGTGATTGTTTGATTAGTAATAATATCTATTTATATGTTTCAATATCATATGATTTTTTATAAGGAATTATTATATCATCATTTTTTCTTGCAATATTTTATTTCATGTTCATATAATTGATTAAATGAAAATTATTTTCATTTATTTACCTTTCCATATTTATTATTACTTATTTATTCATGTTTTCACCTACTATGTTGATACCATTACTGATAATTAAAGCTCACCCCTTTCTTATGTTTCCATTATTTATGATACTAGGAAGTTTATTATAATTATTATATAGGATATGATAATGTGAATAATTGTGTATTCAATGAAAATACTATTTTTTATTATATTTTTCAATTTTCAGGAGAAATTGAAGTATTTATCTAGTTTACCATGCCTAATATACTATTCGGAACTTTATGAAGTTATTATTTATATCTAGTGCCAATGTAATATAGAAACCACTAACTTTAGGTTGCTGGAGTTGGGGTATTTATAGTTTTAATTTGAAAAATATTAGTAGAAATGATGGGATCTAAATTTTAGAACACATTTACTAGGAAATATAACTCTATAAATGACTTTGAGGATAACAATATGTATGGGATGACATCCAGTATATTTGTTAATAAGAATGGATAAACTATGTTAAACATGATGATTCAAATATTGGGAAGAATGTGTCTCTGTTAAAAAATAATTTCAATATTATTTAATGATTTTTTTGATATCTCACTCATATTATTGTAATTTGATTCATTCACATTTATTTTTGGATTTAGTCAATGGTGGGAACTAGGAGGAACTTGGTTAACAATGATTGTGATTAAAAATGTGTTGATGAGAAAGAAAACGTGTTGATTTATTGATTAAATGCTATTTTGGTTATTCATAATTTGTTATTACAATATATGATTAACAAAATGAGCCTTATCTAACTCTTTTACTCACAAAAGAATTTAAGGATGGTTTCTAATAAAAGCTTGAATTGTAGAAACCATGTAAGAAGGATTCAATTCTTCCATGTAATAAATATAGACAGAATCTCCGAGAAGAGTACTTAAATGAAATATAAATTTTTTCCATGTGTAATATAAGGAGACAAATCAACTAATATTTTAGGGAAAATAAAAATCTGGTTAATGTAATGGTTTTGAATAAATGTATATCTAAAGAATTGTCAATAATTGAATGTTTTAAATATGTGATATATAAGAATTATTCAAATTTATGTCATAGGGGAAATTCTCCTGAATATAATTAGGAAATTCATACGAGTAATGTTTATATTTCTAATAATGAAGATACTATAAATGGAGTATTAGAGGAAGCAGGTGTTGAGGAATATTACGAAAAATCCTAGTTAGAGGTTTATGAATGTAGTGGAATGATTAATGTTCTTGGGTATTTGAATTCCAAAAATTATTTAATATGAGTATTTTATCAAGGAAATTATGGTTATACAAATTATGAAATTTATAAGAATTGTAATCTAGTTATATTTCTTTTATGATTTGAGATAATATATTGAATAATACTAATTAATAGGAAAAGTGATTTAGTGGAATGATGATATTTCTAGAAAACATATGATTGATATATTTTAAACCATAATATGTGCTATATGTTCAGATAGTTTTTATAATGATAATTGTATGTGATATTTTTGGTTATTATGATATTGTATTCTGATTTTATGGTTTATGTTTTCATTTCTATAGTTTACTACATATTTGGATTTGAGGAATATATTCTCCAACATGAGATTTTATTTTTGGAATTATGATTTTCATTATTGAGGTCATAAGGGTATCAAGGTATTAATATATTTCATATATTTCAGTAAGAGATATATTATGTTTTAGGGGATTCTAATGTAATGATAATTTTTGGAAATTTAGTGACATTCTTTATAAATTAAAGGAATTTTAATTTTTGAATACATATTTTGGTTGATTCTTAAGGTTAACTATTTATGGAATTGATTAAGTTCATCACTGGGTGTTGTTAGGTAACTTGTGTTAATTATTTTGGTCTTAAAAAATATATAGAGACATGAGCATAGAATTTTTATTATTTTATTAATCTAGTGGTCTCTTAAATATTAATGTTATTTGATTTGGAATAAAAATTATTGTGGGGTAATATTTTTCATGGAGTAAGAGATGATGTAGGAATTGACCAATTCCCATCCATAAGATGAAATTTTGCCTATGATTAATAAATATATAAAGTATCTACATTTTAGTATGTTATTACTCTAAATGGTAAAGGTACCCCTCATCTCTTGGAAAATTATCTTGAAACAAAAACATTATCCTCTTAACTTCACATATAATGAATAAATAGTATTTTTACTCATCAACGATTTTTAGTTTTTTGGTTCTTGAATTTCTCTTGATCATTATCATTCTTGTTATTAATGACCTCTATCACCATCTATCATTATTTTTTTATTACACTTTTCATCGATGTTAATATCTTAGCTTCACACCTAAGTTCTAATACCTGGAAAATTTTCTATATAATTATTACATATGCCCTTCATACATCCCAATATCTATTATAAAGAGTATTTTTAATAAACCATTCAAATGATGTGGCATTTGAAGGCGGTATGATCAAAATTTCAAAACATTTATTATTGAAATAAAAAATAAATTAATAGGATGAACTATATGTATTATAGGTACATAGGGGTACAATTACAACAAAACATTGAAATGAAATACAAAAAAAACCTGATTGGGAAGGTCATATGACCCCCAAGGGTAAACCACCCAATTTTTGATGGCTCGAAGGCTTTATAGACATGAAATACTTTACAAAGCCTATAGCCCAGGTTCCCATCACAAATGGATTTTTTTCAGCCATCATGGACACCACCTTCCCACCTAAGGAGTCATTCCACTGTCACACTATCACCCAACAACCATGATCCCCATGCTTGGATTGCTTCATTCCATCCAAAAAGAGTCATCCCTCCATAACACTAATATTTTAAAATAGGACATTCATTTTCAATAGCATATATGCACACAACAGGATGCTTATCCAACCATGAAACTCAAGAATATTTTATGATAATTATTTTATTAATCTATTTAATCTATTTGATATCTTATAGGGAAATAAACCATGTGATTTCAAAAGAACATTATGTTCGATAGCATATAAAATAACACTACACTAATCTTAAACAAACCCCGAAATTTTAGTATTTAAATATGATAGTTATAACTGAGCTCTTAAATTAGAGAGAATAAATAGTGTCAACCGAATGAAAAAATATATAAAAAGGACCTACTCAGTACAAATTTAGTGAATTGTTCCTATGAAATAAGTACACAATTTCAGTAAAGTTTTTTAATTCTTTATAAATATTTTTTCTTAAAAAATATTATTTTTACTTTTTTTGAGAAAAAAATATGATTAATATTTTACACTTTTAAAAATTCCTTTAATAAAATTATATTCATTTTTAAAACAATCTGTTCAAAATTATATTACGATAATTTTTTTGGACTCCTTTGAAAATATTTATTTTCTAGTGAATAATGAAAAATACAAATATTAATTGAAAAACATTTCTTTGTTTCAACCATTTTCAAAGATAAATTTTATTTTAATATGGTTGAATGTAAAATTAATTATATTATATTTTGAATAATTCAATTATGTTCATATGAATCAATCAGATTGTTGAATTTGGAAAAAAAATTATACTTAAAATGGGTATTTTTTAGAAAAATTATTTATCATTCCATTTTCAAGTTTAGCTTTAAATTTAATTATTGCAATTATATGATTTGAATTTTGAAAAATTGAACTCAAATTTTGATTTGATAGGTCTAAATTTATTAAATAGTTCAATTTATGATGAATAATAATTATAAGCTTAGTAATTTTTATTGTCACAGTAAGGGTAAATCAGGTAATTTAAGTTTAAAAAAATATAATGACTATTAAATGATCCCAAAACACATCTCAATTATTCTATTTGAGTTAATTTATACGGTCCACAATAAATTTTTCATTATATGATCTTTATTAACTATTGTAATGATATTATGACCGTTATAATATTTTATTTCCAAAAAATTAAAACATTCCACAATCTTGTTTTTAATAACTATATTAATTTAATATGGGATTATCTAGAATCTTTTTTTGACTAAAAATATTATTTTGGAATAAATAAAATTTATATTTAATTTGATAATTTATTTTTATGTTTTAGTGGAAAAATTAATTTCCTAAATGATTACCCAACACTGATGTAGTCATTATCTAATTAATAGAAAAATAAAACAAATGATATTA
Source organism: Viscum album (assembly GCA_963277665.1). Lineage (NCBI taxonomy): Eukaryota > Viridiplantae > Streptophyta > Magnoliopsida > Santalales > Viscaceae > Viscum > Viscum album. The sequence continues at coordinate 630,156,681 of OY728146.1, forward strand.
AAAATATTTAAATTATAATAATTTGATATAATTAATATGATCCACGAATTATATAAATGAATATGACATGTCAGGGATGCATTATTTTTTTTTTTGAATTTCTATTTTTTACTTGATGATATTAAATTCAATGAAATGAAATGTTTCTTAATTGATAATGATGATATTTTATGAAACTAATATTCTATTAAATTATTTTTTTAAAATAAAAAATATTAAATATGGAAAAGGGGGAAAATATATGTATAAAAATATTACCAATTTTTCATTTATAGGCCATTTAGAATAATTTGGAACATGAATAGTTTTATTATATTTAAATATTTTGGAAAATTCTAAAATTTCCCCTCACCATAATTATAAAAGGGCACCTCGTAATTACCTTTATTAAACCACTTTTAAAAATATAGTTCAACCATGCCCAGCCCAATTCTATTAAAAGAATCCTTTTATATGTTCTTCAAGATCTGTACCTTCCATAATAGTATCCCTAGGTACCTTAACAATAGATCTAAAGGGAGTTCACTGAAAAAGAGAAAGTTTAAACATGTACAATGGAAATCTAACATGATATAACGGTTTCTATAACATCCCGTGTATTAATTGTAGTTTTCATTATTTAAATAATAATTTAACATTAAAATAATTAAAATTAGACAAAAATTTCATTAATATTAAATTATTAATTAATAGTGTATATAAATAAATAAATTAATTAAAATGACAGTGTTAAATGAAACATTATTGATAAATAATTGATTTCCTTTTATTATATATATAAAATAATTATTTATTTTCATTTGTAAATATAATTAATTAATTTTAGAGAATTATTTAATTATTTTCATTTTTATATCTATTTTAATAATTAAATTATAATAATTTTAATTTAAATAAAAAAATTATTTATAATTTTTAATGTTTGAAATTTGGATAAATTAATTTTATGAAATTAAAAGTAATGATAACAATAATAATAATTATTATTATGTTTAAAAAAATTATTAGGAAAATATATATTATAAATATATAAAATTATTATATTATTTCATTTTATAAGTTTTTTTAAATAATAAATATATATTACTATATTATTATAAAATTATAATTTCATATATTTATATTAAAAAAGAGAAAACAAATGATAATATATATTAATAATTTATAATAATATAATAACAAGATATGATGGAAACATGACAACAACAAAAAATAGATAATATACCAATTTATTTTATTAGACAAAAGAAGTGAAATGCCTAAGAAATAAATAGGGAGATAAAATAGAGTTAAGAGAAATATAAAACATGAGTTTTAAAAAATGATAAAAAGTAAAAAAATGATAAATGACTTGTTTAAACAAAATGAAAAATAATAATTTTAGAAAGAAAAATAAAATAAAAAATATAAATAGTCAAACCAGTAAAAAGATTAAAGCACATAAATAAGAGAAAAAATGAAATAAATGTTTGGACTCATGAGACGTGCAATAAAAAATGGGATTAAGTATTCTAATACCTAGATAAATGAATAATGATATATTCATGTAATATATAAATAAAATATGTGTGTGTGATGCATAAGAGTCAATATATTCTAATGAACTGAACTCACCTATTCATCTTTTAGGCTTCCATTTCAAGCTTAAAAATAACATATATGTATACATTAATCCCATTATACACTCCAAAAAGACACAAAAAATATTTATTACATTCATTCCCTTTATTTTTCTTGGTGTCCTGAATCCAACATGATTTCGATTTATCCATTTCAGGTAAGGGGTAAATTATTTATTTTTATTTTATTTTTATGTTCTATCTTTTTTGTAAGGAATATATTTAATTTACAAATTTTTATAGATGTATATATGATAAAATTTTATAATACAAGGATGTTAGTTTTTCCTAATTTTTATCAATCCAATATTTTGTTTTGAAATTTTAATTTGAATTGTAAACCTTTTAAAAAATATAATTAGTTTTAAAGTTCTATATATATATAAAAATTTGTGTGTGTGTGTGTATATTTATATGTATTTAGGTTTTTGTGTTTAAAATTATTGACATAGATACTTATTCAATCATTTCAACTATTTCATCTCAAAAAAAATCTTTTTTATGTTTTTATTATCAATACATTTATTCCTTCAAATATAAAATGAGAAACATTATTATTTTTTAGGGAGGAAATAATTTTATGTTTACCATTATTTTATAGCAAGATAAAAGTTATAATTTTATCTAAGATTTATTTTTATATGTCCATTAATTTCATTCATAACATTATATAAAGTCATCATCTAATATATTGTTGATATTCCATTAACTTTAAATCAAGTATTAATTTAATTTTCTAAGTCATTGTATTTATACATTTGAACTTGGAAAATAAATTATACAAAAAGATTTCACTTAGTTATTTGTAAATTATTACAGAAAAATGATTTCTTCCATTTAATGAAATATTAATGATTATTTTCTTTTAAGGAAATAATTTAAGGATAGTTTTGTAATGTTTCTAGATTACAAGTGAGAAAAGAAGAACCATTAAATATTTTTCATAAAATTGACACTATAGTTTTGAATGAAATGTTATGGTATTGGGTGTAAACCCATGATCATAAGAGGCTGTTATCCCATAAGTGATATAGCTGACCAGCCTTATGGTTCTTTTTATATCATAATGAGTATCATGATTATTTGATAAGAAATATTATTTTAAAAAAAGGAGAAATCCATTGATTTTCAAATTACTATCCACTATATTAGGATATTTAGAAAATTGTTTCATTATTTGAAAATCCTTTTCAATGTATTGATTTTTTTCAAATTATTTATTTGGGAAAAGTGTTATAGTTTTTAAAGAAGTATATTTTTAAATGTTTTTAAAACACTTTAATATGAAAATTAAATTCCCACCCTAGGTTTAAAATTTATTTTTCATAGGTTCAGTAAAGTTTAAATTGGTGTTTATTTCTTATATAAAGGTGGTACTCATAAGAAAATTTATTTAAATTTCTATATAGATTTTAAAAATTTAAATTTAAATTTAAATTCTCCATACCCTAGACTAGAAAAGGTCTTGGCTTGTAAAATTTTCTCTGTATTTTTTAGTTTCCTTTTATAAAAAACAGACAACATTTTTATATTTTAAAATAAGAATCATGGGTTCAATGATTTATAATTGGTATCAAAATGATTGTGTAGACAATTTTGGAGATTAGATGTTGTCGGTAGAGTACATAAGATTACAATTTCATGTTTTTTATTATTATGAAGACTAAAATTCATAATTTTCTTAAGCTCGTTGAATGATTTGTAAAGGATAAATTCATTTAAGGGGGGGGGGTGAATACAACATCTTGAGTTTTAATAAAATGATTGATTATTTAAATTATAATTTAAAATTAAAAATATAAATTACACAAATTCTAATTAATATTAAGTAATTAATTAATATTATAAATTAATTAATTAATTATTTAAAATGGAACTCTTAAATGAATATTTAATGATAAATAATTACTTTTCTTTAGTTAATTTTATCAAATATATATTAATTGGTTTGTTTTAATATAATAAAATATTTTTTCATGAACTATTAAATTATTGTTGTTTATATAAGTTTTTAGAAAATAAATTATAGAAATTTTAATTTAAATTAATAAATTATTTATAATATTACATGTTTAAGATCTTGATAAAATAATTTTACGAAGTTAAAGTTAATGATAATAACAAAAATAATAATTATGATTATTAATAGTAAATCATTTTTAAGATAATATATTTTATAAATAGAAGAAAATATATTATAAATTTTTTCTAAAATTATAAATTTATAAATATATATTATTATATTATTAGAAAAAATGAATTTCATGTATTTTAGTTAGTAAATGGCGAAAAAGATGATAATTTATAATAATAAGTTATAAAATTATAATAATAAACAATGATGGAAACATGACAATAAAAATAAGATAATATAATACAATATTTGACTTGGAAAAAAAGTTGAAAATTTAAGAAACAAATACAGAGAGAAATGAGAGTTAAAAAACAAGAGTTTTGAAAAATGCTAATACAATAAAAGTGGAGAAATGATAGTTTAAAAAAAGAATAAAATAAATAATCAAAATAAAATAAAAAAAGTAGAAAAAATTCAAACAAGTAAAACTATTAAAAAACAAAAAAAAGATAAAAAAATCTATAAAAGTAGTGGCTCGTGAGATGTTCAATGAAAAATTGGAGTATGTATTCTAACACCTAGATATAAGAATGATAATATATACATATAATATATAAATATAATATATCTGGGTGATGTTTATTAGTCAATAAGTTATTATGAACTAAACTCACCTATTCCTCTTTCATGCTCCCACCACAAGCTTCAACAATAATATATATCTCTATGTGAATCTCATATTGCACACCGAAAATACTCAAACAAATCATCACCAAATTCATTGTATTTTTTTTATTGTCAAAAATTCAACATACTGTTCATTTATCCATTTCTGGTCAAGGGTTAATTATTTATTTATACTTTATTTTTACACTCAAAATTATTTTTAAGGAATGTATTTTTTTAAATATATATATATATATACATCAAAATTTTATAATATAATGATGTTAGTATTTAATAATTTTTATCATGACTATATATTTTTATCAAGTGTTGATTTTAAATATATTACATCCCATAAATCCTATTAGTTTCAAATATCTCTATATATGTTTGTATATATATTTACATAATTGAATCTATGTATATGTTGTCCAAAATTATTATTATAAATACTTATTATATGATTTTAACTATGTCATCTTATAACAATAAAAAACTTATTTATGTTATTATTATAAATAAATTTCTTATTTTACAAATATAATGAGAAGTGTTTTTATTTTATGTATAGGATTACATTTTATGTGTAACATTATATTTTAGAAAGATAAAATTTATCATTTTTTGTGATTTATTTTGATATATCCATTAATTTCGTTCATAACATTAGATATGGACAACATCTAAGATATTCCTAACATTCCATACACATTAACTAAAATATTCATTTAATTTATTAAAATTTTATATTTATGTCATTTAAACATAAAAAGTTATTTATATGTATTGATTTCTCATAGTTATTTTAAATTTATTAATGAAAATAAGAATTTTTCCATTTAATTAAATATCCAATAATATTTTCTTTTAACTAAATAATTTAAGGATGGTTTTGAAAATTTTCTAGGGTATTAGTGAAAAAGGAAGGGCCATTAAAATATTTTTTTAAACTGACACTAGAGTATTGAATGATTTGTTATTGAATGGGGTGTAAACACATGACCATAAAGGGGATTTTTACCAAACATGATACAGATAAATGGACTAATGGTTTTTCTTGTTTCTTGATAATTATCATAATTAATTCATAAATATTATTATTTCTAAAATGGAGAAATATTATGGTATTCAAATTAATATATACTATATGAGGATATTTAAAAAATTGTTTCATTTTTTGAAAACATTTTTCTTAGTATTGATTTTTATCAAATGATTTTTTTGAAAAAAATGTAGTTTTAAATAAATTTATATATAAATGGTTTAAATCCCCTTACTGGGAAAATTAAATTCTCACCCAATGTTTTAAATTTATTTTTGATGGGTTTAATTGAATTTCAATTAGTATTTATTTATTATATGGAGGTGGTTATCATGTAGAATTTATTTAAATTTTTTAGCTTTGATAGTTTGTATTGTAATAGTCTATTATTCAAAACCATGATTAAAAAATGTTAAGTAATGTAAAATGTTCTATGTATTTTTCAATTTTTTTTATAAAAAGATATAACTTGTTTATATGTTGAACTCAGAAGAACAATTTTGGAACGTTAAATTTTATCATCTCAATTTTAATTATATGAGACATAGGTAAAATTCAATAATTATTTATTTTGTGTGGTTTATATATTACCCCATTGATATATTATATAATGAGTAACTTTTCATTCATGGTTTTTCAAGTTTCATTTAATGTCATTGCATTCATGGGGACTATGATTCGAAACCTACTAAAGTTGTAAGGTTTATTTCAAAATCTAATTTCTATTTGGGTTTTTATATTAATGTCTCCACTATAGAATATTTCTCTACCTATAAAATTTTTCAGAAAAAAACATTCATATTTTTTACTATTCATACATGATTTTTAGAAGTAATTTTCACCCATTTTATACTTTTTATAAAAAAATTTAAATTTATTTTTCATTTTCTAAATGTTGTAGTTTTTAGACCATATGAATGTAAATTTTCTATATTGTAATTTATGAATGGAATTTTTAGTCATTATAAAACTTAATTAATTTTAATCTCCTCTTATAAGTTTACAAGGTTCTTTTCAAATAATTTTTTTCTTTTTATAATTGTGCATCTTTTTTAAAATAATAATTTCAATTTGAAAAAGGATATTTTCTTTAAGAATATTTCAATAATCATATTAAATAATTTTTTTTTGTTTCAACATCCTTTTTTGAGACATATTCTATAATGATATTGATCTCTTATGATACCATATACCATATTTTATTGAATATTTGATGGTCAGTTTGAATGGGGATATACTATTTTGATATCATTCGCTATATAACTCATTATAGTTTATGATTCTGTTTATTGAATGGGGAAAGTATTAGAATTTTATATTCCAATTTAAATATTAATTTTTATTTTTATTATATTACACCCCTTTCATAGTATAATTTCATTGGACTTAGTATGTGGTGTGTGACACCCACTATAGGAACTTGATGAATTAATATGAATCATGAGACAAAATAGATTGGGTATTAGAAAAGGGGTTACCAATCTATAAAATATGTTTTTCATGAGTTCTTTACTGTATATTTATTATTTCCGTAATTATGAATTCCATCATTAAGAAATTATTTATTGATGTCCATGTGATTATTTAATTAGTTAGAATATCTATTTATAATTATCAATATTATGTGATTTTTTATATTGCATTTTTATCATCATTTATTCCTACCATTTTATTCCTCAAATCTTGTTATCGATTAAATGGAATGTTTTTTATATGATTTATATTTATTTATTGATTATTATTTATTTATTACCCATATATTCAATTGTACTCATACACTTACTCAACATTGGATTTCACCCCATTTTTATGGTTACTAAATCTAGGATGTTATGGAGTGTATTATGATCGACATGTAAGGATATGATAAGTGAAATAATTTTGAAAACAAAAAAAATATTTTATTGTATTTTTTGTTTTTAATTGTGATATGTAATTCAAGTATGTTTCTTGTTTATAAATACTACTAAACAATTCAATCTCAAAGGATTAAATTACTTTTATCTAGTGTCGATATAATATAGTAACCACTGACTCTAATATTCTAATATTGGAATCATTTCAAAATTTATGAAGTGTTTTCATGAAAATAAATAATTTTTTATTATAAAATTTTACTACCGTGGATAAATTAATACAAATAAAAATTGAAACTTTTTATTATATTATTTTTTTGTGTATGAATTATGACTATATTCTTAAAAATATCAATTTAAAATGATCCTCAAATGTAATATAAAGAATTATCGACATAAATAATATTTAAGGATTATGTTTGGTCCCTTACTATTGGTTTTAGAGTATGTTTTTGATAAATTTAGAGGTTATGATAATATTTATATCATTCCCCAGGATTATTTTACATTATGGTTAAGTTGAAATGACATTCCATTTTAGGATTACCATGTTTATTCATCAGAAATATGTTTTATCGATTTTTTTTCCAAAATAATTATATGGAAGATGTAGTAGGAAGGCACCATGAGATGAATAGACTTCCAAATAAGTATATCGAGATGGTTTAATTGGTAGTTAGAAGATTGATTTTGTGATGGATTTATTGATGCAAGATATAAATGGTGTTGGAATCAAAGCTATAGACATGTGAGATCTACCATAATCGAATATGTCAATATTGGATCATTTTATGAGGAAAATTCTCCCATAATTCAGTGTATCATCATACCTTTTGGTAGTCTAAGGATGAAGCAATTCCCTAGAGATGATATTTGAAATCAAGGAATACTTAGAATGTACAAAGGTAACACTTCCAATATATTATTTTAAAGATAAATTAAATTGATATTGGTTTTTTTGAGAATACAAGGTAGAAGGAAGATCTTGAGTCCATGGAATGGTACACATTTAAGAACTTTTTTCATAGGAAATATTTCACTAAGGTATTTTAGATAGTGATGGATAAATAATTTGTAAAATTAACAAAACAAGAATAAGATTAAGTGATCTTGTCTGAAACAAACTTTCCATAATTTTCCAAGTATGTACATGAATTTATTTAAGATATGGATAATAAAATAATAAATATTACATAGGTTTAAAACCATGATTACAATGAAATTTTTCAACACAATAATTTAAAATTTATAAGAATTTGGTTTTTTTTTTTGATAATGTTTAAATTTAGTTTGGTGAAACAATATTCCTTAAGATGAAAACAATATAAAAATTTCATGGTGGAAGGATTAAAAGAATAATAACTAAGTTGTCTGAATGAAATCTCTCATAAGGTTTCAAGTGTGGTAATGTGTATTTCAAGGAATGTTTTATAGGATCTTCATTTTTATTCCGGTGTGGATAGTTTTATTATAGGGAACATGACTTTAAAAAATGAGTCCTAAAAAATAAATTAATGGGGTAACTAATATACATCCAACAATGAAATTTTTTAATTACAATGTGTTGGGAAATTAGAATAACATGTTTCTGAAGTTAGTTTTACTCTATGTAATTCTTCATGATTGGAATTAAAAAGGCATAGAAATGTCATTTCAAAATACTATAGTTGATGTTGGAAACTTTAATAATATGTTGGCTGAAATAATAGATGTTTATTTGAATTTTTATAATTAATTATGTTAATCTATATCATTGAATTTTTCATGTTTGGGAAATTTAATATAAAAAAGAGTATATTTCCACATGAAAGGTATATAAATATTCTCGTGAAAACACTAGGTAGAAATATTAAAGCAACCAAGATTTATAGGAATCTTTATGTTTTTATCAATGAGATGGTCTTTACTAAAAATATTGTTGAACATCCCATGGTAAATGTTGATATAATTTCGCATTTGGATTTCATTTCAATTTATCATCCTAAGAAATATTTTAGTGCCCATAAAATGTTATTCAATAATTCCATACCACTGATAACATATCAAGAAGCTAATAAATTGACATAGGGTTTCTGTGAAGGAAAACTTGATTATATTTTTAAAAAGAAACAACATTTTAAATTTATCAATGTTCAAATAGTGAACTATTACATGCATATTTTTTATAATGGATTCTATTGTTTTATTATATATCATGATGTTTGTTTCACTATTGAATTACTTCCTAATTCTAATCCTATTTCAAAACCCCATTTTTAAATTGAATAATTAGAACATTTATAATTGAAAAAGTAGTTGTTTTAGTTATTAGAGAAGTGTTTCATTTGACCTATCACTTCACCCTGGAGGATTCTAGTTTTATTAATTTAAAATAAATTTGGTTCGATGAGACCTTTTATTTATTATCAAGACTTGGACAAAATTACTATTATTTTTTTTATTTTTTTATTGAGGATTTTTTTGAACATCTCCAGGTTTCTACAAAATTTTCAAAGGTTTATTTGACGTCTAAGTATAATAATATAATGGTGAAGAAGTATATCATTTGGATGAAAACGTTTTAGACTAGATATGAGAATTGTGATTTTTTAGTTATGCTTTTTTGGTCTTTTAATGCACTAACTACATTTATAGAAATTTTGAATAGTTTTTTTCGTGAGTACATGGATATGTTTGTGGTTTTCAATTGATGATAATGATGCATATTTTAGAATTTATGAAGAATTTAAAATAAACTAAGGGATTTTTTTTAACCATAATAGAAAAGAAACTATATAGAAATTTAAATAAGGGATAATTCTCATTGAAACAAATTTCATTCCATGGGAAAATTGTTTTTAAATAATGCATTACTATCTATCCTTCAAAAAATAATTTTTTTAATGATTTTACAAGACTAAAAAATATCATCGATTTTTATAGTTTTCTAGGTTTATCATGCTAATATTGATAGTTTTTTAAAAAAATTTCTCAACTCTATATTCCAATAACTTGGATAAAACAAAAATGAGATAAATTCATCGGGATAATAGAATACGATAATTTTTTTAAGAACTAAAGTGATGATTAGGAAATGACCCACTTTTCTCCCTACCATACAAAAATGGTGAATCTTTCACCTACAATGATTCTTTATTTAACAGAAATTGTCATTTCATGATTTTGAATGATATGGTAATTATTATTATTCGTGTTAGCTCAATCCTAATGGGTTAAAATTACCCTACACATGATCTAGAATTAGTTCTTATTATTATTTCTTTATAAATTTAGAGGTATCATTTGTATGGAGTAAAGTGTGAAATATATACTAATCACAAAAGTTTGAAATATATTTAGTCAAAGAGAATTGAACATGTTATATATATTATGGATGTAACTAATTAAGGATTATTATTACATGATTCATTACCCTTATGGAAATGAAAAAAATAGTTTGATTCTTTGAGTCGACAAATAATAAAATAACCATGTTACATTTGGAATATGAACCTTTATTTAATTATTTGATTAATTTTGGAATATTAATTATGGATAGAGGGACATCATGTATTTTTTTTCTAGTTTTAGTACAGTCAACTTTTTTAGATAAAAAAAATTAAATCATAGAATGAGAATCATGTTCTATAAGAAAGGGTATAATTGGTTTATAATAGTAACTTTTCTGAATTTAATCTTTAAAAAGAAGTCCTTTTATTTTTTGGAAAAATATTATGAGTTCCATGTTATTGGAAAATGAAGAATGTGTTGTTGAGTAAAGCTCATGGTTATCTATTTTCCCTTTATCATGATAGCACAATGATGCATCAATACATTAAGGGGTATTGTTGGTGGGATGATATGAAAAAAATATGTATACCTTTACCATGAAGTTATTAAATTTTAAATATTTCAAAGAAGATTAATAATTATTCAAGGTAATTCTTAAATGTTTTGTTATTTCTAGAGTGAAAATGGGAAAATATATCAATATATTTCATGGTTGGATTTCCAAATATATGTCTAATTAAGAATGTTATTTGGCTTATTAATGATAAATTAACTAAATATAAACATTTTAATCCCATTCTAGATAATATGTATTTGTTTTAATTACCTCAAATTTATCTCAATGAAATATTCTAGTAATATAGAGTTCCTATCTCAATTGTCTCTGACAGTGATCCCATATTTACTCATAAATTATATAAAATACATTAAAAGTCGTTGGGTATTGAATTAATTTTTTGTATTCCTTTCAATCCTATAATTGATGGACAGTCTGATTGGACGATAATGAACATGTATGATACGCATTTTTCCTATTTGATTAATTACTAGGGATGTTTGGATCAAAATATTTCCAGGGTAGGTTTTTCATATAACAACATTTCTCATGCAACTATACTGATAAAATCTTTTGTGGAATTATACAGAATGTGGTGTTAGAAGATAGGTTTTGGGAATTAATTAGGGGAAAATATGTCTATGTGACCATAGTTAGGGGAGTAAATGGTTGATAAGGTTTAGTTTATTTGGAAACATGTAAAGATGTCTCAAAGTAGGTTGAAATGTTATACACATAACTAGAATAATGATCATTCTTTAGAGGTATGTGATCATGTCGTTCTATGAGTATATCTATATAAAAGCATTTTTGTTTTGTTAAAAATAATAATATACATCCTTAGATTGTTGGATAGCATGAAATATAAGAGAAATTTGGATTTGTTTCCTACTGAGTGGATTTGCCTCTGATTTTATCACGATTACGATCTTATTCCATGTATCAATTTTAAGAAAATATTTTTTAGTTTAATCTCATGTTTGGTTCCCTGAATTAGTTCTATTAGAATATAATATTAATTTTGTGGAATATTATAATCAGATTATTGACCATGGAGATTAATATTTTTCGGAATAATGTAATTCATCTAGATAAGGTTTTATGGTAAATCCATATAGCCAAATAATCAACATGAGAATCTGAAAATGATATTATGGAAAGATATCCCCCACATCTTCAATATGTTAATAGAAATATGGGGATATAATTTTTAATAGGTAAAATAATTGAAAAATCATATATCGAAAGAATAAATTATTTTCATGGTGATTAAAATGAATAAGATAGTAATATTTTTTATAAAAAAATTCAGTAAATGGAAAATAAAAAAGAAAATATTTTTATCTAAACTCTTTTCTTATAATGTTTTTATTTAATATTTTAATTAATAAATTATGTGATTTAAATTTGGAAAAAATAATTTGAAATTTTAAATCATTATATCAAAATTAACATAATGGGAAATTTTTATATTTTTTTATAATATTTATTTTTTTGTGAAAAATGAGAAATACATATTTTTGTAAAAATGTCAATTATTTTAATTAAATTATGTAATTTAAATGTCACATTTTATTATGAATATGATTTAATGTGTCATAATTATTCTTTATTTATATTTATTCCACTTAATTACATTTGAATATTCATTATATTTTATTTTAGTATACGATTACTTTTAGGATTAAAGTGGTTTTTTTTCTAAAAAAATGTTTTATAGTGCTAATGATCCTCTTTTTAATTAATTTTAGAACCCTAATGAGGAATGATTTAAAATTAATATAATTATTATTTACAATTAAATATTAATTTAATTTCATTCAATTATTATTAATGGTCATATAATATAAAATCATCTTATGCTTGAAAAAAACACTTCTTTAAAGAATATTTTTCGATCATATATGTGGGTTTAATTTTAAATTAAATTCATCAAATTGGGTAAAAATAATTCTAAAAAAATGGATTAATTTTTTTAATAATAATAATTTATATTATATAATATGTTCAAATTTATTTTTTATTATATTGAATTATGAAAAAGGTAACAATATGTTATCACTGTTAAGGTAAAATAGGTTTACATGGGGTTAAACTAAAATCATAAGGGTTAAAATGATGTATAAACATATATAAAATATATATTTTTTGTAATATTTAGACATTAAAATGTATAAATATTGATAATTGTAATTTCTAGATCATTTTTTCTTTTGATAACATGGATACAGTGTATTATTTTCTAAAATTTCAAGTGTCCCACTCACCACACTTATAAAAGGCCACCCTATCTTCTATCCTCATCACATATTAAAAAACTATTAGATCAAAAAATAACTTCCTATATACCTTACCTAAAACTCTAAAAATGACTTAGATCTAATATTTTCATTATAAATCCACTCTATGAAGCATTTTGGTGGTAATCTAAGGACGATTACCGGAGGAGTGGAATTTAGTTAACTGATCATTTTGTTTATTTCTTTATCCACATACTTGAAATATTATTGAATTATACTGATATAATGAAAAAATTATATAATATATTCTATGATGTAATTATGTTACTGGAATACCCTAAATCTATCTCCTCTTCCATCAAATGGGAACCATAATCATCATTTGTGTGTATGGAAGACTACCACATTGTGAACTAATGTAATGTCTTATTAATTATCACCTCTCATGGATTTAATAATAACGAATTTAATGTATATATAATAAAAATTTAAGATAATTATTATTATTTAATTATGATACCAAATATACCTTGTATAATTCCATTCTATGGGAGATACAATAATGTCACTCGTGTGTATGACATATAACCTCCTCCCAAAGTGATGTGATTTTCTTTTCACTAATGATTTTCTTTAAAGGAAATAAGGATAATGTTATTTAATATATGTGATATATATGAAATAATTATTATATTAATTTAATATTTATAATCATGAAAATAATACATATATATATATGATTTACTTTTACCTTTCCCTTCACTGAGAATTTATAACCTCATTTATGTGTATGAATGGGGTACCACCTCCAATAAGAAATGTGATTATTTTATCATCAACACGTCACATGGATGATATATATATGTAAATTTAGATAAATAATATTTTTTATTAAATTATTATAAATTTTTAAGGATAATGTAATAATTTCCTTCTTTTTATAATTATCGTTGAAAATTTGTGTTATATATGCGTACAAAAGACCTCCTAACTCAATGATTATAATATAGTTAATTTTTCAAAAACATATTTCAAAATTTATAATAAAGGATTAATTTAATTATAAAATTTTTTTTTATTTAATGATTACTATTTTTTAAATGATGGAATAATTTCCACTTTTACGATTGTCTACCTAGAGAAGTTATTTTTGAAAAATAAGCAAAATATCATCAAAATATCCAACATAAACACAATTGATTAAGTAATATAATATAAAATGGTAATAAGTTAAATAAAAGGAATAATAAATTTTTTAAAAAAATTAAGGAATTAATAAAATGACATATTTTAATTATTCATGAATATAAAGAACATACGTGATGCGTTAGACACAAGGTAAGAGACTTTATCTCAATTTCCTATCTTTGAGGAATATTTTATTATTATGGACCTATATTCATTAATGAGGTCTAAATATATATCCCATTTACCTTTTATATAATTATTTATCAATTATAATGATATTTAATGATTTTTTATGTTATTATTTTATTGGGATTACGATTCAAATGTTTCCACACTATTAAGTGACTATTCTTTAAAAATACTCTTTTTATGTTTTCCATCGAACTATTTCTCCTCCATATCCATTTTCTAAATAAATTATGAATATTTTTATATGGATATAAATTTATTTTAAAAGTAATTTTACCCCAATTTTTTATTTTTTATTGGTTTTCGAAAATAAATCTTTTTACAGAATGCCAAACTTTCTTTACAGAACATAAATGTACAGTTCTATTTTAACTTATATGACTACAATTAAATTTACCGCCACTATAAAGATTACTTTATACATGTATTACTTTATAATATTTCATTTTTTATTTAATGAAATTCACTCCTATTTTTTGGGAATTTTTTGTATTGAAAATGATATTTTAAAAAATATTTCAATATCAGAAAACGTTTTTCATATGGGTTCAAAACTATTTTTCAAAAGATTTTATAATTAATAGGTGAAATCATAAAATATTTTATTTAGTATATGGTAGTTGATAAATATATGAAAACTAGTTGATCCCATGGCATATTATATGACGGTTTGATATGCGTTATATATCATGGGTGGGCATGAAATTACTTACATGAAGTATTGAGCCATATTATATCTCAGAAAAAATAGGTGAGACCGATAAAAAATATAAAAATGGTGATCACATTTATTTCTCACCAATGCATTTGTTAATGTTAATTTTCTTAATAGTAAAGAAAGAGTAAGTTACCAGCGGGTTTCCCCTATCGATTTAATTGGGCTCCAATTATTTCTAACATAAGTTTAAAATGGATTATGAATGTGATGTTCCGTGTTTCTAAATTTGTTTTTTAATTCCATGATATGGGTTTCAATTATTATTTTTGTAAAAAAGTTATGTTTATTTTCATTTGGACATTCATTGGTTAAATCTCTATAAAAAATTTAGATAATGGTAAAAATTCTTAAGGTTTTCATGTTTTTCAATGGACTAATAGTTTTATTCTTTTTTCTATGTATTAATGAGATTTTAATTCTCATCCAACATTTTTTTAATAATTTTAAAAGAGTTTATGTTTGGATAAGGGAATGGAATAGGTTATGTGGATTGTTTGAAGAATTTTCCATGAAAATAAATATTTTTTTATTTTTAATTTTTTTTATTGTCTGAGAAATATATACTTCTCATAAGTGTCCACTTATAATTATATAGTGTTGTTATGTATGAGTTGTGAACTAATTCTCTAAAATTATAAACCTAAAAACATCGTTAAATGTAAGATAATTAATTCTTGACTTAAAACTCAAGATTATAAATTTTTTTATCCCAGGTCCTTACATAAGGTATAGTAAATGAGATATTTTAGGCCTTCCACCTAAATCTTACATTTTACCATAATTTACCTTTATCTAGGTGACTTTTTGAAACATAGGTAACTTATTTTTATAACTAATAATGAAATTTCTATTAAAATTTATGTTCTATATGATGAATAAAAAATTAAAACCATTTTATATTAGGAAATATAAAATTGTGATAAAAAATAATTATAAATTAAATATTTCTACATTAAATAAATATTTGATTATGAAAAAAATTTCATAAATTTTTAATTTCTCTTTATATCATGGTGATGTCATAAAACGTATGGTTTTTATAAAAAACTATATTTTGTACAATTGAGCTAAAAATTTATACTTATAGAAAATTATCAAAAATTCATCCGAATATAATATTTTAATTTTTAGTAACAAAATAATTCTTATTTTAAATAATTATAAATATAAAATAAATGAAATTTACTTTTAAATGGAAATATAGAATAAAATGAAAAAGATATTGAAAAAATATTTTTAAAATATTCACTCTTCATATTTATATTTATAATAAATAAAAGAATATATTATTGTTAGAATATTATAAATATTAATAATATATTTATCATCATTTAACCATAATATATTTATTTTCATGAAATAAAAAATCATTTTTTATAAAAAGATTTAAAAAAATTTAATTTTAAGCGTAAAATGATCATAAGAGTTATTTAGCTACACTAATTGAATTTTGTGAATTAAATAGTATTAGAATAAATTTTATTAGTTATAAATTTATTTTATAATATGGTTGCTTCTATTTATATCCTTAAATTCAACTCCTATATTATAACGACTATATTTGATACATATAATTTCATCATAATATAATTCATCTCAATGTTTTTTGGTTACATCCTAAATTTAAAAAAGTTGTATATTGAAATAATTTTTGGTGGAAAAAATAAATTTTAAAATTGTGAGTTGTTAAATTATACAATGTTAAAATGTTTCTTCTTTGAGATTTATTTACACTTGTGGAAACAAGATAGGGTATTTGTGTCTGATAACAATTTTAATTTCCAAAGAATATTTCAAAATATTTTTATTTCAACATAGAACATTGATTATGAAAAAAATCTTATTATAAAACAATTTAACTCCTTCATCCAAGATATCCATCACTTTTTTCTTTTAATAGTGGTTATGTTCTAGTGGAATAACTTTTGGGATCAGTGTAGTTGTTGGATGAGGTATATACATCATCTAAAGTGATACAGGGAACATAACATACACCTTAGAGTGGTTAAGTGGAAATTATAATCGCTAATATTCAACCCCAATTTGTTCAACGATCTTGAATGGATCGATGTATCTGGGGAACATCTTTTCCTTCTTATAAAATATCACAACCTGCTTATGTAGAGAAATTGTAAAGGAAATATTATCACCAATTTCTATCTTCATATCACATCCATGGATATAAGTATATCTATTTTTCATCCTTGTACTTGTTTCATGCGTTTCTGAAGGTTTTGACCATTTCCTATCATTTCATAGAAATGATTAGGTATAGATCATTTCTCTTATAAAATGTTACCATAACATTTTCGATTCATGCATGTCCTTCCAAATAGATCCTTCTATATAACTATTAGGATTCTTGAGTAAACAATTTTATTATACGAGAACCCCAATTTTGGAATTTTTTTATCTGAACATCTATTGAAATCCATTATGCATAATATTAAAATATCCTCCAATGTGTTAATGGTCCTTTTAAATTAACCATTAAATTTTTATTGATATATTTTCTGAAATCTAATCTCTGTTCAATATTCTTGTTGAAGAATCCCCCAATTTTTTGTTGTTAACATTTTTTCCTGGACAAATACTATTGAAAGTGTTATTTTATGTCATCTTACCGTATCTATTATGTTAAAATGATCAATTTTATTGAAGGGGTTGTATTCGCAAATAGAAATGAAGTGTGAAAAATTTTAATTTTATCCACCACTATCCAGAGGTCATTGTAACCATTATTTGTATTAAGAAATGTAATGATGAAATCAATGGGGATGTTTTCCCATTTACATAATTTCATAAGTAATGGTTTTATCATCCCTTTAGATTCTTGATGATTTGTATTTATTTTTGTGTATACTTTTTATCAAGAATCATACTCTGAAATATCTACATTCATGTTTCCCCACTAGTTGTGTAGATTAATACATCTATGTTTCTTTGTGCTTTTAGGATGAATAAAATTATATGGGTTTTTTTAATCATTTAAAATATTCATCTATAATTATGGTATGTATTAGAAACTTATTCTGGTTCCAAATATTATAACCACATCACCATAATGAATTAATTATGAGATAATTATTACCTTCTTCTATAGCAATATGTCATCTCTCTGGTCTACTATGATCATAACAAATTTGGATGGTTGGGAAAGGATTTCATGCCTTCTATGATGATCACCCTATTCATCCATTGAATATCAATTAATATTTATTTACTTTCAATACTTGTCAATGATTGGGTAGAATTATCCTTTATACATAGATAATCTTCCACCTTATTCACCTTCCCATTTTGTTAATGTATTGAGATATCATAGTCAATGATAAATTCCAATAGTCTAGTCTATGTCAAGTTCATATACACCAGTTTGAATATATATTAATATATTTTTATTATTATATATATGTACAATGTTCCACAAAATAGTTTACACTATAATATTTTCAATTAAAATTATACTACATCAATTCCTAAATAACAGCATCTGTAATTTTTATCATGATTATTAAAGAACCAATTATTTTAATAAAAGGGGTTTCTTTGTTTGTTAGCACAAATAGATATGAATGAGAATATGTATATTAAGTTGTATGCTTATATTCTATTCAATATTGTATCAATACATTTTGAAGATACTCATGATTCTTGATATTTTTCTTCACAGTTTGAAATTATACAATATTCATGTTTCAAAGTATGTATAATGATCACGTAAAAAATTTTGATTTGTGGCTATATATAGATAAGGATTCTAAGTTGTGATGTTATAGATAATTATTTTACATTAATGTATAAATGTTACCTGAATAATTCCACAAATCCCAAAAATCAATTGAAATAAAATAATAGTTAGTAAACCTGATGAATAAATCTGGGATGATATACCATAATGATAAAATCATTTATATTAGAAAAATTATCTCAAGATCATGGGTTAACTAAATTCAATTTCCATATGATATATACATTTTTATTGAATATCATACAAACCATTACAAAATCTATCATATAGACTTTTACAAAGTTGTATCAGATAGTGGGTGGTAATGGTGATCAGGTAAACATTTTTTAATACATTAGATAGAGAAATAAAACCCCCCTAAAATATATAAATAATAAGTATATAAATGTATAAAACCTCAAAATATTTTCATATGAACATCTATGAAGTCTAATGTATGGAGTAAACTTTTATATATCACAATATGGTACTCTGTTGGATGGATGAGTTCTTATAAAGTTCACCAAATTCAAAAAAATTAACATTTTAGAATGAAGTTGGATTCATGTTTATAAACTCTAAATTATTTTATGTTTTTAGATGCTAATTCAATTTTCTAAACTCATCATGAAATATTTTTTATTATAACATTGTTTTCAGTAATATCATGGATATTGAGATTCTAGGGACTTTCAATGATTTCTGTTGACACTGAATACTACATAGGATTTGAATGTGGTCAATAAATGAAAAAATTTAGTATTATTATCAAATTTGGACTTTTGGATTCTTTATAATTCTAAAACGATGAATTTTTAAATTCTAGGTTGTATGATCATTCGGATATTATAATACTAAAAGAGGAGTGAAATTACTGATTTTTTTTAGTTTTCATTTTGAGATGCTAAAAAATAATTGGCTTGGATAAAGAAAAGGAGTAATGAAAAAAGTATAGAGTATAGAGGAGCAAAATTCAAATATACAAGATGGATATGTACCCAAATAATGACCACTATAAAAATGTGAAATATGGTTAGTGGAGCTAGATGGATTAAAATTTATGTTATTATGAGTTTCTTGTAATGTTTTATAATTCATTGGGACGGAGGAAGAAGAATTTTTTTTTTAATTGGTTATAAATGAAATTATAAGGTTAATGTTGATTCCTTCCCACTATTAATAGGGTTATGGGTGATTCCATACATTCTTATATTTGTATTTATTATGGATATTAGTATAATATTGGTTTCTTGGTTGATTAAAAACATAGAAGTGAGTTGATATTAACATCATGTCTAAACCATATAAAAATTTTGTGCATTGGTTTTATTATTGTTTATTATAATTACATATGGGTAAGGATAAGTAATAATGTAGAGTGGATAAAAAATATAACATGTTTTGGTGTTTTACTTTCAATAAAATTTATTTATAAAAATATTACCAATGATTCAACCCCCCCCCCCCCCTCAACACACACACACACTTCTCAGTGGTATTATACTCATAGTCCCTTCTATCAGTATAAATGGAAAGGGTTCATGTTTTGATATTTTTATCTAATAATAAAGTAATTTCATTTAGTAAATAGAATAATAATTTCTATATTCAGTGTAAAAAACTATTCTAGAAGAAAAATACAATTATACTTTGTCTTATTTCACTTGTAATAGATGTATTCAATGTAGAAATTATTAGATTTTCAACTAGAGAGAATGTAACAACAATGAATTTTATTAATAAGAGGAATATTGAAAATAATTTTAAATCATTAAATTATATTATTATGTCTCATTTTTAAATAATTATTATAATGGTAATTTTATTTAAAATGTCTAATGATAATTTAGATAAACTTGAAATAGTTTTTTAGGTAATTGGTAATATGAATAAATAGAAAATGTCAAATATGGAGAATAAAATTTGAAGATATAAAAATTGTCATATAAGGGAATATAATTTAATATATCATTAGTGTATATGAAATAGTTAGTAACATTACAGGTTTTTTAGAAACATAGTTATATTATACTATTGTTAAATAATTTATAAGGATTTTTCTTAATATAAATGTTACAATAATATATTATATCTCGGATAAATAATCTATTTTTCTTTTCTATGTAGATATTATTCTCATTACCTATAAAATGAATAAATCTATATACTTCGTGCATAAGAAGAAACATGAAATTTATTTTTGAAGTGATGATGAATGTTTTGATTTTAGAAGAAGAAGAATGATCCAAAATATCCTAATTTAAATCTCTATATGATAAATTCTATTATATAGTAATGGATTTTATCTTAATGAAACTTGGTAATGGAAAAGTAAATTAAAGGGAAAAGTTCTTCTTAAATGTCTTATGTATGGATATATCATTCTCATGCCTCACAATTCCTATGAAATGGGTGGGTATATTTTGAAGAAGCGTAATGAATTAACTATCCCCCAAATAATTAGTGGGGTTAAAACATAGAGGATAGTGAAAATATATATTATGTAAGGAGAAGTAGGAGAATGATTTGTCATAAAGATAATAACTTAACAAATAAATGTACGTCATATTATTTATATATAAAATACAATACAACTAACATAATTGATCATGTAATGAAACATGTGGAGATATCCAGTAGTAAAGAAGGATAAGGTGAAGAAACATATAGAGAAAATTTTCGAAGGTCAGAACGTGTAGTGTGTATCAAGAAAAACTCAAAACATAAAAAAGTAATATAAGCTACTTGGTATTGAAGAATATAATGGAATAAATTCATGAAATGTAATAAAAATATCCTATATAAATAAAATCCCATAATTTTAATGTTATATAATGTGAAAAGATGCTAGAATACAATGATGTGAAATATTCCACAAAGGTAGAAGAGTTGAGATAAACATAATAAATATTCATTGAATCTAAATAAAATAAAAAATTTAATAATTAATATTTTTTTATGATAAAGTAAAATATCTTACTTTTAGAATTATTGGAGAAACATGTTGTAAAAAATAGGTTCAAACTCAACCTAATAATATAAAATATTATAATATTTATTCATAAAACCATGAAATTTCAATGGAAAATGAATTAAAATCATGGATATAAAATTGAAGTTATAAATATAAATCCTTCAAAATTTATCCAAATGTACATAGTAACTCTTAGATGAATAATATTACATGTCATGATACAAACCATTATGAACCTCATTGAAAATATTTCAACAAGAATATTTATTAACGTGGAGGGGAAAGATTCATTGGTTATTATTCATGTTTTGGATCATTTGGGAATAAATATGACTAATTTTGGCATTAAATTTCAAATACCTAGACAATAAATGAATGGAGGGATATAATTATTGGAATAATGATAACATTAAAAGATAATATTTACACAATAATATAGTTGAATAATATTTATAAGAAAAAAATACCACAAAGTAAACAGTTTAAAGGATAGAAAATCTATAATTGTATTGATGTGTTTCATGGAAGGTGTTATAAATATTTCATCATTACAATGAATTTCCTTGTGTTATTCCCAAAAAAATTTCTTCCATCTATAAATAAAACGGAACTTTTATTTAGAATATGGAAAAAAATATTATTATCTGAGGATTTCTACAAAACATTCCATGATAGAATCCTTATATTATGAAAAGTGGATTATCATATCATTTTTTTATGATATAAACATCTTAAAACCCATAGACAACATTATGGAGTTGTTTTTATTTTTTGTAATGATTATTATATAAAAATTAGATGGGCTTGAACATGTGAAAGTGGATTAATAAAGTTGAAGTCTAAAGATGCCATATTTCTTTATCAACATAAACTTGATTTACTAAGTGACAGACAATGTCGTGTTGATTGGAATTAAGTTATCTTCAGAAGATACTAATTCACTATAAAATTCGGAATAATATTAAAGTATTATTATCAAGTGAGATAGAAATATTTGTAATTTTTTATAAATGTAAAATCTAAATAATTTTGTTATTTTAATGCTAAATATGAAAAAGAATTGTGGAAAAATAGATTTATCCATATTTGTGAAGTAAATCTGGGTAAAATTATATTAAATAATATCTAATATATCTTACTAAAATTAATAAACAATTGAAAATTATTTTTATGACATTTTAAAAATAAAATAATGGTTATCAAAACTCACCCAAAGTTAGGTTTTCATTCTACTCACCCAAGTTGACATACTCACTCTGATATATATGGAATAATGGAAAAAATAGTCAACCAAATGTGATCTATAATTCACAACTATCATTGAATACATTTCACAAATAATTTGATTATTTTTTATGAAATATATAACTAAGTCTGTAGAAATGTTGAAAATATTCTAGACAGAAGTTAGAAAGGAATATGGTGTAGATTTTAAATAATTTAAATTATATAATGTAGAGGAGTTTACATGTACCTCATTTTAATAATATATATCAAGTAATGGTATTACATGTTAATTCAATTTTCTATCTACTCCATAAAAAATAGATCATTAGAGAAGAATAACAAAATTCTTGTTGAAATAGGTCATGTTATGACATCAGCTAATAAACTCTATAACTGATTATGGTGAGAAGAAGTTTATATGGGTTTGCTTTTTAAAATTATATATTTAGTAAGACATGTAGAAAGAGACACTTCCTATGAAATGTGTTATAAATGGATTCCTTCTGTTAAATATAAAAAAGTAATTTTAAATTCCCTTTATAAAAAAATTAAAATAAAAAAACTTATAAAAACTCGATGAATGTGATGAGGAAGGAAGTTTCTTGGGGTATATAACCAAATAAAGACGGTACATGTTAAGTAGTAAAAAATCAAAAAAAATTATTGAATCATGTGATTTTATGTTTACTGAAAATAATTTTTAATAATAATTATGATACAAATGGTTATACTGAAGTTATAGTGGAATTAATATTACAACACTAAAAAATAAAGAGAAAATATAAATATGTTTACAGTAGTTACAAAAAATTATGTTCAATGTTTCAACAAAAAAATATTATATCTAAGGAAAAAATAATAAAATTATATGAAATATAGAAACATATTGAGCCAATAAACATTATCACAATAATTTAAGCTCTAGTTCAGATGAGAAGGAAACAAATAACGGAGAATTAAAAAATACACATCTATCAAATTAATCCAAAATCACAATCATAATATATTGAATATGAATAATGGTTAAAAACTAAAAATTAATTTTTTTATTAGATTGAGAATATTGATTCTAATGAACTTGTTCCATGACCAAAAGATAAAAAAGTGAAAGTAAATAATTATTTGTTTTTGAAAAAAAAAATGAATGAAAAGAGTTAGGTTTTGTTAAATATATCCAGGTCTATCTAAAAGGAGTATCAACTTGTGGAATTATTTTATTTTTAAGAATCATTCAAAATAGTTTTATGGCTCAAAACAATCATAATTTTCTTAAAATGTCTCATTGAGGATATAAAGACTATCAAATGGATTTTATGTCAAAATTCAAAAATAGGGACATTGAAGAATAGTTTTTTTAATGAAATAAATGGATTCATACTTAAAAAAACTAAATAAATTATTGTGAGATGAAGAAATATTTATATGTTTTAACTAATTCTCCATGATATTGATATTCAAATCTTAACAATTTCCTCCGAACATTAAATATTTCTAGATAAAAGATGAAAAAAATATTTATATAAAGGTAAAAGTTACCATAAAATTAATTTATATTATTTATTCTTATGGTATAATAATTGTAGGTGATAAATAGTATATGTGTGAGGAGTTCTCATAACATATGAATGTGGGATTCAAAATGCCTTTATTTGGGGAAATTAACATCTTTATCAAGCAATGGATTATGTAAACCTAAATCTACTTGTTTCATTACCATGTTTAGTAGATAATTATTAATGAATTTCAACATGGAATATTAAAAGGTAGTTTCTACACAAATCTATATTTCTTCTAAGACCAATTTTGATAAATATGGAAAAGGTGAGAATCAAATGAATTTTTTAAATTTAATCTAATGATTAATCTAGCTTATTGAATCTCAAACAAATATTTCTTAATGTGGTAATACTATGTGGTAGGTATGGAAGTGATCCTAAAAAATCTCACATTGATACTTCCATGATAATTTTTAGGTATTTCAATGGAACTATTCATTATAACTTGATTTATATTAAAATTAATAGGTTCAATTCTATGAATTCATAGATGTTGATTAGGTTGTTGATTAGAAATATCAAAAATCAACAATTGGTAGAACATTTTCATTGGGAGAATGATTTTTTAGTTGTAATAGTAAGAAATAAATATTATTTAAATTGAATATAAGAGAATCCAAATTTGTTTCTGGTATACATTAATGTACTCAAATGATGTGAATAAAAGAGTATCTTGTAGATCTGATGGTGAATATTGAGAAACCACTGAAGATTTTGTGTCTTAATCAAATTGAAATTAATCTTTATAAAAATCATTTTAAAAATTTTATATCTATGAAAATATAGATGAATATTAATTATATAATTAAAGGCTTTCTAGTGGATATTCATGTTTTGAGTATATTTCAATAAAACATTAGCTCGTTTATATTTTCACTAAAGATATTCTGGAGAAAATATTTAAGGAATTGAGGATGAAATAACATGTTCATAATCCACTTATTTATTAATTATGTTCATGAATTTCCTCCATGTTTCATTGGATTCTATTTTCAAGTGGTATGAATAAGAACATCTCCTTAATTTTTGTTTTGTTAATCAAATGATGGTGTTATAATATAAAGGGGGAGTTAACAATATTCTTTTCACATTTATAGAATGTGTGATATTTGAGTTTATGTATATCAATACCATTACTATAAAATTAACTATTACTATGATATTGATTTCTCTCAATAATAATGATTTATTATTCAATGTTGTGTTAGAACGTTTCTCTTGCAGAAAGGCTATGGTTTGACGGTGGGTTTAAAAAAGAGATTTTAATGTTAAGAATGATTCAACTGGGGTAGATTAAATAACATTCACATTTATTAATGTTTTTTATTAGTTTTCAATTTAGTAATGTCGTGATTGAATTTGTAGATATTAATTCTTACGATGATTTGTTATTTATCTATATATTTGAACATTAAAATGATATTCATGATTCTTGATAAGTAAAATCAATAGTTGAAGTTGTATAAATATCATGTTATGAAGTTTCTATAATTTTTGTGTTATAAATATGGTTTTATGACTAAAAAACTCTAAATATATTATTTTGTGAGGCTGAAAATAATCATATTCTAAATAGGTATAAAGCTTACTAAAAAAATTCCATCGAATATAGAATCAAGAAAGAGAGAATCTTCATTAGTTTACCAAATGGGTAATCTAATATGTTGTACTATAAAAACTATTTATATATATATCAAAATAAACTCCATAAATATCAAGGGTCAAATAAATTCAAAGTCCACATTATGGAGACAATAAAAAACACCACTACATAGACTTTTAGAAAATCAATTGGATAGAATTTTAAAATTTCCACCATAATGACTTTTTAAAATTTTTACCAGATGAAGGGTTATGTAGGTGAATTGATGAACATTTATGAAACCAACATATGGAAAATTCAAAAAGTCAATAGTATAGGGAAATAAAATTTATACACGAAAAAGTAAACATGTAATGATAAAAAGATTAAAATTTATTAATTCTAATATATTGAGGAAATGTTTTCACTACACCAGGTGGAGAGATATGATATGGAGGAGTTCTTACAAATTTAACTAATTGAGAAAATATCAATATTACCAAACAGAGTTGGATACATGTTTATACACACTAAAAATTGTGATGATTTTGAGTTGTTATTTCAATATTCTATCTTCAGGTAAAAATATTCAAGATCTTATATTATTTTTTAGGCAGATTATTGATGTACAGATTCTTGGATATTTTAATTAATGTTGTTGAATCTAATTACAATGGAATATTTAAATCTAGATTACCAATGAAAATTTCAAGAAGGATTTAGAAACATGCATTATGATCTTACATTAAAAATTTCAAAGGAATTATTCCTATATAATATATTTCAGGATCATTTATATTTTATGCTATTGAGATTGGAGTGAAATTACTGAATTTTTTTATAGAGTTCAGAATATGATGCTAACCTATAGTACTCGTGGTTATAGAAGAGGATTCCCACATATAGTATACCAAAAGTAGAATCATTTTATTAAAGTTCCAAACAAACACTCATAAAAAAGAAGTACCAGATACACATGTACTATGAAATTTCCTATAGATAAAGGTGGAATAAAATGACTGGTACTAGATGGAGAATAATTGGATGGAATTTATTGTGAGTTTATTATAAAGTTTAATATTGAATATAATATAAGTAAGAATTCATATTTTTTATTAGTGATAAACCATTTTCTTTTTCTTAGGATTATCCTTCCCAACATTATTTTGGTTATGTGATATTCCTACCCTATCCACATTTGTATCTGTGATAGAAAAAATTTGAAAATAGATATCACAGGTGATATTAACCTCATTAAGTATTAGGTTCCCACATTTTTACTGAACCTTCAAAAACTATGTCCCTAACATTTATTTCAATTTTCTATAATTATATACATGAAAGGGTGTGTAATAAAGTTGAGTAGACTAAAACAAATATCACGTTTCATATGTTTATATGTAGGTAAAGAAAATTGTAAAAATATTACCACTTATTCAACCACCAACCTCTCAGTGGTTCTATATTACGTGTCATTTTATTTCATTAATTGATGAGAATAAAAAGTTATTACCTTATTATTTTTCATTAGTACAAAACCCTTGGCCTTTAAGGAATTATAAATGTATATTAAAAACCCTTCACCACTACAAAGTAATGTATGTATAGGTGTAGTGAACAGTCTATTATTAATATTTTTTAATCTTTACTTACATTCTTATATATATAGAAACATAAATTAATTTAGTGTTAACATGGTTTGAGGATTTTGCAACCATTATTAGTTTTTTTTAATTTCAAAAGTAAGTAGGTAATCAAATAAAACCCCAATTCTCTATCAAAATAGTGATTCATTGATATTATTTAATCACTTATATGTTTTATGAATCCTTGAATATACCCTATATTTTTATTATATAGCCAAGTAAGTATACTTTTTACTAAAAAAATTCACACATTTTAAATATAAAATATAATTTCTTCCATTCATATTATCTTTAGAACAATCCTCAACTAGTCATCATGATTGTACCTGCACTTTTTATACATGATAATATCATGAACAAAGACTACCACGAAATTTTTAAGGTAATATATAAAGTTTATTTTAATGAAATCTACGAATATTTGAGGGGTTTTTACTCCTAATGGAATCACTATGTTTTAATTATGTTCATACATTGTATAGATTGTTTTCTTAGGTATATCAATACTCATTAAAATTAAATAATGGTTTCCATATAAAAAACAAAACATGGAGAAATATTGAGCTCATATAACATGATCAAATAATTTATTAATATAGGGTATGTGATGACTATTTTTGATCATGGTCTTATTAAGATCATGATATTCTAAGCAATGAAGGATTGACCCATCCTCATTTTTCGAATAGATGATTAGGTCACCCCATGTTGAAGCACATGGGAATATAAATCACTTATATAAATTCTCCTAAACATACATCATAATTCTTCAAAATATGAAGATCATGGAATTTTTTTGAAAATATACGATTTTATGAGAAATAAATCCTTCCTAAAATATGATTGGAATTAATAAATTATAAATCCAAATAGATAAAATTAAATTATTATAAAATATAATAATAGAATTTAAAAAATCAAGAATATGACACATAATTTATAGAAGAATCTAAATAACTCTTGGAAAGGAGATATGAGTTAATAAAATTCCTCCATGATTTAGTAATGTAGGAATCAAAATATGTTAAAGGAATAAAATTGAAATATGACATTAAATAAGATTAATGTAAAAAAAATCATGAAATAATATTTCTTATAGGTAGAATATACACCTTATATATGAAAATAATTTTATGATATGAAACATGTATCAAAGAAGGAATTTTTTAGATGAGGAAATATTAATTTTACTCATGAAATCTGAGAAACCATTTTAACATCATATATAATAAACATAAAAATTTTAATAACTAATTTTGAAACCTTATTGAAATCTATTTATTTTATATTATTCAATTATAAACCTTCTATACACAATTATTTATTAGTAAAATTTTATTTTCAACATAGAATTTTAGTAATTTCAAATGTTCATACATTGTTTATAATGGAGATGCAAAACCAGCTTGTATTATAAAAAATTAATCATTAATGAATTATAATTTTTTCAATTATTTGTAATTCACTATTTTAAATTAATGAAAATTATGGGTATGGTTTTAAATAATAAAATACATGATGATCATTTTTTGGGTAATATGATGATATCAATAGAATAAATTATAATAATCAATAATTTTTTATGTAATTAAGAAATAATATTAGTGAAATATATTAAAAATTATTATCACACATATTCGTTAAATATATATTTATTACAACCCATGTATGTTGGTGGTGAAAAAAATTATGTCATTCATAGAGGCTGCAGTTCACACAAAACATGAGAAACATTTTTATTTATAGAATTATTGGAATGTTTGTATGAAATGTTTATTCTGTAAGCATAATCTATTATCAGTATAATAATGATACAAATGTAACTATTTTTATATGGGTAAAGGTTTTTTTTGGATTATTTTGATTAATAAATGATTAATAGGGCTCGATTACGAAAATTATATCTTCACATTGATGCCTTCCATTATACTATAGCTTAAGGAACTATAAATTATTAGTTTAGTGATACTAAAACCCATATAACATTGTATAGAAGATTTTTGAGATATTAAAAACTAATTTTCCGAGATAAATTTGTTGTGAGTGAAGGCTAAGTGGGTTATGAACACATTTTTTTATAAGTGATAGGGGAGGAGATTCTGTAAAAAGAAAAAAAAATATATTATAAGAAAGTCACTTTTAAAGAAAAATTGATCCAAAAAAGAAAATAATTAATTTTATATGAGTATTGGTATATCTAAATCTCATATATATAAATATGGTATAAGGTGTGATATTTTTTTCCAATTTTCTAAATTTTACTATTTCTCATAAATTATTTTCACTAAAATAACTCTTTTTTTAACCAGGTTAACTTGTTTTTATGGATAAAATATAATTTTATACAATAAATAATTTGAAAAGTTTAATTAAAACATTCCAAATAATTTTATAATTTTAAATCTATAAATGTGGTTTACATTAAATCTAAAATAAAAAAATTATAGAGAATAAGAATCTATTTATAAAAAATATAACAAATGTTATAAACTTTTGTAAAAGAGTTTCTAAATAAAAACTATAATTTTTAAATGTATACTTTTATATATTAAATCTATATTTTGTTAATAAAATTTTATTTTAAAATTTTATGTCCCAAATTTATCCTGATGATTTCATAAATGTTAAAGTATTTGTAAAAAACTGTATTTTATACTATTCAACAAAAAAATCAATATTTCTAGAAAAATAAAAAATATCCATCCTAATATAGTATTTTCATGATGAGTTAAAAAAATAAGTTCATATTTTCAAGTTGAAATTCAATATGTATGGATTTGTTATTTTAGATTGGAAAATAAAATAGATTTTATAACTATTTAAAAAATCATTTTTAAAGTATTAACTTCTCATGCTATTATTTCCTATCAATTATTAAAAAAAATTGTTTTACTATTTTATATATATTAGTAATATATTTTATCACCATATATCAAAACAATATTCTATTTCTTGAATTATAATTTCATAATGTTTATATGGGGAACATTCAAGAAAATTCATTTTTTATCACAAAATGATCTTATTAGTTATTTGGATACAATAAATGAATTTTATCACAATTAGTTTTAAAATTTACTTTAGTTGTATTTATTTTTATCTTTTTTAATAATTATAATTTTATTTATACCCTCCAATTCACTTACTATATTATAATTCTCATATTTTATAAAAATGATTTCATTTTAATAAAATTTATCACGGTTCACTTTTTCTTGGTGTTTCATGAGAATTAAGGTATTCAATAAAATATTTATTTAAAAGAAAAAATCATGGTAAAATTGTGGTATTTTGTATTAAAATAACCATGACTCTCCAGATGGATCAATTTCCAGATCTATCTATAGAGCATACCAATTATAATGTCCTGGATCTTCCTACAAAGAAACAATAATTCCACTTCAGGATAGAAAAAAGGAACATAATCAATGAAATTTTGAGGTTATAAAGAAACATTACTAATCCATATAAATGCAGTAAGTCCAAGGGAAATTTATTTATCTTATTTTAAAAATATTATTCCCATTTCTATAAATCAAGATGAAAATGAGGTTATATTGAATCATCATTATAATTGGTTACCTTTCCATCAAATGTTATGGCATAATAATTAAGATTACTTAAAATAAATCATGGCATTCCCCAACATTCAGAAGATATTCCTACAAGGAATATACATTTGATCGATGTTCAAATAAAACTCGTTGAATGAACTGTATATGGGAATAATAAAAATTATATTTCTAATAATTATATGATTATACTGGATAATTAATTATAAAATAATTAATTATTTGGATAACATTGAATCATAGGATGATCATCTTAACCTAAAAAAATTATAAAACACACCCTATGTTATAAATAAGGATAAGGTTATCATCCCATGAAACTCTATACACTTACCCCATGCTTTATAATAGTCGCATATTTGGAATCAAAGGCCCTTAGATAAAAGGTACATTGTTTTGAAACATATCTCTCCTTTCCTTACCCTTATTTAACTCATGGAATAACTTTATAACTCCAAGTTACTCATGGAGGCCTTCATCGAATCTCTCTCAAGCCCTCGAGAACTAAAAAATTGAGTGGTTGTTACTAGAATATATCACACAAAAACGAGTTCCACTAAATTTCATACTATCATATAATTTGTGGAGAATGAGTCGGATGTTTCAATATAAATACATGTCACAAAATTATATGTATCTGGAATGATAAACATTGTTTATATTAGTCATTATTTTTTAATAATAAATCTGTTATTAGCCTTATTTCTACCCAGAACCAATACAATTTAGGTTATAGTGGTGTTGATTTTTCTTCATCATAACTGATCATATATGGGTATAATATGAATGATATGGATATCCACTAAATTATTATACTGAGAACCTAATTCAGAAATGTAACACCTTAATATTTCATAGTACATTATCTCTTCGAAGTAATTCAATAACTTGCACGACACGCAACACCAAGTTCGAGGGCACCATGACTTACCAAACTAGCTGTTTGAAATGTGATTGTGAATAATATCAACTAAATTTTTAATTTTATATACTCCATATAATTTTAGAATCCATATTATGTGTTTCTTAGACATAATATAAGAACAAATTCATTTTTTCTAGATAAAAAAGTATTTTCCAAGAAATGAAATTGTACCGCCTTTTAATGGAGAACCCTTTTTAAAACCAATATTTTATACTTTTATATTAAATTTAATGAAATTAAATTCTTTTTTATATTTAGAACATAAAAAATTTAGTTTGGATAATTTTTTGGTACTTTTATGATAACTTTTATATTTTGATGAATAGTGGAAATACTAAATTTAATTGAAAACAACATTTTTAATCGAAAAAAATTTATAGTGTTAAATTATTCATTTGAACGGTTTGTATGTATAATTAGATTATAGTTTTACCATTTAATAAAATTTAGGTCATTATATGTAATTTCACATTTAAATTTTACATTAACACATGTTAATCTTCTGATAGTTTTTACATTTTAAAAAACCCACTTTTTGGTTTTGACAACGGGAATTAATTTTAAATTAATTAATGAAACTTCTATGTTTTGAATTTGGAAAAAAAATAACTCATTTTTTAATTTGTAATATCAAAATTATCTTAAGGTTAATATTTTGTATTTTTCTGAAAACGTTCAACTTTTAATGAATAGTGAAAACTCTGTGTTATTATTTAAAACCAATATTTTATTTAAATAATAATTTATTTTATTTATATTTATTTTAAGTCAAAATATATATATAATACTTATATAAGTTCAATGTAATTCATTAGAGTCATTTTATAATAAAATTATATGTATAAAATTTTATTGAACTTTTTAGCGTCATTTACCCACCTTCTAGGCACATTTGAAAATTTTTATAAAATGAAGTTTTACCGCTTCTATGAAATGAATTTAAAAAAACCACGAGTCATAGTTTATATCAATAACTAAAATGTTGTTCAATAAGATGAAAATATTTTTTTGTGAATAGTATCTTTTGACTTTTATTTTCCACGGTTAAAAGTAAATTGGGTAATTAACGGTAAAAATGATATTATAATTACCCTAACTAATATCCAAATTCTATTGGATAAGTGTATTTCAACCAAAACCCTCCATAGTAATAAAATATTATTTTTGGTCCAGTTGGATTATATTATGACAATTATTATTTTTTAAAGAAGAGTTAGAAGTGTTAAATTCAAATTTTAATAACTAAACTATTTTTTATATAGGGTAATACATAAGATAAATTAGACTATAAATATTCATTTGAAATAAAAATATATATCTTACATAATGGTATTTTATTTATAATTTTTAGGGATTTAATAATTGAATTTACTAATGACACAATGATGATGCAGTAATTACTTTATTAATGAAAGATAAAACAATTATTATTATAAATATAAAACTAAATATAAATTGAGGCTCTTGATTCCATCCAAAAATTTTCTAGATTAATATGACATGTTATGGTTGATTCAATAAATTTGTTCGAAGTAATCATTTTTTATGAATTTCACAAAAACCAAATACTAAATAGTGTCAAAGTTGACATAAATGAGTTTTTAAAACAAATACTATTTTATTAAATTATATAATAGTCCTCAAAATAAAAGGTTCGGCAAAATCACTTATAAATTAATAGTTATGTCATTAATGAACCACTTGGTGTTCTCTTGGAATTTTATAGTATGTTTATTAACCATATAATATAAAAATATAAAGAGACATGGTAAATGATAAACTATTTAAATAAGAATTTAATCTAAAAGATAAAGTAAATATAGTGACCTAAACCTGTCTATAAGATATTGGATGAGATTATTTCGACCCATAACCACCTAAGGCTCAAATTAAATTCATTTGGAGACATTATGAACCGAAAATAAATTTTTAATAAAATAATATTTCATATTGTTCCTAAGTGTGATCCTCACCTCTCTTATAAAATGGTACTTCCCCTTCTCTCAAAATCACACCTACAAAGCCATTTTTCTCAGCCAAAACCATCCCAAATATCCTCCCAAATTCCTTCTATTCAACCTCTAGGTATTCCCTTGATAATAAATATAACCAAATGATCCCTTTTGTTCAAATGAAATGAAAGACTAAATGAAGAGGTAATTATTTTATCACCTCTTTCAAAGTTCTTTTCTTCTTTCACTTTATATTTCTTTGTTAATTCTATACCAAAATAATAAATCCAGTAACTTCTACATAATTTTTTGTTATTATAAATATTTTACAACCATATTAATTATTCTATCCATCCTATTAATGATAATGTCACCGTATTTGCGTACGTACAACATATTATCTCCACATCGTGGTGTAATTTGTTATTCAACACTATGTTTTTTGGATAGATATATTTATTAGTAATATTTATATAAATAATGAAAACAACATTATAATTTCATTGTAAAATTAATATACCATCCAATTACACACATTTTAATCATTAAGTAAATGATATCCTCGCTCGTGAGTATATACGGCCTACTATCTCCACAACGCGATGAGATTCATTTCCTCGTCCACCATTCAACGATGATTATAAAAATATATATTATTAATAATTATTTAATATATGAAATAATAATGATATTGAATATATATATATGTATGCATTTATGTATGTATGTATGTATTTATGTACCTACATATATCTTATTCACTTACTTCCGTTCAATACGATATGAAAACAGAAACAACGTTTATGCGTACGT
This sequence comes from Viscum album, assembly GCA_963277665.1. NCBI lineage: Eukaryota > Viridiplantae > Streptophyta > Magnoliopsida > Santalales > Viscaceae > Viscum > Viscum album. Next base: position 630,192,076 of record OY728146.1, read on the forward strand.
ACGACCTACCATCTCCATAAATGGTGTTTTCCATTTCATATATCTATCTATTATACATATTTAAATTCTAAATATATATGATATATAAATAATGTTTTATATTCTCGAATTATTTAAATCAAGATCTCAATGATACGATCCTGAATAACAAGTTAAAATAAGTATGATAAAGAAAGCGATTATTACCCAAAATGTTAATTTAACATGGAAATCATTATTAAATGGGTAGTATAAATTAATAAATGAATCATTTATGATATTATAAATATTAATATGGTTATTGTATAATTTAATAACATAATATGGTCATTATGAAGGAGGATAAACACACCCTCAACCAAAGGAAAGTGCAAGGTAAGGGTTAATTCCTCAATCTCATTATTATCTGAGATTATTTATGGGTAAGTATTTTCTACGAAATATTTATTATCCATGACAATGTTTCTTAAAATTATTTTTTAAAACTATTAATTTAATGTAAAATTTAAATAAAACATTATTTTAAATGTTTTAAATATTTATTCTTGTCAATCTTTTTCATTAATGTCCATGTTTTAAAAATGGTTTTAAGGATTTATTAATAGAAAAATGAATGTCTTAAAATGTTAATTACTTTAAAAAGTTTCAAAGTGTTATGAGAAACTTTAATTATAAAATATCTTTTAAATTTCATCATTTATAAATTTTGTGACTTTAAAATGATTTTGTGAAAAGGGGGTATTTCACTAAAGGGGTTTTACTGATCATTTTCTACTATATCGTCATCCTTTGCTGGATATTATTCTTGGTTGGGGTTGATTTATTATAATAAACTTTTTAATATTTTATTGATTGAGTTATGATATTTTTTATTACGGATGTGCTCTTTTTATACCATTCATGGTTTATTGATAAATATCAATATTTTTTATGCTAGTTTTAATACGAATGTTTATGTTATATTTCAAAAATTTCATATGGGAATGCAATGGACTTAGTAAGTGATGTGTGGAGCACGCTATAGCTCCTAGATGCATCGATAGCTCTAATTAGACAAACTAGTGTCTTGGAATATAGCCTTGAAAAAAATTAATTTTAGTCGTGGAACGAGGCCTTAACTATGTTGTAATGATGTCCGTCATTAGCCATTCCCTCAATATGAAATTAGTTATTACATGATATTATTTTACTAGTAGAATTATCATGTCCATGTTTATATAGTGATGTTTGATTTATTTTTTCCATATTATGATCAAGATTGTTTTTAAAAAGGTTGTTGTTTATATTACACATCTTGCCTTAAAATTTTATAGCTTCCGATTAATTATTTACCCTTACAAAGCATCTGATCTCACCCCTTTCTTATGTTTTACTTTACAAGATACCAAAAATTTTATTATGATTGATATGTAGGGTAAGCTAAGGGTATAACGGCATTCTCAAAGGATTATTTATGTTGTGTTGTATGTTATAAAGTGTAATGTAATATTCTTGTATGTAATCTATTTTCTAATACTACTAAACTGATCGTTAATTTGTAGGAGTTTTTTTTAATTTATATTTTCATATTTTTGTTTATATATATATATATATAAACAAAGCAAAATAAAAATAAAAATAAAAATAAAATTTTCCTTAGAATTTATCCACTATTTTAAATCCAATAGTACGACCATTACAACAGTATGGATTCTGACAGAATCACTCACTGAGGGCTCCCTTTTATAAGAGAGCTTACCCCAGAAATCATTTTGCATTTCTGATGTTGGATTCTAGTTCTCCTTTTCATGTACAGAACATTCTTCATTTCTGATGTGGGATTCTATTTCAAATATGTGACTTCGAAAAACTATAAAATATAAACTAGAAGACCAATATAAATGAAACTTAAAACATGGATTAAACATATAAGAAATAGTTGAAAACAAAAATAATTATATAAAAAATGATGATAAAAAAATAATTTATAGGCTTTCAAAACCACATACATGAAACATAAAAGGTTTCAAGTACGTGACATTGAAAGCCTAAAAAATATAAACTATAAGACCAATATAAATTAAACATGATACATGGATTAAAAATATAACAAATAGTTGAAAATAAAAATAATTTTGTAAAAAATGTTGATGGAAAATAATTTATATGTTTTCAAAGACACCTACATTAAACATAAAAATGTTTCAAGCACCAGACATTGAAAGCCTATAAAATATAAACTATAAGACTAATTTAAATGAAACTTAAATCATAGATTAAAAATGTAACAAATAGTTGAAAATAAAAAGTATTCCGTAAAAATGTTCATGAAAAATAATTTATAAGCTTTCTTAACCACCTACTTGAAACTTAAAAAATATTCAATTATGTGGCTTTGAATGGCTATAAAATATAAATTATAAGACCTCTATAATTTAATGTTAAAACATCGATTAAACATATAATAAATTATTAAATTATTAAATAAATATTATTAATAATTAATTATATACTAATTATATAATAATTCTTAATAATTAATTATTAATTAATAATTAGTAATTTTTAATTTGTAATTATTAATTATATAATAATTTACAAATTAATTAGTAATATAATTAGTTTTAATAATTAAAATTTAACAATTATAATGAAAAATTATAATGAAAAATTATAATTTATAACTATATTACTAATAAACTAATTAACTATTATAAAATTAATAATTGTATTACCAATTAACTAATTAATTATTATATAATAAATTTTAATAAATACTAATAAAGAATTATAATGAATAAATATAATTTATAATTATACTCTTAATTGACTAATTATTAAATGGTCTCATGCCTATCTTTCTGAAAAAATTAAGTAATTAACTATTATATATTTTCTAATTATATTACTAATTAACTAATTAATTATTAAATAATTAATAATTATATTACTAAGTAAGTAATTAATTATTAATTAATTTATAATTATATTACAAATTAACTAATTATATTATTAATTAACTAATTATATTACCAATTAACTAATTAATTATTATATAATTAATTATTAATAATTACTAATTAACTAACTAAATATTATACAATTGATAGATGTATAATTAATAATTATATTATTAATTAACCAATTTATTATTAATAATTAATAATTTATAGTTATAATGAATAATTATAATGAATAATTATAATGAATAATTATATTACTAATTAACTAATTAATTAATATATAATAATTTTTAATAATTACTAATTATTAATTTTAATGAATAATTATATTACTAATTAACTAATTAACCATTCTATAATTAATAATTATATTACCAATTAACAAATTAATTATTATATAATAATTTTTAACAAATAATAATTAATAATTATAATGAATAATTATAATTTATAATTATATTACTAATTAACTAATTATAGAAAGGGTCTCAACTCCTTCTTTCTTACAAAATTAACTAATTAACTATTATATATTTAATAATTACATTACTTATTAACTAATTAATTATTATATAATTAATGATTAATAATTACCAACTAAATAATGAAAAATTATATAATTAATAACTATATTACTAATTAACTAATTAGTTATTAAATAATTAATAATTATATTACTAAGTAACTAATTAATTATTAAATAATTACGAATTATATTACTAACTAACTAATTATTTTATTAATTAACTAATTATATTATTAATTAACTAATTCATTATTATATAATTAATTATTAATAATTACTAATTAACTAACTAATTATTATACAATTAATAATTATATAACTCATAATTATATTAGTAATTAATAATTATTAATTATTAATTTTAATGAAAAATTATAATGAATAATTATAAAGAATAAATATATTATTAATTAACTTATTAATTATTATATAATAATTTTTAATAATTAATAATTAATAATTATAATGAATTATTATATTACTAATTAACTAATTAACTATTATATAATTAGTAATTGTATTGCCAATTAAATAATTACTTATTATATAATAATTTTTAATAAATAATAATTTATAATTATAATGAATAATTGTAATTTATAATTACATTACTAATTAACTAATTATCAAAAGGATCACGACTCCATCTTTCTCAAAAAGTAACTAATTATAATTAATAATTATTTTACTATTTCACTAATTAGGTACTATATAATTAATGGTTAATAATTACTAATTAACTAATTACAAATTATATAATTAATAATTATATTACTAATTAACTAATTCATTATTATATAATTAATAATTATATTACTAAGTAGCTAATTAATTGTTAAATAGTTAATAATTATATAACCTATTAACTAATTATATTACTAATTAACTAACTAATTATTATACAATTAATAGGTATATAATTAATAATTATATTATTAATTAACTAATTAATAGTTAATAATTATAATTAGTAATTTTAATGAAAAATTATAATTAGTAATTATAATGAATAATTAGAATTAATAATTATAATGAATAATTAGAATTTATAATTATATTACTACTTAACTAATTAACTATTATATGATTAATAATTATATTACCAGTTAACTAATTAATTATCATATAATAATTTTTAATAATTTCGTATTATTATGTATACTCAATATATATATTTTATAAATATGTTAACAATTAACTAATTAATTATTATATAAAAAATAATTATATCACTAATTAGTAGGTTTATTATTATATAAATAATTATTAATAATTACTTATTACTTATTGTATAATTTATTATTAATAATTACTAATTAATTATTATATAATTTATTATTAATAATATTAATTTACTAATTTAATAATTTTATAATTTATTATATGTTTAATCCATGTTTTAACTTTAAATGTTATCGGTATTATAGTTTATATTCTGTAGTATTCCAAAGCCACATACATGAATCATTTTTAATTTTCAAGTAGGTGGTTTTGAAAGCTTGTAAATTTTCTTCATAAACATTTTAAAAAAATTATTTTTATTATCAACTATTTTTTATATGTTTAATCCATGTTTTATGATCCATTTATATCGATCATATGTTTATATTTTATAGGCTTTCAAAGCCACATGCTTGAATCATTTTTAAGTTTCATGTAGGTGTATTTTAGATCTTATAAATTATTTTTAATCAGCATTTATAAAAAATTCTTTTTATATTCAACTATTTGATATATGTTTAATCCATGAATTAAGTTTCATTTATATTGGTCTTGAAGTTTATACTATATAGGATTTAAAAGACAGGTACTTGAAACTTTTTTCAGACTTAAGTAGGTTGTTTTGAAAGCCAATAAATTTTTTTTATCATCCTTTTTTATTATATTATTTTTTTTCAACAATTTTTTATATATTTAATCAATGTTTTATGTTTCATTTATATTGGTCTAATAGTTTATATTCTATTGTGTTTTAAAGTCATGTACTAGAAATAAAATCCCACATCAGAAATGCAGAATGCTCTGCGTAAGAAAGGGATAACCAGAATCCCACATTGGAAATGAAGAATGATTTCTAGGGTAACATCTCTTATAAAAGGGATCCATGGGTGAAAGTTTCTTTCAGAATCTATATTTATGTAATGGTAGTACTACTGGATTTTAAATAGCATATAAATTCTGCTGAAAATTTTATTTTTATTTTTATTTTGTTTTTTTATATATAAATAATTAAAAAATATAAAAAATGAAAATAAAAATAAAAATAAAAATAATTTTTTTTAAAACAAATAAAATAGTAATTTTTTTAGTGGAAAGGTAGCAATGAAGTTGTCGCCTTGGGACTTAACCTAGAAGGCGGCAGCACCGCCACCCCGTTTTTCCCGAATCCTAAAGGTGGCAACTGCCCTGCCGCCTTTAGAGCTTATTTTTAAGAAAAATTTTGACCTAGGTGTTTTTTATTAAATATTTTTTAAAAAAATGTATTTTTAAAAAATCCTCATTTGGGACCTGATTCCTTATAATCATGCCAATGTATTAATGTAATGCACCTACTCCTGGATTCTGGGGTCGGGGTGTTATACTTGGTATCAGAGGATGTTTAGTACAAACCTAGAAAACTAACTTTAGAAAAACTCTGATTAGAGAACATTACACTATGATAGAAATTGAGGATTAGTATAGAAGAACCTCTTGAATTTAGGTAATTTAGAGAATTTGTGTATTTTACATGAAATACATCCAGGTCTGGATACGAGCAGGTTGAGGTGGCTATGGCATAGATGTACATAGGTGTGAAAACACTAACAAGGAGTTTTCAGCTTGACCCTAGGCATCCTAGTACACGATAAGGGGATTTACTGCACTCTTGGCTATGAAACTCTCGGGGGATATGCTTAGGATAATTTACATTTTCTTTAAAAGCCATTATGAAGGATTTAAGAGTAAATACTTCCTCAAAAAAACATTTTTTTATTAATGGGTATTATATGCATAAATTGTTAAATTTTTGTAAGGTATTTTACTAGTTTGGAATAACGTATTATGATTCATAAACTATTCTATTGTATATCATTTATTATAAATGGAACCTATTGGATGGAATGGAAATCGTATCAACGCATGAAATCCATGTAGAGATTTCCATCCTACTCATGATAATTATAGTTTAGTATGAGATACAACTAATGCTGATCATCTTATAATCGTACTGGGACAACTCACTCAGGTTATAAATAATAACCTTACGTGTATGGAGCACCATGATCCTCAATGTGGAGGATCAATGTTAAACTACTTCATGAGGTAAAAACCCCCAACATTGAATGGCACTACAAGTCCATTTTTAGATTAGAAATGGATAAGTTCCTTAGAGAAAATATTTTATGCTTTGGGTAGTAGAAAAAGGGAAAAAGTTGTCATAGTAGTTTATCCCGTCACAGGAGATGCAGATCAATGGTGGTCATTGATTCAAAAAATAATAGAGGATAAATAAGTATAAAATATGGAATGCAGGGAGTATAAAGAGATTTTCATAGAAAAATACTTTCCTCGTGACTATTGAGCGGATATAGAATGTTAATTTCTGAGTCTGAGGTAAAAGAAGTATGAGAATGTTGCAATGTATGAGGCTAAATTTAAATTGTTAGAAATACATGAAGTAGATTATATACTTAACTCAAGGAGTATTGATCAATTATTTTATGGGTTAAAACCATTTCTCAATTGAGCATTAGTCTCACAGTCCTTCTCATCGTATAAAGATATAGTTTCATATGCTATCAATACAGAAAAAAAAATTATATATGTCTTATGACATTAAAGTAATGGAAGAGAAGTATTTTGGATAACTATTATGTTTAGAATGGATTATGTTTTACATTGGAAACTATTGTTTAAGGTTAAAATATTAACTAAGATTATCTTTGGATTGTTATAAAAAGGACAACCCGGAGGTCGGGCGACAACCTGTTGCATCCGGCAATGCCGTGAGAGTTTAACCCATAACTGATGGGAAACAGGGGCATCACCTACCATTGACCTATGTGATGTCTTGGTTTGTATAATGTATTTTTTTTAAAATGGGCTGACATATGAGTTGTAAAATCATTTTTTGGAACCCTATACTAGTAGGATAAATAGAATATTTTTTGGTTCTATTGTCTTTTATAGTGAAAGATGAGTTTTTGGTAGAAATTAGTTAACGGATGGAACTCAACTTGTGACGTATTATTTTTTAGTCAATCTTTGAAGAAATTAATTACTAACCTTTAGGTAAAATATCTTAAAACTAAAAATGTGTTATCCTAATACCCTATGTTTTGGAGAAATGATGATATTCTAAATCATCATTGATTTCTGGCATTGAGACCCCCAATTTTCTTTTCACTTGTTTGTGATTGATAACCTCAATCACTCCCTATAAATATTTACGTTTTTTCCTGTAACTATAATTTCCACCAATGTTCTTATATTTGAAATCCAAATTTGGTGGTGACTTTGTCATTTCCATATCGCTCTTATTAAGACTAAATTTTATTAACCCAATTTCTGATCTGGATTTTCCACAAAGGTATTCTTATATTTTTTACCTTTTATTTTTGAAGAAAAAATTTCAAATTACAAGAATGCAATTTATTGAAGGAGAGGAGAATGTAACACCCCATGATTTCATAGTACATTATCTCTTCAAAGTAATTCAATAACTTTCACTACACACAACCCTGAGTTCGAGCGCACCACGACATACCAAACTAGTCATTCAAAATGCGGTTATGAATAGTATTAATTAAAATTTGAATTTTATATACTTCATATAATTTTATAATCCCTATTATGTGTTTCTTAGACATAATACAAGAAAAATGTCATTTTTTCTAGATAAAAGAAGTATTTTTCAAAAAATGAAATTTTACCACCTTGTAATAGAGAACCCTTTTTAAAACCAATATTTTATAATTTTATATATTTAATTTAATAAAATTAAATTCTTCTTTAGATACAGAACATTAAAATTTCGTTTGGATAAATTTTTGGAACTTTTCTAAAAACATTCATATTTAGATGAATAGTGAAAAATACTAAATTTTAATTGAAAACAACTTTTTTTAATCAAAATAATTTATAGTATTAAATTATAAATTTAAATTGTTTGGAAGTATAATTTGATTATATTTTTACTATTTAATACAATATTGGTCTTTATATATAATTTCATATTTAAATTTGATATAAACACATGTCAATCTTTTGATAGTTATTACTTTTCTAAAAACCTGGCTTTTGGTTTTGATAGTGAGAACTGATTTTAAATTAATTAATGAAACTTCTAGGTTTTGAATTTGGTAAAATAAAATGCCTTTTTGAATTGTAAATATTAAAATTATCTTAGGGTTAATTTTTTTATTTTTCTAAAAACTTTGAGTTTTTTATGAAATGTGAAAAACAATGCATTATTGTTGAAAAATGACTTTTTATTTAAATAATTATTTATTTTATTTAAATTTACTTTAATCCAAATAGATATATAATACCTATATATGTTCAATTTAATTCATTAGAGTCATTTAATAATAATATTAGATTTATAAAACTTTTTTTAACTTTTTAACGTCTTTTACCCACCTTCTAGGCATAATTGCAAATATTCTTAAAATGAAGTTTTACCACTTTTGTGAATTGAATTTCAAAAAACTGAGAGATACAGTTGAAATCAGTAAATAAAATTTTGTTCAATAAGATGAAAATAATTTTTTGTGAATAGTAACTTTGGACTTCTATTAACCATAGTTAAAAATAAATAAGGTAATTAAAGGTGAAAATGAAATTATAATTACCCTAACACTTGTCCTAATTCTATTAGATAAATATATTTCAACCAAAACCAACCTTTGGAAAAAAATATGATCCTTTTTTCCACTTGAATTATATAAGTTCATTTATTATTATTTTATTTAAAGAAGAGTTAAAAGTTTTAAATTTAACTTTTAACAACTAAACCAATATTAATATAGGTTTATATATAATATAGCTTCAACTATAGATAATCATTAGAAAGATAAAAAATTTTCATACATAATTGTATTTTATTTATAATATTTAGAGATTAAATAATTAAATTTATTTATGACATAATGATGAGAAGTAATTACTTCATCAATGAAATATTAAAATAATTGATATTATAAATATAAAAATAAATATAAATTGAGAATTTTGATGCCATCCACGAATTTTCTAGATTAATATGACATTTTAGGGTTTATTGATGTAATTGTTTATGAATTAGTCATGTTTCTATGACATTCACGAAAACTAAATAATAAATAGTATCTAAATTGACATAAATGAGTTTTTAAAACAAATACTATATTATTAAATTATGTAATAGTCCTAAAAATTTATGGTTCAGCCAAATGACTTATATAATAATATATATGTCATTAATGAACCACATGGGGTTCTCTTGGAATTTTATTTCATGATTATTAACCATATAGTATAAAAATACATGGAGACATGTTAAATGTTAAACTATTTAACTAATAGTTAAATCTAAAAGATAAAGTTAATATAGTGACCTAAAATTCTCTAAAAGCTATTGGTTGAGATTATTTCGACCCATAACCACCTAAGGCTCGAAATAAATTCATTTGGGCCATTATAAAATGTAACACCCCTTGATTTCATAGTATGTTATTTCATCAAAGTAATTCAATAACTTCCACTACACACAACACTGAGTTCAAGCGCACCACGACTTACCAAACTATTCGTTCAAATGTGGTTACTAATATTATTTACTGAATTTTTAACTTTAGATAATCCTTTTAGAATCCATATTATGAGTTTCTTAGACATAATGTAATAACAAATTCATTTTTTCAGATAAAAGAAGTATTTTTCAAAAAATGAAATTTTACCGCCTTTTAATGGAGAACCCTTTTAAAATCCAATATTTTAAACTTTTATAAATCCAATTTGACAAAATAAACTTCTTCTTTATAATTGTGACATAAAAAATTAGTTTTTATAAATTTTTTGGGTTTTTAAGATAACTTTCATATTTGGGTGAATAGTGAAAATACTATATTTTAACGGAAACAACTTTTTTAGTCAAAATAATTTATAGTGTTGAATTATACATTTTAATGGTTTGGAAGTATAATTAGATTATATTATTACCATTTAATCTAATTATGGTCATTGTATGTAATTTCACATTATAATCGGACATAACCAAGTGTCAATCTTTTGATAGATATTATTTCTTAAAAATACGTTTTTTGGGTTTGACAACGAGAATTAATTTTAAATTAATTAATGCATATTCTATGTTTTAAAATTGGTAAAATAGAATTAATTTTTGAATTTAGAATATCCAAATTTGCTTCGGGTGAATTTTTTTATTTTTCTGAAAACATTCAATTTTTTATGAATAGTGAATAACACCGTGTTATTGTTTAAAAATGGCTTTTTATTTAAATAAATATTTGTTTTATTTAAATTTTTTTAGGTCAAAATTGATAAATAAAACCTATATAAGCTCAATGTAATTAATTGGAGTTAGTTTATAATTATTTTAGATATATAAAAGTTTTAATGAATATTTTACTGTCGTTTACCCACCTCCTTGGAGCATTTTCAAATTGAAATAAAAATTAATTTTACCATTTTTGATAGTTGAATTTAAAAAGTCCGAGAGAAACAGTTGATATCAGTAATTAAAATTTGGTTCAACAAGATGAAAATAATTTTTTTGGTAATAGTAACTATTTACTTTTATTTACCACGGGTAAAATTAAATAGGGTAATTAAGGGTAAAAATGATATTATTATTACCCTAACACAAGTCCTAATTCCACTAGATAAGTGAAATTCGACCAAAAACAACCTTAGTAATAAAATATGAACCTTTAGGTCCAATTGGATCAGATTAGGATGTTTATTATTATTTTATTTAAACAGGAGTTAAAAGAGTTAAATTCATAGTTTAGCAACTAAACCATTTTTAATATAGGGTAACACACAATAAAAATTATACTATAAATATTAATTATAAATATAAAAATATTACCTACATATTTCAATTTTTTTATAATTTTTAGACATTATATAATTAAATTTATTTTTGACCTAATGATGATGTAGTAATTACCATATTAATGAATGATTAAAATAATTGATATTATAAATATCCAAATAAATGTAATTGGATACTTTTATGAATTACACTAATTTCATAGGTTAGTATGACATGTTAGGGGTGGTTATATGAATTTATTTTAAGTAATAATTCTTCTATGAATTTTTCAAAAACAAAATACCAAATAGTGTCAAAATTGACATAAAAGAGTTTTTAAAACAAATATTATATTATTAATTGATATTCTATTACTAATAATCTAAGGTATGACCAAAAAAATTATATAATGATAGTTGTATCATTAATGAACCACTTGGGGTTCTATTGGATGTTTTTAGTAATTTTATTAACCATATAATATAAAAATACAAAGAGACATGGTAAATGTCAAACTATTTAACTAAGACTTAAATCTAAAAGAAAAAGTTAATATAGTGACCCAAACCTGTATAAAACCTATTGGTTGAGTGGTTATAGATCCATAACCACCTTAGACTTTAAATAATTCATTTTTCATCCATTATAAACCGAAAATTATTTTATTAAAAAAATAATATTTCTATATTTTTCTAGAGTTCCCCTCACCCCTCTTATAAAAGGGCACTCCCCCTTCTTTCTAATTCACACCTTCAAAGCCATTTGGCTCAGCCAAACCCTACCCCAATACTATCTCAACTGTCCTTAATTCATCCTATAGGTATTCCTTTAGTCAAAAATCCATCCTATGGATCCCTTTTGATCAAATCAAAAAGAAGAACCTGAAGAAAAGGTAAATATTTTTTCACCTCTTTCAAGTTCTTTTCTTCTTCCACTTCTTCTTTCCTTATTGTTTACATTATAAAATAAAAAATACAGTATCTTCTATATTCTTTTATGTTATTATAAATATGTTACAACTATATTCATTATTATATCCATCCTTTTAATGACATGTCACCATTGGTGTGCGTGTACGGCTTACCGTCTCTACATCGTGGTGTAGTTGTTATTCAATACATTATTATTTGGATGGGTATAATAATGATGTATAATTGGTGTAAATAATAAATATAAAATTATAATTATTCTATATATATGATATACCATCCAATTATATACGATTTTAATACCAATAGAATAATATTTTCGATCGTGTGTGCGTACGTATTATCGTCTCAACAAACGCGATGACATTCATTCCCCGTCGTAACCATTCAAGACTAATTTTCATTTTATGATTAGAAATAATTCTTAAATACTTGATATATTCTAGATATGAATAAGAAACATCTCATCCATAACAAACATGAGTCACGTAACAAATAATATAAAGGGACACGAATCAGTTAACTCTCGAAACTACGATAATACTAAAATATCATTAACAAATAATTTTTAGAAGATCATATATGATATCATAATTATGTATATGGTTCTTGTATACTTTAATAACAATTATTTAACTATTATACAGGAGTTTAACATACCCTCAACCAAGGAAAAGTACAAGGTAAGTGTTAATTTCATAATCTCTTCATTATCTGAGGTTGTTTTTACGTAAGTATCTACTGGGACATATTTATTATCCATGTCCCTATTTCAAAAAAGAGTTTTAAAAGGGATTATTTTTAAGGCACCTTTTTACTAAAACATCATTTTAAATGTTTTAAATATTTATTATTCTAAATTATTCTCATTAATTTCTATGTTTTCAAAATGGGTTTTAAGGATTTATTTATATAGACATGAATGTTCTTAAAATGTTATTTCCTTTCAAAAATTTCAAAGTGGTATGGGACACATTGATTAAAAAAATGTCTTTAAATGTCTTCCATTATAAATTTTGTGACTTTTAAATGTTTTTATGAAAATTTTATATTACTCTCAAAGATTTTTACAAATAATTTTCATCTATATCAATATCCTTTGATGGATTTTAAACATATTTGAAGTTGATTTATTATGATACAAAGCTTTCATATTGAATTGAAGGATTTGTGATTTGTTTGATTGTGGATGTGTTATTTTTATAAAATTTATGGTTTATGGATAAATTATTTACATTTCATATGATAGTTTTAATAAAAATGTTTATGTTATGTTTAAAAATTTTCATATTAGGAATTCATTAGACTTAGTAAGTGATGGGTAGTGTCCGCTATAGCTCCTGGATACATCGGTAGGTATAATGAGACAAACTAGTGTCTTGGAACAAGGCCTTGAAAAAATCTTATTTTTATTCTTGGCACAAGGCCTTTACTATGTGTTTATGAATTCTGGCTATGAAAGTGGCTATTGATATTTCATGTGATTATTCGACTAGTAGAATATCAATGTGAGTAAGTAAATGAAATTATTTCGATTTATATTTTCCATATTATGATTAATTTTATGTTTAAAAGGATTTTGTTTTAGTTTTATACATTTACTTAAATGTTTATGCTTATTTATGAATGTTTCGGCTATATTTTTATCCTTACTGAGAATATGGGCTCACCCCTTTCTATGTTTTATTTTTCCCTGGTTGTGAAGAAGTATATTATGACTGACTTACATGGATATTATATGGGATCTTAGTGTTGTCTATGGAATCAATGTTGTTGTAGTTTTCATTTTATGATCTCATGTAAACCTTATGAATGTATCTATTACTTCCAAGGATACTAAACTAATCGGTCTTTCGAGACTTGATCTTTTATGATCATGCCAATGATACGTAATAATGCACCCAATCTGGGTTTCTGGGGTCAGGGTGTCAAAATTGGTATCATAGGAAGTGTAGTACAAACCTTGGAAACTAGATTTAGATAAACTCTGATTAGAGCACATAACCCTAAGATAGACTTTGATAATTAGTATAGAAGAACTTCCTGGAATTTTGGTACTATAGTGATTTTGTGAGTTTTCCAAGCAAATACATCCCTATTTGGATACGAGCAGGTAGAGGCGGCTCTAACCCAGATGTACCTAGGGGTAAAACCCGAAAACACCACTTTGAACTAGACTTGAATGGGAACTGGTGCATGACAACGGTCCTTGCTGCACTCTTAGTTATGACACTCCCAGGGGATATGCTTAGGATAATTCTCATTTTCTTTACAAATCATTATGAAGGATTTATGAGTATATACCGCCTCAAAAAAAATATTTTTATGATTATGGATTATATCCATAAACTGTTCAATTAACATTAGGTATTTTACAAGTTTAGAATTATTCATTGCAATTAATAAACTGACTTATTGTATGACATTGCATAGAAATGGTGCCCAGTAGAAGGAATATGAACTCCAGCAATACATATGATCCATAGAGTAAAAAAAGATCACATCTTTCATGGTATAATTCTTACTTTTGGAAGGGAAATAGTATCCCATGTATTCTCAACATATGAAGATACAATATCTTGTGTTAATAAGATAAGTATGAATTCTCTGAGTTTTATGGCTTTGAAGGGAAGCAAGAGAAGAAAAGGATGGAAGAGAGAAACATGGATAAAGGGAAGAGGGAAAAGAAGGATTTTCATATATATGATAACTGTGAAAAGAATCACCTTGGTAAATTCTTTAAGGGAATGTGAGTTTGTTATAAGTGTGGAGAAAAAAGACACCAAGTATGTGATTGCAAGGGTAAGAAAAATGGTTTAAATGTACAATGCTTCATCTACAAGAAGTTTTCATACTACACAAATCAATGTCCAAATGATCAGAGTATACCCCAAATAATGCTGTTGGATAATAATAATGTTATGATACTACCGAAAATGAAAAGGAATGATTAGATTTATTACGTTGTTATTAATGTACTAAGTAATTTGAGTATTGTATTAATGATGTACATGTTATAATAGTTATAGATTATATAAGTATTGTACTGTAGTACTATTTTATTAAGGACTTTATATTGTGTGGAACCATGAAAAGTGACTCAATAACAAGTTAAATTTTTGCAAAATATATGGGTGAGGGAAAGATAAACCATAATATGGTTCTGATACCGAGGTAGTGATTTTGGAATAATACATGATTGATTTGGATAAATTATGTTGGATATTCTTGACTACCATGAAACTAATTAATGATTTGTATATTCCATCATTGATGGAGTTTACAACATTTTTGGATAGAAGGAGTATATCTAGTATTCTATAAGTAATAAGGGACCATGAATTTAATCAATAAGGTTTTATAGTAATTTAGGATGTTGGAGTGTTTTAAAAGAATACATGATGAATGTCTTCACATGTTATTACCTGAAAAAAGGATCTTCATTGTGTTTACCTTCCTTATAAATTTTGGACTCTATGTTTGGATAGACGTATTTTGGATAATACTAGTTTGAGATTATTTTCGGATTTCCACAAAAAGGACAACTCGAAGGTCGGGCGTCAACCCATCGCGTCCGGAAAGGTCGTGAGACTTGGACCCATAACCGAAAGGCGACAAGGTTTTATCACCTACCACTGGCCCACGTAATGTCCTGGATCGAATAATTTAATATTTTTAAAAGGTCTGGTAGATGAATAATAAATTCATTTTTTTGGAAACATATATGAATAGGATAAAGAGAATATTTTTTATGTTCTGTTATCTTTTAGTGTGAAAGATGAGTTTGTGGTAGAAATAAGTTAATGTTTGGAACTCTACTTGTCAACTATATACATTTTTTCTTATTTTATTCTATGAAGAAATTAATTCTTAAACATTAGTTAAGGGTTCTTAAAACTAAAAATGTGTTATCCTAATGCCTTATGTTTTATTGAACCGATGATATTTTAAATCATCATAGATTGATGGCTTTGAGGTGCTAAATTCTACAATTGTTTGTGACTGATGACCTCAACCACACCCTATAAATATTTACATCTTTCTTCCAATTATGTGTCTCTAATTTCCACCAATATTCTCTTAATCAAGATCATAATTTGGTGGTGACTTTTTCATTCCCCTTTTCCTCATATTAAGACTAACATTTATTAACCCAATTTTGGATGTGGGTTTTCCGACAAAGGTATTTTTTATTTTCAAATTTTTATTTTCAAACAACAATTTCAAATTGAGAGGATGCAATTTATTGAAGGATGGAAGAATGTAACACCCCATTATTTCATAGTATGTTATTTATTCAAAGTAATTCAATAACTTGCACTACAAACAACACAGAGTGCAAACGCAGCACGACTTACCAAACTAGCCATTCAAAAGAGGTTATGAATATTATTAACTTAATTTTGAACTTTTTATAATCCTTATAATTTTAGAATCCATATTATGAGTTTCTTAGACATAATGTAGGAACAAATTCATTTTTTCGATAAAAGAAGTATTTTTCAAAAAATAAAATTTTAACTCCTTTTAATGGAGAACCATTTTTAAATCCAATATTTGAAAACTTTATATGTTAAATTAGAAAAAATAATATTATGTATAATCAGGACATAATAATTTAGTTTCAATAAATATTTGGTATTTTTCTGATAACTTTTATATTTGGGGGACAGTGAAAAATACTATATTTTAACTGAAAACAACTTTTTAAATCAAAATAATTTATAGTGTTGAATTATACATTTTAATGGGTTGGAAGTATAATTAGATTATATTCTTTAGATTTAATCCAATTATGGTCATTTTAATAAATTTCACTTTGAAATTGGATATAAACAAGTGTCAATATTTTGTTAGTTATTATTTCTTAAAAATACGCATTTTGGTTTTGACAATGAGAATTAATTTCAAACTAAGTAATCCCACTTCTATGTTTTGAAATTGGTAAAATAGAATTCATTTTTGAATTCCGAATGTCACAATTAGCTTTGGGTGAATTGTTGGTATTTTTCTAAAAACATTCAATTTTTAATGAATAGTGAAAAACAATGAGTTATTGTTTAAAAC
Organism: Viscum album; assembly: GCA_963277665.1. Taxonomy (NCBI): domain Eukaryota; kingdom Viridiplantae; phylum Streptophyta; class Magnoliopsida; order Santalales; family Viscaceae; genus Viscum; species Viscum album. The sequence goes on from OY728146.1 coordinate 630,209,539, forward strand.
CGACTTTTTATTTAAATAATTAATTATTTTATTTAAATTTATTTTAGGTCAAAATAGATATAGAATACCTATATAATTTTAATGTAATTCATGGGAACCATTTTATAATAATTTTAGATATACAAATATTTTATTGAACTTTTTACCGTCTTTTACCCACCTCCCAGGAGCATTTACGAATTAGTATAAAATATAATTTTACCGCTTCAGTATGTTGAATATCAAAACATTGAGAGAAACAGTTGATATCATTAAGTAAAATGTGGTTCAATATGATGAAAATAATTTTTTGTGAATAGTAACTTTTTACTTTTATTTACCGCGGTTAAAAGTAAATAGGGTAATTAAGGGTAAAAATTATATTTTTATTACCCCAACACATGTCCTAATTCTATTTTTTTTTTGACAAAATAAGACGGATCCATTAATGATGGAGATCAGCAGAAATACAGGAGCATAACCACGATGGAAAATGATTGAACCAAAGCATATCCTCGTAGGGAGGGCCAATGCCTGCCATCTTGTGAGCGGCTTCATTCGCTTCCCTTCTAATAAATGAGAAATTGCACGAATTGAAGCCTTGTCTCCGTGAGTGAATACACCGGATAATGGGACCGAAAGGTTGAAGCCCGCCGTTAGTGAGATTGATGGCATTGATTACAGTGAGACAGTCGGATTCGATGTGAATGGAATCCCAACCGCAATATTTTGCGAAGTTTAATCCAGCAAGGATGGCGGCGGCCTCCGCGACTGAGGGCTCCCAAAGTGCATAACGTGCTTCGTATTTGGCAGCGATAAGATTTCCCAGGTTATCTCGGGCCAGTAAACCAAGTCCAACTGGGCCATCCTTAGGGAGAGAGGCATCCACATTGATCTTAAAAATTCCTTCCGGTGGGGGGCACCAATGTTGGGGAAGAGGAGGGTGGGTGGAAAGTCTTTGTTGTTCAGGGTGGTTCTGCCATACCGCAATCCATGACAATGCCCGGTCAATCCAAAACCTGGGGGGCCTCCGGAAATGATTGAATATGGCCTTGTTCCGCCTATTCCAGATAATCCAAGCCAAAATGCACAGGGCGCCTGCTTTAGCAGGCGAAAAGGAGGAGCACCATCGCATCAGGAGAGATGTAAGATCTGAGGCGGTGTCCGGGAACAGCTCTATAGTTGATCCCCAGCCATTCCAAACCTCCTGAGCCCCGGGACATTGAACAAGAGCATGGAAAGGGGATTCAGTCACAGAAGGGCAGAAAGGGCAATAGTTGTCGTTTGAAAAGTGTCTGTAGACAAGGAGTCTCTTAGTTGGGAGGATACCAGTACACACCTGCCACCAGAAAAAGCGAACCTTAGGGGGAACATTAAGCTTCCAAATTGATGTCCAGGGCCTCGCATCTCCTTCTGAAATCTGAGCAGAAAGAGCTCGCCGGTAGCCAGCTTTCACTGTATACTCACCTGAGCTGTCGTTTGTCCAGTAGAGATGATCTGGCCCTGCGTCTGACACACAAGGAATACTCAGAATAATTCTCCTATCCCTCTCATTAAACCAGGAGAAGAGTTTTTCCAGACACCATCCCGCCCCTTGATCATCAAAAAGACAACAGACTGTGGCATGTTCGGATCCTGGATAAACAGGGGATGACGCCTTCGTGCCTGTCAGATCAACAAGCCAAGGATCGGTCCAAATCTTGACCGTAGAACCATTCCCAATCCTCCAGCCAAGTCCTTTCCTCAGTAGATTACGACCGCCCCAAATGCTTCTCCAGAGAAAACTGGGTCGATAGCCAAGATGGGAATCCATAAAATTCTTAAGTGGGAAATATTTAGCCCGGAGAACACGCGTGCATAGGGATGATGGGTTATTAATCATACGCCAACCTTGTTTAGCCAGCAAAGCATCATTAAAAAGAGAAAGGTCCCGGAAGCCCATTCCGCCTTCAGATTTTGGTTGACAGAGAGCAGACCAGGCGATCCAATGGACTTTATTTTTTCCGTCCTTTCGCCCCCACCAAAAGTTAGATGTACTGGATTGAATCTTTGAGAGCACCACGTCAGGGAGTTTAAAAATAGACATCAAATAGCTGGGGACAGATTGAAGTGCCGCCTTGATGAGGATTTCCTTGCCGGCCTTGGAGATTTTTTTAGGGGTCCAACCTTGTATTTTTCTGTCAATTCGATCCACAATAGCTGAACAGATTTCTTTCTTTGACCGTCCAACCACCGTCGGGAGCCCAAGATACTTCTGGTGCTTATCGACCCCAGGAATGCGTGCTAAAGAGCAGAGATCTTCTCTTTTCGGCTGGGGAACTCCAGAGCTGAAAGAAATTTCTGATTTACTCTGATTGATCATTTGTCCTGAAGCCCGTTCATACTGTTGTATCGCCTGGCAGATTGCAGTACACTCATTAGGGGTAGCTCGAGAAAAAAGAAGGCAATCATCAGCGAAGAAGAGGTGGGATATCGGAGGGCCCTTGCGACACGCTCTCGCCCCATGGATTATGGAAAGAGAGGCTGCCCCGGAAAGGAGGTTAGAAAACACATCAGCCACTAAAATAAAAAGGAAGGGTGAAAGAGGGTCTCCCTAGCGAAGCCCACGGGATGGGGAGAAGCCTCGGGTGAGCACCCCGTTGACATTAATGCAAAAGGAAACAGACGAGACGCATTGCATGATCATGGCAATCCATTTGGTACAGAAACCCATCTTGAGCATCACAAATTCGAGGAAGTTCCATTCCAATCTATCATAGGCCTTAGCCATATCCAATTTCCACGCCATGATCCCTCTCTTCGCTCGTGTACGTGTTTTCATGGAATGGAAAATTTCATGAGCAATAATGGCATTATCAGTGATTAACCTTTTTGCCACAAAAGCGCTTTGGTTCTCTGAAATGACGTCGGGTAGCCAAGGACGCAACCGATTCGCCAGGATTTTCGAGAAGATCTTATACGAGACATTGCACAGACTGATCGGTCGAAAGTCCGACACCCCTTGCGGATTTTTCATCTTGGGAATGAGAGTAAGAATAGTTTCATTAAGAGAAGACAGGTCCGTTTTCCCCGCCCAAATATCCCGCATTAAATTGCAAAAGTCTGGACCGATGATGTGCCAGTAATTCTTGAAAAAGAGGGCGTGGAATCCGTCTGGTCCCGGGGCTTTCGTGGACTGGATTTTCTTTAAGGCCTTAAGAGTCTCGTCATTCGTCACATCTTTAGAAAGTTGTCTGTTCATATCATCAGAAATCACCGGTTTGATGCAGTCCTCAATCTCGGGAGAAATGTAAGAATGGCCTGCAGAGAAGAGTTTCTGAAAATGTAATTTGATACCTTTTATGAATTCCACTAATATTATAGGTCAATATGACATGTTAGGGTTATTTATATGAATTTTTTTGACGTAATAATGTTGTTATGAATTTAGAGAAAACGAAAAACCCAATAGTGTCAAAATTGACATAAAAGAGTATTTAAAAAAATATTATGTTATTAATTGATATTATATTCCTAAAAATATAATAATCAGCTAAAAACTTATATAATTATAGGAGTATCATTAGTTAACCACTTGGTATTCTCTTTTAAGTTTATTGTTTGTTTATTAACCATATAATATAAAAATACAAAGAGACGTGGTAAATGTCAAACTATTTAACTAAGAGTTAAATCTAAAATATAAAGTTAATATAGTGACCCAGACCTGTCTAAAACCTATTAGTTGAGTATTTTTTGACCCATCACCACATTATAATGTAAATATTTCATTTTTATCCATTATAAATAGAAATGTATTTTATTAAAAAATAATATTTCTATCTTTTCCTAAGGTTCCCCTCACCCCTCTTATAAAAGGGCAGTCCCCCTTCTCTCTAATTCACATCTTTAAAGCCATTTGGCTCTGCCAAACCATGACAAAATACCATCTCAACTATCCTCCCTTCATCCTTGAGGCATTATTTTATTCATAAATCCAACCTAAAGATCCCTTTTTATCAAATCAAAAGGAAGAACTCGAAGAAGAGGTAAATATTTTATCACATCTTTCATGTTATTTTCTTCTTCCACTTCTTATTTCCTTGTTGTTTCCATTATAAAATAATAACTCAAGTATCTTCTATATAATGTTATGTTATTATAAATATCTTAAAACTCTATTCATTATTTTACCCATCCTTTGAATGACATGTCACCATACGTGCGTACGTATGGCTTACCGTCTCCATGTCGTGGTGTAGTTGTTATTCAATACATTATTATTTGGATGGGTATAATAATTATTTATAATTGATTTAAATAATAAATATAACATGATAATGATTCTTTATATATGATATACCTTCCAATTATAAAAGATTTTAATATAAAAATAATGATATTGCCGCTCGTGTGTGCGTACGGATTACTGTCTCCACAAACGCGATTAGATTCAGTCCCCCATCATAACCATTCAAAAATAATTTTCATTTGATGATTAAAAATAATGTTTTAATACTTGATATAATTATGTATATGAATAAGAAACATCCCATCCATAAAAAACATGACTCACGTAAGAATGAATATAATGGAAAACGAACCAGTTAACACCTAAAATGGTGATAATACTAAAATTTCATTAACAAAGAATTATTAGAAGATCATATATGATATCATAATTATGTATATGGTTCTTTTATAATTTAATAACAATGTTTTAACTATTATAAAATATGTTAACGTACCCGAGACCAAGAAAAAGTACAAGGTAAGGGTTAATTTCACAATCTCTTTATTATCCTGGGTAGTTTTTACATAAGTATCTACTGGGAAATATTTATTATCTATGTCCATGCTTCATAAAAGAGTTTTTAATGGGATTATTTTTAATGTACTTTTTTACTAAAACATCATTTTAAATGTTTTAAATATTTATTTTTCTAAATAATTCTCATTAATGTCTATGTTTTCAAAATGGTTTTTAAGGGTTTATTTATATGGACATGAATGTTTTTAAAATGTTAATTCCTTTAAAAAGTTTCAAAGTGGTATGGGAAAATTTGATTAAAAAATGTATTTAAATTTATTCCATTATAAGTTGTGTAACTTTTAATTTTTTTATGAAAAAGGGATATTTCTCACAATGATTTTTACAAATCATTTTTATAAGGCCCCTGCCTTAAACCTTACTTAATCTTGAGTTAATACAAGATTACACATTGAGGAACTTTTCAGGTTTAGAGTTTTAGAGAATTAGATCATAAAACATGCATTACATTCCACATTTAGACAAAGTGGTTACATAAAAGACAGGATTCATTATTTCCATCAACAGAAACATATTTAAAACAAAACATGGATTCTTTCTTGACACATCATTGACACTATCATCACATCACGTACCTTTCCCTGGACCTGTGAAAAACATTTCAAAAACATGGGATGAGCATGAAAAGCTCAGTAAGGGATAAAAATATGTATAGGAAACATGAGTTCATATATACATAAGAATGAAATCATACATTACCCATAAAACATAGGCACTTTAACATACCTCATCAAATCATGAATAAATCATAGAAATCATAAGACATAAAAGGTAACATGAGGCATTCATAACATTCTTACGTAGGGAGTAACCCTCTTGGTTACGTTTTGGAATACCCATCATAGTATATTCCCTAAATATCTTCGGAGAAACCTTAACGTTTCACTCCTTCGTGTTACCCAATGCATTGCAGAGCTATATCGGGCTCACCCGCCGTTAGTTTATCACGGGACCACCCGTCTTCATAATAATGCCCAAGAACCTCAACATAATCATATCACATAAAACATGCATAAACGAAACATAACATTTCCACCTTTCAATCACAAGATATCAATACAACACATTGATATAAAAACATTATGAAAACCATTTTCAATACCAAAATAAAAGAAAATTAAAACATGGTATTTATTTTTCTTTTAAAAAAAGGTATGGCTTGTAGAGGAAGCCGAAACTCAAATAATGGTCACGGCGGCGGAGAAGTCGTTGTCGCCGCATACGTATGACAAAAACATTCCCTTTTTTCATTTAGTAAAATGCTTCATATAAAAAAGATTCCTTTTGGATAAACGTAAAAGTCAAAGGGGTTTATACACCATATAAAAGAAGGTTGTGTATAAAACAAAATATGCCTCAATGAAAGGAGATAGAGATGAAGTCCCATACCTCGGGTCCGACGTGACTCGGTCGTTCATTAATGTCCTGAATAATAAACTTCAGTTAATTTCTACTTATTTAAGAACCTTTTTCAAGTTCATTATTCCTTTTATATCACTTATTTCCATGTCATGAAAACTATGTAATTATTTAAGTTAATATTGGTCGTTTTAACGATCATTGGTACTTGAGTCAAAAATAAACCCTTTATAATTACATGTTGTTCATGTATCCATTATATCCAGAATTATAATAATTATATATATATCATATATATCCAGTATATACATGCATTTATAATATTACATAATCATTTAGAGGTAAGAAATGAAATGCACCGTTCATGGAGACGGTAAGTCGTACGTACGCATGAACGCTACTTTCATTTCTATTTTGTATTTTATAAAATGGAATCCTAATGATACAAAGGTATATTATAATTCCAGTATAATATCATATATAATATCATAGTTCCATCCTTTATACGTCCCACATATGGTATTTAACGAATCAAATCACTTTGAGGGGGCGGTAGTCCGCACTTCCTTAAATGAAGATATCGCGTTTACCCATAATGGAAACCATAAAGGTATGACCAAAAAGAAAAAACAGAAGCTTAAGTAAAACATAAACATATTATATATCATATATAAATATAGTGACATATTAATGGCCACCTTTGAAGGTGTTAAAAGAATGTTGAACAATCATCGTTTCAGGAGGCATAAATTCACCATCCACAGAAATAGTATATTCGTTAACCATTAGATGTAGGTGTTTGTAAGTGTAGCTCGAATACATATTATAAAAATATACAAGTATATTTAGGATACTGTAGTTGTTACAAAAGAAAAGAATAAAAAGAGTTTAGGTGGTTGGAGAAGCAAAATAAAACAAAAGGACTCAAAAGATGACATTAGCTTAAAATCGGGTAACTCCCTTTGGTTTGAGCTCAAAGGCGTCCTTGGGAAGACTTCTGACAAATGGGAGGCTTCAAGGAGTAAGATAGGTAAGTGGAGAGAAAAAATGGGCAGGGGTTGGCCTAGCCAAAGGCTTTGGGAGTGTGGATAAGGAGGTAGAGTTGGGGGCCTTTTATAAGTGGAGAGGAGGGGCACTCTTGGAAAGTAAAGAAAAGTTACTTTATATTAAAATGAGTTTCGGATTCAAAAGGTCCCATATTGATATAATTCGAGGATAAGGTGATAAGGGTTCTAAATCCACTCATACAATTGGTTTTGGCCATGTGTAGGTTTTAGATTTTACATTATCTTTCCATTTTATTTAAATCATTAAATAATGAGGTCATCGCTGCATCATCGTGATGTCATAAATAATTTAATTTATTTAATGTCTAAAAATTATAAAAAAATACTATGATGTAAGAAATATTTTTATATTTCTAATGAATATTTATAGTCAAAAATATGACTTTAATAACCCCATATAAAAATTGTTTTAGTAACATAACTCATGTTTGTGTCATTTTTACTTTAACATTAAATAAAAAGTTATTTATGTCATTTCCCAACAAAAGTGGCTCCATGGGGTCCCCAAGTTGACTCATGTCTTGTCTTGGTCGTCCATCACACTTCCAATAAGGGTAGGATATGTGTCTAGGTCATTTCATTTTATTAAAACATTATTCTTACCTTAAACTACACTAATTACCTTTAATCGCGATTAAGAACTTAATAAGTTACTATTCACCAAAAAATTATTTTAATCCCATTGAACCACATTTTACTTCTTAATGAAAAACATGTATGTCGGATTTTTGAAATTCAAAACACAATGATGGAAAAATTTCATTTAAATGGAAAAATCAGTTTTTATAAGTACCACTTAGTGGTTTCACTATTCATCAAAAATTGATGTCTTCAGAAAATTTCCAAAAATTCACCCTAAGCTATATTTGATATTCCGAATTCAAAAATGAAGTCTATTTTTCGAAATTCAAAACATATAAGTCACATTAATTAATTTAATAATTAATTCCCACTATCATGACAAATAGCGTGTTTTTATGAAACAATAAGTATCAACAGATTGACACCAGTTTAAGTCTAATTTCAAAGTGAAATTGATTCCAATGACCACCATTGGATTAAATGGTAAAAATATATTATAATTCCACTTCAAAACCAATTCAAAAGATAATCTAATCATATAAATAAATTAGATTAAAAAGCGGTTTGGATGTAAAATGCAGTATTTTTCACTATTCATTAAAAAATGAACATTTTCTGAAAAATACCAAAAATTCACACAAAGTAAATTTTTATGTCCCAATCATAAAGAATATGTTTATTTTGACAAAAATAGCTTTTAAAATTGTCAAAATATAGCTTTAAAAATTGTTTTCCATCATAAGGCAGTAAAACAATCTTTTAAGAATATTAGTGTATTCCATGCATAAGATTGTATTTATTTTCATTTTAAGCCTCTAAAACACTATCTTAATCATTAATAGACATAGATAAAAATATCTATTATTCATTACTTACTTGGGATGTTACATCCTTCCCCCCTTTAGAAAATTGCGTCCCCGCAATTTATTTACTTATCGAATAAATGGGGGTACTTATCCCTCATTTCATTTTCAGATACCCATGTTGCCTCTTCCATCATGTGGGTTTTCCACAAAACCATTACCTGATTAATCACCTTATTCCGTAACACTTGGTCCCTATGGTCAAGAATCTGGACCGGTTGTTCCTGATAAGATAGGTTCTCTTCCAGCTGAACTACCTCTGGACTCAAAACATGAGATGGATCTGGAATATACTTTCTCAACATCGAAACGTGAAAAACATTGTGTACCTAACATAAACTCGGAGGTAAAGCCACTCGGTATGCAACTGATCCAACTCTCTCCAGAATTTCATATGGTCCAATGAAACTTGGACTCAACTTTCGTTTCTTACCAAATCACATCACACTTTTCCATGGTGATACTTTGAGAAAAACATGATCACCTACCTCAAAAGATAGATCCTTCCTCCTGTTGTCTGCATAACTCTTCTGCCTGCTCTGAGCTGTTCTCATGTGCTTCTGAATCAGCTGAACTTTTTCTTCCATCTCTTCTACCAATTCTGGTCCCATCAACTTCCTTTCACCCACTTCATCCCAGAAAGCTGGAGTTCAACACCGTTTCCCATATAATGCCTGAAATGGTGCCATCTGTATACTAGAATGAAAACTGTTATTATATGAAAATTCAACCAAAAAAAGATGTTGGTCACAACTTCCCTGATAATCCATCGAACAAGCTCGTAGCATATCCTCCAAGGTCTGAATTGTTTGTTCTGATGTCCCATCTGATTGAGGATGAAAAGCTAACTAAAATTTAATTAAGTACCCAACGACATCTGAAGGACTTTCCAAAAGTTAGAAGTGAACCAGTGATCATGATCAGATAAAATGGAGAGAGGAACTCCATGTAACCTGAATATCTCGTTAAGATACAAACGGGAAAGTTGATCTAGGGAAAATGTTTCTCGTATAGCAAGGAAATGAGCAGATTTGGTCAAGCGATCAACAATAACCCAGATTGCATTATTACCTCGACATGTCTTCGGTAGTCCCACAACAAAGTCCATGGATATATTCTCCCATTTCTACTATGGCACTGGTAAAGGCTGAAGCATCCCTTTCGGTAACTGCCGCTCTACTTTAACCTGCTGACAAGTCAAACACTTCATAGTAAAATCAGCAATATCTCTTTTCATTCCATCCAACCAGTAATACTCCCGCAGATCTCTATACATCTTAGTACTACCAGGATGAACTGAAAACGGATAAATATGAGCTTCACATAACAACTATCTCTTCAACTGTGAATCACAAGGCACACACAATCTCTTCCCAAATCTCAAAACGCAATCATTATCAATGTTGAATTTAGGCAACTTACCTTTCTGAACCCGCTCTACCTTTTTCTGCAACTCACTGTCTTGCTTCTGTGCTTGCTTGATTCTATCTAATAGAGATGATCTCACTGATACCTGAAACAAAACAGAAGAACTTCATGCACCAACAACTTCTATGCCAATGTTCATAAAATCCTTAACCAAAGGATCATGTTCCAAACGCAACATTGCTAATGAAGCATTACTTTTTCGACTCAAAGCATCAGCCACTTTATTTTCTTTTCCCGGATGGTAATGAATTGTACAATCATAATACTTGATTAATTCTAGCCATCTCATTTTTCTCATGTTCAATTATTGCTGAGTGAATATATACTATAAACTTTTGTGATCGGTATATATTTCACACTTTACTCCATACAAATGATGCCTCCAAATTTTTAAAGCAAAAACAACAGCAGCTAATTCCAAATCATGCGTAGGGTAATTTACCTCATGAGTTTTCAACTGTCGTGAAGCATAATCAATTACCTGATCATTCTACATTAGGACGCAACCAAGTCCTTTAAATTAAGCATCACTATATATAACAAACTCACCATTCCTGGAAGGTAGTGCCAAAACTGGAGCATTCACCAATCTTCTTTTCAATTCCTAAAAATAATCATCACATTCTTTTGTCCAGATAAACTTAACACCCTTCCGAGTTAGCTTCGTCATTGGACTAGATAACCGTGAAAAATTTCTAACAATCCTTCGGTAATAGCCTGCCAAACCAAGGAAGCCACGAATCTCAGTTACATTTGTGGGTCTTGGCCATTCTTCAACAACCTTTGTTTTTTCAGGATCAACAGTTATCCCAACTTTAGAAACAATGTGACCAAGGAAAGAAATTTGTTGCAACCAAAACTCACACTTGATGAATTTTCCATAAAGTTTCTTTTATTTTAAGGATTTCAAGATAACCCTTAAATGACTTTCATGCTCCTCTTTACTTTTACAAAACACCAAAATATCATCAATAAAAACAACCAAAATTTTTCACCTGAGTGAACTGAGCCATCACTACAACAAACTGTTTAGTTCTGATTCTGACCATCTATGGATACTGATTTGAAAGGTCATTTCCCTCTATATGCCTTCCCAGAAAAGTTGTTTTGTTTCCTCTATTAAAAACCATTCTTAACAAACATGTCTCAGATGATGCAACATGATAATCTTCAAATGCTATATCATTTCAAAAAAATATTTTTGGATAATCGTTTAATAGAATTCTAACTCCTAAAGTTATCTAAAATGACCTCTGATACCAACTATAAGGCCTCATCTTTAAACCTTACTTAATCTTGAGTTAATAAAAGATTACACATTGAGGATCTTTTCAGGTTTAGAGTTTTAGAGAATTAGATCATAAAACTTGCATTACATTCCACATTTAAACAATGTGGCTACATAAAAGACAGGATTCATTCTTCTCATCAACGGAAACATATTTAAAATAAAACTTGGATTCTTTCTTGACACAACCTTGACACTATCATCACATCACGTACCTTTCCCTTGACCTGTGAAAAACATTTCAAAAACATGGGATGAGTATAAAAAGCTCAGTAAGGGATAAAAATATGGAAAGGAAACATGAGTTCATATATACATAAGAATGAAATCATACTTTACCCATAAAACATAGGCACTTTAACATACCTCATCAAATCATGAATAAATCATAGAAATCATAAGACATAAAAGGTAATTTGAGGCATTCATAACATTCTTACGTAGGGAGTAACCCACTTGGTTACGTTTTGGAATACCCATCACAGTATATTCCTTAAATCTCTTCGGAGAAACCTTAACGTTTCACTCCTTTGCATTACCCAATGCATTGGAGAGCTATATCGGTCTCACCCCCCCTTAGTTTATCACGGAACCACCCGTCTTCATAATAATTCCCAAGAACCTCAACATAATCGTATCACATATAACATGCATAAAGGAAACATCACATTTCCACATTTCAATCACAAGATATCAATACAACACATTAATATAAAAACATTATGAAAACAATTTCCAATACAAAAATAAAAGAAAATTAAAACATGGTATTTATTTTTCTTTTACAAAATGTATGGCTTGTAGAGGAAGCCGAAACTCAAATAATGGTCATGGCGGCGGAGAAGTCGTTGTCGCCACATACGTACGACAAAAACATTCCCTTTGGTCATTTAGTAAAATTCTTCGTATAAAAAAGATTCCTTTTGGATAAATGTAAAAGTCAAAGGGGTTTATACACCGTATAAAAGAAGGTTGTGTATAAAACAAAATATGCCTCAATGAAAGAAAATAGAGACGAAATCCCATACCTCGGGTCCGACTTGACTCGGTCGTTCTTTAATGTCCTGAATAATAAACTTGAGTTAATTTATACTTCTTTAAGAACCTTTTTCAAGTTCATTATTCCTTTTATATTACTTATTTCAATGTCATGAACACTATGTAATTATTTAAGTTAATAACGGTCGTTTTAACGATCATTGGTACTTGAGTCAAAAATAAATCCTTTATAATTACATGTTGTTCATGTATCCATTATCTCCAGAATTATAATCATTATGTATATATCATATATATCCAGTATATACATGCATTTATAATATTACATAATCATTTAGAGGTAAGGAATGAAATGCACCGTTCATGGAGACGGTAAGCCGTACGTACGCATGAACGCTACTTTCATTTCTATTTCGTATTTTATAGAATGGAATCATAATGATATAAAGATATATTATAATTCTAGTATTATATCATATATAATATCATAGTTCCATCCTTTATACGTCCCACATATGGTATTTAACGAATCAAATCACTTTGAGGGGGCGGTAGTCCGCACTTCCTTAAATGAAGATATCGCGTTTACCCATAATGGAAACCATAAAGGTATGACCAAAAAGAAAAAAAAGAAGCTTAAGGAAAACATAAACATATTATATATCATATATAAATATATTGACATCTTAATGGCCACCTTTGAAGGTGTTAAAAGAATGTTGAACAATCATCGTTTCAGGAGGCATAAATTCACCATCCACGGAAACAGTATGTTCGTTAACCATTAGATGTAGGTGTGTGTAAGTGTAGCTCGAATACATATTATAAAAAAATACTAGTATATTTAGTATACTGTAGTTGTTAAAAAAGAGAAGAATAAAAAGAGTTTAGGGGGTTGGAGAAGAAAAATAAAACAAAAGGACTCAAAAGAAGACATTACCTTAAAATCGGGTAACTCCCTTTGGTTTGAGCTCAAAGGCTTCCTTGAGAAGACTTCTACCCAAAGTGAGGCTTCAAGGAGTAATATAGTGAAGTGGAGAGACAAAATGGGTTGGGGGTTGGCTGAGCCAAAGGCTTGGGGAGTGTGGGTAAAGAGGTAGAGGTGGGGGCCTTTTATATGTGGAGAGGAGGGGCGCTCTTTGAAAGTAAAGATAAGTTACTTTATTTTAAAATGAGTTTTGGATTCAAAAGGTCCCAAATTGATATAATTCTTGGACAAGGAGATAAGGGTTCTAAATCCACTCATCCAATTGGTTTTGGCAATGTTTAGGTTTTATATTTTACATTATCGTTCCATTTTATTTAAATCATTAAATAATGAGGTTATCACTGCATCATCATGATGTCATAAATAATTTAATTTATTTAATGTCTAAAAATTATAAAAAAAATACTATGATGTAAGAAATCTTTTTAACTTTATAATGTATATTTATAGTCAAAAATATGACTTTTATAACCCTATATAAAAATTGTTTTAGTAATATAACTCATGTTTGTGTCATTTTTACTTTAACATTAAATAAAAAGTTATTTATGTCATTTCCCAACCAAAGTGGCTCCATGGGGTCCCCATGTTTACCCATGGCTTGTCTTGGTCGGCCATGGCACATCCAATAAGGGTATAACATGTGTCTAGGTCATTTCATTTTACTAAAACATTATTCTTACCTTAAACTATACTAATTACCTCTAATCGCGATTAAGAACTTAAAAAGTTACTATTCACCAAAAAATTATTTTAATCCCATTGAACCACATTTTACTTCTTAATGACACTCATTTATGTCGGTTTTTTGAAATTCAAAACACAATGATGGAAAAATTACATTTAAACGGAAAAATCAGTTTTTATAAGTACCACTTAGTGGTTTCACTATTCATCAAAAATTGAAGTTTTTCAGAAAATTACCAAAAATTCACCCTAAGCTATATTTTATATTCCGAATTCAAAAATGAAGTCTATTTTACAAAATTCAAAACATATAAGTCATATTAATTAATTTAATAATTAATTCCCGATGTCATGACAAATAGCGTGTTTTTATGAAACAATAAGTATCAAAAGATTGACACCAGTTTAAGTCCAATTTCAAATTGAAATTGATTCAAATGACCACAATTGGATTAAATGGTAAAAATATATTATAATTACACTTCAAAACCAATTCAAAATATAATCTAATCATATAAATAAATTAGATTAAAAAGCAGTTTTGATGTAAAATTTCGTATTTTTCAGTATTCATTAAAAAATGAACATTGTCTGAAAAATACAAAAAATTCACACAAAGTAAATTTTGATGTCCCAATAATAAATAATAAGATTATTTTGACAAACATATCTTATAAAAGTGTCAAAAGATAGCTTTAAAAATGGTTTTCCATCAAAAGGTAGTAAACCAATCTTTTAAGAATATTAGTGTATTCCATGCATAAGATTGTATTTATTTTCATTTTAAGCCTCTAAAACACTATCTTAATCATTAATAGACATAGATAAAAATATCTATTATTCATTACTTACTTGGTATGTTACAATTTTCATCTATATCAACATCCTTTGATGGATTTTAAACTTATTTGATGTTGATTTATAATGATACAAAACATCCATATTGTATTGAACGTTTTGTGATATATTTGACTATTGATGTGTTATTTATATACCATTCATGGTTTATGTATAAATTATTGACAATTCGTATGATAGTTTTAATATAATTTTTTATGTTATGTTTAAACCTTTCCATACAAGGAATGTATTGGACATAGTAAATTACGGGTGGAGCCCACTATAGCTTCTCGATGCATCGGTAGGTTTCATGAGACCAACTAGTGTCTTGGAATAAGGCCTCGAAAAAATCTTATTTGTAGTCTTGGTACAAAGCCTTTATTATGTGGTTATGAAGTCTGGCATTATTCATTCCATCATTACGAAAGTGGCTATTGATATTGCATGTGATTATTCTAGTAGTATAATATCTATGTGAGTAAGTAAATAGGATTATTTTGATTTGAATTTTCTATATTATTATAAATTTTATGTTTAAAAGGCTTTTGTTTTAGTTCTATACATTGCCTTAAATTTCTATGCTTATTTTTTAAAGTTTCCACTATATTGTTATCCTTACTGAGCATCTGAGTTCACCCCTTTCTAGGTTTTATTTTTCCTAGGATGTGAAGAACTATATTAGGACTGGCCTGCAGGGATAGTCTATGGGAACTCAGTGTTGTTTATGTAATCAATGTTGTTGTAGTTTTCCATTTTATGCTGTAATGTAAACCTTTTCAATGTATCTAGTAATTCCAAGGCTACTAAACTAATCGGTCTTTTGAGACATGATATTTTGGGATCATTTCAATGATACTTAATAATTCACCGACTCAGGGTTTCTGGGGTCGGGGTGTTACATAAACTGAAAATTATTTTTCAATAAAATAATATTTCATACTTTTCCTAAAGTGACCCTCACCTCTCTTATAAAATGGTGCATCGAGTCCTCTCAAAATCACACCTCAAAAGTCATTTGGCTCAGCCAAACCCTTCCCAAATATTCTCCCAACTTCCCTCAATTCAACCTCAAGGCCTTCCACTAATCAGAAAGTCAACTTAAGGATCCCTTTTTTGTAATCAAAATGAAACACCCAAATAAGAGCTAATTATTTTATCACCTCTTTCAAAGTTCTTTTTTCTTCCACTTTCTATTTCTTTGTTATTTCCAAACCAAAATAATAAATCAAATATGTTCTACATAATTTTATGTAATTATAAATATGGTACCAAAATATTCTTTATTCTCTCTATCCTATGAATGATAATGTCACCTTTCATGCGTACATACGGCTTACCATCTCCACGCCATGGTGTAATTTTTAATTCAATACTATGTTATGTGGATGAATATAATTATTAGTAACATGTAAAAAAATAATGAAAATAACATTATAATTTCATTATAAAAATAATATACCATCCAATTACACAACTTTTAATCCTTAAAGAAATGATATCTTCACGACGCGATGAGATTCATTTCCATGTTCACCATACAACGATGATTATAAAAAAAATATTATTAACAAGTATGTAATATATGAATATTATTAACTGAATTGTTAATCTTATATACTCTATATAATTTTAGATCCATATTATGTGTTTCTTAAACATAATATAAGAAAAAAATTTATTTTTTCTAAAAAAAGTGGTATTTTTCAAAAAATTTAATTTAACCACCTTTTAATAGAGAAACATTTTTAAAGACAATATTTTATACTTTTATATATTAAAATTAATGAAATTAAATTCTTATTTATAAATAGGACATAAAAAATTATTTTGGATAAATTTTTGGTACTTTTCTGATAACTGTCATATTTTAATGAATAATTAAAATACTAAATTTTAATTGAAAACAACTTTTTTAATCGAAATAAGTTATTGTGTTAAATTATAAATTTTAATAGATCTTATGTAAAATTAGATTATATTTTTACTATTTAATACAATGTAGGATATTATAAGTAATTTCATGTTTAAATTTACATAAACACATGTCAAACTTTTGATAGTTTTTACTTGTTAAAAACCCGCTTTTTGATTTTGACTACACGAATTAATTTTAAATTAATTAATGAAACTTAAATGTTTTAAATTTGTTAAAATATAATTAATTTTTGAATTCTTAATATCAAAAGTATCTTAAGGATACTATTTGGTATTTTTCTGAAAACATTAAATTTTTGATGAATATGGAAAACTAGGCATTATTGTTTAAAACCGACTTTTTATTTAAATGATTAATTATTTTATTTAAATTTATTTTAAGTAAAAATAGACAACTCATACCTATATATGTTCAATGTAATTGATTAAAGCCTTTATATAATAAAATTAGATGTATAAAATTTTATTCAACTTTTTAACGTCTTTTACCCACCTTCTTGGCACATTTGCAAATTTGCATATAATGAAGTTTAACTGCTTCTGTGAATTATATTTCCAAAATCCATGAGACACAGTTGACATAAATAAGTAATTTCTTTTCAATAAGATGAAAATAATTTTTGGTGAATAGAAACTTTGGACTTTTATTTACCACGGTTAAATGTAAATAGGAAAATTAAAGGTAAAAATTATATTATAATTATCCTAAAACATGTCCCAATTATATTGGATAAGTGTATTTTGACCAAACACAACAATAAGAATAAAATATGATCCTTTTGTTCTACTTGGATTATATTATGACATTTATTATTATTTTATGTAACAATGAGTTAAAAGTTTTAAATTCAGATTTTAATAACTAAACCGTTTTTAATATGGGGTTATAAATAAGATAAATAAGACTATAAATATTCATTATAAAGATAAAAATATTTCATAAATAATGTTATTTTATTTATAATTTTAGGGAATAGATAATTAAAACCAATTATGACACAATGATGATACAGTAATCACTTTAACAATGAATGATTAAAATAATCGATATTATATATATAAAAATAAATTTAAATTGTGACTCTTGATGCCATCCAAGAATTTTCTAGATTAATATTAAATTTTAATTTTGATTCAATGAATTTTTTTGAATTAATCATTCTTTTATGAATTTCACAAAAACAAAATACTAAATATTGTCAAAATTGACAGAAATGAGTCTTTAAAACAAATGCTATATATTTAAATTATATAATAGTTATAAAAATTTAACATTCATCCAAAAGACATATATAATAATAGATATTTCATTAATTAACCACTTGGTGTTCTCTTTTCATTTTATAGTATGTTTATTAACCATATAATATAAAAATAAACTGAGACATGATAAATGTTAAACTATTTAATTAAGAGTTAAATCTAAAAGATAAAGTTAATATAATGACATAAACCTATCTAAAAGAATTTGGTTGAGATTATTTCGACACATAACCACCTAAGGCTCGAAATAAATTCATTTTGAGCCATTATAAAACGAAAATGAGTTTTACCAAAATAATATTTTATACTTTTCCTAAAGTGACCCCCACCTCTCTTATAAAAGGGTACATCTCTTTATCTCAAAATCACACCTCAGAAGAAATGTTTCTCAGCCAGAACATTCCTAAATCTCTTCCCAAATTCCCCCAATTCATCCTAGTGTCCTTACATTGAGCATAAATCAAATCTATGGATCCCTTTTGTTCAAATTAAAAGGAAACACCGAACGAAGAGGTAATTATTTTATCACCTCTTTCAAAGTTCTTTTATTCTTCCACTTTCTATTAATTTGTTAATTCCATACCAAAATAATAACTCCAGTACCTTCTATATAATTTTATGTTGTTATAAATATGGTTCAACCATACTCATTATTCTATTCATCCTATGAATGATAATGTCACCATGCCTGCGTATGTACTGCTTATTATCTCCACATCGTGTTGTAATTTGTTATTCAAAACTATGTTATTTGGATGGATATAATGATTAGTAATATGTATATAAATAATTAAAATACCTTATAATTTATCTTTATTATTAATATACCAGCCGTTTACACACATTTTAATCATTAATGAAATGATATCGTTGCTCGTGTGAACATAAAACTTACTGTCTCTACGACGTGATAAGATTCATTTCCACGTTCACCATTCAACGATGATTATAAAAATATATATTATTACTAATTATTTATTATATGAAATAATAATTCTAATATATATATATATAAATGTATTTTTTACTTACATATATCTTATTCACTTACTTCTGTTCTATACGATATGAAAACGGAAACAACCTTTATGCGTACGTATGACCTACCGTCTCTATAAACTGTGTTTTCCATTTCATATATCAATCTATTAAACATATTTATATTCTAAATATATATTATATATAAATAATTTTTAATATTCTGAAAGTAATTAAATCATTATCTAAATGATACGATCAAGAATAACAAGTTAAAACATGTATGATAAAGAAAGCAATTATTACCTGAAATGTTAATTTAACATGGAAATCATTATCAAATGGGTTGTATAAAGTCATAATTGAATCATTTATGATGTAATAAATATTATTATGGTTATGTTATAATTTAATAACATACTATGTTCATTATTAATGAGGTTAAACACACCCTTAACAAAATGGAAAGTTCAAGGTAAGGGTTAATTCCTCAATCTCATTATTATCCGAGATTGTTTATGAGTAAGTATTTTCTAGGAAATATTTATTATCCATGTCCATGTTTCTTAAAATAATTTTTTAAATTTATTCCTTTAAGATAAATATTTAACTAAAACATCATTTTCAATGTTTTAAAAATTTATTATTATAAATCTTTTTCATTAATGTCTGTTTTCAAAATGGTGTTAAGGATTTCTTTATATGAACATGAATGTTTTAAAATGTTAATTACTTTAAAAAGTTACAATGTGGTATGGGAAACTTTGATTCAAAAATATCTTATAAATTTCATCCTTTATAAATTGTGTGACATTTTAATGAATTATTAAAAAAGGGGTATTTCACTCAAGGAGTTTTACCGATCTTTTTCTATTATATCACCATGTTTTATTGGATATTATTCTTGATTGAGGTTGATTTATTATATTACAATTTTTCATATTATATATAATGAGTTATGATATGTTTTTTGGTGGATATGCTATTTTTATACCATACATGGTTTATAGATAAATTATTGACATTTTTTATGGTAGTTTTAATACGAATTTTTATATTATATTTCAAAAATTTCATACGTGAATGCAGTGGACTTATTAAGTGATGTGTGGAGCCCGCTATAGGTCCTCGATGCATCGGTAGGTCTCATGAGACAAACTAGTGTCTTGGAATAAGTCCTTGAAAAAAAATTAATTGTAGTCTGGGCATGAGGCATTAAATATGTGGTAATGATGTCTGTCATTAGCCATTACCTCAAAATGAAATTAGTTATTACATGTGATTATTCGACTAGTAGAATATCCATGTACATGTTTATATGGTGATTTTTGATTTATTCTTTCCATATTATGTTCAATATTATGTTTAAAAAGGGTATTTTTTATTACACATCTTTCCTTAAAATTTTATATCTCCCATTAAATTATTTACCCATACTGAGCATCTCAGCTCACCCCTTTCTTATGTTTTATATTCCCAGTATTCTAAAAACTTTATTATGATTGATATGCAGCGTAATCTAAGGGAATAATTGCATTCTAAAAGAATTGCTTTTGTTGTTTTCTATGTTATAAAGTGTAATGTAATATTCTCCTATGTAATTTATTTTCCAAGACTCCTAAACTGATCGGTTATTTGGGACTTCATTCCTTGTAATCATGCTAATGTAATAAAGTAAATCACCAACTCCGGGATTTTGGGGTCGGGGCATTATAGTTGGTATCAGAGGATGTTTAGTACAAACCATGAAAACTAGAATAAGAAAAACTCTTATTAGAGAACATTACCCTAAGATATACTTTTAATATTAATATATAAGAACTTCTAGAATTTATGTAATTTAGAGATTTTTGTGTATTTTCTAAGAAATACATCCAGGTCTGGATACGAGCAGGTAGAGGCGGCTCTAGCATAAATGTACATAAGAGTGAAAACTCTAAAATGGTGTTTTGGGCTTGACTTAGGGTATCCTGGTACACAACAACGGGCCTTACTGTACTCTTGGTTATGACACTCTTGGGGATATGCTTAGGATAATTCACATTTTCTTTAAAACCCATTATAAAGAATTTAGGAGTAAATAATTAATAAAGAAAAAAAATTACTAATGGGTATTATATGAATAAATTGTTCAATTTAGGTTAGGTATTTTACTAGTTTGGAATTATTTATTGCGATTCATAAACTAATATATTGTACACCATTAATTATAAATGGTGCCTAGTGGTAGGAATGGAAGCAATATCAATGCACATAATCCATATAGGGATTTACCTCTTACTCGATATAATTATAGTTGAGCAGGTGATGAAACTAGTGTTGATCATCTTATTACTATATTGGGACAACTCACTCAGGTTATAAATAATAACCTTACGCGTATGGAGCACCATGATCCACAATGTGGAGGATTAATGATAGACCGCTTCAAGATACAACAACCACAAATATTCAATGGTATTACAAATCCATTTTTTATGTGAGCAATTGATAAGTTCTTTAGAAGAAATATTTAATGTTTTGGGGATTATAAAAAGGGGAAAAGTTGTCAGAGCTGTTTATCGCCTCACGGGAGATGCAGATCAATGGTGGTCATTGATTCAAAACAAAAAGGAGGATAAATAAGTATCAAATATGGAATGGAGGGAGTATAAAGAGACTTTCGTAGAAAAATTATTTCCTCATGACCATTGATCGGATATAGAAAGTCAGTTTCTGAGTCTGAGGCAAAAGGAGGATGAGAATATCACAAAGTATGAGGCTAACTTTATGAGGATAGAAAGACATGAAGTAGATTATATACGTAACCTAAGGAGTAATATTGATCGATTATCTGATGGGTTGAAACCATCTCTCTATTGAGCATTAGTCTCACAATCCTTCTCATCGTATGAAAATATAGTTTAGTTTGCTATCAATAATGAAAAAAAATTCTCTAATTATTATGATATTAATGTAAAGTATGAGAAAAAAAGATCAATAGGTAAAGAGAAAGACAATGTAAAAAAGGGAAATTAGGATTTTCTCTAATGTGATAATTGTTGGAAGAAAAACCCGGGTACGTGCCTAAAAGGAATGAGAGTTTGCTAAAAATGTGGAGAGAAATGTCACCAGGCTCGTGATTATAAGGGAATGAAAGAGGCTATCTATGTTGAATGATACAATTATAGAGAAATGGGGCATTATGAAAATGAATTTCTTAACCGCCAAGGAAACATACCTCCAAAAAAGACAAGGGAGCAAGGCGAAGCTCATGTTGTCACTACAATTGTAGTGGATTAATTAATCTATTTCTGTTTTTGGATCCCAAAATTATATTCTTTTCATAAGAAGAATGTGATATATATTAGGATTTTACTGCAGTACTTTTTTGTTTTCATTAATGTTTTAATATGATGAAGGTATTCATATTTTCAGTAAGTGACAATAAATAAATTTTACATTGTTTGGGAAATCTGATGTTATAATTGATTTTGGAATTTAGAGACCTTTTAGAGAGAGTTTGGATAGAATTATTTTGGATAACTATAAAGGATGGAATGGATTAAGTTTGACATTGTATAATACTGTTTAAGGGTAAAATATTTCGTAATATTATCAATGGATTGTTATAAAATGGACAACCCAGAGGTCGGGCGACACCATGTCGCGTCCGGAAAGGCCGCGAGACTTGAACCCACAACCGATGGGTGTCAAGGGTGAATCACCTACCACCAGCCTAAGTGATGTCCTTATTTTTATAATCTAGTATTTTTAAAAATGGTCTGACAGATGAATTGTAAATTCATTTTTTGGAACCCTATACTATTAGGATAAGTATAATATTTTTTAGTTCTATTTTCTTTTGTAGTGAAAGGTGAGTTTGTGGTATAAATTAGTTAATGGATGGAACTATACTTGTGAAGTATTATTTTTTACTTTTTATATGATGAAATTAATTCCTAACATTTAGGGAGAGAATTTTAAAACATAAAATGTGTTATCCTAATACCCTATGTTTATTTAAACTGATGATACTCTAAATCATCATAGATTTAGGGATTTGAGGCCCTAAATTTTCCATTCACTTGTTTGTGATTGATGACCTCAATCACTCCCTATAAATATTCACATTTTTACTTCATATATGATTTCCACCAATCATCACATTTTCAAAATCCTAATTTGGTGGTGAATTTTCATTTCTCAATCCCTTTTATTAAGACTAAATTTTATTAACCCAATTTCCGTTGTGGGTTTTTTCACAATAGTATTTTTCTATTTTTATCCCTTCATTTTCAAAGAAAAATTTTAAATTGTGAGGATGAAATATATTTATAGAGTGGAGAATGTAACACCCAAATACTTTATAGTAAATTATCTCTTCAAAGTAAATCATACCTTGCACTACACGCGACACTAAGTTCAAGCGCATCACGACTTACCAAAATATTCATTCAAAATGAAGTTATGAATAGTATTAACTGAATTATAAATTTAATATACTCTATATAATTTTAGAATCCATATTATGTGTTTCTTAGACATAATACAAGAACAAATTCATTTTTCTAGATAAAAGATGTATTTTTCAAAAAATGAAATTTTCTCACCTTTTAATGGAGAAACCTTTTTAAAACCAATATTTTATACTTTTATATATTTAATTTAATAAAATTATATTCTTATATAGAAGTGGGAAATAAAAATATATTTTGGATAAATTTTTGGAACTTTTCTGATAACTTTTATATTTTGATGAACAGTGAATAATTACTAAATTTTAAATGAAAACAACTTTTTTAATCGAAATTATTTATAGTGTTAAATTGTGAATTTGATTTGTTTGGAATTATAATTAGATTATATATTGAAAATTTAATACAATGTATTTCATTATATGTAATTTCATATTTAACATTGACATAAACAAATGTCAATTTTTTGATAGTTTTTAAATTTCTAAAAAACCCACTTTTTTTGCTTATGGGAATTAATTTTAAATTAATTAATGAAACATATATGTTTTTAGTTTGGTAAAATTTTACTCCTTTTTGAATTTTTAATATCAAAATAATCTTAGGCTGATTTTTTTGTATTTTTCTGAAAACCTTCAATTTTTGATGTATAGTGAAAAACAATGCATTATTATTGAAAACTGACTTTTTATTTAAAAAAATATTTATTTTATTTAACTTTATTTTAAGTCAAAATAGATATATAATACCTATAAAGTTCAATATATTTCATTAGAGTCATTTTATATAAAAAAATTAGATGTATAAATCTTTATTGGACTTTTTAACGTCTTTTACCCATATTCTAGGCACATTTTCAAATTTGCATAAAATGAAGTTTTACTGCTTCTACGAATTGAATTTCAAAAATCCGAGAGACATGTTTGACGTCAATAAGAAAAATTTTGTTCAATATGATGAATATTTTTTGGTGAATAGTAACTTTGGACTTTTATTTACCACGGTTAAAAGTAAATAGGGTAATTAAAGGTAAAAAATGATATTATAATTACATTAACACAAGTCCTAATTAAATTGGATAAGTTTATTTCGACAAAAAAAATCCTCGGAATAAAATATGATCATTTTGTTCCACTTTAATTAGATTAATACATTTGTAATTTTTTTATTTAAAGAAGAGTTAAAATTGTTAAATTCAGCTTTTAATAACTAAACCATTTTTAATATAGGGTTATACATAAGATAAATTCAAATATAAATATTAAGTATAAAGATATGAATATTTCATACATAATGGTATTTTATTTAGAATTTTTTTAGATTAAATAATTAAACTTATTTATGACACAATGATGATGCAGTCATTACTTTATCAATGAAAGATTAAAATAATTGATATTATAAATATAAAAATAAATATATGTTGAGGCTTTTGATTCGATCCACTATTTTTATATATTAATATGACATGTTAGGGTTGAAATAATTAATGTTTTTCAAATTAATCAAGTTGATATGACATTCACAAAAACCAAATACTAAATAATATCAAAATTGACATAAATGAGTTTTTAAAACAAATACTATATTATTAAAATATATAACAGTCTTAAAAATATATGGTTCAGAAAAATGACATATATAATAATAGTTATGTCATTAATGAACCACTTGGGGTTCTCTTGGAATTTTATTTCTTATTAATTAACCATATAATATAAAAATAGAAGGAGACATGGTAGATGTTAATCTATCTAAAAAAGAGTTAAATCTAAAAGATAAAGTTAATATAGTGACCTAAACCTATGTAAAAGCTATTGGTTGAGATGATTTCGACCCATAACCACCTAATACTATAAATAAATTCATTTTACATATTATAAACCGAAAATTCTCTTTTAATAAAATAATATTTCATACTTTTCCTAAATTAACCCTAACCTCTCTTATAAAAGGGTAATTCCCATTATCTCAAAATCACACCTCAAAATCCATTCGGATCAGCCAAAACCTTACCAAATCTTCTCCCAAATTCCCTAAATTCATCCTAGAGGCCTTCTCTTGAGCATAAATCCAACCTAAGGATCCATTTTTTCCAATCCAAAGGAAGCACCCAAATAAGAGGTAATTATTTTATCACCTCTTTCAAAGTTCTTTTCTTCTTCCAATTTCTATTTATTTGTTATTTCTATACAAAAATAATAAATCCATTACCTTATACATAATTTGATGTTATTGTAAATATTATATAAACATTTTCTTTATTCTATCCATCCTATGAATGATAATGTCACTATGTGTGTGTACGTGCGACTTACCATCTCCACGCTGTGGTGTAATTGGTTAATCAACACTATATTATTTAGATGGATATAATGATTAGTAGTATGTATATAAATAATGAAAATAACATTATAATTTCTTTATAAAATTAATATACCATCCAATTACACACCTTTCAATCATTAATGAAATTATATTGTCGCTCGTGTGTACGTACAGCTTACCATCTCGACAACGCGATGAGATTCATTTCAACATTCACCATTCAATGATGATTATAAAAATATATATTATTAATAAGTATGTAATATATGAAATAATAATTTTACAGGATATATATGTGTGTGTGTGTGTGTATGTATGTACTTACTGATATCTTATTCACTTACTTCTATTCAATACGATATGAAAACTGAAACAGCATTTATGCGTACGTACGACCTACCGTTTCCATAAAAAGTGTTTTCCATTTCATATATATATATATATATATATATATATATATAATACATATTAATATTCTAAATATATATGATATAAAAATCATTTTTTATATTAAATAATTATTTTAATCACGATCCAAATGATACGATCAAGAGTAACAAGTTAAAACACATACGACCAAGAAAGCGATTATTACCTGAAATGTTAATTTAACATGGAAATCATGATTAAATGGGTAGTACAAAGTCATAAATGAATCATGTGTTATATAATAAAAATTAATATGGTTCTATTATAATTTAATAACATACTATTATCATTATACAAGATCATAAACATACCCTTGACCAAAGGAAAGTGCAAGGTATGGGTTAATTCCTCAATCTCTTTATTATCCGAGATTATTTATGTGTAAGTATTTTCTGGGAAATATTTACTATCCATGTACATGTTTCATAAAAATCTTTTTAAAAATTATTCTTTTAAGTTACTCTGAAACTAAAACATCATTTTAAATGTTTTAAATATTTATTCTTATAAATATTTCTCATTAATTTACATGTTTTCAAAATGGGTTTTAAGGATTTATTTATATGGAAATGAATGTTTTAAAATGTTAATTCCCTTAAAAAGTTTCAAATCAGTATGGGACACTTTTATTAAAAACATCTTTTAAATTTCATCCTTTATAAGTTGTGTGACTTTTAAATGATTTCAAGAAAAAGGGTATTTCACTCATGGAGTTTTACTGTCATTTTCAACTATATCATCATTATTTACTAGATATTAATCTTGATTGAGGTTGATTTATTATAATAGAATTTTCCATAATGTATTTAATAAGTTATGATATGTTTTATTATGGATGTTTTATTTTTATACCATTCATGGTTTAGGGATAATGTATTGAGATTTCATATTCTAGTTTTTATATGATTGTTTATGTTATGTTTAAACAATTTCATATGAGGAATGAAGTAGACATAGTAGGTGATAGGTGGAGCCCACTATTGGTCCTCGATGCATTAGAAGGTCTCATGAGACAAACTAGTGTCTTGGCATAAGGCGTTGACAAAAATTTAATTTTATTATTGGCACGATGCCTTGACTATGTGTTAATGATGTTTATCATTTAATATTCCCTCAATATGAAATTATTTATTACATGTGAGTATTAGACTAGTAGAATATCTGTGTGCATGTTTATATGGTGATGTTTGATTTATTTTAACCATATTATGTTCAGTATTATGTTTAAAAATGCTTTTTTTTTATTACACATCTTTCCTTAAATGTTTATAGCTTCCGATAAATTATTTTCCCTTACTAAGCATCTGAGCTCACCCCTTTATTATGTTTTATTTTTCTAGGAATCCAAAAAGTTTATCATGATTGATATCCAGGGTTAAGCTAAGGGAATAATGGAGTTCTCAAAGGATTATTTATGTTCTGTTGTATGCTATAAAGTCTAATGTAACTTTCTTGTATGTAATCTATTTTCCATGATTTCTTAACTGATTGGTCCTTTGGGACTTTATTCCTTGTAGTCGTTCCAATGTATTAAATTAATAAACTGACCCCAGGCTTCTAGGGTCAGGTTGTTACAAGAAACCTTAGGTCTAACTCAAAATATATGGTGGTCTCCTAATACGCTCATTTCAATGTATTAACATAATGATTATTATTTAATATATATATAGTGGTGGCCTCATTATATCACCAATTCTTAAATAATTATATTGTTCGGCATGCCATGTTTATTTAGGTTAAAAACTCTCCTTTAGTGTATTTTCCCCCCAAAACATTACTAAAAGTTGTTGGAAATGGGATGGGAAATATCTATTGGGGAAAAATACGATGAAAATCACTACCTACAATTTTATCAAGACTGTCATAATTAATCCATGTACTAGAATATATATATATAGATTACGTCCCAATGATCAAATAAAAAACTCTAATCTTATAAAATGATTAGGACATGTTATCCACTTACATATATCTTCCAATTAATTTCCTTTCCTATCATAGTTAATTAGATTATACCACTGAGTAACCCGCTTCAATATAGGAGGAGATTCATATTAAATTCATGTGAATCAATATGACCTTCGATCATATCTAACTAAATATAGGTTTTACTCACATTAATTCAACATTGTTAATTCTCTTTTACTAGTATGATATTAACCCTTCAAGAATAACAAGGGGTTTAGATACAATTTTTTTTATTTTAGTAATGTTGAGACCATACACCCTATAAATGAGTATGGTAATATTTAATGTTATTATAATATTGCATTATATTCCTAAAATAAATAGTTGATTATATCTTCCACTCTATATAATAAAGAATTAAAAGAGATCAGTGACTCCCCAGTAGTCATTGGTGAATTTGTTTCCTCTATCATCAGTGAATATTGATTGGTGATTTTGGGTACTTTAGAGTACCAAAGACCAATACTATCCATCACATCAATAACACTCAAAGAGAAAGAAGAATAAATCATTGTAATTACATTAAATTAATATGTGCTCACTGATTACTATATAGATAATCTGAAAGTAGATGCCAAGGTAGTTACCCATCACATGGGATTACTGAAAATACACTAAATGCATATGTATGGATGAAATTTAATACACATGACATATGATACCATGGTAGAATCTAATATTGACAAATTGGTTAAATACAACTTCATCTAAGTGTTTAAATACTCTATCTCTAATTTTATGAACATTCCATTCAAAAAATAATGGGAAAATCGTAGTCTTTGTCAACATTTGGGATTTGAACTACCACATTACAAAATATTATTTCTCACCTATAATTACTGCTCTTATAATAAATGTGATATCCCTTTTTCAATCCCTATCATTCATGGATGGGTATTATTTTTAGAAATAGATCTTTATAGTCCCTAAATATGAAGAACCTACTACATTTAAGGAAACCGATAGGGTTTATATCTACAAGGTTATTACTTTACGGGGAATTAATCTCTATATATATACCATTTTTTTAGGAACCATATCATAAAGTAATTTCAAATGAAAATTATAGAATTCATTATAGAAAACTCTTAGTAAAATATCATATATATATCATCCTCATTACTGAACTCTAATAAATCATCAATTTGTTATTTCTGTATATCATGTTCATGAACCTACTGTAATATTAATTCAAGGTGAAATTAAGGAAAATCCTTTTCTTTAAGGCCTGGAATCCTGAAACTAAAGTAAACCACAAAAAATGAAGGTGATACATGATATTCTTCATCCTAAAAACCAGTGATGGTCGAGGGGACTACAAGAGTGTGTTTATTTAATTAAAAAATATATTTCAATGCTTGCTATAAAGTATTTTCACTTCAAAACGTAGATAATGAAAGGGAAAAATTATTATTAGGTTGAATGTTTTTAGATATCATTTAATGATCGTTGAAATATATTTTTTACCCTTCAGTAATGATGCCACATATTTAAGGGAAACCAATAATCCTCTATATGGAATCTATAGAGTGGTTTTATGTTTCACTCTTTTGATATAAGAATGTTACAGGAAATTAGAACATTTTTTACAACCTTAATAGACAAATGTTATAAGTTGAGACGTGATATAATGATATCAAGAATAATTTTAAATAACTTACATTTGTGGTGTAATGGTTTTTAAATTATTTGTAGAATCACAATTCCCTTATTATTTCTCATGTTTATCCTCTCAATTATAGCATCGATCAATCCATGTTTACAAGAGGAAATAAAGAAGGGATATTATCCTATATTGGTTAAACATCCTCTTTTTATGCAAGAATATAATCATGATATATGTTATTGAATATTTATTTATTGAAAATCCTGCTAAGTAAGAAATGAAAATAGACATATAAATCCCCAATAAATAATATTTTCAATCAATAAGGCTTGAAAAACATGGTAAATGTATTTCAACAGTGCTTTATAATTATTTATTAGGATAAGTATTAATGATTTTAGATATAAACCCGTTTCCTTGGAGACTATATTTTTTTACCCAATATAGGAAATACATCTCTAATCCTTCCATCTATAAAAGGGGTGTATGAATGAGCTAGAATATAAGGATATCATCTTAGTTATTAAACTGCCACTATATATAATTACTTCTCAGTTAAACATCACAAGAAGTTTAGATTTGGTAATTACAAAATAAAATAATTACTATTATATAAAGAAAGCATAACAAATACCAATTCTTATCAAAATATTAGGTCAAATGTCATGGTTTCTTTAGTATATGATTATTTTAAGTATTATGTTCTCTTATAATTGCCAATATGATGAATTGGAAAATCCATCTACTTACATGTATGACCCAAATATATTTGAATTAGTTAGTTATAATTCTCATCATATGGTAGCCTCTAAATTTATAAATAATAATACAGAGGATACCAATAAAGATAATACCACCTCATGTAAAAATGAATCATCATCCTTATTAGTTGTTGTAATAACTCATTTTATGTATCCTAAGGTGGTGTATCTCTAAAATAGAACCCTCTAACAATATTTATCTAGGGAAAAACAAATATATTGGTAGGTAACCAATATTCCCTTTATGACATTTCAAATTCCACGAATTCCCTTAAAATGGGTCTTTTAAGTTGTTCTCCTTAGTTGTATTGGATGCGTTAAGTTTATTTCTACCAAAAAATATTTCCATGATGGTTTGGTAATTTATTACTAAATATGGCCCAAAATCGTACATGAAATTAAATTATATGGAAATTTTTTTCCCAATTATTAATAATTCCATGGTATTTTACAATAATTTACCTGAATTTAAAATAAAATATTGTAACACCCAGATTTTTTTTAGAAATATTTTTTAAATTTTTTTTAATTATTAATAGCTTTCATTACATGAAATCATGAGTTTAAAAAAAACTATGAAACACCCTTAAAATAAAATTACCATTTTAACTAAGACATTATATTAGAGAAAATAAATATAAATAACTTATGAAAATGTATTGTGAATTCTTTGACAACGAATTATTTAAGAAAAACCCATAAATCAATTATATATTTGAATTTTTTATTAAGAAATTGAGTGAATTATTATTAGTAAATTAAATCAAAAATATATATTTTATATAGTTAGTAAAATATTTTTCACATTTACCCAATAGATATTTTTTCATAGGGTATGAATGAACCCTATTTGATTTATAAAAAC
Source organism: Viscum album (assembly GCA_963277665.1). NCBI lineage: Eukaryota > Viridiplantae > Streptophyta > Magnoliopsida > Santalales > Viscaceae > Viscum > Viscum album. The sequence continues at coordinate 630,241,019 of OY728146.1, forward strand.
TTATATTTTTCAAAAGAGTAATTTGGTGCTTTTTAATGAAGAACCCATTTTAAATTATGAATTTGGGACATTAATACTTTTTATATTACAACATATACATTTTCTTTAGAAGTGGGATATAAAACTATACATTGTTTATTTTTTTATATCTTCTGATGGCCTTCGAGTTTTAATGAATAGTAAAAAACACTAAATTTTAATTGAAAACAATGTTGTTCTTCAATATATTTTATATGGTTAAATTTAAATATTTTATAGTTTTAAAGAATAATTATAATATATTTTTATCATTCAATATAATATATTTCATTAGAATTAATATTACAATATATTCATATGTAATATCATTTCAATCTTTTACAATGTTTTAACTTTTAAAACATGTTCTCTCATCTAGACAGTCGGAATAATTTTAATTTAATTATAAAAAATTATGCGAATTGAATTTTGAAAAATATATTCTATATTTTTAATCAGTAATTCCAAATTATGTATATATATGTTACTTTTTATTTTTGGGAATTATGAATAATACCTTCGATACTTTTTATTAATACAGTAAAAGTGTAAATCATGTAATAATGGGTGAAAGTAATATTATGGAATTATTCTAAAACATTTCCTAATATCATTTTATGGGTGTGTTTTGACCTAAATCATCTTTAGGTGGAAATAGTGTAATTTTTAAGCCCCTTTGATGAGATTAGGACATTTAATTAATTTTAATTAAAGAAAAGTAAATATTTCTTACTCAAATTTTAATAACTGTATCATTTTTATTATAAGGTTATAGATAAGATAAATTATATTATAAATATTCATTTTAAATATAAAATTTTGTCATTTATCATGATGATTTGTTTTTAATTTTGAGGAAATAAATAATTACCTTAAACCTGACAAAATCTTATTTCAAGGGTATATATAGACTATAACCATCCAATGGTCAAGTTATTGACCGTTTTATTCATTATTGAAGAGATTATGACACTTATATTATTTTTAATTAAAGTGATGATAAACTTGTCACAATCATGTTTTAATACGTATAACATTTTTAATAATGGGTTATATAAAAGACATACTCTATTATAAGTATTATTATGAAATAAATAATATTTATATTTTTTATAGTATTTTATAATTAATTTTTATTCAACAAATAAGCATATTAAATAATTACCCCAACCTATTGTAGTAATTATTTTATCAAGGGAAATATCAAATAAATATTATTAAATATATTTAAATAAATATAATTTGGGATAATTATTATGTAAAATGAATTTTATAGTTTACCTTGACCACTAAGGAATATAATAAAATACTTTTGTCGAATTTAACTTATTATCTTAATATTTTTTGAAAATCAATGATTTGAATGGTGTCAAATTTAACAGTATTGATTATTTATCAAAATAATATTTTATTAAATTATTTAAATATCATAAAACATTTTTTCAAATTTATAATAGCTATTGTATGATCTAAAATGTTATAAGGTATTTATATATGATCTAATAGACATCAAATAAGTAAATATTTTACCCTTTTTATATTGAATTATTTGTTACCTCTTTTAAAAATTAAATAGAATAAAAAAGTATTAATTAAAATGATAAAGTTAAATTGAAATAAAAACTTGTCTAAAATATATATTTTTTGTGATATTATAACTACGTATCATTTAATATTTTATATTGGTAAATTTTGGTGGTTTTTGGATGGGTTTAGGTTTTATTTTAAATTAATATTTTTTTGGATATCCCAAAAGTTCCCCAACCTCAATTATAAAAGGGAACATAATCCATCACCTCTTCACTTCACATTAATCCTTAAAGATAATCCATACCCTTCCAGTTCCATTAAAAAATTAACTAGTAACATTATAGAGTATTTTTTATTCTCCAAATAATAACTGCAGGGCTTTAAGAGGAGATTTAGAGGGAGTATGTTAAAGAAGAGGTAATCTCCTCTAACTATAATTTAAAACTATGTTCTTCTTATATTTCTCCTTTATGAGTTGTTTAACTATAAATTAATAACTTAAATATCACTTATATACTATGATTTTATTTTGATTATGAAAAAACCATACACCATCTTCTATCAATCATATCGAAGAAGAATCCAACACGAGTTTGTACATTCGGCTTACCGTCTCCACATCACGGTGTAATCGGTTATTCACCACCATCTTACTTAGCTGGGTATAATGATTGAAATAAATACTATATATTATTATTATTACATGATATTTATATTAAAAAATTATACACCATCAAATTCAATTCCATTCCACAATTATGGGAGTGATATTGTCACTCGTGTGTACGTATGACCTACCTTCTCCACAATAAAATGTGATCCATTCGACATGAATTTAATTAAATCATGATTATATAAATGAATTTAATTAATAAATATGATATATATTTTAAAATATTTTCATTTTTAAAATTATATAACTATAACCTAAGAAGTTGAAGAAGAACTTATCAGAAAAAACATGTATAAAAAAATAAAGAAGTTAACACCTAATGGATGAGTAATAATGATACTAAAAAATAGTTGATAAAATGATCATATAAGATATCATAAAAATTAATATGATTCTGAAATTATTCATTGAAATTATTTAAATCATAATACATGTGTTTTGGATACATTTAGTGGAAATCGATCCTAAGGTAAAGGATAATTTCGTAATCTCGTTATTTTTTAGATTGTTTATACATAAGTATTTATTGGGGTACATTTATCATCCATGTCTATGTTTTCTAATTATTCATTAGGAAATATTCTATCTACTCTTATACAATTATTTTGAGTAAATTTTATGCATTGGTTAAATTTTATTAAATGGTGTGAAAAGAATATTTTTTTTGTTTTCGATACAAGATATTTTTCAACATTTCCGGTAAAAGTATGAGAATATTTGTTTTAAAATTATAATGAATTAATAGATTTTTATGTTCTCAAAACACATTATTTCAAATAAAATCCTTATACCAAATTTCATTTATACTTCCAAATAAATTCATTTATTTTAAAATTATGGGAAATTTTGAAATAAAATTTTTTTTTAAGAAGAATTGATATTTTCCTCAAGAATAAACATCAAGTGTAATATCAAACTTATTTATCATTGAATATGTAATTATTTAATAGGGTTATTTTCTATGTATAATATCATTATTATTCCGATGGATTTATTTTTTTATGATATAATGATATTTAATAAATCCACTTGTTTTACATGGATTATGTCATTGTGCAATGATATTTAATGAAACCCATTTTATTCCTTGGGTTATGATGGATGATTTATGTTGTTATAGAACATGTAATAATGATTTTATTATGCGATGGATGGAACATATATCTACCACTAATGAATTGGGTAATGATTTATATCTCATGAGACAGACATAGATGGAATGGGAAATTGTATATGTTCAGTAGTACAGGTCTGGAACGAGGAGTGAAATTGGTTCAGTAATGGACTTTGTCCACTATAATGGTCTTGGAAATAAACATTGAATAATATGAAATTATTTTCTATTCTTATGTGCATGGAAAAAAAGTACATATATAATGTTATCAAATTTCTGGATTATGTTCATTGATTCTTATGAACTTTTATGGTTTGTCCCATGGCATGATATCACTATCTTTCATATAGTTATGTCTTATGATAATGATATGACTGATATGTCCATTGTTTAACCTTAATAAGTATCTAAACTCACCCTTTCATATGTTTCATTTCCACTAGCCATGAATAAGGGAAATAAGTAAGACATGTCAAAAATACATATAGTTATGACGAAATAAGTGGGGACAATGAAGATGTTTTATGAACCAGTTGTTTATTTTTCCCAGTTTTTAAAAACACCATACCAATATAGTCCTTTCATTTATTTGTTATATATATTTTTGATATTCTTTAATAATGAATTAATATAAATGTTTGTAAACAATGGGCTGGTATAGTTGTTATCCAAGGAAATTTATAGTTAACGGTTGAAAATTATGATGAGAAAACGTTAGATAGAACCCCAAGGATATATCTAAGTGATGGTTGCAATCATATTTTTTAGTAATGATCATGAATTAAGTAAGATAAAACCGATAGTGTCATAAATTGAAATTTTATTCTTAATTATTTTATTTTACCATTATTATTGGTGTTTCTCCTACTATGCTTTTTGGTTTTATTCCCTTGCCAGAACCCAGAGGAACCATGTTAATGATGAATGTGATGGGAAATGTAATGGTTTTACTCTTTGGAAACCAATTGTTCTGGGAGATGGAATGAAAAATAATATAGATATGCTAACACAACTTTCCTAAGATATGAATCATGTTGGAACTCTAAATGAGAAAATGAGGGCACAATAATATGTTGAGTCCTTCATGATGCATCATCCACATTCATTCTGTTGGTATTTTGATCCATTAGTGTCTGAACAATGAATAAGTATCACTGAAATGATATTTTGAGTTCTACAATGTTTAAAACTAGATAAATTCATCTTAGTAGTCTATCATTTTGAAGGTGAAGTGGATAAATGGTGGAACCTTATCCAGAATACAAGGGAAAGAGATGAAATTGATTCCATGAAATGGGATGAGTTCAAGAACATATTTTTCAACAATTACTTTCATAATATTATTCAAACAAAGATGGGTAAGGATTTACTTGAACTTAATAAAAGGGAGGATGAATCCATTACTTCCTATGGTGAATGTTTTACAACACTTGCAAGATATGCTTTTGAAATTATTATCCAAACTGAGAGTAAAATCAATCAATTCTTTAGTGGATTAAAACCAAGTCTCTAAAGGGAATTAGTCATAAGAAACATCAATAGTTTTGTGGAAATTATTTGACGTTCTATTGGGGTTGTGATAGATATTTGAGTAACCCATCAGTCTAATGGTTTTGATAAGAAGAGAAAAATGGAATTCAAAGGAAAATCTAAATACCACAAAGAAAAGAATAGGAGTTTTCTGCTTTTCTCCAAGTGCAGGATAAAATATGGTGGAAATTGTTTTTAAGGTAATAGAAAATTTTGTATGTTTGGGAGAGAGGTTCATCAGTTAGTTGAATGTATATGTGATGGAAAAAAGATGTTTAATGATGTCAATAGTGAAAACTCTACATTGAATACACCTCCTACACTTCAATGTTACAAGTGCAAGGAATTGGGGAATTATTCTATCCATTCCCTATCCCAAGGTTTATTGATAATGATATATGTAAACAAATATTATGACAAAGACAAAGGAATGTCAAATGAAATCACTATAAATGATGTGGATTATGAAAATAAAGTGGTGAAATTTACACATACCATCCACTCTAAAAAATAAAAATTTTCATTTGTTTTGGGATTAACCCACTCTTTTATTTATAAATATTTTTTGTAGGTTATTACCATATTACCTCAAAAAATAGATGTTTAGTTAGTCGTGAATAATATTAATGGCACAAAGGGCACAACAGAAGTTTATAATTCTTCTACAATTAATATTTCTGGTAAAATGCTTCCAAAAAATCCGGTGATCCTTCATATAATGGAATTAAATTTGATTCTTTTCATGTGTAGGATTTATATAAATGGATTCCATATCAATTTCCACAGAACTAAAGTAAAATTTCCTATTCGGGATTAATCTATGATCATATATCGATGCGATGAAGAATATGACCTTATAGTATAAATTTCTTCTATCTTATGGGTCTTGATTCCAATAAATAAAGATTATATATCTCAAATTTTTGGGGAGAAACTCATATTTATTAAGAAAACAATTTATGGGAGTTTGATGATTTCTTCCCAAAATAATTTAAAGGTCTTCCACCGAATCATGAGGTTGAGTTTTCAACAGAATTCATATTGGGTGTTAGGCATATTTCAAGGACACCTTATGGAATATCCCTAATTTTGATATAGGATTTGAAGTAGAAACTATGATAGAATCTTGAAAAGGGATTGATGCAGCCTAGTGTGTCATGCAGCCTAGTGTGTCACCTTGGGGTGCACCTGTTCGGTTTTTTAAGAAGAAAGATGGATCAATGAGACTCTATATTGATTATCGAGATCCTAACAAGGTCTCTACCAAGAATAATTATCATCTTTCCCACATTAATGACTTATTTGACAAACTAGGAGGGGCTCAATAATTTACCATGATTGATCTTCATTTAGGATACTATCAACTATGGGTTAAGAAGGAGGATGTAACAAAGATGACATTGTATACAATGTATAGACACTATGAATTTTTATCCTTGCCATTTGGTCCAACAAATTCCCTTTATTATCATCATGGATATAATGAATAGTCTTTTGAGACTATCTTGATTAGTTTTTGGATTTTTTTATAGAATATATTCATGTTAATTTTAAGAGAAAGTAAAAACATGAAGATCACTTGATAATTATACTAAGGACCCAGAGAAAGGATAATATTTCTAAAAAATTTAACAATTGTATATTTTTGCTTCCGAAATTTTCATTTTCTCATCACATAATCTCAACAGTGGGGAAATTTATGGATCCAAAAAATAAAAAAGTTATTTAATGTTGGATGAGACTGATAACAGTAATTGAGATTCAAACTTTTCATAGTTTTTCTGGATATTATCGATATTTTTTGATATATTTTTCCTGATTATATAATCCCCTCACCGTGTAGACTCGAAAAGGAGGTATGTTCTTGTACAGAGATTAATGTGGAGATAATTTTGATGCACTAAAAAGAATTTTATCTATTGAACCTATTCTCAGACTACCTTTTAGTGGATAATGTTTTGTAATCTAAAATGCCGCATCCAATAATGGGTTGGTTTGTGTTCTCATGAAAAATTATATAGTGATTTTTTATGCCTCACAAAAATATTAAATCCATGAGAAAAATTACCCAACTCATTATTTGAAGTTATCTATGGTAATATTTTTGCTAATGATATGGAGGCATTAGGTTTATAGTGAAAGGTATGATATTTATATAGATCATAAAAGTTTAATGCATATTTTCACACAGAAGGTGTTTAATATGCATCAAAGAATATGGTTGGAGTTCATTAAAGATTATGAATTCTCAATAGATTACAATACTAGAAAAGAAAATATGGTGGCAAATACATTGAATCATAAGGACAGTGCTAGATTATCCATGATGAGGATCACAAAAGAGACAATATTTATGTATTAAAAAAAGATGGATCTTGAAATTTTAAAGGGTGGGAAGAAATTTTATCTTTTTCAAATGAATGTTCAACCATATATACAAGTAAATATTTTGGAGGTGAATAAGTATGATGTAGAGGAATAGAAGAAGGTGATAAATGTTCATGAATTCAACCTTGATTATGATAGAATAATATGGTTTAGGGACCAGGTTTTTATTCCTAACATACTATAATTAAATAAGGATCTATTGTATGAGGCTCATAATTCTTCATTATCTAGTCACCTTGGAAGCACAATGATATATCGGGACTAAAAAGTGTATTTCTAGTGGGATGGAATGAAAATAGATGTTTCCAAATTGGTCACTTGGTGTATGGTTTGTCATAAAGTAATGAATGAGATACAAAATTTTAGGGGAATTTTACAAACATTACCCACACCAGAATGGAAATAGGAAAACATCACTACATATATTTTTATCATAATTCCCAAAACATATAAAGGCCATAATTATATTAGGTTATAGGTTATCTCTTTATGAAGTCATCACACTTCATTATTATTAGATGTGATTTCGCCCTTTCTAGATTTCTAGAATATATGTAAAGCAAGTGGTAATATTTCATGGATAACCACCTTCCATTATATCTAATCGAGATATAAGGTTTACCTCAAATTTCTGGCAAAGTATTTAGCAGGATCTATAGAAAATGTTATGCTTCAGAACTTCTTATCATTTTCATACAGACATTCAGTCCAAGAGGATAATTCAAACATTATATTACATGTTGAGAGTTTTCTCTATATATTTCAAAGGTGTTTGGGATCAACAACTAAATTTGGTGGACTTTTATTACAAACATATATTTCACTACAACATTCAGATGGATATTTATGAAAACCTCTATGGAAAAAAGTGCATAACTCCATATTTCTAGGAGGAATCTAGGGAAATAAAGCTATTATAACTTGATCCTATTGATGAAATGGCTGAAAAGTCAAGTTCAATTCAATATCACATAAGAGAAGCTCAGAGTCCCCAAAAAAGATACACTGAAAACTAATGAAAATTCCTCGATTTTAATTTGGTTGATAATGTGTTTCTACAAATATATCCTTGGATATGAGTAATTATATTTGTAAATAATGGAAAGGTGATCTCTAGGTATATATTTCCTCATGTAATTGTGGATCTTTTGGAAAGGTATCTTATTGATTGGTGGTTTTAGAGATTCTCCCTCATGTTCATGATGTGTTCTATGTATCTCTCTGAAAAAATTAGATACATGAACCTTAACATGTACTAAATTTAAAAGTTATACTACTAGTGTAAGATCTTTCTTATGAAGAACAATCGATAGAGATTTTGGATCATAAAAACATTTCTACGAAACAAGAGAACTCGCTTGGTTAATGCTTAATGGAAGAACCACCAATATGAGAAATCAATGTGGGAGGATTTGATGAGGTAGTATAATCCTCAAAAAAAAATTTCTACATGACAACTTTTGAGTGAGATATTTTGTTTAAGGGGGTGTTGAATGTAACACCTAGACGTTTTATGAAATATTTTATTTAAATAATTTTAATTCCTCAATAACATTCATTTCACACAATCATGAGTATAAAAAAATCATGGGACACCCTTACTATATAATGACCATTTTAACCTAGACATTATGTTATCATGAATAAATATTACTAAATTATGAAAATTTATGGTGAATTCATTGGCTACAAATTTTTTATTTAAAAAATATAAATCAATTATGTTTTTTTATTTTTTATTAATAAATTCCGTTAATTAATATTAGTAAATGATATTAATTAAATATATATGATATATACATAATAAAATATTTTCTATATTCATCCAATATATATTTTTGTCATTGGGTATGAATAAACACTTATTGATGTATAAAAACCTATATTTTTCAAAAGGGTAATTTTTATCCTTTTAATGGAGAACCACTTTTAAATTATGTTTTTGAAACATGAATAATTATTATATGAAAGAATAAAAATTTCCTTTGTATGTTAGCTATAAAAATTGACTTCAGTGAATTTATGATATTTTTTAATAACATTCATGTTTGGATGAATAGTAAAAACACACTAAATTTTAATTGAAAACAAATTTTTTCATCAAAATAATTTATATGATAAAATTGTAGATTTAATGGTTTTAAAGTATAAATATAATATAATTTTATCATTAAATATAATTCATTTCATTATCATTAATTTACATTAAATTAATATGTAAAAACTTTTAAATATTTTGTAATGTTGAAACTTTTAAAACTCATTATATATTTCCGACAATAGGAATAATTTTAAATTAATTACAAAAAATTATGTGTATTGAATTCATAAAAATGGATTCCATATTTGGAATCATTAAACCAAAATTATTTAAATATATTTCTTTTTTAGGCACTATGAATAGTAACTTTGGTAATTTTTGTTCATAAGGTAATAGGGTAAAACTAGTAATTAGGAAAAAAAATAATATAATGAAATTACCCTAAAACTTGTCCTAATATCATTGTATATTTTTATTTATACCTTAATTATTTTTTGTTTGAATTTTTCTCCTTTAAAATCCACTTGGATGTGATTAGAAAATTTAATTTATTTTATTTAAAGAAAAGTTAAATACGTCTTACTCAAATACTAAAAAATATATCATTTTAATATTAGGTTATAAAAAATAAAAATTCTATTAAAAACTCTCATTTGAAATATAATCTTTTTTATTTATAATTATAATTAATTTGTAATTTTTATAAAATAAATTATTACCTTATAGATATATTCTATCATGAAGCAGAAATTAATCAATTGATGGGAAATCAATAAAATTATTATTATCAAAGTTATAATAACCATTAAATAGAAATAAAATTTTCCAAATATTATTTTACATGTATATAACTACCATAACCATCCAAGGTTCTAGTTTTTGATGATTTAATGCCTTAGAGAAGAGATTTTTGACACTTATATTATTTTATTTAATGTAATGATAAACTTTTCATTTTAACGTATTAATAAGTATTACATTTTTAATGACAGAATCTATAGAAGGTATATTCTATTATATGTATTCATATGAAATCTAATGGATTTATATTTTTCATAGAATTGTATTTTAAATTTTTAGTCAAAAAAATAATTATATTAAATAACAACACAAAATATCTATAGTAATTATTTTATTTAGGGAAATATCAAATAAATATTTTTAAAAATAATAAAATAAATATACTATTTTGGATAATTAATATATAAAATTAATTTTATATATGACCTTGAACTCTAAAGAATAAAATAAAATAATTTCTTCGATGTTAACTTGTTATCTTTATATTCTTTGAAAATTCAATAAATTTAATAGTATCAAAATTGACACTTTTGATTGTTTATCAAAATCATGTTTTATTAAATTATCAAAAGATAATAAAACATTTTTAAAATATTTAATATTTATTATATGGTATAAAATTTTATAAGGTGTTTATTTATGGTCTAATTGACATCAAACAAGTAAATATTTGACCCTTTTAATATTGAAATATGTGTTACCTAAGTTGAAAATTAAATACAATAACTTAGTGGTAATTAAAATGATAAGGTTTTAATTGATGGAAAAACATATCTAAAATTTATTTTTTGATGATATACCAAACCTATTACATACTATCTTCTAAATTGGAACATTTTCTAGGGTTTTATTTGGTTTTATTTTATTACAATTTAATATTTTTGGAGATCCCAAAAGGGACCCTCACCTCAATTATAAAAGGAAACCACCTCTAACACATATTCACATAATTTTGAGCCTACAATATTGTACATAACCTTCCCATTTCCCTTATCAACTTCACTAGTTACATTCTATATATTCTGGTTTTCTTAAAAGGCTAAATCTAGTTCTTTAAAATGTGGTTTAGAGGGAGCAGGTCGAATAAGAGGTAATCTCCTCTACCGATTCATTCAATATTATTTCTTACTCTACTTCCTCTTCATTAGTTTTATCATTATAAAGAAAGAAAGAAATTATAAAATATATAATGAGGTTTTATTATTATTATTAGACAAAAATATTCAGCATTCTATCCGTCTTATGAAATTTGAAATCACCACGCGTGTGTACGTACGACTTACCATCTCTACGTCGTGGTGTAACCTATTTTTCACCACAGTCTTAGAGGGATGGGTATAATTCTAGAAATAATAAAAATTTATTATTACTATTATTACATGATATTTAATTTTAAATAATATACACCATACACTTCAATATAATTCATCAATTATGGAAAAGATATCATCACTCGTGCGTATATACAACCTACTATCTCAATGATGTGATGTGATTCTTTCTACATGATATTAATTAAATAATGGTTATATAAATGAATGGAATGAATAAATACAATATATATTATAAACTAATATCATTATGAAAATTATAGAACTATAAACTAATAATAAGAATATGAACATATCTGAAAAAACATGCATAATAAAATAAAGAAGTTAACACATGATGGATGAGTAATAATGTTACTAAAAAAAGAATGATTATATGATCATATATGATATCATAAAAATGAATATAATTATGGAATATGTCAATGACATTATTTAAATCATTATAATGTATGTTAAGAAACATAAAAATGAAATAGGACTTAAGGTTAGGGATAATTTTTTAATCTATTTATTAAATGAGATTATTTATACATTATTATTTACTCGGGTATATTTATCATTGTTGTAAATTTCTCCTAATTATGTATTAAAAAATATTCTTTATTTTCATATAAAACTATTTTGAGTCAATTTTACCCTTGGGTGACGTATTATTAAATGGTGTCAAATGAATATTTTTTCATTTTTGATGCGATGTACTTTTTGACTTTTCTGATAAAAGTATAAAGAGAATTTTTTTAGGTTATACCCCATGAATTAATCTTTACATGTTCAAAACAACTTATTTACCTAAATAATACTCTAAAAAATTTCTATTTTATTTTCAAATATTCTCATTTATTTTATAATTGTGTGGCATTTTACAAAAAAAAATGTTCTTGAATGTGAAAATATATTTTCTTGAAGAATTAATTTCAAATGTTATATCAAAATTATTTTCTATAAAATGGGTAATTATTTAATATGGTTATTTTTCAAGTATAATATCCTTATTTGTCATATGGTTTTATAGTTTTTATGATGGAATTATATTTATGAAATCCATTTTTTACATTGATTATGTTATGGTGGAAAAATTTTCAAAGAAACTCATTTTATTCCTTAGGCTATGATGAATGATTTTTGTTATTATGGAATACATAATAATTATTTCATTATGAGATGTGTGAGACTAATATATCCTTCTAATTAATTAAGTAATTTTTTATATCTCATGATATAGACATGGTTGTAATGGTAAATGATCTTGGTTTAGTAGTACAGGGCTGGAACAAGGAGTGAACTCGGTTCAGTAATGGACTTTATCTGCTATGATGGACTTGGCATTGAGCTTTGACTAATATGAAATTATTTTCCATGATTATGTGTGCCAAAAAATTGCATTACATTTTTAATGAATTTATGGGATTAAAATCATTGATTCTTATGGGATTTTATAATTTTATTCAGGGCATGATATCATGATCTTTCATATGTATGATATAATTTTCAAATGTTATGTTCTTATAAATTATGATTACAATATGATTTATATCTCCCTTTTTTACCCTTACTATGAATATGATATCACCCTTTCATATGTTTCTATTCACCATTTCATTGATAAGGGTATTAAGTAAGATATGTCAAAAAGGGGTCTAGTTATGATGACATAAGTAGGAAACAACGCATATGTTTTATAAACATGTTTTTTATGTTTCCCTATTTTTAATGAAGATATACCTATATGGTCATATTGTGGCTTTGTTATATTTTGTAATTAATATTCTTCATTTTTGAAATAATATCATTGAATATAATGTATTGGTTGTTAGAACGATGATTTGATCCATAAAATACAAAATGTATTGCAAACCACTAAATACTCATCGAATGTTTTAATTTTTTGGATATTTTTCGAGGGACTATATCCTCTATACCTAACTAGGATGTTCATTTACATCCATAAGATTATTGAATTATCTTAAAAATTAGCCAATATTTTACCCCTATTTTTAGTAAGTAAAAATTTTATTATCTACATTATGAAATGTAATATTTTTACTATATTTATAATCCATCACACAATCCTTATAAATAATAACACTAATTTTTATGACACCAAGATGAAGAAGATATGTCGAGAGTACAACATCACGTCCAATAACTCATACAACTATAATGTGGTTGTTAATGAAAAAATTTAGGAATTTAACAACACTCTACCGAATATTTCCCTAAAATATTGTATACAAGGATAAGAAGTCTTGTCCTGATAGAACCCTTCATACATTGTGGGATAATAAAATCATAAATTGTGCGACCACCCAAAATATTCCATATTCACTTGTATACTAGATGAAATTATTATTTATCATCAATTTTGTTTTATTCACTTTACATTCTCATTTTTATTCATCTATTTGATGATGAATAGTCTCAAATATGGATTGATGAATTAGAGAAACTCAATGAGAAAAGGTAACATGAACTATATAAACCTTTAAGTTTATCTAATATTGGTTTATTAGTTATTCAACAAGAATGTATATCTATAATTATTTTTTCAATTATAATTTGAATTGGACTTGAAAAATAACATGATACCTAGAATAAAGAACAGAAAATTAGAGAGGAAATGGATAGTACTATACAACATACTCAAGGTCAAATATAATGAAGCTTATTCCTTGATCACAATGGATGGAAAAATTATCACTCCCTGAACAATGAAAATATTTCCATGAAATGTTTTTCATGATTTCTTATTGGGGAACCAAATTCCTCACTACATGGATTTAAACTAAATGGAATTTGGCCCTTATTTTATTACCTTGAAATTAATCGTACCCAAGTCCTCACTACATGAATTTAAAATTTACATCATTATGTCCTCATTATATGACCCTAAAAACACAAGTCACATAAGTCATCACTATAAGACATTAAATTTAATATCCTATTATTCATTAAATAATACTTTAATATATATAAATTAAATTTCAAACCATATAAACCTTAATATAATTAAATTGGTTTGTTTCACATGTCTTGATTTCGATACACGATTCGGATCCTTATAAGAGTCTTGACATATGGTATCTTCCACCCATACTCTTGATAAAAGATAAAAATAACATTATATATAAGAACTGTGTATGTTTTGGGTTCACCAATTAATTTTTCGTTTTTTTTTAAAAAAAAATTATAATTGATTTTTTTATACCATTTCAATGAATTATGTGAAACAATATTCCTATTTTTATTAGAAATGTAGTGATGAAAAGATATTTCATTTTAGGCCATGTCTAAAATTTCATTGCTTCCAAAACCCATCTTAGAATATGGTACCATAATTTTATTTGGTGTTTTTATGTTTGACTCAAATCATGAAAGAAATATTTTATTCATATAAAAATGTGTATCTCGATTAATATTATTTTTGGATACATATTAATTCCACCACCCCTTTTCTAGACCTAATTATTAAACTAAATTTAATATTTCCCTTTTAAAATTTTTTGTAATGGATCAAACTCAATAAATTGTTTACTTTATTTTTTATAATTGTCTCTTGAAAATTCTCATCCCATATACCATTAATTATACTTTGAGTATTCAAATCAACAAAAAATAATCCATGATTGTAATTAATAAGTATATATATTCCAAAATGAAATCATTGGTTGGTGATGAAAAGTTTTTGGTATATTAATCACCCCAATAATGAATAAAATTAGTGTTTTTATCCTAATAATATGATTCTATAACCTCTTATTCCCTTAACATCATTATAATGGATCCCTTCATTATATTTTTGTTACATATCATCCCTAATAATCTTGTTAATGATATGATAATATATGTATCATTCAAACATGGTCAATGTTTGTCCTAGTTTCTTCATTTTATTTAGAATTCCTCAATTTAGATAACAAAATTTTAAAAATATATTCCTATAATCCTTTGATATAATGTTTTTGAATTTATTCTTAATCTTAGAACATTCATTTGAGTCAATAGAATTCCTTATATAGACTTAAAACTATGACCTTGTATTATCAACAAATATTATAAGGTCATCTATGATGTGATTGGGATTTCTATTTTTTTGGTTTACCCAACACTTATATTTATGTAAAAAACTATATATTCTAGTAAAAAAATATATGACCATATAAAATTGATTTATTTTGGAAAACAATTTATAGCTCTAAACATTAATTCCTCTTTGGTATAACATGGAAGACCTTGAATTTATAAAAAAAGAAACATGATGACTGATAGGTTAAAAACACTAAATAAATGTCCCTAAAACATTTTATTCTATATTCACTTGTCCTATATCTTACATAACATTGGAATAATTTAGAGTATTTAAAAAGAGAGAGAAGTTCAAAAATCTAGTCATGTTGAAAACCTAAAAATGTTTTCCTAAGAAAAATAAAACCTTCCACCCACTCTTAAATTCAATTTTCTAGCCTAAATAAAAGTCATAGTTAAGATAAAAAGGCATAACTGTTATTTTGTAACTTCATGGGGACTTGAAATTTTCAATCAATGCTCTATAGGCCTACACATGTCAGTAAAAATTTAATTAGTTCTTTTTCATCCTAAATTTGATTATATAATTTGATAAATATTCAATGATGTAATTTTATGGGGTTTAAACCCTCTTGATCAATAATTATTCCAATGAAAACCCATTTATAATTTGAATTATGTTGATTCATTGAGTTCCTCATATGGGAATTGACTGATCATGGATGATTATTTTGAAATATAAACTACATATCCCACTTGTAAACATCTATCCATGAGAATAAGGACTGGAGGAAGTAAAACATTACAATCCTTCATCTAATAAGTTACCTTGTCTTACAATGTCATTATATATAAGTTTTGTATCCATACTAACTATATCCATCTAGGAGAACATTCCATAGATATGATTGATAGATTCCATGTTCATCATTTGTCTCGATTATTTTTAGATTATGAATTACCTAACCTCTCATCATTTAATGATCATGTGGAATAAATTTTTATTATGATAACACCTTATGAGTTTCCCGAATCATCAAGAATATATATTTTATATAATAATTGAACTAGGAATTTGGTTTAGTTTGGTGATAAGATATTTTATTTATTTTTGAAGAAAAGTTAATGAAGAATCTATATATATAGAGTTTATTATTAATTGATAAAAAAAAGGAAATCCAATTACAATTTTAGTAAAATGTTCGTTCTATAAATTCCTAGAGTTTGATCGATGTTCATTTTGAATCATAAATATCTTGGTGAAATTTATCCATTTTCATTAAATCAATTTTGTCCTAAAATTTATCTGTTCAACTCTAAATGCGGTATATTTTTCAGACAAATAAGCCTCTATTGTATGATTTAGGTGTCCCATTATCTTCTCTTGAATATTTAACATCTGGGGATGGAGATGGATCACTAGTTATATCCCCACATCTAATAATTATCATTGATAAAACACTATTACCACTTGTTTATATTTCACTCAATGTTTCAAAACACTAATACATATAGAAAAATTTGTAACTTATTGTCTTGAAAGGTCTATTTTAATATTTTTTCATTATTTAACTCATATACTATTAATTCTATAATTTTATGAATATCATTATAGCCAAACCTATCATTATCTAATGTGATGATCATATAATAGTTCTTATAATGTTTCTTGCACATTTCACCAATAACGGTCTCAAAAATCACCCCCTTATGTCCAATCACACTATATGTATCATATTTAATTTTTGGAAAAGAAAATTGGTATCTAAATTAAGGTATTATTGGGATATTGATATAATTCATCTGTAATTCACTATTTCTGAATATGATAACTATATTTTCTAATCTTTCTAACATAAATGGCAATTAAGACATCATAGTGACACAATCATCTGTTTTTTAGTCAAATGAATCTTGTATAATAACTTTAACAATAACCAAGAATATATATATATGAATCATTCAACAAATATGAGAGTTCTAGAAAAGAATTTTTGGTGATTACTTCTACCACCAGTGGTTTCAACTTCTCTTTCTACACATTCTCTACTAAAAGTTTCATCCAAAGTACCATTTATCATTTTTATATTATTGTGAGTTACCATCTGAAAAATTTAAGGGATATGATTTCTCCTAATGCTACCATGCTATTTGTTTAAATGGTTCAAGAATCATCCCCATATATTTCCTGATTAGTATCTCCAATTAATATTACATAAATTCTAGAATGGTTTACCTGTATCACTAATTCATGAGTGATTGAAAATTTTTCTCGTAAGTGAATTAGATTCATAACTAATTATTTTAAGATCTAAAATTATTATTTTTTTAAAATATAGTATTACATACTAAAAATATAATTCAAATGAAAAATATGAGAAATTAAAAAAAAGAATTGGTTAGAGAACTTTTGTTTTACTGGGTATTTTTTAAAGTCATCTTATTCATTGAGGGATGATGAATGATAACTAGTGGTTATCCCTATGATATCTCTCAAATAATCATCTAGATCGGCAAGCCTCATGATACCCATAATACTTATAATTAGAAGATGGATATAATCACCGTAAAATGTTTATAGATTTTCATAATTATGTTTAAAACTGTATTTTCCCAATGATAAAAGTATCATGTTAAGATGGTATAGAGATCATTAATGTGGTATTCAAATACCCTAGATGGGCCTCGATAACATATTTTGTAACACACATGGATTTGAACATAGGAACACCAAATACAATAGCCTATCAAAAATGAAACATTTATCTTAGATGAGAATGTAACACCACATGAATTTATGATATACGTATTTTTAAAAAAATTCCATTTATTCAATAACTTTTATATCATGAAACACCATGTTTAAATGAAATGTGATACACTATTAAAACGTTATTATTTAATCATGACCAATATAACTTAGTTATTAAGTTGATATGTATGAATAATACTAACCAAAATAATGAAAATTATATCGTTTAAACTTGTATATAAAAAATTAAATAGTTATTTATTGATTAGAAATAAAATAAGAGCTATTTTAATGAAAAATAATTTTTTTATGGAAAAAAGTGTATTTTTCTAAAAGGTGATGTAGTTGTGTTTTTCATAAATAATTTTAAATTAATTTTTAAAAATTTCATAAAACTAATTTAAAAAAATAACACCATTTTTTAAATATATATTTCAAAATCATGTTTAGATAAATTTTTGAAACATTTCCAAAATATTTTTTTTATAAATAATGAAATATACTTATTTTTAATGAAAATTTATTCTTTCATTGGAATTGTTTACAATGTTAAATTCTATATTAAATTAGTTTTAATGTAAAATTAGTTCAATTATTTTAAAATTTATCTAATTGAGGTCATTTTATTCAACTTCATATTTAATTTTTATATCAAAAAATGATATGCTTGTGAGAATGTTCTCATTGGAAAATCATTCTTTCATAGAATCTATGATTTAATATTTAATTGAATTTTTCCCCTTCTCTGAATTGAATTTTTCAAAATGGATTCTTTATTTTTAACCATCTTAATTTTATTAAATAAAAATTTTAATTTAATTTTTTACTATAATGAATAGTGAAATGGCTAAAAATTAACTATTGGGCTTAAGATAAAATGGTTTAATAGGTGTTGATGTAAGAATATAAGGGTTAAAAACAGCATACACTTGTCCAAAACCATTGGATAGAAATATTTTAACATCATCACCTATAAGGTTATACAATGAACCATTTCATAGGCTTTTGGAATGATAAAAACAAGCATACAACTTTAACTTTTCAAAAATTCCATTTTTGACCTCTCCCTCACTTATAAAAGGAAACCCCATCGTCTCTGCTTTTCACCCATTAAAAAACATTGGTTTATCCAACCCTACAAAAATACACCCCTTAATTATATCCCTATATCCAAGAGGAATTATATTGTTTAAAAATACCTCTTAATAAGAATTAGGTATAAACCTATTGATACTCCATGAAGTAAATCCGAAATTACTAAAAGAGGTTCATACACATTCAAATGTAGTCAAACAAGATATAAGGACTTCACTTCTCATTTCTACTTCTGTGAGGCATATTCTAAATTCCCCATTTTTTTATTTTTTTTTATTTTATATTCTACCCATTTTATATGTTATATCATGAACCTATTTCTATTTACGAAACTTAATGTTTCATTTGATGTTATATTTTATAGGAATTATGATTCGAAATATATCAAAGTGCTAAATGTTTATTTCAAAATATCATCATTATTCATGATTGTTTTTTATAAGTCTCCCTTAGATGATTTATTTGATATTTTTATCTTAAAATCAATCTATTTTATTCTCCCATTTTAATTCCTGAACATTTTCATGTAATAGTTTCATTTTTAAATCTTTTCTATGTAATCTGATTGAGAAAATATTTTTAGGAAAATTAAACATTATCTCACACTTTAATTTAAAATAATTTTCTCTACCAAAAAAATGATTTCTAGTAATTTTTTAATATTTTTATAATATTTTACAAGTGATTTATTAAAGAAAATTTTACCTATTAAATATTTCAAAAATTTCTTTTAAATGAAATATTTTTTTCATTTTCATAACAAGGCCTATGTGGCATTTAATGAAAATGTGAATGGAATATTATTTTTGAACATGTATGACATGAATGGAATTTTCATATGTTATTAACACTCAAGGTTTTAAATATTATTTTACATGTTTTCAAAGGATATTTTAAAATAAAGTTATTTTAAATATTTTTTTGAACTTCTTATTTAAAAAGGATATTTTCAAAGTTCAGGAAATATTTTCCTCAAGAATGATTTTTAATTCATTTTTATAGTATTTATATTCATAAAATAATTCAACCCTTTATTGAACATATGATTCTCTAGAGATATGTGGTATTTATATAATCCTTATTATTTCATTAGATGGTTGATGATATGTTTGGCTAATGTTTTATAATTTTACTACCATTAACACTATTATTCTGAATTTTTTATGATTATATTTAATTTTTGGGGTCATTATTAAAATTAATTGTGTTATTTTTTAAATAAGAATGTTTATATTGATTATTTTTCACCCCTTTAAAATGTGTAGTTCATTATTCATAGTATGTTATGGGTGGATCTCAGTTATATACAGCCCCTCGCTTTGTCGACGGGTTGAATGAGGAAAACAAGTTAGAAAAGTTGATGGGTTTCTACACATATATTTAATCTTTCTTGTGAAATGTCTTGAAATTATGTTTCAGAAGTCCATTATTAAAAATTACTTCATTAATAGATTATTTGTTGATTCCCATGTGATTATTCATTTATTTTTAAAATCCATGGAAAATTTTCAAGATTCTATTGTTATTTATATGGATTTATTTTATCCAAATATATTTCATCCATATTATGCTCAATTTATTTCTTAAATGAAATATGTTTCATTTATTTACCTTTTCATATTGATTATTATTTTTTATTTGTGATAAGTTTTGCTATATTCTTACCCTAATTGATCTTATCATCTCACCTGTTTCCTATATTTTATTTTTCATAGCATACCAGAAATTATTATGTAATTAATATGAAAGGATATTCTAAGAAAAATTTTATAATTCCCATTGAAAACACATTCTGTATTTTAGGTTTTCAATTATAATGTAAATAACATTTTTTGTCTTGTTTAGAAATAATACAACACTAAATAGTCATTTGGGATTAGATTATATATATCTTTTTTTAATGTAATAAATTAACAAAAAACTATGGGATACTAGTGTTGAGGTCTTTATATCAACCCCATATGATAATGATTGATGGTTTCTAATAGAGAAACCTATTAAACTACTAGGTATTGTTTCTCAACAACTCCGGCTTCATCCTAAGATTTTGGAACTTCATAATCCATTTTAGTGAGCTTAATCTAGAGTGATGGGGCTTTACTTTCTATATTCCACAATCCCACTTTAAAACCATGTGATCCCATAACAACATAGTCATCCTGTTATACACCCGATGTACACATAACTATAATCAAAATAGAAAAATGGAGTTAATACCTCCAACAAGTAATGTAACAAAGGATTTGACTAGGTATAGGGTACTAGTTTACTGGAGAGGGGTTCATTACCCAATGTAACTTGTTCTGTAGCCTTTTTTTCTGGGACTTACTTATAATATTCCTTATCTGTGAAGTAAGAAGTTATAAACATAGATGTTAAAAATAAGTAACTAAAACTATGTGTGAAAATTGGAGTTTTAATGTCAAAATACATTACTTATATGAATTTTTGTGAAGTATTTCATCACCTTATCAAGGTAAAATAATGTATGGGAGGAAATTTAGTCATGTTTTTAACTCAAAAGATTCTATAAACTAAAATGTGTATAGTGCATCTCACATATCTTCATCCAAAATTACTTGATTGAAAGGAAAATACACCCCTTACCCAAGTTTTTATAGCCCTTCTCAACTACCTATTTGAGTGATACCTTCAGTATACTAATGTGATATTATAAGTTCCTTTTCCACCTCAATCCTCTGTAAGATCAACAGAGTTGAACATATTGGTGATGATCTAAAACTGAAGTCGTTATCATCACAGATTTAGAATTATACATATTTAGGTTTGAAAAAGTGGATATATTATTAATCAATTGACTAGTTTGTTACCCTATCAATGTTTCCATTCTCTAATAGCTCATGCACATGCATCAAATCATGGACAAAATTATGGGGGTCATATACTCTCATATCCAACTCCAATTTCTTCTATATCATTTAGAAGTCTAATTCCATTAGAATCTTTTAAGTATCTAAGCTATGGGATATATAATATACCTAGAGAACGTCACATAAATACACAATCACTTTTACAGGTGTCTACTTATCCCATAAATGGAATGATTTGACATATAAATATTGATAAGTTTTATTAGAGTCTCTACATATGTCCTAGAAGATGTGTAGGGTTCCTTTATATTTATCTATTTTCCCAACCAACTTTCAAATATTGTAAAATCACTAAGAAACCTCCATCCTGATCACCTACCAAGAGGATTATAGTATTTTAGTTCATTAATTACAAGCTATCATGAAACTCACAAGTTTTTTTTCATAATAGATTTTCATTTTTTAAGTGTCAGTCATGTATTTTGAGATTCCCTAGTTCCCTATCTTCCCTTCCGTAAATCTAAATGATTGTTCACTATAGATAACTTTTATGATAAGATGTCATGGGGAAATGAATATATATGAGAATTTTCGTAACATTAGACTTATATAAATCCAAATTTTATGGTTTAAAATCAAATTTTGGCATGTGGCCTCCTGGTTCATTATCAACCAATGTTTTCATGCCTCCACATAATGTTAATAAACTCTTACATCTATTGAATGTGATGATACATAACATTTTACACATATAAATTGATATAAAAATATATGTGGTGAAAATATTATGAAAATTAAATCATATCCTACCAGCATCGATATAATTTTTCCTCTTGGATCTTATCTACATGACCATTTGTTATACATAGGATGGTTGTCACCCATAATTTATCTAATAGTAATTCCATATAAAAAAATGAAATTAAATTTCAAATGATTCTTTATAGTACAAATATCTGTATTCACCTTTATTTAGAGGTTTCTAATGTCAAACACAACTTTTATGAATAGAATAAAAATAACCCTAGAATCCTACAGGGAATATAGAACTCGTATGGTTTGTAATGTTCCATTATACATCCCCACAACACTCGAAACAACACTGATATATATAAAATATAATTTTTGTGATGTATATTCATTATATATTTTTTAATATTATATAATACTAATAATATAACGATTGAAGGACATCGGTCTAGGAACCTAAATGATATAACAATCCGGATTAGTCTTACTCCTTGTTTAAATTATTGACCACTAACATATATGCAATAAGACACACCATGAGGAATAATAAAATCAAATACTAAGAATTTTTTTCATGGTTGGATATATAACCCCATTTCTTGAACTGGCCCAACGCAATTATATCCCAATATGTTCCCAAGGATCAACTACTTCTCATGGAAAACATTATGTGAGATATTGTTTGTTTATGTTATCACTATTCCTAACTTAGAATATAATCATCTGGGTACTGAAGCTAATGTGTTATCAAATATAATGACCCTTAACTATGTAGGGTCTCAATATATCATGTTATAGATGGTTAATACCTATATAAATTTCCCACACAACTGTTGGAGGAAGGAAATCAGAAAACATTTATATAAGAACTGATTCTTAGATATTTTTTCCCATCCCATATAATTATCCCCAATTATTAACTTAATATATTGATTGTGTTTTTATATAAACAATAGTGGATCAAAAAATCCTTAATGAATTGTGAATTTATTTATAATTGTGTTTATCTCACCTAGAATGAATCATATTTTTACACCTTTTCAACTTATATTCTAAATTAGATCATATTTATTGAATCAAACTTTCCCATATTCATTCATTCATGAACCATCAATAATGGCACAAATCATATAACTTATTACATCCATGTACTTGGATGATGACCACTTTGCAGTGCATGGATGCATAATAATGTATTTGACTCATAGAATAGAATTTATGATTATCTAAAATGATTTGTGTTCAACATAAAATAGTTTATATCATTGGGATTTAACTTATTATATCTATATATTAATTATATGTCTTCTACTTCTATTATCGTGAAGTGATTAAACAATAATTTTTTTATATATTCATCCATTTAAGGGATATGATAGTCCGTAAGTTTCCCATGGCCAAGTAGGGGTGGGAATTTTAACAATGGATACTTCTATTGATGTGAGTTTAGAATATATGTACGGGATAATAAATGTGACCTATATTAAAGATTTTTTCCTTGTTCAATATTATTGATCAACTAGATAACGATAGCTAAAAAAACATAAGAATCTTATTTGATTTTCTAACTATTTCCTATAACTAATTCAGTAAAGTGTGAATTAAAATTTCATCTACTAGAAGGAATATAAAGTGATTTAAATGATTAAATTTTAAAAAATATGTTAATTCCAAGAGGATGAATTTTTCACTAAGAAAAATGTAACTCCATGATTTTTTCACATCCATGAATTTTGAACTTGGTTTTTATAACTAGGATATCTTGACCAATCACTCACACATAGGCACATATTCTTGAGTGTTCATTATTATTATCTATTTACGGACCAATTGTGCTTAGTCTCCCATGTAATCTTTCTTAATACTAATGTTAATGTAAATATTCCCATGTACTTATATGTATTTAGATCATGAATTGGTACAAAAATATATCCCACTATAATATTCACTCAGCTCATTAATGCACTTCGATCAAGTAGTGCCCTCTTATTTATCTATACATACCATGCCTGTTTTCAACATACCTTATCGGTAACCAAGACTGACTAGATCATACATTCATTTTTTGGAAAACATTGACACGCATGATTCAACATATTTATTTACACTTCTTCAATAGGTATACATCATTGATAAGATTTAAGGCCATGTAATGTTTAACAGGGAATTTGTTCCTCCCCATTTTAATTAAAACTAATTTTGAGGGTTGTATTTTTTTCGTTGAATCTTTATTAGAGGGGGAACCCCATAAAACCTTAATAGAAATTGAAAATTTTTCAAATCAAAGAGAATAAATGGATTTACATTTCTCATTCCATATTTATTAATGACACATCAATTCACAGCCATTAATTCCATTCCCCGCCCCATTTTCATTTCATGGACATATTCACTCTTCAAAGAATTTGAAAACCTCAAATAGTTAGTAGTGTTTTTTGTGTCGATATCTCCCACTGCCTATATATACACCAGCATCCTACCATTTTTAGATAGGGGAAACACTGATAACATATTACTTAGTAAATTAATTTATTTATATACCTAAGAATTAAATTATTCAAATCAAGTGATTCTTTATATCAAAACCCATAGAGATGGAAATAGGTAAAATTTTATTTGTGTATTTATATGTTGATGATCATTATAAGAGACCACTTCACATAGGGAAAAATAAAAACTAGGATGAAGGAAACTCCCTAATATGTGCTCTCAATAGAATGTAGTGTTTCCACACAAAAACCAAAATTTATTAGAGTGGACCCATGTCTAATTATAAAAGATGCTAAATGATTACTTATTCACTTAGGGAAACTATATTTTATGACACTCAATCCTAGTATCTCATAAATATGGATCTAAATTCATCATAATTAGAGCCACACCCAATTAATTTAACTAGGTTACCATTCACTCAAATCCCTCAATTAGAAATATATTTATCCATTTCACCAAACATGGTATTCCAGTCAATAAATATCTTATTATGGGTCCTTCCAAATTTATAATATTCATATATTATAGTAAACAAGTAAGAATCGGAAAGAAAGTTATGCTTGGCATGCGTAAGCTTATCATGTAACTTCATTCACCAAAGTTAAGTTCATGGGATAAAATAGTTTCCCAAATTTAATTTCCAATTTAATTTACCTTGGAAAAACCATCCAAACAACCTCATCCACTTAATCCTTTTCCATGCCTATTGAAGTACATTGTTGGGTTATGGATATCAATATTCTTCCTTCTAGTCTTGTATTATATTAATAATGATAACATAAAATCCAATAATAGATATCCCACTTTTCCCCTATAAAGATTGGGTCCTTTGGAATAAATTCGGTTATATATTCCCTTGAAAATAAAGATTCTCTTATTATAAGGGCCATTGTAATTCTATATCACTCTACCCCCTTGAGGGAAAAAAAATTTATTTGTCAATGATGACACCTTGTCCACTAGGTTACCAAAAATTCTTTTTTATGTTCCTTTATAGTCCAATTAATTTTACAATAATTTAAATTGGACTCTGATCTTATGTAAATCCCAACCCACCTCTACATGAATCATCTATCATGTTAAACTATAAATGGATACTCTTGTGAAAGTGTCATACTGAACCATTATTTTGAATCTTTCACATATAAGTCTATTATTCAAGAATCTAAACTAATCAAAATTGTTTAAGGTAATACGACCATAAAAAATTATGGTCTTAGGAACATGACATTAAACACATCATCTTTCTCCATGAATAAAAAACCATAAAAACATTTCTATATACTTATATGCATGACCCTAAAATAAAATTCTCCAATCATGGATGAGTGGCCTTAAAATATATCACAATGGTCTTCATCTCACAACCTCAAAATTTATGATATACCAAGTAAAAAATAAATAACACTATAGGGGTTTTTATTCTCTTTACAGGGATCCATATGTGTCCATTCTCATGGGTCTAATAGTAGATCCACAACACTTACCACATCCCTATATTGAGGTAAAATAAAGAGTGCCTAATTATATGGTTATTTACTAGATCATAACAATCCAATGAGTGCGAATACATAAATCAAATCATGAATTTAGTTGGAGACGCTCTTATTTATAAAATGTCCATATATATACACGGAATCAATTATTTAATCCCATCATAAGTTTAACATATATTCTTACTATGTAGTATTCCTTAAATACATATTAATTCTATAAAATAGTCTTAGATTGGGAAACAATCTCATTCATGGGATTATGTAATCTCATATTCCCTTGATCATGATGTGTAATTATGACTGTTTGAGCTCATTATAAAGAAATTCTACATTTGGAAGTAGGGTTTCTTATTCAATAAAATATATAAATAAATAGGTTGGGGAATGAATATTTTTAGAATGTTTCAATTAAAATATATAATTCTTATAATGATAAATTATAAGACTATTCTAATATTGGTTTTACTTATCTATTTTTTTTGTATTTTTAGAAGTTGTTATAAAGTTATATTCTATGTATTTGATTGTTCTTTTTTAAAAATTTTGACGTCAAATCTAAGTAATGTAATTTTATGTCTTCTATTATGTTGTAATATGTCTCTTCTTTATGTGTTGGGACTATGATTTTTTTCTTTATATAGAGAATTTATTTTTATACTATATAGGGAGGTATATAATGATTATTTAAGTTCATATTGGTATTATTATATTCATTATTTTGTTATAAGAGTTTGGAATTATTTAATGTAAACATAATATGTGATATATTTTTTAATTCACTACCATTCTCTTCTTCTTATTTTTTTATTATACTCTCCTTTATCATCATGGTTTTGTTTACGGTGGATATTTTTTGAAGATAGTATGTCATAATAAAGTTATTAGTCCATAATTCAAGCGAGATCATCCTTCATGCATAGAGTTAGGGGTATGACTATTATTGTTAAAAAAATAATATTTTGAGTGAATGATGTTGATCTCTACACTGAATAAGATGATAGAAAAAATTCATTTTGAAAATAAAAATTATTTCAATTATTATAAACTCCCGTGGGTAGAATTATTATCCCAGATTTCATTCACGTTTTTCACTTTAACTCAATTGTTTTTTCATTATCATGAATTTAAATTCATTTTAATTTAATAAACATGTCCAATAATTTATAAAACCCAAAAATTCATCTATTTAGGAATTTTATTTTTTTTAGTTTATAATAATAGATATAATAAGATATTTTTGTAAGAAAGTGATCATCCATGAGGAAGATCATAGTACATGTTCTTTTATAGTTCATTCTTAGATAAAAATTATTATATATTTAATATGAATAAGGAGACTAAAATTCCTTATATTAGTTTGTCACTCATTTTTATAGAGTCATGTTTATTTCAAACAAAATTATTCATTAAGAACTTAACATTTTAGCAAATACATAAGTGAGGAATATTCAATAGATGTTGAAAAATAAGTTTCAAAGGAGAACACTAAATTATAGTAGGTTGTAACTTGTTTCTGATTGGAACTTTCTTTATGTCAATAATTTTGAGATTAAATGATCATTAAAATAAACTAACATCATCTTGAATTTCTATAGATTTTTTACTAGGTAATATTTAATATTCATAGAGAATGAACTCAATTATTGGGTATATAATCCAGAATATATTTTATATATTATATTATATTTTGAATTTTTGATGATTATAAATTCGTTTTAGAGTACACATTTGATTCTTCTCGAAATACGATTAATTTTAAAATTAAAAATATCTTATAAATATCATTTCTGAATGCATGCCCCACTTTGGACAACAATATTTTTTATAATATTGGAAATAAGTGTTTTCATGGGTATCAATTACAAGGAAAATAAATTTTAATAGATATTATTTATACTCAAAATAATTATAATTCTTAATTCGTATTATATCTATTTATAAAAAAATATAGTTTTTTAAATTTACTATCTATATGATATCCTTCTTGTATGCATTCCATTTTATTCAATGGAATCAATTTTATGATGAAATCATGATTTTTATTTAAAATGATCCAACTGAATCTAGTTTTTACTAAATAAGAAAAATAAATTTAAAAATGTTTTCAATTAAAAATGTATTCTTAAACCTTGGTGTACATGTTTATCATTTTTTGTAATTATTAATTTTAATTCATGGTTAGGTAATACATAAGAATTAAGATTATTAATGTGGATCTAATCAATTGATTAAGATTTATGGGATAATGTAATGGGGTTAAATTGGATCATAGACAAATTTAAACCAGGACAGTTGATATGATGACATAATAAAATTTAGAGAATGCTAGACTTGTTTGAAGAACTAAATAATTATTAGAATATGTATGAGAAATAATTTTTTAAGGGATATAATGAGAATGTATCTTTATCAAGAAGAAGAGATATAATTACATGACTGTTTGATTGAATAAAGTCAAAGGCTTATAGAGGGCTTCTATATATACTTAATAATTTTTTCATAGTGACATTTATAAATGTTTCATTATTTTTTTATATGTTTTTTTCTGAGAACTTCAAATAATATTCCAATTTTGGGAATATATATGTAACACCCTAGGTAAATAAAGAATATGACATTTTTATATTTATCCATATTTATGAATAAAATATTAATATCACTTTATAGGGAACTCTATGCTTGATGGAGTACCCAATACGCAACACCGAGTTTCTATTAAATCATACATTGCACTCTAATAATAAAATAATATTATTTTAAATGGTAGTTAACGCCTAGCTGTTTTATTGGTAGGAATGAATATAAATAACTAAAATATGATTTTATATGTTTGTTAAATGTTTTTTCATTTATCCAATAAATGATAAAGGCTTAAAATAAGAAAAGATTTCAATTTTAAACATAAATGCTCTAAAATTTACTAAAAGGTCGATTTATCACCTATTTATGGTGAACCCTCTTTAATATAGTTTTGGTCACTCTTATACATTCTATTGGACCAAATAAAATTCTTCTTTAGAATCGGGACATCAAAATTTAATTTGTGTAAATTTTTTGTATATTTCCGATAAATTTCATATTGTTTAATGAATAGTGAAAAATGTTGTGTTTTAATTCAAAACCTCTTTTTAGTCTAATATATTTATATGATTAGATTATATTTTTAATTGGTTTTAAAATCCAATTATAATTTATATTTATCATTTAATCCAATAGTGGTCATTGAAATTAATTTCACTTTGAAATTGGACATAAACTAGTGTCAATCTTTTGATATATATAGTTTCATAAAAACAGGCTATTTGTTCTGACAATGGGAATTAATTATTAAATAAATTAATACAACTTATATGTTTTGAATCCTGTAAATTAGACATCATTTTTCAATTCATAATATCAAATATAGATAAGGGTGAATTTTTGGTATTTTTCTGAAAAACATTAATTTTTTATGAATAGTGAAACCACTAAGTGGTAGTTAAAAAACTGATTTTTCATTTAAATGAAACTTTACCACTTCTGTGATTTAAATTTTAAAAATCTGACATAAATTTTTGTAATTAGGATGTAAAATTTGGTTCAATGGGATTAATCTAATTTTTTGGTGAATAGTAACTTTTAGGATTTATTAATCACGATTAAAGGTAATTAGTATAATTTAAGGTAAATTTAATGTTATAATAATATTAAATGACCTAGAAACATGTCTTAACCTTATTAGATAAGTCATGGCAGACCATGAAAATCCATGGGTCAACTTGGGGACCCCATGGAGCCACTTTGGTAGGAAAATGACATTAATAACTTTTTATTTAAAGTAAAAAATTAAAATTTCACAAACATGTATTGTTTTACTAAAACAATTTTTACATGGGGTTATACAAGTCATATTCTTGACTATAAATATTAATTAGAAATCTAAAAATATTTCCTACATCATGGTATTTTTTTCAAAATTTTTAGAAATTAAATAAATTAATTTATTTATGACACTGTGATGATGCAGTGATTACCTCATAAATGAACGATTTAAATAAAATGATAAGATAGGGTGAAATATAAGTCTTACACATGTGACAAACCTATTTTATGGGTGTATTTAGAAACCTTATCACCTTAGCCTCAAAATATATCCTTTTGGGACATTTACAATCCGAAAAGGATTTTATAATAAAGTAATATTTTATAACATTCCAAGAGTGCCCCTCCTCTTCTCTTATAAAAGGCCCCCACCTGTACAACCTTACCCACACATCTCAAGCCATTGGCTTGGCCAGGATCTACCCATTTTTTCTCTCCACATCTCTCTCCTTATCCAAGAAGCCTTCCCTTAGACAGAAATCTCTTCAAGAAACCCTTTTTGTTCAGACCAAGGGGAGTTACCCGATTTAAAGGTAAAGTCTTCCCTAATGTTATTTTGTTTTATTTTGCTTCTCCAACCACCTAAAATATTTTTATTTATTTATATTTTAACAACACCAGTATATTCAATATACTAGGATGTTTTTATGAAAATTATTCTAGATATACTTACACACACCTCCGTCTAATGGTTAATGAACATATTGTTTCTGTGGATGGCGAATTACTGCCTCACAAAACGATGATTGTTCTATCTTCTCCTACCACCTCTCATGGTGGCCATTATGATGGAACTATTTTTATATGATATATATTATATTTATTAACTCTCTATGATTAGGTATTTTATATTTAAAACATACTTTTATGCTTTTCATGTTGTGCAAATTCGATAATTTCATACGAGGAAGTGTGGACTACCGCCCCCTCAAGTGATGTGACTCGTTCATGCAAAACATGGAATGTAAAAAGAATGAGATTAATGAACTTATGTGACCTATATAACATATATATTATACTGTAAATATAATATATATATCTCTCAGTTTTTTTTAATTCCATTAATATGAAAAAAATAAAAGTACTGTTCATGCATACGTACGGCCTACCGTCTCTATGAACGGTGCATTTTATTTATTTTTATCTCCAAATGTTATGGAATAGTATAAAATGAATATTTACTGGATATATATGATATTTAAATAATTAACTCTGTTCTGTAGATGACTTACTTATAACTACATGGACAATCATTTTCAAACAATTTCATTTTTGACTCATGTACAAAACATCGACAAAAACGTCTGATATGAACTCACATTATTAACCAATTATTATAACATTATAATATGTGATATGAACTGAATAATAATACTTAAAGGCTTTACATAAGCAATTATAAATTTACCAAAGTTTATTATTCAGTAATATAATGAAACGAACAAGACAAGTCGGACTTGAGGTAAGGGATCCAACCTCTCTCTTTCTTTTTAAGTACTCTCTTTTATGTCACTTCTTTAAAGCCCCTCTTTATTATGTTGGGGGATGCTCTTTTATATTCCTCTTACTGTAAATTTTATTTTAATATGATTAAAGACCCTATTTGATCTCATCAATCCATTTTTGGATGTTTTATGTGGTGACGTTAGGATGCCAAATTTTCATAAGGGGATTTTCATCTCACTTTTTATTCCTGTGAGATTCATGATACATTTGACACTATTTCCTTTTGTGTGTTGTATATACTTCCCATTATTTTACTATTTGAATAATATACTCTAATTTATGGTTATTTATGTCTTCATTTTATGAACCTTATTTCATGGGGTGTATGTTTCGAAAGTTTTCCAAATCGGTAAGGGAGCCTTTCACACTTCTCTTTTTAAAAGACTTATTTTGTTATGTCTTTTAATTTATATCTTTTTATGCTGGGATATGTTCTTATATATCCTTATTGATGTAAATTTTATGTCCAGGTGATGAGTACCATTTTATAACTCATCAAATAATTTTATGAATTTTAAAGTGACGTCGTTAGTCTGTCGAATTTTACCAAGGGAACTTCTTAACCCAATTTTGATTTCTTTGGATTCAACTTGCAGTTATTGAATATGTCATCCTATGAAAATGTGTGAATCAACTATGTTTGTTTTAAACATAATATCCACTTATATTGGATGTATTTATATTTGTCACACATTATTATGAGATTGATTTGTCCTTAATTTAAGGATACCTTCTTTATAAGGGATTTCATCTCATTTTACATTTCTATTGAGACTTCATTGTTATTATGCACCAATTCACCCTTATAAAGGGTATATACTGTCCTTTGGAATAGTATATCATGAATCCCTTTATTCTCATGATATGATAATGTTCTGATTAATTGTTATTCCTCAATTATTGTATTCAAGTGTCTCTCATTTTGTTAAAATCCCTTTAACTAAAATATCATTTTAAATGGTTTAATGATTTATTATTTTAAATATTCCTCATTAATATACATGTTTTCGAAATGTTTTTAATGATTTATTTACATGGATATTAATGGTTTAAAATGATAAAAGCTTTAAAGTGGTATGGGACACTTTGATTCAAAAATCTATTTATTAAATGTTTTAAATGGTTTTGAAAATGGTTTTTAGAATGGATTCATTATTTCAATATCTTAAAATGTTATATTGTTATTGCAATGTTGGAATGTTATCTATCATTTATGCTCATGTTATGTGCTATGATTATGTTATGGTTCTTGGGAATTTTTTATGAAGATGGGTGGTTCTGTGATAAACTAAGGGCGGGTGAGCCCGATATAGCTCTCCAATGCATTGACTAACGTGAAGGGGTCAAACGCTAAGGTTTCTCCGAATAGATTTAGGAAATATACTATGATGGGTATTCCAAACGTAACCATGAGGGTTACTCCCTACGTAAGAATGTTATGAATGCCTCAAGTTACCTTTATGTCTTATGATTTCTATTGAGTTATGCATAAATCTTATGATTTCATGAGGTATATTAAATTGCTTATGTATTATGGGTAAAGTATGATTTCATTGATTCCCATGTATACATGGACAAGTGTTTTTGTTCTATATTGTTATAACCCTTTCTGAGCTTTTTATGCTCATCCCAAGTTTTTTTGAAATGTTTTTCACAAGACATAAAGTGGAATAGGGTCAAGGATGGGATCAAGGAAATGTCATGCTGTCTAAAATAAGAACTAGACATGACTCTTTTGTTCAAGAGTTTTTATTTTGTGGAAAAAATGGAAACTGAGTATATGTGTCTACTTTTTAATCTTTGAGATGTAATAGTTATGTCCGAATTCTCTAAAACTCTAATCCTGAAAATATCCTCAATGTGAATTATTCAATTTAATTAAATATTAAGTAATATTTTAAGGCCGGGTCCTTATAGTTGGTATCAAAGGTCGTTTAGAAAACTTTAGGGATTAGGAGTTTTCATTAAACACATGATTAGTCCCTATGTTTATTATCTTAGTGAAATCCTTGTTTTATAACTTTTTCAGATCAATGAAATGGAAGGAGGAGGATGTCAAACGACATTATTATCTCTTCCTGATGACTTTCGTACAATAATTATTTCAAAGTCATGTTCGTATGATTGTGAAACATTTTCTAGCATACAACTCACTTGAAAGAACCTGTTTGAGATATCAAACACCTCCACTATACCTCATTATCATCGTGGATCATAGGTTGTATTTAGACAAATCCTATTTTCACAATATTCTCACATTATCAAGAATGGTAGATATTATCAAGGCATTTTCAAACATTTTACGTTATCACAAGATTTTGAAGCATATTATGATTTTAAAGAAGGTGCTGAAGAAGGAAACCATTTTGAAAACTATTTATATTTTCATTTAAAATATAGTCTCTCAGCACATACATATGGTATTTTAAAAGGAACATTAATTGAATGTTTCAACTCAAATTCAGTCATACTATTTTATAGAAATCATTACCTATCAGACGTCTTGAAATTATATTCCATACATGATTATTGTCCAAAACTGTTTTTCTGTGAACACCCATATGACCCATCTTGTTCAAGGTGTATTTGGATGGAGGAAGAAAATGATTTTGAAGGATCTATAAATCATTATTTCAATGCATGGACCTTCTACTTACGTGAACAGGATGACGATGAAACTAAATGGACACCACGATCAAGGTATGATGTTCTTCATTTTTGGGAATCATTTTATTTTATCATATGGTGGTGAAATAAGACTTCAAGGATTAAGATGTTGAGATCGTAATGAATTTGGATGAAAATGGGAGGTATAAGGAAACCATTGAGTTTAAATCATGTTAGGATTATTTTTTGATTTTTATAAAAAGGACAACCCATATGATGGGTGACAACCCTTCGAATCTGGTAAGGCCGTAGGAATGAAACCCACAACAGAAGGGCGGATCGCCTACCATTGGACTACGTGAAGTCCCTGGTTAGTATGAATTATTTTTTTTAGTTATATAATTTTATGAATCAAGAATAAGTTTATTTTAGGATATCTAGGGAAATATTGACCTATCATGGAGGATATATGATTAGGTTAATTACTTTTGAATATGAGACTTTAAGAGCAACTGATGTTATTTGGAGATAAATGCTAATTTTACCTTGGAAGACTATGTGATTAAATCTTTCAAATATTTGGGATTCAATATTAGTTTGGTTTACATTGATGAAGTTTATGGACAATTTTTTTATCGAATGGTATTCATTGAACTTTTGGTTTTTTGGACAAATTTTGGAGATTAAGAATAGATTTTCTTTTTATAAAGGATTATCCTTTTTGGGTATTATCTGATCTCGTACTAACAATTTTGGTTTTGGTTTTGTCTAAATACATGGGAAATATATAGTTCTTTTTTGTGGATTAATTGATTCTCAGGATGTCGATTATAGTACTCTTAATGTGAACAAGTCTTCCTAAATACTCGTCTTTTGGAGAAAATATGAGTTTGTGTAAGAAATCTAGTAAAATTTGAAAGTGAACATGACATGTAAGTATGCTTCCTTATGATTTATTTAATCTCAAAAATAAATTCCTCAATGAAAAGTAACTTAAAACAAAAGAGTTTTCTGTTAACTTTTCCTACTGGGGAATCGAATAGCGTTTAACCTATCACAAGTTTGTGATTTTCTGGTGGTTAACTTTCTCCTAAACATGTTTTCTATCACTCACCCTTAGAACATGACCCTTTGTTTTTTCTGCCATATCCATTTTTTCCTACATGTAATTATAGTATGTTTTTACTTAAGTGACCTCTTTACTTATCTTTATTTCTTTTAAAGTGATAGTTTTACCGACTCTTGTTCTGATATGGGACTTTTAATGAAGTTTCCGGGCCCAATTTTAAAATTTCGAGGACGCAATTCCCAAAAGGGGGGAAGGATGTAACACCCTAGGTAAATAAAGAATATGACAGTTTTATATTTATCCATATTTTTTCATAAAATATTAATATTACTTTAAAGGGAACTATATGCTCGATTTCGTACCGAATACGGAACATCGAGTTTCTTTGAAATCTTACGTTGCACTCTAATAATAAAATAATATTATTTCAAATTGCAGTTAACGCCTAGCTGTTGTATTGGCGTGAATGAATACAAATAACTAAAATATGATTTTATATGTTTGTTAACTGTTTTTAAATTTATCCAATAAATTATAAAGGCTTAAAATAAGAAAAGAATTCAATTTTAAGAATAAATACTCTAAAATTCACTAAAAGGTCGATTTATCGCCTTTTGATGGTGAGCCCTCTTTAATATAGTTTTGGTCACTCTTATAAATTCTATTGGACCAAATAAAATTATTATTTAGAATCGGGATGTCAAAATTTACTTTGTGTAATTTTTTTGTATTTTCTTGATAAAGTTCATATTTTTTAATGAATAGTTAAAAATGTTGTATTTTAATTCAAAACATCTTGTTAGTCTAATTTATTTATATGATTAGATTATCTTTTGAATTGGTTTTAAAGTACAATTATAATATTTTTTTACCATTTAATTCAATAGTGGTCATTGGAATTAATTTCACTTTGAAATTCGACTTAAACTACTGTCAATCGTTTGATATATATTATATCATAAAAACATGCTATTTGTTCTTACAATAGGAATTAATTATTAAATTAATTAATGAAACTTATATGTTTTAAATCTTGTAAAATAGACATCATTTTTGAATTCGCAATATCAGATATAGCTTAGGGTGAATGTTTGGTATTTTTCAGGAAAACTTAAATTTTTGATGAATAGTGAAACCACTAAGTGGTAGTTAGAAAAACTGATTTTTCGATTAAATGAAAATTTACCACTTATGTGATTTGAATATCAAAAATCTGACATAGATGGTTGTCATTGGGATGTAAAATGTGGTTCAATGGGATTAAAATATTTTTTTAGTGAATAGTAACTTTTAAGTTTTATTAATCGCGATTAAGGGTAATTATTGTAATTTATGGTAAATATAATGTTATAATAATATTAAAGGACCTTGACACATGTCCTACCATTATTGGATGAGTCATGGCCGACCGATAAAATCCATTGGTCAACTTGGGGACCCCATGGAGCCACTATGGTAGGAAAATGACATTAATAACTTTTTATTTATAGTAAAAATCAAAATGTCACAAACATGTATTGTTTTACTAAAACAATTTTTACATGGGGTTATACAAGTCATATTCTTGACTATAAATATTCATTAGAAATATTAAAATATTTCATACATCATGATTTGTTTTTCATAAATTTTAGACATTAAATAAATTAATTTATTTATGACACCGTGATGATGTAGTGATTACCTCATAAAAGAACTATTTAAATAAAATGAGAAGACAGGGTAAAATATAAGTCTTACACATGTAACAAACATATTTTATGGGTGGATTTATAAACCTTATCACCTTATCCTCGAAATATTTCTTTTTGGGACCTTTAAAATCTGAAAAAACATTTTATAATAAAGTAATATTTTATAACTTTCCAAGAGTGCCCCTCCTCTTCCCTTATAAAAGGACACCACCTCTACCACCTTACCCACACCTCTCAAGCCATTTGCTCTGCCAAGATCTTCCCATGTTTTCTCTCCACATCCCTATCCTCATCCTATATGCCTTCCCTTTATGCAGAATGCTCTTCAAGAAACCCTTTTCGTTCAAACCAAGGGGAGTTACCCGATTTAAAGGTAAAGTCTTCCCTAATGTTCTTTTGTTTTATTTTTCTTCTCCAACCCCCTAAACTATTTTTATTTATTTCATTTGTAACTACACTAGTATCCTAAATATAATAGGATGTTTTTATGAGAAATATTCGAGCTACACATATAAACACCTCCGTTTAATGGTTAAAGAACATACTGTTTCTTTGGATGGCGAATTACTGCCTCACGAAATGATGATTGTTCTATCTTCTCCTACCACCTCTCATAGTGGCCATTATGATGTCATAATTTTTATATGATATATATTATATTTATTTCCTCTCAATTATTCTGTATTTTATATTTAAAACATACTTTTATGCTTTGCATGTTGTGAAAATGTGATAATTTTATACGAGGAAGTGTTGACTACCGCCCCCTCAAATGATGTGACTCGTTAATGAAATATATGGAATGTATAAAGAATGAGATTAATGAAAATACGTGACCTATATAACATATATATTATACTGGAATTATAATATATATATCTCTCATTTATTTTTAATTCCATTAATATGACAAAGAAATGAAAGTAGCGTTCATGCGTACGTACGGACTACCGTCTCCATGAACAGGGAATTTCATTTCTTTTTACCTACAAATGGTATGGAATAGTATAAAATGAATATGTACTGGATATATATGATATTTAAATCATTAATACTATCTTGGAGATGATTTACTTATAACTACATGGACAATAATTTTCAAACAAGTTCATTTTTGACTCATGTACCAAACATCGACAAAAACGTCTGATATGAACTCACATTATTAACCAATTATTATAAAATTATAATATTTGATATGAACTGAATAATATTATTTTAAGGTGTTCTTTAAGCAATTATAAATTCACCAAAGTTTATTATTCAAGAATACAAAGAAATGAACAAGACAAGTCAGACTTTCAGTAAGGGATCCAACCTCTCTCTTTCTTTTTAAGTACTCTCTTTTTTGTAACTTCTTTTAATCTCCTCTTTATTATGTTAGGGGATGTTATTTTATATTCCTCATACATTAAATTTTATTTTAATATTATGGGAGACTCTATTTGATCTCATCAAGCCATTTTTGGATGTTTTATGTGGCGTTGTTAGGCTGCCGAATTTTCATAAGGGGATTTTCATCTCACTTTTTATTCATGTGAGATTCATGATACATTTGCCACTATTTACTTTTGTGTGGTGTATGTACTGACCATTATTTTACAATTTGTATAATATACTCTCATTTATGGTTATTTACATCTTCATTTTATGACCCTTCTTTCATGGGGTTTACGTTTCTAAAGTTTCCCAAATCGGTAAGGGAACCTTTCACACTCCTCTTTTAAAAGACTTATTTTGTTGTCTTTTAATTTACATATTTTTATGTTGGGATATGTTCTTATATATCCTTATTGATGTAAATTTTATGTCCAAGTGATGAGATACCATTTTCTCTCTCATAAACTAATTTTATGAATTTTAAAGTGATGTCGTTAGGCTGTCGAATTTTACCAAGGGAACTTCTTAACCCAATTTCGATTTCTTTGGGTTCAACTTGTAGTTATTGAATATATCATCCTATTAATATCTTTGAATGACCTCTAGTTGTTTTACACTTAATATCCACTTATATTGGGTGTATTTATATTATTCACACATAATTATGAGATTGATTTGTCCTTAATTTAAGGATACCTTCTTTATAAGGGATTTCAACTCATTGTACATTTATATTGAGACTTCATTGTTGTTATGCACCAATTCACCCTTATATGGTGTATATACTATCCTTGGGAATATTATATCATGAATCCATTTATTCTTATGATATTATCAAATTCTGATTAAATGTTATTCCTCAATTATTGTATTCACGTGTCTCTCATTTTGTTAAAAACCCATTAAGTAAAATATCGTTTTAAATGCTTTAATGATTTATTCTTATAAATATTCCCCAGTAATATCCATGTTTTCAAAATGTTTTTAAAGATTTATTTACATGGATATTAATGGTTTAAAATGTTAAAAGCATCAAAGTGGTATGGGACATGTTGATTCAAAAATCTCTTTATTAAATGTTTTAAATGGTTTTGAAAATATTTTTTAGAATGGATTCATTATTTCAATATCATAAAATGTTAAATTGTTATTACAATGTCAGATTGTTATCTTGAATTTAGGCTTAAGTTATGTTCTATGATTATGTTATGGTTCTTGGGTATTCTTTATGAAGACAGGTGTTTCTGTGATAAACTATGGGCGGGTGAGCCCGATATAGCTCTCCAATGCATTGGGTAATGAGAAGGGGTTAAACGCTATGGTTTCTCCCATGAGATTTAGGGAATATACTATGATGGGTATTCCAAACATAACCATGAGGGTTACTCGCTACATAAGAATTTTATGAATGTATCAAGTTACCTTTATGTCTTATGATTTTTCTTGATTTATGCATAAATCTTATGATTTCATGAGGTATGTTAAATTGATTATGTTTTATGAGTAAAGTATGATTTCATTGATTCTCATGTATACATGGACTGAGGTTTTCTTTTCCGTATTGTTATAACCCTTACTGAACTTTTTTTTCTTATCCCAGGTTTTTTTGAAATTTTTTTCACAGGACATAAAGTGGAATATGGTCATGGATGGAATCTAGGAAATGTCATGTTGTCTAAAACAAGAACTAGACATGAATATTTTGTTCAAGAGTTTTTATTTTGTGAAAAAAATGGAAACTGAGTAGATGTGTCTACTTTGTAATCTTTGAGATATAATAGTTATGTCCTAATTGTCTAAAACGCTAAACCTGAAAAGATCATCAATGTGAATCATTCAATTTAATTCAACATTAATTAATGTTTTTAGGTTGGGTCCTTATAGTTGGTATCAAAGGTCTTTTTAGACAACATTAAGGATTATGAGTTTTTGTTAAACACATGATTAGTCCCTATGTTTATTATCTTAGTTAAATACTTGTTTTATAAATTTTTCAGATCAAGGAAATGGAAGGAGGAGGATCTCAAATGACATTCTTATCCCTTCATGATGACTTTCTTGCAATGATTATTGAAAATTCATGTTAGGATGATTGTGAAACTTTTTCTAGCATTCAACTCACTTGCAAGAATCTTTTTGAGATATCCAACACCTCCACTATACCTCGTTATCATCGTGGATCATGGGTTGTATTTAGACAAATCATATTTTCACAATATTCTCATATTTTTAAGAAAGGTAAATATTATCAAGGCATTTTCAAATATTTTACCTTATCACAAAATTTTAAAGCATATTACAATTTTAAAAAAGGTGCTGAAAAGGGAGAACCTTTTGCAAACTATTTATATTTTCATTTAAAATATTGTCT
This sequence comes from Viscum album, assembly GCA_963277665.1. Classification (NCBI taxonomy): domain Eukaryota; kingdom Viridiplantae; phylum Streptophyta; class Magnoliopsida; order Santalales; family Viscaceae; genus Viscum; species Viscum album. The sequence goes on from OY728146.1 coordinate 630,282,376, forward strand.
CTCATCACATACCTATGTTATTTTAAAAGGACCATTAATTGAAAGTTTCAACTCAAATTCAGTTAGACTATTTTATAGAATTCATGTCTTATCAGATGTCTTGAATTTATATGTCATACATGATTATTTTCCAAAACTGTTTTTCTGTGAACACCCATATGACCCATGTTGTACACAGTGTATTTGGATGGAGGAAGAAAATTATTTTGAAGGATCTCTAAACCATTATTGCAATGCATGGACCTTCTAACAACGTGAACAGGATGATGATGAAATCAAATGGACACCATGATCGAGGTATGAGGTTCTTCATTTTTGGGAATCATTTTATTTTATCTTATGGTGGTGAAATAAGACTTCAAGGATTAAGATGTTGAGATCGTAATGAATTTGGATGAAAATGGGAGGTATAACGAAACCATTGAGGTTAAAACATGTTAGGGTTATTTTTGGAGTTTTATAAAAAGGACAACCCGTAGGATGGGTGACAACCCGTCGCATTTGGTAAGGCCGTAGGAATGACACCCACAATTGAAGGGCGACTAGGGCGCAACACCTACCACTGGACTACGTGAAGTCCCTGGTTAGTATGAATTATTATATTTAGTTATATAATTTTATGAATCAAGAATAAGTTGATTTTGGGTTATCTTGTAAAATATTGAACTATCATGGAGGATATATGATTAGGTTAATTACATTTCAATATAATAATTTAAGAGAAACTAATGTTATTTGGAGATAAATGTTTATTTTACCTTGGAAGACTATGTGATTAAATCATTAAAATATTTCAGTTTCAATCTTAGATTGGTTTACTTTGATGAATTTTATGGTCAAATTGTTTATTGAATGGTCTTTTTTGAACTTTGGGTTTTGTTGGACAAATTTTGGAGATTAAGAATAGATTTTCTTCTTATAAAGGATTATCGTTTTTGGTTATTATCTGATCTCATAATAACAATTTTGGTTTGGGTTTTGTCTAAAGACATGGAAAATATATAGTTCTCTTTTGTCGATTAATTGATTCTCTGGATGTTCATGACAGTACTCTAAATGTGAACAAGTCTTCTTAAATACTTGTCTTTTGGAGAAAATATGTGTTTCTGAAAGAAATCTAGTAAAAGTTGAAAGTCAACATGACAAGTAAGTATGTTTCCTTATGATTTAGTTAATCCCAAAAATAAATTCCTCAATGAAAAGTAACTTAAAACAAAAAGGTTTTTTGTTAACTCTTCCTACTGGGAAATCGAATACCATTTAACCCATCACAAGTTTGTGATTTTCTAGTGGTTAACTTTCTCCTAAACATGTTTTCTATCTCTCACCCTCAGAACATGACCCTTTGATTTTTCTTCCATATCTATGTTTTCCTACATGGAATCCTAGTATGGGTTAACAATGGTGACCTCTGTACTTATCATTCTTCCTTTTAAATTGATAGTTATACTGACTCTTGTTCCGATGTGGGACTTTCAATAAAGTTTCTGAGCCCAATTTTAAAATTACGAGGACGCAATTCCCAAAAGGGGGGAAGGATGTAACACCCCAGGTAAATAAAGAATATGACATTTTTATATTTATCCAAATTTGTGAATAAAATCTTAATATTAATTTAAAGGGAACATTATGCTTGATGTCGTACCCAATACGCAACACCGAGTTTCTTTGAAATCTTATGTTGCACTCTAATAATAAAATAATATTATTTTAAATAGTAGTTAACGCCTAGCCGTTGTATTGGTGGGAATGAATACAGATAACTAAAATATTATTTTATATGTTTGTTAAATGTTTTTACATTTATCCAATAAATGATAAAGGCTTAAAATAAGAAAATAATCCAATTTTAAGAATAAATACTCTAAAATTCACTAAAAGGTCGATTTGTCGCCTTTTGATGGTGAACCCTCTTTAATATAGTATTGGTCACTCTTATACATTATATTAGACCAAATAATATTCTTCTTTAGAATCGCGACATCAAAATTTACTTTTTGTAAATTTTTTGTATTTTTCCAATAAAGTTCATATTTTTTAATGAATAGTGAAAAATGTTGTATTTTATTTCAAAACCTCTATTTAGTCTAATTTATTTATATTATTAGATTATATTTGGAATTGGTTTTAAATTCCAATTATAATATATTTTTACCATTTAATACAATAGTGGTCATTGGAATTAATTTCACTTGGAAATTGGACTGAAACTAGTGTCAAACTTTTGATATATATTGTTTTATAAATACACGCTATTTGTTCTGACAACGGGAATTAATTACTAAATTAACTAATGCAAATTGTATTTTTTGAATATTGTAAAATATACATAATTTTTGAATTCAGGATTATCAAATATAGCTTAGGGTGAATTTTTGGTATTTTTCAGAAAAACATCAATTTTTGATGAATAGTGAAATCACTAAGTGGTAGTTAAAAAAACTGATATTCATTTAAATGAAACTTTACCACTTCTGTGATTTCAATTTCAAAAATCTGACATACATGTTTGTCATTAGGATGTAAAATGTGTTTCAATTGGATTAAAATAATCTTTTGGTGAATAGTAACGTTTAAGTATTATTAATCGCGATTAAAGGTAATTAGTGTAATTTAAGGTAAAGATAATGTTATAATAATATGAAACGACCTTGACACATGTCCTACCCTTATTGGATGAGTCACGGACGACCTATAAAATCCCTGGGTCAACTTGGGGACCCCATGGACCCACTTTGGTAGGAAAATGACATTAATAACTTTTTATTTAAAGTAAAAATCAAAATGTCACAAACATGTATTGTTTTATTAAAACAATTTTTATATGGGGTCATACAAGTCATATTCTTGACTATAAATATTCATTAGAAATATAAAATTCTTTCCTACATCATGATACTTTTTTCTTAAATTTTAGACATTAAATAAATTAATTAATTTATGACATCGTGATGATTCAGTGATTACCTCATAAATGAACGATTTAAATAAAATTAGATGATAGGTTAAAATATAAGTCTTACACATGTGAAAACCCTATTTTATGGGTGGATTTTGAAACCTTATCACCTTATCCTCGAAATATTTTCTTTTGGGACCTTTAAAATCCGAAAAATCATTTTATTATAAGGTAATATTTTATAACTTTCCAAGAGTGCCCCTCCTCTTCTCTTATAAAAGGACCCCACCTCTACCACCTTACCCACTCCTCTAAAGCCATTGGATAAGCCAAGATCTACCCATTTTTTCTCTCCACATCCCTCTACTCATCCTATAAGGCTTCCATTATATAGAAGTCTCTTCAAGAAACCCTTTTGCTTCAAACCAAGGGGAGTTACCCGAATTAAAGGTAATGTCTTCCCTAATGTTCTTTTGTTTTATTTTGCTTCTCCAACCCCCTAAACTATTTTTATTTATTTATTTTGTAAAAAAAACAGTATCTTAAATATACAAGGATCTTTTTATGGGAAATATTCGAGCAACACTTATACACACCTCCGTCTAATGGTTAAAGAACATACTGTTTCTGTGGATGGCGAATTGCTGCCTCACGAAACGATGATTGTTCTATCTTCTCCTACCACCTCTCATGGTGGCCATTATGATGGAACTATTTTTATATGATATATATTATATTTATTTTATCTCTATGATTCTTTATTTTATATTTAAAACATACTTTTATGCTTTTCATGTAGTGCAAATGCGATAATTTAATATGAGGAAGTGTGGACTACCGCCCCCTCAAGTGATGTGACTCGGTCATGAAATACAGGGAATGTATAAAGAACGAGATTAATGAACATATGTGACCTATATAACATATATATTACACTATAATTATAATATATATATCTCTCAGTTATTTTTAATTCCTTTTATATGACAAAGAAATGAAAGTAGTGTTCATACGTATGTACGGCCTATCGTCTCCACGAACAGTGCATTTAATTTCTTTTTATCTCAAAATTTTATGGGAAAGTATAAAATGAATATTTACTGGATATATATGATATTTAAATAATTAATACTATTCTGGAGATGATTTACTTATAACTACATGGACAATCATTTTCAAACATGTTCATTTTGGACTCATCTACCAAACATCGACAAAAATGTCTGATATGAACTCACATTATTAATCAATTTTTATAACATTATAATATGTGATATTAACTGAATAATAATACTTAAAGGTGGTCCTTAAGAAATTATAAATTAACCAATGTCTATTATTCAGGAATATAAAGAAACGAACAAGACAAGTCGGACTTGAGGTAAGGGATCCAACCTCTCTCTTTCTTTTTAAGTACTCTCTTTTATGTCATTTCTTTTAAGCTCCTATTTATTATGTTGGGGGATGTTATTTTATATTAATCTTGCTATAAATTTTATTTTAATATGATGAAAGACCCTATTTGGTCTCATCAATCCATTTTTGGAAGTTTTATGTGGCGCCGTTAGGCTGCCGAATTTTCATAAGGGGATTTTCATCTCACTTTTTATTCCCGTGAGATTCATGCTACATTTTCCACTATTACCTTTTGTGTGGTGCATGTACTGCCCATTATTTTACTATTTGTATAATATAATATCATTTATGGGTATTTACATATTCATTGTATGACCCTTCTTTCATGGGTTGTACGTTTCTAATGTTTCCCAAATCGGTAAGGGAACTTTTCACACTCATCTTTTTAAAAGACTTATTTTGTTATGTCTTTTAATTTACATCTTTTTATGTCGGTATATGTTCATAGATATCCTTATTGATGTAAATTTTATGTCCATGTGCTGAGATACCATATTCCCTCTCTTCCACTAATTTTATGAATTTTAAAGTGACGTCGTTAGGCTGTCGAATTTTACCAAGGGAACTTCTTAACCCAATTGCGATTTCTTTGGGTTCAACTTGTAGTTATTGAATATGTCACCCTATGAATATGTTTGAATGACCTTTGGTTGTTTTACAATTAATATCCACTTATATTAGGTGTATTTATATTTTTCACACATAATTATGAGATTGATTTGACCTTAATTTAAAGATACCTTCTTTATAAGGGATTTCATCTCATTTTACATTTCTATTGAGACTTCATTGTTGTTATGCACCAATTCACCCTTATATGGTGTATATACTGTCCTTTGGAATATTATATCAGGAATCCCTTTTATTCTCATGATATTATAATGTTCTGATTAAATGTTATTCCTCAATTATTGTATTCAAGTGTCTCTCATTTTGTTAAAAACCCTTTAACTAAAATATCGTTTTAAATGGTTTAATGATTTATTCTTATAAATATTTCTCATTAATATCAATGTTTTCAAAATGTTTTTATGGATTTATTTACATGGAGATTAATGTTTTAAAATTTTAAAAGCTTCAAAGTGGTATGGGACACTTTGATTCAAACATCTCTTTATTAAATGATTTAAATGGTTTTGAAAATGGTTTTTAGAATGGATTCATTATTTTAATATCTTAAAATGTTAAATTGTTATTACAATGTGGGAATGTTATCTTTCCTTTATTCTTATGTTATGTGCTATGATTATGTTCTGGTTCTTGGTTATTGTTTATGAAGACGGGTGGTTCCGTGATAAACTAAGGGCGGGTGAGCCCGATATAGCTCTCCAATGCATTGGGTAACGCGAAGGGGTTAAACGCTAAGGTTTCTCTGAAGAGATTTAGGGAATATACTATGATGGGTATTCTAAACGTAACCATGAGGGTTACTCCCTATGTAATAATGTTATGAATGCCTCAAGTTACCTTTATGTCTTATGATTTCTATTGAGTTATGCATAAATCTTATGATTTAGTGAGGTATGTTAAATTGCCTATGTTTTACGAGTAAATTATGATTTCATTGATTCTCATGTATAAAGGGATTAATGTTTTCGTTCCATATTATTATAACCCTTACTGAGCTTTTTATGCTCATCCCATGTTTTTTTGAAATGTTTTTCACAACACATAAAGTAAAATAGGGTCAAGGATGGGATCAAAGAAATGTCATGTTATCTAAAACAAGAACTGGACATGAATATTTTGTTCAACAGTTTTTATTTTGTGAAAAAAAATTGAAACTAAGTAGATGTTTCTACTTTGTAATCTTTGAGACGTAATTGTTATGTCATAATTCTCTAAAACTCTAAACCTGAAAAGATCCTCAATGTGAATTATTCAATTTAATTCAAGATTAAGTAATGTTTTAAGGCCGGGTCCTTATAATATATCTGATTATCTATAACTCTATAAAAATTTACGTGATTTTTTTTTTCAAATTATGGTTTTATTAATTAGCTACATTGTTCTACCTTCTTCCTATAATTTTCTTCTTCTTATTCTATAACTAGGATGAAACATGACTCTTATCTACATGTGGTAATAATCATTCATGTTTTTGTTTCCATTTATAATTTACATCATAGAACCTAATGATGTATATAGTGATGGTATGAGTTCTATTTTTGGTTATTTATTTTAAATTTTTAATTAGCATTTTTACATAATGTAATGTAATAGTAATGCGTGATCTCTTTGATACCACTCTTTGTTTCCATCTTCTTATTATTTTTTTAACTTAACCTCCTTCATGATCATAATTTTTAATATCATAAAGCTATATAATGGCGATGATGCCTGATAACATTATTATAATACCATTTTTTAGAGTTGTTATCTTAAATTATGAGTGTAGTGTACTCATTTTTAGTGCTTGAATATTTTTAGAAAATTATGTTGAACTCTACACTAAATAGGATTATGGAAATACATTCATTTTAATAAAATCTTGGATTTTCATTATTAGAAACTTCAATAGATATTATATTTATAACTGATTTCATTCTAATTTTTTCACATTAATTCAATTATTATTTATTCATCGTGGATTAATATTCATACACATTTAAAAAATATATTCAATCTGTAAAAAAATCCATTTAATTATCTTTTATTGTACACTTTTTATTTCTTATTTAGCGAATAATAAAAGTTAAAATATAAATATTATTATTATATTGTGAGCCTTCTTAGTATCCAAATATAATAATACAATAAAATCATTAGTGAATTATTAAATAGAAATATGAAACATCATTATGAATAATACAAGAGGAATAAATCCAGAAGTAAATAAAAATAAATCCATCATGAAATCAATATACTCAAGATTTTCCTTGACTTTCATTCAATCAATTAAAACTATAAAAAGAAGTAAACTAATCAGAAATTTAATAAAAAATTTCATTGAAAAAAATGAATATATTGAATGAATTTTAGTGAATCATTTAAGGTCATATGTAGGAATAGAATGTGACCATTACATATATTGGGTCATTGGTTTTATAGTCGTTATATTATTTTCATTGGGATTATATAAAAGTTTTATATCTTCAATAATTTCATATAATAAGCATAAATAGGTAATTTATAGTGTTATACTGTATGGGATGTTTTGATCAATTAAAATATGGCTATTATAAAATTATTATTTACATGGAAGGTATAAATAGAAGTAATACCTTTTTGGATTTTGGGGAATCAAGTCATAAAATATTTCTATATGATCCTATTTTATGATAGAGTAGGAAATATGCAGTGTCCCTATGATTTTTCTACGACCAAGACTCTTCTAAACATAAAAATATATATGTTAAAATTAACTGTATAGAAGATAATTTCAAGAAAAAGGAAGTCACTAGGATATCCATTCTAGTTAATCACCACACGCTTTGACCACTTTTGATTATATCACACTAAGGTCTTATGAAGATGTTTTAAGGTGTTTTTAATTTTAATTTTGAATGATATAAATATGTACTTATTAATTTAATAAATGATATTTAAAATATTTGTGTGTGTGTGTTTCATTTTTATGTTTACTTTTATACATTTTCTATTTTTATATAATTTATTACATTTCGAGAATATTTTTTATTAAACATAATCATAATATTAAATTTTTTATTTTTTATAAAAATTCATTAATAAATGTGGATAAAAATTTATCAAATAAATTATCAATTTTAATTGAATAAAATAATTTAATGTTTAAATTAAATGTTTTTAAAAATATATTTTTCTATAAGTTATGTTGAATTTATATAATAAATTAAATTAATAACTACGGTAGATTTATTTTAATTAAAATTTATATATATACATTTATATATAAAAAATAATATAATTATTATTACTTTGTTTGAAATATTAACAAATAAATTTTTATTAAACAATATTTTTTCAAAAAATAGTTTTTTGTGTTATAATTTAATTAGAATAAAATTAATTTTTAAAATTTTTTGTCAGTGAATTTATTGATTTGAATTTATTATTTTGAATAGTAATTTAAATCTTAGGTAAAAATTTTAATTTCATTTTTATGAAATGAAATATGTTACATTGATAGAAATTGAGTTACTACTTTAGGGTTAAAAAGAGGGAAAATGTTTTAATTAATGGGTAATGAAATAAAATTTATAATAATAGTGTCACTATATGTGTATATTAGGGTTTTATTTAACTAATATCATCAATAAATAATTATTTATCCACATTAAATGATTAGTTAAATTCTTTATATAATACAGAATTAGTATTTGTGAAAATACCACTCAAGGTCACAAATTAAAGGATCGCTCCTCTTCCCACCTTGGTGAATACATTTCATTTGGTTTCATATTGAATACCTTCTCAGTTACATTCACTAAAATTACTATCCTATTTTTGTGATCTTATATTCATTAATATTCACCACAAATCCTTCACTTCCATGAGGTTCTATAATGGAAAATTTAGTCCTTCATTGTAATTGTTTTATTCTTGTTAATATTTTTTCATTATCTTATTCATACAGTTATATATACATATAATGTATAAATTTAGTAAAATGTTATTTTATTCGGTAAAAAATTATAAAATTGATACTTTAACTATTCCATAAACTATACATACTCATTCAATCGTTAAAATGTGTTTTGTGTGGGTCGATTTGACCACTATCGTAAATGATGAAAAAATGTTTACATCATGAGTGAAAATAAAAACATAAATACAAAAAAAAATCATAATAATTATTAATTTAATATTATTTAATAATTATATAATATTATTTCATATATATTGAGACATTAATAAAATAAATTCCATTTATTGAATCAAAATTGTCAATAAATGTAATTTGGAACTGTTCTTTATGAACCATCACTGTAATTTCCATTAAATTAACATGGGACTCAAGAAATGTATCAAAAACATATATATAGTTCCCAAGAAAACTATTGAGGTTATGAAAAAATGATTAAGGAATAATTATTGTATTCTATATAGAAAATACATCATGTTATAATCGAGACAATTATCACACATGTATTGTTTTTAACAAAGAAGGAATAATAAATGGATGATAAAAATTTTGAATTAATTGAATTATATAAAACTAATATAAATATAGTCTTTTACAAATTAATAAAAATCCAAAAAATTCAGAACACTGAGATTTTATGAGATGTTTTTCCAATTTGATTTAATTTCTTTGATAGCTTACGTTATAAAAAACACTGAGTTTTAACAAAAACAATATAGTAATTATATTAATATTTAAACATTTACCTTATAACCTTTCCATTAATGTTTGGAATATAAATATGAATAAACAAATTTTTATAATTATTTATAATGTTTCTATATAAAAATATTTTATTGATGAAAAAACACTTAATTTTTTAGTAATCCCGTAATATGTTTCGAAAACAAAATTCTCAAAAAAATATTTTATGTAATTTTATGAAAAAATTATATTTTTTTATTATAATTTTTCAAATTTGTTTGAAAAATAATGGAATCAACATTTCAAAATTATCAACTGGTGATTTTTTGGGATGTTTACAAAATGTTTTAATTTTTTGATGAATAGGGGAAAATACTGGTTTTTGTTGAAAACTGAATTATCATTTAAAGAATTTATATGGATCTGTTTTGATTTTAAAATATTTAAAAAGATAAATTAGTTCAATTATAATGTAGATAATCCATTTTCAATAATTTTTAAAACATTAATTTTGAATATATATATTATAACATTTTCTACTTAGGAAACTTTCATCATTCAAAAACAATTTTTTTACACTGTTTGTAGAATTTTCTTAAATTTAAAATTTTAAAATTTTGTGAATGGATTCCATTTGTATAATAATAATAATTAATATTTTATAATAATTTCAAACTATTTTTTTCATAATTTATATTAAAACTACTAATATTTAATAAATGTGGTTAAAGTTAAAACAAGGTTACTAAGGTGTTAAACAAAAAAGGTAAGGTGTAAAATGACATAAATATCTTTAAAAAGAAAATTTTATAATAATATATAGTTATTATCCCATATAATATTATATAATTTTCCATTTTTCAAATTTTTCCGTGTTTAAAATGTGGTTGCAAATTTTTCTTTTCAAAAATTCAAAGTGTGTCCTCACCCCCGCTAATAAAAGGACACCCCCTACCTGAAACACTTTAAACTTTAAAATCCCTTTAATTCAGAAAATATATATAAAAATAAATTTATTAATTCCCTATCCACAACCCTAAGACTTATTTTTTTAGGAAATCCTCTTATGAAATCTTTTGGTGCTAACCTAAAGAGGTTATCAGAAGATGAGGTACCATTCATAACAAATGTTTTTCATTTTCTTATTCCACCCCCTAAATAGATTCTTTAAATATAATGATATAATAATACTAGAATATTCCATATAATTATGTTTTTTAGGTTAATTTAATATCCTTCATGTATATCCTCTTCCATCAAATGAGAAAGGAAATCTTTCATCTTTTGTATAGCAGACTACCGTCTCACAAACCGATTTGTTTTCCATCACCACATATGACAGGTTGATATAATGAGGGTTTAAATTATATGATTTTATTAACTAAATTATTATACGTATATAACTATGAAATCATATATACCATCTTACCTTGCTTTCATTTGTAATATGATAATGGCGCTCTACTGTACGATGGACTACATCCCCGTGAAGTGATGTGATTCATTTTTCTCATATGCTTTACATGGAAGGTAACAAGGATAAATTAGTGGAAAATATGTGATATATATGAAATAAAATTTACTTCTTAACTTTTATATTTTATTTACCTTTCTTCTATTCCATCTTCCACTAAAATATAAGTGATATTCATGCTTAATTTTGTCCTACCATCTCCATCAATAGTGTAATTCAGTTTCAATCTATAATATTTATGGATTACTAAAAATAAATAAATAATTAATATATAATATATTTATATCATGATTAAAATTACATATATTATGGAACCATAATAGATATAAAATGATTAAAATTACCAAATAAAAACATTTGATATAAAAAAATGCATTTTTTACCTTAAACATTCTTTTAAAATGGGTTTTTTTAAATGGTTAATAAAATTTCATATATAAACCATATATTATATTATAAATATAATTATTTTTATAAAATATATTTATAATAAACTTGTATTTATTATATATTAGGTTTGAAAAGTTTTTTAAGAATTCGAGACTTAAGGTAATAGATTTCATCTCACTTTTTTCAATGTGACACATTCCATATTAACAACTTTTTTGTTTTATATCGTGAATATGCTACCCATTAATATATTTTATTATTGTTATAAATATTTTTATGGGATATAAATATCCTTATATTTTTCTTTACTTCATGGGTCTTATAATTAAAAAATTACAAAAAAAGTTAATGTTTTTATGTTATTATATCATTATTTATCTAGATTATTTATGATTATGTTTATATTGATGAATTCCTATGATATATTTCCAAAAAAACACATATTTTTTCTTACCATCTATTTATTTATTTATATTTCATGTTTTCCTATAATTTTACTCTCCTTATGGATTAAATATACTAAAAGAATGTTTTTATCAAAAATCAACTTTATTTATCTCTTTAGTTTACAATAATTTTTATTCTATGTCTACATTATATAAAATTGATTTAAATGTATTTTTTACTATTCTCCAATAAATATGTAAAGACATTTTTACCCATATTTTAATTTTTACAAAAAAAATTAAAATTAATAATCTTGACATTTTTCGAATTAGGTACTTCTGATTACATTACTGAAAATGTAATGCAAATGTTTTTTACCATACACAATTTTCTATTGTAATTACCATGAAATTATTTAAAGATTCATTTAAAAGTATGAAATTTCATTTTAAAAAATGTTTTATTTAATAATTGGTACTTTTTAATTTTATTTTCTGACTCCAAAATAGAGAGTATATTTTTTTTCAATAAATGTTCCATGTGATCTTTCAAAATAATTTTTTATATAAAGTGTCATCCATTGATGTTACACAATATTAAAGTAGTATATGTTCCAATGATACCATGTTTATTCTTTCTATTTATTTTTTATGTTAACGATGAAAATATATTTAAGAAACTCATCCCTTTACCATGTTTTTTTATATGATGAAATGATGAAATGTTTCTAAAACAAATTTTCTCATTGGGTTATGTTACGATTAAATGTTTTATAAACCGCATCTTTTTTTCATGGGTTCTATCATGATGAATGATCTATGATATTGTATCACATGAATGTTTCATTTTTTTATGTGATGTATAAGACCTATATATACCTCTGACGAATTGGGTAAAGATTAATATCTCATGAGATAAACTGGTATAGAATGGGCAGTGAGCATAGTTCAATAAGTAACTTCTTCCACTATGATTGTCTTGGAAGTGAACCTATAGTGAAATTTCCTTTAAATTAATTAAAATTACATAAATTTTTAGGAAAACATAAAACATTTCAAAAACAAATTCATAAAGACTGTACTAGTCTAGTGCCTTTGGAAACATTGAAATATAAATATTGGTACATATGTGAGCTACATTATCTCCCACTCAGTTCTTCATGACAAGCACATTTCTTAGAAATATCAAACATAATAAATATAATCATATCCTAGTGGAATAGAAAAACTAAAATGGGTGAGATCATATAATTAGTAAGGGAAAACAAGGGAGACATGTAACCATAATCATGAGCATAAAGGTATTAGAACATGATCAATAAAATATAAGATCATACTCTGCATGTCATATATCATAAACATGAATCATGGGATAAATAATGGTAGTTCATAAGAAATTTATCATAAGGAAATAAATAATGTAATCTATGAAAGCATAATATAGGAATAAAATATGGAATTGTGGTAGACAAATATGTATATAATATGTTATCCATAGTATCCAAGGCATCACTACCAAGACTATCTTGGTAGTATGGGTACACTCACCATACATTCTTGGTAGTCATAATTCACTCTCAAGGGAATATTGGTTAAATGAGTTAACTCCTCAAACTATATTAGTAGTCATGGTTTAATCAAATGGACATATTAGTAGTCTAGGTTTATTCCAAAGACCATCTTAGTCTATCTCCTGAGATATAAATCATTACCCAATGCATTGGAGGAAGATATAGGTCCCAAATATCTCATAATTAAATCATACATACATGTACCAAAAGATCATAAATAGTCCTATCATACCCCATGAAATTAAATGCGTATTATAAACATGTAATCATATCATAACCTTTGGAAAAGGACAAGTTTCATAATCCGTTCAACATAAACATATCCCTTAAAAAGCGGGGGGTTTCAAAATCATATAACACGTGAAAGAGAAATTGGAATAATCAACACCATTCCATAAAAACATAATACATTTTTAGAAATAATTTTTATTGGAAGAATTGATTGATTTCTTAATAAATCCATAAGTAACACTAATGGATGTTATCTTATATAGGAAAATTTTTTGAAAGCTTTTTTAAAACATGTCTTGTGGAAAACATTATTTCATCATTAAAAATGATTTTTAAGACATAAAAACTTTTTAAAAACCTTTTTCCTTGTATGTAGCTATGAAAACATAAAAAGGAATCATTAAAAACTATAAAGAAATTTTAAAATCATTTTTCTTGAAAATGGTATTCCAATATCTTCTGGAAAAAAAATTGAAAACATTTTTGAAAACATGGTTTTTTAAAACAATATATTTTGAACTGGAGAGAGAGACGGTCTAATTTAACATAAAACGTTACATTAAGTAAAAAAATGTATAAAATTTGTAAAAATTCATGCAAATATCTTTAATAAATATAGGATAAGGAAACTAATGGGTTTTCTTGAGAAATGGATCATAATCATTCATCAGAGGAATCTTTAACATAAATAATCTTGAAAAGCAATGAGACTTTCTTAATAAAAACATAAAACTTGGTCATGGAATCATATTCTCCATGTAAGGATTTTAATTTACATAAAGATAAAAATATAATGAATGTAAAGAAATTCAATATATAACATGCCAAATGGTTATATATACACATTGAAAATGATTTTATGTGCATAACAAAACATGAGCCTCAAAGAATCAAAATTGAGACATAACCTTTTTGTTGATTTAGTATCTTTTTAAACATATACCCCATGAATGAAAAGTAATAAAATGAACATGTGAATACACATATATTTAATTATAAGAAAAATAAAATATAATCCAGGTTAGTAAATACACCAAAACATAATAAAGAGTGGATAGCATAGCATATATCTCATTAAAATAAAATGTGAGATGGAATCCCCTTACCTTATTGCTTGACTCTCATCATACTCATTCAAACAAATTTTATAATAAATATAAGTTTATTTTAAATATTTTAGAGAACCATATTCTTTTTCTAGTAACATATATGGTTTTATTACGACCCTATATTACCCACTTGTTAACAAACTTGTGTTAAGGTCTCACTTTATGAAATATTCTCCTTTTTGCATATGTCTTAATTTGTTATATCATTGGAATTTATAATTTATGTCATTATTTACAAAATTTAAAAAAATTATATAAATATAATTTATATAGATTATATTTTTAATATAATAATCAATAGAATATATAAATATGAAATAGAAAACGCCACTCATAGAGACAGTAAGTGGTACGTATGCATGAATGATAATTCTGTTTAATTATCCCGTTGAAAGAAAGAAAGTAGAATACATATATGTAAATATTTATATCATTATTAAATTATTTTATAATATCATTTATATCATATATAATCCCTAAATGCATCTTTAATATATTTCATGTTGTGTATGAATGAATCAAATCGCTTCACTAATACAAACACGGCCTTTATCAGCGCTAAAAATGGCCTTTATCAGTGCTAGAAAAGCGCTGATAAAGCCAGCGTAGATAAAGGGGGGGTCCTCTTTATCAGCGCTGATATAGGACCCCTTTATGAGCGCTAAAAAAGTGATGATAAAAGGGTACTTTTATCAGCGCTAAAAAAGCACTGATAAAAGTACCCCTTTATCAGCACTTTTTTTAGCGCTGATAAAGGGGTCCTATATCAGCGCTTCCGTTATCAGCGCTTTCGTTTTAGCGCTGATAGAGGACCCTTTTATCATCGCTTTTAAAAAAGCGCTGATAAAAGTTAAAAAAAGTTAAAAAAATTTAAAAAATATTAAGAAAATAAAAAAAAAATTAAAAAATACTGCCAATCGGGGGGGCTTTTATAGCGCTTGAACCCCCTCTTTTACAGCGCTTTTCATCCCTATACAGCACCCCACGCACCCCCCTTCACCCTTTAACAACTCTTGCTCAAATATTCCCCATGAGCGCGCACCCCTGTCTCCACCAGGATTTGAACTCGAGACCTCCCCCCTGTGCGCCTAAGCCCTTACCACTACTTTATTTTGATTTGCTTTCGAATTCATGATATCTTTATATATATATTTATATATTTCGTTATACTTATTCGTATAATAATATATATTTATATTAATATATATATATATATATATATAGTTATATTATAATATATATATATATAGTTATATTATAATATATATAGTAATATTAATATATATATATATATACTGGTATTAATATATATCTATATCTATATATATATAAATATAGTTATATTTATTCGTATAGTAATATATACTTATATTTATATATATATATAGTTATATTAACATATATATAGTTATATTATCATATATATAGTTATATTAACATATATATATATATATTAACATATATACAGTTATATGAATATATATTTATATAGTTATATAGTTATATTAATATATATATATAGTGATATTAATATATATATTTATGGTGATATTAATATATATATTTATAGTAATACTAATATATATATATGTAGTTATATTAATATATATATAGTTATTAGATTAATATATATATATATATAGTTAGATTAATATATATATATATAGTTAGATATATATATATATATATAGTTAGATTAATATATAGGTATATAAATATTCATATATTGGTATTTTAAATAAAATGGATATTAGTTATTATTTAGATAAAGCTAATATATTTTATATTTAAATATGTTTAATTATTTATTTAAAAAATTTAATTTTTAGGTGCGAATATATAAAAAATATGTACATATAGTTATATATTTGATTATAAATAGCAGTTCATTATAAAAAAGGATGAAATTTTAGACATAATATCAATATGAATGTAATACCTTGCAATAAATTCAGTCCCTGCCAAAAAAAGCCAATAATACCCCCCCTTAAACGAGTTTGAAAATCCACAAAATGTTAAAAAATATGGGCACCCTGAAAAAAAACTCAGTTTTGGAGGCCTTATGGGCCTCTTTTGGCCTCTAAAAACGCTTGACCGGGTTCCCCCATGGTCACAGCGACGTAGAGCTCGTCGCAGGCTTCGATTTGATATGTGGTAGAGCTCAAACGGACACCCGGATGAAAAATTATGGCCGTTTGAAGTTTGAGTTGCGTTTTCAACATATTTTGGATCTTTTTTAAATTTTTTTAATTTATTTAGTCCTAAAATTGTTATTAAATGACTATTACTCCATAATTATTATCAAATTATTAATTAAAAATATTTTTTTAATTTTTTAAGAAGTCATTTTCACTAAATAACTTATATATTAAGTATAATAAGTGTACATGTACATTTATAATTATATAAAATATATTTAAAAATTATATATTATATTTATATAACAATATAACTATATTTATATATTAATATATTAATATATTTTTAAAATTTTTTTAAGCCGACCCTTTCTCAGTGCTACTAAACAAGCGCTGATAAAGGGGGGGCCTTTATCAGCGCTAACAAAAGCGATGATAAAGGGGGGCGCTGCGAAAAACTGTTTTTGTGGTAGTGCTTTGAGGTTGTGATAGTCCACACTTCCTCAAATTAAATACTCATATTTACACCAAATGGAATGTAAAAAATAAATGTGTTTTAAAATGAATAAATAATCATAAATAAATAATAAATATAACATATAAAATATATAAATATAGTTTCCATCATAATGTCCACCATGAGAGGCTGTAAAGAAAATTTGAAAATCATTATTTAGTGAGGTGATAGTTTTTTGTTCACATAAATAGTATGTTAGTCATCCATTAGATAGAGGTTTTTGTAAGTATAGGTTGAAACCATAGAATATAAAAAATAATAATTTATTTAGGATACATTTTTTATACAAGAATGAAAAAATAATAAATATGAGTGGGTGGAGAAGGAAAATAAAATAAAGGACTTGAGAGAAGACATTGCCTCTAAATCAGGTAACTCATTTTGGTTTATGACGAAAAGATTGGTTATATTGAATTATTTCTAATGTAAGGATTATTGGAATATTTTAGGGAATTTGGGATCTTAATTTTGTATATTTTGGGTGAGACAAGGGGTTTGATAGGTGTGAGTAATTGTAAGTAAAGGATGCCTTTTAATACTGGAGTATTGGAACTCTTGTAAAATTTGTATAAGAGAATTCCACCAACATTTATCATGTTGGAATTTGATCCAATAATGGTCCATAGTCGATAAAAGTTATGATAGAATCGAAATATTTCCATCCAATGGGTCTTGTAAAATTTTCTAGTCCATTTTGGGTCTTAAATTTAAGGGTTAGTCAATAGTTAAGATTAATTCTACCTTAATCAATGTAATTAATTTCAATTACATTCATTAATATTTTTAGAAAAAAAAATGATGTTGGACTTATTAGAAATTATAAATAATTATTATTCCAAATAAGGAATCCATTTTTCAAAAATTGTAAACATATAAGTGGTAGAAATTAATTTAAAATTAATCTAGGAGTGTGGCCTAAAATACTGGTTTTTTGAAGTAAAAATGATCAAAAGATTGCTAATTTTTTATATCCAATTTTAATGTGAAATTGATTTCAAATTTCCTAAAATAAATTACATGATAAAAATATAATGTAATGAAACTCTTAAAACAAATTAGAATTAAATTTATCTTTATAAATAAATTAGATAAAAAGTATTTTTAAATTACAATCCAATAGTTTTCACTATTCAAAAAAATTGATGTTTCTTAGAATAATCTCAAAAATTATCTCTAATATAACATAGGTATTATAAATTAAGAAATGAATTTTATTTTATAAAATAAAAATTATAAATGTGTCTAAAATATATTTTCTTACTAGGATTTCTTTATTGAAGAATACACCATTTTTAAATAGAAAAGGGCTTTACCAAAAGTCATGTATTTCATAACGATAGGTTTTATTTATATAAAAAATAAAAAATAAAAAAAAAATATTTGAAATATGTTTATTACTATTAAAATTACTAATTTTAATGTCTATTTTATGATTATTTCGTTTAGATAATTATAACAACAAAATCTTGTTTCATAAAAACTTAGGTGTTACATGTAACGAATGCCAATTAGGTGTTTGTTTAATGTACACCAAGTTGATGTTCCATATAACGTATTTCGAGTTGTTTTCGTGTATTTTATTCCAATTAAATTTCATGTGAATGAAATATTTGACTTTTTTCATTAAAATAAATAAATGAACATTTTCTTTATTTGAAAAAAATGTCCATAAAAACTCAAGTTGTTACATTATGCCCCCCTTAAAATGAATTTATCTATCAAAATTACTCACTCTGGAAAAACACATGTGGATAATAATGCTTCAAAAAATCCTAAAGTTTCTTTATAGATTCCTCAAAATACTGATTTCTCTATAAAACATTGACCAAATGAGTGGTCTTGTTTTATAGAACTTTATCCAATCAGTTCAGAATTTCAACTAGTTTTCCCTGTAAGAAAGCTCCTACTCCAGCAGTATAATGTTTGAGTTTGGTTCATGTGAAGGTTTAGGTATGTGATTACATAGGAGATAAAAATTTAACACATCATATAATTGAGTGATATTTGGAGGAATATCCAACTAATAGGATACTCTCCTAATATGATCAGGAATCTCAAAAGGGACGATAACATATATAACAGCCCTGCTTTTTTATTACACACCTAAACCTGATTTATTACATAAAACCTTTACTTGATACAACATAGAAGGTAGAGAGGTCCATTGTATTTGGTGATTAGGAACATTACATAGCAATTTAAAGCATATAATGAAACATCTTATTGAAAACATCCTTAACATGACAACAACATTCCCTCACACTTAGTATTGCATAGGATAACCGGAGGACATGCATAAGAAAAATTTGATCTATAAAGCCCAGTAAGGGAATAAACATGGAATAACATGAGGAATAAAATTATTGTTAGAAAATATTCATATCAATGGATCACGAGAGAAAAATGAACATAAAGGCATGATAAGGCATGATAATCATAACATGGATATGTCGAAACAACACTTTACATGGAATTAGCATGAGCCAAGGATCATTGAACATGAAGCATAAGTAAACCCTCATTGCACAAGAATCATGATTAAACCCTCATTTTACCTGAATTATCCTGATTAAACCCTCATTACACATGAAATATCATGATACTGTACTTTATCCAATGCATTGGAGCACTATCAGTGTACACCCTTCTTAAACATTTCATTTCATGCATATTTATGCCACAAGATCATAGAACATGAATTCATAAAAAATCATAATTTATTCCATGCTTAAGTAATGGGGAATTAATAAATTAAATTATTACATAAATATTTATATATGCATAAAGGTTAATACCCTTGATAGAGAAATGGGCATGGTATTCACTACACAATGATTCTGTCTTGGAAAATTGCGGTGAAATTTTGGAAGCATAACGGCTTGACATAAGACTTCATAAAAATGGTTGATGAGAGATAAAGGGGAGTCGTTTCATATTTAAATAAAATGGATATTAATGGGAATTATATATACACATTTCTGAATGAAGTAAATTGAATTTAGATTCATAATACAAAATATTTTCGTGAATGTAAATGAGGATATAGAAATTTCTTACAGGATATCGACATGGTAACAGATATATATGGAAGAAATAGATGAGATATAAAAGGGTATCTCATCATTCAAAGATAAATATAATAATATATGTGTGCTGAGAAATCATACTCCAACATTTAAAATTGAAAAAGGCTATAACAATATTAAGAAACATGGATAAAATAATAATGGAAGCAATCCCTTAACTAAAAATGTGATATCAAAGGCTTGGAAGAGGCTTTAGAGTGGCTTCATGGGAGCTTGGGATGCCTTGGGAGGATTATAGAGAGACGAGGTAAGAATATGGAAGAACTCAAAAGGCTTTTAATGAAGAGTAAGTGGATATTGGGTGGGTTTATATAGGATAAGAGAGGGAATTCTTTATTATTTAGGTTTGGGACACCAGACATTAAACTAATCAAAATCAGAAACCAGATCACAGTTTTTGCCGATGGTTTTTGAAAAAGGGGAGTGGAAAACAATATTTTATATGTAAAATGTCTGAACTTCTAAATATAATAGGGTTTCTTATGTGGAGGTGAGTCACACTCTTAAGGAAAACAATTTAATAGAAAAAAATGTTTTATTAGTCTTGGAGGGTCCACTAAACCTTTTTTAAAATAAATAAAATAAACCCAAAATCAAATTATTTTAATGAAAAAGAATATATTTTCTGAACATATTATTTATAATATTTTATTACATCACTATTGGGTCATTATGATGTCATAAAACACATTATATATTTTAACGGTATTTATTTTTTACCCAAAAATTTTTCTATCTCAAAAAATTATGAAAAATTCACCATTAGATAATTTCAACATTCTGATTCCAAAAATTATATTCATTTTATCTAAATAATTTTCTAAATATGTTAATTTTTACCTTTAAAATAAAAACTGGCATTTATTGAAAATTCATGGGTTTTTACAAAAAATGGTTTCAAACCTTAATAAAAATTACAATTCCATTCACAAAATTATATGATCATTTATATTTAATAAATAGTAATTTAATAATAATAATAATTTATTAAAATATTATTTAATTAAAAAAACTATTAATTCATCAAAATATATTTCTTAGTTTAATATTAAAAAAAATATTATTTACACTTTAAAAACAATTTACAAAGTAACAATAACAAAATGAATGTATATTCTCTATACAAGAATAATGTAAAAAAAATTAGTACTATAGTCTTGTTACATAAACCCTTATAACACATTCATAAGACCTAAGGGTAAGGCGTGTGATGGTGATAGACTCTTGGGGTGGCTCGGATAACATCGCTCGGGTGGTAATCTCAGCTAAATTCCACCTCTCCCATAGTCAGTTCTACTCGATATTAAAGTGTTCATGCTCAACTTGGGCTTGGTAAAGAGTAAATCCCAAATATTCCAAATCCTTTATGAGTTCTGACAAATGGGATTCATATGGGGAAAGTCTACTAGATGATTCAATCTCTTCCTTTGTCTCAGAAAATTGGATTTTTTAAATCCTTATATTTATACTAATCTTTTGATCATTGTTCAACGGATATATTAGAAATAGTCACAATTATTAATGGTATTTTAAAAACAAAAACATAGAACCAAATAAGTTCATACGATTTACATAAACATGATAATAGATTTAAATAGACCAAGAGGAATTTTCATTAATAAACTTTTGGGTCGTTACAACATTAGCATAAAATTCCCTTTCTCCCAAAATCTATGAAAGTGTTTCTAGTGTGAGATTCACAGAAACTCCTTTCCAAAAACTATAAGTTTGATATCACTCTATTAATTATTACTATAACATTGTAACTGTCTTTTTGATTCTTTGATATGTTTCCAAATGGTTCTAACATTATTGTGAATTTCTTCAGTAATATCAAATCCCGATATATTTATTTCTTTAAATTAATTCCAAAACATTGGAGATCATCATTTATTCCCATAGTGGTCTTTATAAGGTTCCATATAAATGATTGAGTGACATATATTGTTGTATAAAACTCAACTTGGCTAAGGTGCTGATCCAAAGAACCTTTGAAATCTAGAGAAGAAGATATCAACATATCCTCTAGGGTTTGAATTATTCATTCAGACTGACCATCAATATGAGGATGATAAGTACTGATAAAACTCAATTATGTATCAAGTGCTTATTGAAGACTCCTCTAGAACATTGAGTTTAACCTCAAATCATTATTTTTTACAATGGAATGTGTTACTCCATATAACATTACCACTTATTTAATGTATATCCTATCAAGTGATCCAGAAAAAAGTTTTCTCAGATATAAATGAAGTGTGTTGACTTAGTATGGTGATTGAATACCGCCCATATATCATTAAAGACTTTGGAGGATATGGGTATTCCAATAAAAAAATCCACAGTGATGTTCTTCCATTTTTATTTTGTTATGTGTAATGGATACAGCATCCCCTTTGACATTTTTATATCATCCATAACTTGTTGGCCTGCCAAGCATTGAGATACAAACTCGAAAATATCTCTCTTCATGCCATCCCACCGGAAGTATTATTTCAATTCCTTATACATGTTTGTAATTCTAGGATGAATAGCGAATGAAAAACTATGAGCTACCTCTAACAACTCCTTCTTCATATCTGGTACAGAAGGAATACATACAATGTTCTTGAACCATATCATTCCAACCTAATCAAGTTTAAACTAAGGAACATTACTAACTTTCTTTCTCATCTATTCATCTTCCTTCTACCCATAATTAATCATTATTTGGATTGAGGTTTTAAAATTTATTTTATAAATATAAAATTTCCACCCTATCATTAAGTTTTATAGATTCATCCTTAGAAAATCTATAAATATTATATCGTTTTAACCTCATAATGGACAAGCTATAATGATCCTTTTAACTTAAAGCAACATCCACCATATTATATTTCCTAGTGTGGTAATTTATTAAGGAGTTGTAAAACATTATCAACTCTAACCATATTTTCTAATGCATGTTGAACTCCTTCTGTGTGAATATATATATATAAGACTTTTATGATAATTATATATCACAATTTTCCAAATAAAGATAATGGATCCATTTCATTAATACAAAATTACAGCTGCTAACACCAAATCATGATTTGACTAATTTAGATTATGAATCTTCAACTTCCATGATCCATAAGCGATAACCATGGTATTATTTATTATAACACATCCCAATCCATTTCAGGATGCATTTCAAAATATCCCAATCCCTTCTTGGATGCATTTATAAATATTAAAAACCCTTATCCACTATTGGGTAATTTATGTACAAGTTCACTGAATAACCTTCTCTTCAGTTTCATCAAATTTTTCTTACATTCATCTATCCAAAGGAACATGACACCAATTAATGTTAACTTGGTCAGATGATTATATATTCATGAGAAATTGTCCAAAAACCATCAATAATATCTAGATAAACCAATAAATATATGGATCTCAATCATCATGGTTGGTCTAGGCCATAATTTAATAGCCTCTATCTTTTATGGATATACTTATATAACATCTCATGACGTTATGTGACCTAAAAATGAAAACTTTTGTGGCGAAAAATCACACTTTGTAAACTTTTCATATAGATATTCCTTATTTAGGGTGTTTAGTAAAATTCCCAACTAATCATTATTCCCTTCCTTGATATTTGAATACATAATAATGTCATCTATAAAGACGACCACAAACTGGTCGAGATAATCTCAAAAGTCTCTATTCATTAAATCCATGAAGATAGTTGATCCATTTGTAAGACCAAATAGGATCACTATATTTTCATAGTGTCCATACATTGTATGAAATGTCGTCTTGGGTATATCTACTTTATTGACCCTAAAATGATGATATACATAATAAAGGTAAATCCTAGAAAAGTATTGAGATTTATGTAGTTAATCAAACAAGTCATCAATATGGGGATCAAAACAATTGGTCTTGATTTTGATCTTGATCAACTCCTGATAATTAATGCAGAATTGTATTGATCCATCTTTTTTTCACAAAAAGAATCAGTGTATTCCATGGTGACACATGTGGCCGAATGAATCCCTTATCTTGGTTTTCATAGATTTTCTTCTGCAATTCATGAAACTCAATTGAATCAATTATATAAAGATTTATTGGAAATAGAGTGGAACCAAGTATAAGTTCCTTTAAGAACTTAACATCATTTTGTGGTAAAAAACTATGAAACTTTTCTGTAGATACATCCATAAATTCTTATAAAATATAGATATCATTGATATCGATTCTCTCCATACCAATTTCAAATAAAAAACACTTTTCAATGGGAATTAAGAACCACACACTAGATGTAATCCCCACTGGAATTTCATACATATAATCACACGGATAGTTAATCATAGGACAGTTTAAAATATCAAAAGTAACTTATGTTCACCAATAAATGATTTGTAATTTATGTAGAGAAAGAAAATTTATGTCTAAGATAACATCAAACTCAACCAAAAGAAGAATGAGAATATTTTCATGAAGCATAGTCCCATAAAAATCAACATGAGTGGAATCGTAGACTTTAGATATAATCATCATACCATTTGTGATTTTCCCTGCTAATTCCACATCTAATTATTTTGGTGGGATCGTAGCACCCTTATGAAATTCCTTTGATATGAAGGAGTTGGTATATCCAGAATCGAATATGAAATTAATAGTTCTAGAGTGGATGGTAATTGTTCATTTCATCATATAATTATCACATACTTCAATAGAAGTAATTATTGAATGATATTTACCCTTTTCCCTTGGATGAAGAGGTTGTCGATGTTGATCATCATCACCAGCCCTTGGGTTTGGGAAGTGGTTAGAATAATTCTTGTTATCCTTATTGTTGTAGCTCTGAATCATGGGAGGTGCATTCTATTCCTCTTTTTACCCATTCACAATGTTAGTTAACTTCATCCCATCACTTCACCAATAAAATGCTTGCTGGAATTCCCTTCCCCAATTAAAACATTTATTAGAACCCATATAGAAATTTCCTTCATGATTCCTCCCACACATAGAGAATAAAGGGATGTTAATCTTCCTCCCTTAATGGTTTTTAGATTTTACTTTAAATTCAATATTCTTATTCTTGTCTAGACCACGGGATTGATATGTGACTCCAACTTCTATTTTAACCTTGATTTCACAACAAAAAATTTAATTTTAGCTACTAAAGTATCTTATGGACAACTCCATTATGACACTTTCCTTTAATCCATAGAAGAACGTATCAACTTTATTTTTGGTTTTGTTGATAATTCATGAAATTTACCTCACAAGTCTCATGAAATTAGCCTTGTAGGTACCAATAGATGCATAATCCATTTTCTATAACTCAAGTAGTACTGATCCATTGTTCTGAAATATGTGGATCAGAAGTCCCACTAGAATAGAGTGTAAGATGACTCATGGAAGACTCAACATAATTTTGTTCCCTCCTTTTCTCATTTGGAAGTCCACTATGATTCAATTCTTGATAAATTTATGTGAGAATACCAATGAAGTTTTTCATTCCATCTCCCACAGAATTTAGTTGCTCAGGAAGAAAATCGTTGCATTATCCCTCATAATCACCATTAACATGGATACATTAGGTTATATCCATTGACTAAAACAAAAATCATAGAGTATGAAATAATTATAATAATGAAGAACTAAATAGTCATGAAAATTCACCTATAGGATGTCTAGGTTATGAAACATTCTTTAATCTAGGACAACTCAGGATCAACCTAAGTTATTTATACCCAATATATTTCTAAATCCTTTATGATGGTTCATGAAGAGTTTGTGAATTTCCAAAGAATGTCCCATGGGAGTGTCAAACCAGGTGTTCATCAATCCTCATTTTCATGTAAGAAATTTCCCTGAGTCAGGATTGAAACTTTTTTTGATGTTATTACCCCAAGTTACATTTATTTCATATCCAAATCCACGTGTAGTATCCAGACAGGGATGTGTTACTAGGAAACCAATCACTATAACATTTATTAAATTTCCTAGATACTTCCATACACTTCTCTTTATACTTATACATATCCCTAAACATTTCTTTAGTGTTCCCACTAATATTTTCTCATCCCATATTCCAAATATTAAATAACCCTTTCCTTTGATACCAAATATTGAGACACAATATTGGCATACATTAACATTACATAACTTTTATGAAGAACATAACACATTACACTAACATGTGCATGAGGAAGGTATTATTATAGTACATTTAGAAATATTTAAACATAAACAACAGTACATAAGAAAGATACATTATCTCTCATTAGGTTCTCAAGGACTATCATGCTTATTAGACATGTAAAAAATAATACCTATCTTCATAAACTTGAGAAAGGAAACATAATAATGGGTGAGGTTAGATCCTTAGTATGGGTAAACGAGGAAGACGTTTAATCATAATCATGAAAATAAGGTTATTAGAACTTGATCAAGAAAATATGAGATTATACCCTTTATATAAAATATCATTAACAGGAATCATGGAATAAATATTGGTAGTTCATAAGACATGAATCATAAGGAAATAAATAACATAAGTAATGAAAGAATAATAGAGGAATAAAACATGGAATTGCGGCAGACACATGAGCATATAATATTATTTGTATTATATACAAGGAATCGCTTCCAATACTATCTTAGTAGTATAAATTCACTCACCATACCATCTTGGTAGTCCTAGTTTACTCCCATGGCCATATTGGTAGCATGAGTTTACTCCTCATACCATCATGGTAGTAATAATTCACTCCCATGTCCATCTTACTACTCCAGGTTCATTCACAAGACCATATTATTCTATCTCATGAGAAATAAATCATTACCCAATGCATTTGTGGGAGATATAGGTCTCAACCTGTAACACCCCAAGCTTCTACAGTACGCTTCTCTTTGAATAATGTGATAGCGTGTGTTGTACGCAACACCGAGTTCTAACACACCATAACTAATCAAACTAGCTGTTATGAATAGTAATACCTACTTTTTGAAATTATATATATTTTATATTTGAAAATGGACTTCATTTTTGGATTTGGAATATCGAATTTAGCCTAAGGTAAAATTTTGGTACATTTCGGATAACTTTCATATTTTGATGAATAGTGAAAATTACTAAGTTTTAATTAAAAACAACTTTTTTAATCAAAATAATTAATAGTGATAAATTATGAATTTGAGTGGTTTTAAAGTATATTTAGAATATATTTCTACCATTTAATATAATTTTGGTCATTGGACATAATTTTACAATTAAACCGAACATAAACGAGTGTCAATCTTTTCATAGTTATTATCTCTTAAAAACACGCTTTTTGTTTTGATAGCGGGAATTAATTTTAAATTAATTTCTGCCACTTCTGTGTATTGAATATAGGAAAATGGATTCCATATTTGGAATCAGGATGTTCAAATTGTGTAAATAGGTAACTTTTATTTTTAGACATTTTGAATAATTACTGCAGTAAATATTTTATTTACCATGGTTAAGGGTAAATCCGGTAAATAAGGGTTAAAAAATAATATTATAATAATACTAAATTACACTAAAACATGTCTTAAACCTATTGGTTGATACATGGTCGACCATGGGAATCCTTGGGTCTATTTTGGGACCCCATGGATCCACTTGTATGTGATAATGACACTTTATTTTAATTAAGTTAAAATGAATACAAAAATGACACAAGCATATATCTTTTAGAAAAACAATTGTTACATAGGGTTATATATGTTGGATTTTAGATTATAAATATTCATTAGAAATCTAAAAAGATTTCCTACATAATTATATTTTATTTATAATTTTTAGACAATAAATAATTTATTTTATTTATGACACAATGATGATGTAGTAATTACTATAATAGTGAAAAATTAAAATAATTGATATTATAAATACCCAAATAAATATAATATGAAACTTTTAATGAATTAAACTAATTTTCTAGGATAATATGATATATTAGTATTGATTTAATTGACTTTGTTCGAAGTAATCAATCTGTTATGAGTTTCACAAAAATCAACTATTGAATAGTGTCAAAACTGACATAAAAGAGTTCTTAAAACAAATATTATATTATTGATATTAAATTCCTAAAAATCTAAGGTTCGGCCAAGAGACTTATATCATGATAGGTTCATCATTAATGTACCACTTGGGGGTCGCTTGGATGTATATAGTAAGTTTATTAACTATATTATATAAAAATACAAAGAGACATTGTAAAAGTGAAACTAATTAACTTAGAGTTAATACTTAAAGATAAGGTTAATATAAGTACCCAAACCTGTCTAAATTCTATTGGTTGAGTGGTTTTAGACCTATCCCCACCTTAACCTTTGAATAATAAGCTTTGGAGCCATTAGAAACCGAATATGAATTTATTATAAATTAATATTTCTAGCTTTTCCAAAGGTGCCCCTCACCCCTCTTATAAAAGGGCACTCCTCCTTCTCATTTATTCACACCTTCAAAGCCTTTTGGTTCGGCCAAACTCTACCCAAATACTCTCCCAACATCCCTCACTACAACCTAGAGGCCTTAGTTTGATCAGAAATCCAACCTAAGGAGCCCTTTTGATCAAATCAAAAGGAAGAACCCAAAGAAGAGGTAATGATTTCACCACCCTTCTCCAAATTCATTTCTTCTTCCACTTCTTCTTCCTTTGTTCTTACCATTCTAAAATAATAACTCCAGTATCTCACATATACTGTGATGTTATTATAAATATGGTACAACCATATTCAGTATTCTATCCACCCTTTGAATAACATGTCACCATACGTGCGTACGTACGGACTACCGTCTCCACGTTGTGGTGTAATTGTTATTCAATATAATATTATTTGGATGGGTATAATAATGATGTGTAACTCATGTAAATAATAAATATAACATGTTAATGATTCTTTATATATGATATACCATCCATTTATATATTATTTTAATATCAAAAGAATGATATTGTCGCTCGTGCGTACGTACGGACTACCGTCTCCACGAACGCGATGAGATTCATTCTCCATCGTATCCATTCAAGTATAATTATCATTTGATGATTTAAAAATGATGTTTAAGGACTAGATATCATTCTGGATATGAATAAGATACAACAACCATGGCTTATGTAACAAAACATATAAAAGAAAATGAGTAAGTTAACTCCCGAAACGACGATAATTCTAAGATATTATTAACAAATCAATGTTAAAAGATCATATATGATATCATATTATTATATATGATTCTTGTATAATTTAATAACAACTATTTCACCATTATACAGGAGGTTAACCTACCCCAACCAAGGAAAAGTACAAGGTAAGGGTTATTTCACAATCTCTTCATTATCCGAGGTTGTTTATATGTAATAATCTACTGGGATCTCTTTATCATCCACATCCATGTTTTCTTAAAAATGTATTTCAAAAAAAAATTATTATTTACAAGAATATGGGTTAAAGTCATTTATACCCTTGGTTGACTTGTTATAAGAGGTTTATGAAGGAATCTTTCCATCGTTTTCAAAACAAGGTCCTTTTTAACCTTTTCGACAGAATTAAGGTAAGAATGTTTTTTTTAACTTATACGGCGGGTGCGGCTATTTTCTGCCGTTATAAAATCTTCAAAGCTTACCTTACATGCTTATAAGAATATTTTCAAAGAAAATGTTTTATTTTATATGGATCTTAAATTATTTCAAAATAAAAGGAGATATTTCTTTAAAAAGAAATTTGATTTCATCTATGTCAACATTCTTTGATGGATTTTAAGATTATTTGAAGTTGATTTATTATGATACAAAACTTCTATATTCTATTGAAGGTTTTGTGATATGTTTTACTGTGTATGTGCTATTTTTATACCATTCATAGTTTATGGTGAAAGTATTGACATTTCATATGCTAGTTTTAATATGAATGTTTATGTTATGTTTAAACCTTTTCATATGGGAATGCATTGGACTTAATATGTGATGGGTGGAGCCCGCTATAGCTCCTCGATGCATTGGTAGGTCTCATGAGACAAACTAGTGTCTTGGAACAAGGCCTTGACAAAATCTTATTTGTAGTCTTGGCACGAGGCCTTGGCTATGTGGTTATGAAAGTCTGGCATTATGCATTCCAACATTATGAAAGTGGTTATTGATTTTTTCATGTGATTATTCGATTAGTAGAATATCCATGTGAATAAGTAAATGGCATTATTTCATTTTATTTATTCCATACCATGTTGAAAGTTCATATTTAAAAGGCTTTTGTTTTAGTTATACATTGCCTTAAATGTTTATTCTTATTTATGAAAGTTTCCGCTATATTTTTATCCTTACTGGGAATTTGAGCTCACCCCTTTTCTATGTTTTATTTTTCCCAGGATGTGAAGAAGTAAGTTATGAATGACCTGCAGGGATTTTATGAGGGGTTAATAGTGTGGATTGTGGAAACATTATGTTGTTGTAGTAGTTTTTCATTTTATGATGTAATGTAAAACTTATGAATATATCTAGTGTTTCCAAGGCTACTAAACCAATCGGTCTTTCGAGATTTGATCTTTCTTGTGATCATGCCAATGTTATGTAATAGTGCACCGACTCTGGGTAACTGGGGTCGGGGCGTTACAGTTGGTATCAGAGGAAGTTTAGTACAAACCTTGGAAGCTAGATTTAGATAAACTCTGATTAGAGCACGTAGACCTAAGATGAACTTTGAGGATTAGTATAGAAGAACTTCCTAGAATTTTGGTATTGTAGAGATTTTGTGAGTTTTCCAAGCAATACATCCATGTCTGGATACGAGCAGGTAGAGGCGGCTCTGGCACAGATGTACCTAGGGGTAAAACCCGAAAACACCGCTTTGAGCTAGACTCGAACGGGAACTGGTGCACGACAACGGGCCTTGCTGCACTCTTGGTTATGACACTCCCGGGGGATATGATTAGGATAACTCTCATTTTCTTTACAAATCATTTTGAAGGGATTATGAGTATATACTTCCTCAAAGAAAACATTCTTATGATTATGGATTATATCCATAAATAGTTCAATTTATGTTAAGTGTTTTATAAGTATGGGATTATGTATTTTGATTCATAAACTAATCTAGTTTATGCCATTGTTTAGAAATGGCGCCTAGTGGAAGAAATGGAAACCGTATCAATGCACGCACTCCATGTAGGGATTGCCCTCCTGCTCAAGATAATTATAGTGGGGCTGGTGATGCAACTGGTGCTGATCAGCTAATCACCATACTGGGGCAACTTACTCAGGTTATGAATAATAACCTTACCCGTATGGAGCACCCTGATCTGCAGCGTGGAGGATCAATGTTAGATCGATTCATGAGGCAACAACCACCAACGTTCAATGGGAATACAAATCCCTTAGTAGCTGAGCAATGGATATTTTCCCTAGAGAAAATATTTCAGGCTTTGGGGAGCAGTGAATGGGAAAAAGTTATCATGGTAGTTTACCGCCTCACTTGAGATGTTGATCAATTGTGGTCATAGATTCAAAATACGAAGGAAGATGATGAAGTATCAAATATGTAATGGAGGGAGTTCAAAGATCTGTTTTTAGAAAAATACTTCCCTCGCGACCATCGAACAGATATGGAAAGGCAATTTCTGAGTCTGAGACAAAAGGAGGATGAGAATGTCACAAAGTATGAGGCTAACTTTACAAGGTTAGCGAGGTACGCTGGTGATTATATTCGTAACCCAAGAAGTAAGATTGATCGTTTCTTTGATGGGTTAAAACCATTTCTCCGTCGAGCGTTAGTCTCACAATCCTTTTCATCGTACGAAGACATTTTCTCATGTGCTATCAAGACCGAAAAGGAATTCTCTAAGTCTTATGACTTTAAAGCAAAGCAAGAGAAGAAGAGACCTGCTGATCAATCTGGGAATGGAAATAAGGGGAAGAAGGGAAAGGTTGAATATCCATCTTGTGGTAAATGCGGGAAGAAACATCCTGGTACTTGCTTGAAGGGAATGGGAGTCTGTTACAAGTGTGGTGAAAAAGGCCACCAAACTCATGATTGCAAGGGTAAGAAGGAAGATACCAACATTAAGTGCTATAATTGCAGGGAGATGGGGCATTATGCAAATGCATGTCCTAAGCATCAGGAGAACTTACCTCAGAAAAGGCCAAGGGATCAAGGCCAGGCTTATGCTATCACTACTGCTGAGGTAGAAGCTCCGAAAGACGTGGTGGCAGGTAATTTAATGGTTTCCTCAAGTTTAGAAAATGCATTATTTGATTCTGGATCATCGCAGTGTTTCATATCTTCCCAGTTTGCTAAGAAAATTAGATATTTCCAATTTGATTTAATAAGGGAGTTGTCAGTTAAAACTCCTAAGGGAAGTATCGTTGCAACAAAGTTTTGTGAATCAGTCCCCATTAGAGCACATAAATTTTCATTATCTTCTGATTTCATCGTCATACCTATGATTGAGTTTGATATAATCCTTGGTATGGACTGGCTTTCGGACTATGATGCGAAGATTTATTGTAAGAAGAAAGAGGTTACGATTCTTGATGATAATGATAAGGAGCACCTTATTTTTAGAGCAGAATCGTCACCACCTAATTCTTATTTAGATCCACCCCCAGTAGCTCAACTTAATTCAATTATTGGGGAGGAAGAGAATGAAATAACTGTCGGTGAGGAAAGGAATGTTCAAATAGAGGATGTACCTATTGTGAAAGAATTTGTAGATGTATTTCCAGAAGATTTACCTGGACATCCTCCAGAACGAGAAGTTGATTTTTCTATTGATTTGATTCCTGGATCAAGGCCTATATCGAAGACCCCTTATAGAATGGCCACTGTAGAGTTAGTCGAACTAAAGAAACAACTAGAGGAATTGAGTAATAAGGGATTTATTCTCCCTAGTGTTTCTCCATGGGTAGCGCCTGTTCTTTTTGTTAAAAAGAAAGATGGATCTATGAGGTTATGTATCGACAACAGGGAGATCAATGCTATAACGATAAAGAACAAGTATCCCCTACCTCGTATTGATGATTTATTTGACCAACTGCATGGAGCTCAATACTTTTCAAAGATTGACCTTCGATCTGGATACCATCAGTTGTGTGTGAAAAAGGAAGAAATTCCGAAAACAGCATTTCGAACCAGGTACAGGCATTACGAGTTTACTGTAATGTCGTTTGGATTGACAAATGCACCCTCTGTATTCATTGATCTAATGAATAGAGTTTTCAAGGAGTATCTCGATGAATTTTTGGTGGTATTTATTGATGATATCTTGGTATACTCCAAAACCTACGAAGATCATGAAAATCACTTGCGCATTATCTTGAACACTCTGAGGAGGCATGATTTATATGGGAAGTTTAGCAAGTGTGAATTCTGGCTTCAGGAGATTTCTTTTCTTGTCCATATTGTCTCTAAAGATGGAATCTCTGTTGATCCTTTTAAGACCAAGGCAATCCAAGAATGGCCATCACCTACGAGTATAACTGAGGTACGTAGTTTTATTGGTTTGGCAGGTTATTATCGACGTTTCGTCCAGAATTTTTCCCGATTGGCTAACCCATTAACGAAGATCACACGTAAAGGGGTTAAATTTGTTTGGAAAAAAGAGTGTGAAGAATGTTTCGAAGAACTGAAGAGAAGATTAGTCAATGCTCCTATATTGACTCTACCATCGGGGAATGATGGGTTCGTTATTTATAGTGATGCATCGAAGAAAGGACTTGGTTGTGTCCTTATGCAGAATGATAGAGTTATTGCCTATGCATCACGACAGTTGAAAATTCATGAACAAAACTATCCTACTCATGATCTCGAGTTAGCAGCAGCGATCTTTGCATTGAAGATATGGAGGCACTACCTCTATGGTGAAAAATGTGAGATTTATACTGATCACAAGAGTTTGAAGTATATTTTCTCACAAAAAGAACTCAACATGACGCAAAGGATATGGCTTGAATTACTCAAGGATTATGATTGTACGATACACTACCACCCAGGGAAGACAAACAAGGTGGCAGATGCTTTGAGTAGAAAATACCATGGAGTTTTGAACAATATGAGAATTGAAAGGGATCCAATTTTCATGGATCTAGTGAAGATGGACATGGGAATAACCAGGGAAGGTGAAACATCAATGCTTTTTCAAATGGTTGTCAAACCATCTTTACTAGAAAGGATTAAGAGTTCTCAGACCGATGATGAAGAATTCCAAAAGAAGATTAAAGCTGTGAATGATGGGAGATTGAGAGACTTTGTGTATGAAGATGGAATTTTGAAATTCGGGAAGAGACTTTGTGTTCCCAATATACCTGATCTAAAAAGGGAATTGCTGGATGATGCTCGTAGTTCCAATTTATCTATACACCCTGGGAGCACCAAAATGTATAGAGATTTGAAAGAACATTTTTGGTGGGACAACATGAAGAGGGAGATTACTGATTTTGTGTCAAGATGTATGGTTTGTCAACAAGTGAAAGCTGGAAGGCAACATCCTGGAGGAGTCATGCAACCTCTTCCCATACCGGAGTGGAAATGGGACAATGTTACGATGGACTTTGTCATGGGGCTACCAAAGACTCCTAGAAGGAATGATGCAATATGGGTTATTGTTGATCGTCTTACCAAGACAGCACATTTTCTTGCTATAAGAGAAGATCTACCCCTGGAACGTCTAGCAAGACTATATATTAATGAAGTTGTGAGACTTCATGGAGTACCCCTATCGATTGTTTCTGATCGTGATCCCTGTTTTACTTCAAGATTCTGGAAAAGTCTTTAGAAATCCCTGGATACTGAACTTCATTTGAGAACTGCTTACCACCCTCAGACAGACGGACAATCAGAATGGACTATTCAAACCTTAGAAGACATGTTGAGATCTTGCTCACTTGACTTTCAGGGTATGTGGGATCAATATTTACCTTTGGTAGAATTTTCCTATAACAATAGCTTCCATTCGAGTATTTAGATGGCACCATATGAAGCGTTATATGGAAAGAGATGTCGTACACCAACCTGTTGGGATGACATTGGTGAAAGAAAACTTGTAGGCCCAGAACTGGTGGAGGAAACTGTGGAAAAGGTGAAAGTAATCCAAAATCACATCAAAGCAGCTCAAAGTAGGCAGAAGAGCTATGCCGATAATCGAAGGAAGGATTTGGAATTTCAAGTCGGTGATCATGTTTTTCTGAAGGTATCTCCATGGAAGGGAGTCATAGGTTTTGGTAAGAAAGGTAAATTGAGTCCCAGGTACATCGGACCTTTCGAAATTCTAGAACGAATTGGGGTTGTAGCTTACCGATTGGCAATTCCGCCAAGTCTCTCCAAAGTTCACGATGTGTTCCACGTATCTTTATTGAGGAAATACATGCCTGATCCGACGCATGTACTCACCTATGAGGAATTAGAACTGGAACCCGATATGTCTTATTGCGAAGAGACCGTCAAGATTCTTGATACGAGAGAACAAGTGCTGAGAAACCGGACGACGCGTCTGGTAAAAGTTTTGTGGAGAAACCATAAGATGGAAGAGGCAACGTGGGAACCCGAGGAACTTATGATGAAGAACCACCCGAGTCTTTTTATGCAGTAATACCCTAGAAATTACGAGGACGCAATTATTTGAAGGAGGGGAGAATGTAACACCCCAAGCTTCTACGGTACGCTTCTCTTTGAATAATGTGATAGCGTGTGTTGTACGCAACACCGAGTTCTAACACGCCATAACTAATCAAACTAGCTGTTATGAATAGTAATACCTACTTTTTGAAATTATATATATTTTATATTTGAAAATGGACTTCATTTTTGGATTCGGAATATCGAATTTAGCCTAAGGTGAAATTTTGGTACATTTCGGATAACTTTCATATTTTGATGAATAGTGAAAATTACTAAGTTTTAATTAAAAACAACTTTTTTAATCAAAATAATTAATAGTGATAAATTATGAATTTGAGTGGTTTTAAAGTATATTTAGAATATATTTTTACCATTTAATATAATGTTGGTCATTGGACATAATTTTACAATTAAACCGAACATAAACGAGTGTCAATCTTTTGATAGTTGTTATCTCTTAAAAACACGCTTTTTGTTTTGACAACGGGAATTAATTTTAAATTAATTTCTGCCACTTCTGTGTTTTGAATTTAGGAAAATGGATTCCATATTTGGAATCAGGATGTTCAAATTGTGTAAATAGGTAACTTTTATTTTTAGACATTTTGAATAATTATTGCGGTAAATATTTTATTTACCATGATTAAGGGTAAATCCGGTAAATAAGGGTTAAAAAATAATATTATAATAATACTAAATTACCCTAAAACGTGTCTTAACCCTATTGGTTGATACATGGTCGACCATGAGAATCTTTGGGTCTATTTTGGGACCCCATGGATCCACTTGTAAGTGATAATGACACTTTATTTTAATTAAGTTAAAATGAATACAAAAATGACACAAGCATATATCTTTTAGAAAAACAATTGTTACATAGGGTTATATATGTTGGATTTTAGATTATAAATATTCATTAGAAATCTAAAAAGATTTCCTACATAATGATATTTTATTTATAATTTTTAGACATTAAATAATTTATTTTATTTATGACACAATGATGATGCAGTAATTACTATAATAGTGAAAAATTAAAATAATTGATATTATAAATACCCAAATAAATATAATATGAAACTTTTAATGAATTTAACTAATTTTCTAGGATAATATGATATATTAGGATTGATTTAATTGACTTTTTTCGAAGTAATCAATCTGTTATGAGTTTCACAAAAATCAACTATTGAATAGTGTCAAAATTGACATAAAAGAGTTCTTAAAACAAATATTATATTATTGATATTAAATTCCTAAAAATCTAAGGTTCGGCCAAGAGACTTATATCATGATAGGTTCATCATTAATGTACCACTTGGGGGGTCGCTTGGATGTATATAGTAAGTTTATTAACCATATTATATAAAAATACAAAGAGACATTGTAAAAGTGAAACTAATTAACTTAGAGTTAATACTTAAAGATAAGGTTACTATAAGTACCCAAACCTGTCTAAATTATATTGGTTGAGTGGTTTTAGACCTATCCCCACCTTAACCTTTGAATAATAAGCTTTGGAGCCATTAGAAACCGAATATGAATTTATTATAAATTAATATTTCTAGCTTTTCCAAAGGTGCCCCTCACCCCTCTTATAAAAGGGAACTCCTCCTTCTCATTTATTCACACCTTCAAAGCCTTTTGGTTCGTCAAAACTCTGCCCAAATACTCTCCCAACATCCCTCACTACAACCTAGAGGCCTTAGTTTGATCCGAAAGCCAACCTAAGGATCCCTTTTGATCAAATCAAAAGGAAGAACCTGAAAAAGAGGTAATGATTTCACCACCCTCCTCCAAATTCATTTCTTCTTCCACTTCTTCTTCCTTTGTTCTTACCATTCTAAAATAATAACTCCAGTATCTCACATATACTGTGATGTTATTATAAATATGGTACAACCATATTCAGTATTCTATCCACCCTTTGAATAACATGTCACCATACGTGCGTACGTACGGACTACCGTCTCCACGTCGTGGTGTAATTGTTATTCAATATAATATTATTTGGATGGGTATAATAATGATGTGTAACTAATGTAAATAATAAATATAACATGTTAATGATTCTGTATATATTATATACCATCTATTTATATACTATTTTATTATCAAAAGAATGATATTGTTGCTCGTGCGTACGTACGGACTACCGTCTCCACGAACGCGATGAGATTCATTCTCCATCGTATCCATTCAAGTATAATTATCATTTGATGATTTAAAAATGATGTTTAAGGACTATATATCATTCTGGATATGAATAAGATACAACAACCATGGCTTATGTAACAAAACATATAAAAGAAAATGAGTAAGTTAACTCCCGAAACGACGATAATTCTAAGATATTATTAACAAATCAATGTTAAAAGATCATATATGATATCATATTATTATATATGATTCTTGTATAATTTAATAACAACTATTTCACCATTATACAAAAGGTTAACCTACCCCAACCAAGGAAAAGTACAAGGTAAGGGTTATTTCACAATCTCTTCATTATCCGAGGTTGTTTATATGTAATAATCTACTGGGATCTCTTTATCATCCACATCCATGTTTTCTTAAAAATGTATTTCAAAAAAAAAATTATTATTATTAAGAATATGGATTAAAGTCATTTATACCCTTGGTTGACTTGTTATAAGAGGTTTATGAAGGAATCTTTCCGTCGTTTTCAAAACAAGGTCCTTTTTAACCTTTTCGACAGAATTAAGGTAAGAATGTTTTTTTTAACTTATACGGCGGGTGCGGCTATTTTCTGCCATTAAAAAATCTTCAAAGCTTCCCTTACAAGCTTATAAGAATATTTTCAAAGAACATGTTTTATTTTATATGGATCTTAAATTATTTCAAAATAAAAGGAGATATTTCTTTAAAAAAAAATTGATTTCATCTATGTCAACATCCTTTGATGGATTTTAAGATTATTTGAAGTTGATTTATTATGATACAAAACTTCTATATTGTATTGAAGGTTTTGTGATATGTTTGACTATGGATGTTCTATTTTTATACCATTCATAGTTTATGGTAAAAGTATTGACATTTCATATGCTAGTTTTAATATGAATGTTTATGTTATGTTTAAACCTTTTCATATGGGAATGCATTGGACTTAATATGTGACAGGTGGAGCCCGCTATAGCTCCTCGATGCATCGGTAGGTCTCATGAGACAAACTAGTGTCTTGGCACAAGGCCTTGACAAAATCTTATTTGTAGTCTTGGCACGAGGCCTTGGCTATGTGGTTATGATAGTCTGGCATTATGCATTCCACATTATGAAAGTGGTTATTGATTTTTTCATGTGATTATTTGATTAGTAGAATATCCATGTGAATAAGTAAATGGCATTATTTCATTTTATTTATGCCATACCATGTTGAAAGTTCATATTTAAAAGTCTTTTGTTTTATTTATACATTGCCTTAAATGTTTATTCTTATTTATGAAAGTTTCTGCTATATTTTTATCCTTACTGGGCATTTGAGATCACCCCTTTTCTATGTTTTATTTTTCCCAGGATGTGAAGAAGTAAATTATGAATGACCTGCAGGGATTTTATGAGGGGTTAATAGTGTGGATTGTGGAAACATTATGTTATTGTAGTAGTTTTTCATTTTATGATGTAATGTAAAACTTATGAATATATCCAGTGTTTCCAAGGCTACTAAACCAATCGGTCTTTCGAGATTTGATCTTTCTTGTGATCATGCCAATGTTATGTAATAATGCACCGACTCTGGGTAACTGGGGTCGGGGTGTTACACAACCATTTCATAATGAAATCATACATGCATGTTCCAAAAGGTAATAAATGATCATATCAAAACCCATGAAATGAAATGTGTATTATAAACATGTAATCATATTAAAACCTATGAAAAAAATATATGTTCATATTTATTTCATTATAAACATAACCTGAGAAAAGAAGAATGTTTCGAAAGAATATAACCCATGAAAGAGAAACTAGTTTCTTCAACATCATTCCATGAAAACATAAATCATTAAGAGAAATAATTTTGAATTAAAACATTGAATAAATTCCCCATAATGGCATGAGTAACACCAATGGATATTATCCCAAATGTTAAATAATTTTGAAATATCTTTTAAAAATATTTCTTGATGAAAACATCTTTTTTTATTAGAAAATAATTTTTAAGACATAAAACATTTTTGATAACATTTTTCATTGATTATTTCTTTTGAAACTTATAAAGGAAGAATTAAACACCATAAAAAATCAAAATCCTTTTCTATTGAAAATGGTATTTATATATCTATTGAAAACATTTTTCAAAACATTGGTTCTAAATACAATTGATCTCTGACCAAAGAGAGAGATAGTCATATTTTACTTAAAAATGTAATCATAAGAAATAAAGAGTA
Organism: Viscum album; assembly: GCA_963277665.1. Lineage (NCBI taxonomy): Eukaryota > Viridiplantae > Streptophyta > Magnoliopsida > Santalales > Viscaceae > Viscum > Viscum album. The sequence continues at coordinate 630,322,874 of OY728146.1, forward strand.
GAAATTGGTATTAATACATGGATATATCTTGAATAATGATATTATAAGGAAACTCATTAGTGTTCTTGAGAAAAGGATAATAATATTTCATCAAAGTAATCATAAACATAAATAATCTCCAAAAGTGATGAGATTGTTTCAATAAACTCTTATAACATGGTAACTTAAGATCATATTCTCTATATAAGAAAAGTAAATAACATTGAAGATTATAATATCATGAAATTAATTAAATTCATGATATAACATGCAAAATTTATGTTTATACACCTTGAAAAATAGTTTAGGTTCATAACAAAACATGTGTCTCAAAGAATGAAAATTGAGACAAAACATTTTTACTAATTCGGTAGCATTTAAAACATATACCCCATGAAAGAAATTTAATAAAATGGAAATGTTATTACCCATAAATTTAATTATAATAATCATATAATACAATCATGTGAATTATATACACAAAACTGAATGAAAGAGTAGTCAACCTTGAATGTATCACACGAATATGAATAGTGAAATGAAATCCCCTTACTTGTGTCTTAACACTCGTCGTATGCGTTATAAAAACTTGTATAATAAATATTAATTTAATATAAATACTTTAGATAACTATATTCATATTTATAATACCATTTATGGTTTGATTATGACCTTATATTAACATCTTTTAACAATCTAATGTTAAGGTTTCACTTTGGGAAATATTCACTTTATTTTTTTGCAAGAGTCAAAATTTGTTATATCATTGGAATTAATAATTTAAATAATTATTTAAATAATTTAAAACATTATAGAAATATCATTTATATAAATAACGTGTTTATTAAAATAATCTATAGAATATATAAGTATGAAACTGGATACACTGTTCATGGAGATGGCAAGCAGTACGTATGCATGAACGCTACTTCCATTTAATAGTCTTGTTGAATGAAATAAAGTAAAATACATATATTTATATAATTATTCAATTATTAATTTATATTTATTATTTAATATATATCATATATAAAACCTAAACCCATCCTTAATACATTCCATTATTTTTATGAATGAATCATATCGCTTTGAGGGGGTTGTAGTCCACATTTCCATAAAAAAAATTATCATATTAACACTAAATTGAAAATTTAAAAAAATGTGTTTTAAAAGGAATAAATAATATTATAGAAAAAATAAATAAAATATGTGACATATATAAATATATTTTCCATCATAATTTCCATCATGAGAGACACTAAGAAAATTAAGCAATCATCGATTAGTGAGGTGGTAGTTCGCTATTCACATAAATATTATGTTCGCCATCCATTATATAGAGGTGTCTGTAGGTGTAGGATGAAAGAATATAATGAAAAATACTATTATATGTATGATACATGTTTTTTAGACAAACATGGAAAAATATTTAAGTGGAGGGAGTGGAAAAAGAAAATAAAAAACCGTACATGAGAGAATATGTTACCACTTAATCAGGTAACTCGGTTTTTTTATGTCAAAACACTTCTTTATGTTGAAATATTCTTAATATAAGGATTATAAGATAAGTTATAAACATTTGTATCATATTTTATTCATTTTTTAGATATCTAAGGGGCTTAATTGGTGTGAGAAATTGGAAGGAAATGATCACTTTTTATAGTAGAGGAGTGGTAGTCTTGTAAATTTTTATAGAGAAAATTCCTCCCACATTTTTCATGTTTATAGAACATCCAGTAATGGTCCATAGTCGATAAAAGTGATTATAGGGGAGAAATAGGTCCTGAAATTGGTTTTTTTACAAGTTTCTAGGACGTTTTGGGTCTTAAATATAAGGTTTAGAAGTCAGTTATGCTTAATGTTACTTTATTTGATGTGATTAACTTCAATTACATTCACTAATAATTTTGGTAAAAATATATGTTGACATTATATGAAATAATAAATTATAATTATTATAAATTTGGAATCCATTATTCAAAATTAAAAACACAGAAGTGGTACAAATCAATTTAATATTAATCCCACAGTCGGGTCGACAATGCAGATTTTTTAAGTAAATATAATTAAACGTTCGCTGAATTTTTATATTAAATTTCTATATTAATCTCATTATAATTACCCAAATTGTATTAATTAAAAAAATATAACATAAATAATCTTTTAAACCAAATTAAAATACAATTTATCTTTATAAAAAAATTAGATGAAAATTTAGTTTTGAATTAGAATCTGGTATTTTTTTATATTCATCTATAAAGGAATTTTCTACATTATAAATTAAAAAATAAACTTTTGGTTATCAAACATAATTTATAAATTTTTTTAAATTAATTTTTTTTTTAAAATCAATTCATTCTAGAAAATGGTATTTTTATACATTAAAAGACTACCAAAAATCATATCTTTTATTAAAATTTGTTTTATTTATATATATAAATTATAAAAAATATTTTAAAAGTAGTTATTACTATTAATATTATTAATTTTAACTTGTAGTACATAATTATCACTTTTAAATAATTATAACCACAAAAAGATGTTTCATAGAAACATCGATGCTGTGTGTAACATACGCCATGTAGGTGTTGTGTGTAATGTACATCTAGTTGATGTTCTGTTTAAGGTATGATGAGTTTCTATTGTTTAAAATATTCCAATTTAGTTACAGGTGAACTTAATGATTGACCCTTTGCATTGCAAAAAATAAATTAAATTTTACGTTATTCAAAAAAAATGTCTATAAAACATGGGGACTTAGAGAACCTTTACTACTATAAAGGTTTACGGTGTAAACCCATTACACTAAGTTGTACTTGTAAATAATATTTTATTATAAAGGAATTAATTTTCCATTCTTATGTTTATGAAAAAAATACATATCGTATGACTATGTTATTCTCTCATGGATTAGGTAATCTGATTACTTTATGATTCGTGTTTTATAAACTGCAATGATTTATATATTTACTCATGTTTATAATCTACTATATATAGGGAATGGTATTCAAATATTTTCCTCATGTTCTGATATATTGAAGATCATGTTATGTTTATATCTCCATCATTTACCCTTGCTAAGAATATGACCTCACCCTTTCTTATATTTCATTTCCCTAGGTTATGAGGAATTTTTTTGTGTATGACATGTATAAGAATGATAATCGTTATGAATAACATAGTGGGAGATGAAATAGTTCACTTATGAACCAATTTTCTATGTATCTATGTTTCCAAATAACTAAATATAATTGATTCTAGAAAATATAACTATCTTATGTAATAAATATTCATCTATTAAGATGAGATATCGATGTGTGAAATTTATGGTTTGCTGTAGTTTTTATCGTAGAAGGGTTTAGTTAAAACTATACAGTCTAGGATTATAAATTATCATTATGAACTACAAGAATAATTGTATGTATATGAAAATTTACTATATTTTTGGTGAAGGATATGTCAAGTGGTTTTTCAGAAATTAAATCCATTTATGGATACTATAACTATATGTGGATAAAAGTAGTCATACCTAGGGGTAATAAATATAAAGATGGTGCACTAATATTGACATGATTATCACCAAGTACACAAAAAATGTCCTTACTTCACAGTTGGCTTAACACTCTATATGGATATATTTTAGAAATTCACAAACTCTTTAATAACCATATTGAAGGATTTTAATAATGACTATGAATAAACTAAGTTTAGCATATGTATATATATTCAAAACAAATTTGCATGAATTGGACATCCTGTTAGTGATTTTTCATGATTTATGGTTCCTCACTATGATTATTTTTTCGTACATAATGCTTTGTGTTTTTATGTAATGGTTGCAACCTGAATAAGCCATGTTAATACTATGTGTGATGGAAAATGCAATTATTTTCCTCTTGATAAATCAAATGTTATAGGATATAAAATACAAAATCTTATTGATATGACCACACAACATTCTCACTTTATGAATCATGTTGAACTTAAAATGATAAATGGAGGTAAAAATGTGATATTGATACCCTCGTGAGGAAATATGAACTATATTTTAGTGGTTATATTAATCCACTAATTGCTGGGAAATGGGTCAGTTCTAGTGAAATATATATTTTCTATTTTCTATTTTTTAGATCATGAAAATTTCATTTTGTCTATAATTCATTTGGAATGATAAAAAGATCAAAGTTTTAATGAAATAAAAAATATGAGTCAATAAAAGAAAAAAAATTGACTCCATGGAATGGGATGAGTTTAAGAACATACTTTTCTATAAGAAATTTCCTTATATTCTTCCCAAAAAATGGAGAAGTAATTACTTTAGTTAAATCACATTTCTGATTAATCTTTTCGTACCTATGAGGTGGATTTTAAAATAATTTGTTCCTATGCTTATGGTATTATCATCTAACCTTAATTTAAGGTTGATCAATTATTCTGTAACTTAAAACCAAGTTATTGAAATAAATTATCTATAAGAGACTTCATTAGCTATGAATAATTCATTTATCTTACTAATAAGGAATAAATAATTATTTTAGTTTCACAACCACCTCATAGTTTTGATAAGATAAAGAAATATGGAAGTCACTAGAAACACTAAAATCTATGGAGAGAATAATATAATTTTTCTTTCATGCTTAATATATTGAAGGAAATATGGAGTAAATTTTTAAGGGCACTGGTGAATGTTTTATGTGTTTTAATGAATTTAATACTTAATTTTATTATTGATGTGATGGGAATAATATATATAATTATGTGAATAGATATAAATCTCCATAGAATTCACCACCAATACTCCAGTGTTTCAATTTCAAGGAGTTTGTACATTTCAGCTACATCAACACAAATATGAAGATTAATGATGATTATCGATGTTAGTAACCTCTTAATTATATAGGAAATGGGAAATCTCATGTGATCACTATATTTAATGAGGCCTATAATAATTATTTGGTTTAAAGAACACTTACCATCCACTCTAGAGCAACTAATGTCTTATTTTATCTATTTATACCCGTGGTTTTATATCTGATGAATATTATATGGGTATAAAAAACCAATTCAATGATTAGGTATGGAATTTTCTCAAAAAACTCTAAATGGAATGATGATTGAATATCATGTCTATGAATCTTCTCAATTATATCTTTTTTGGGAATGTTCTTCCTGAAAACCTTGTTATTATCCCTCTAGTGAATTTTATGTTATCTTATTAATGCATTACCATTCACTACCTAAAACAAAAATCAATTGTTGAGGAAGGGAATTAATATTTTATATTCTAAAAAATCATATGATTTTCAATTAGTGTACTAATAAATATAAATTTCTATCATAAATAAAATCCATTGTATAGGGCTTGATTCTTTTTTAAAAAAGATTTTAGTCCTAGATGGTTGGGGAGAATATGTGTATCGATGATATGACTTCTGTAATAGAGTGTGTTGATGTGACTTTCATATATTTGACTTGTTTACAACTAAAACATGATATTTAGTTATCAATAGAACTCATAACTATTTCTAAATCTATTTCAAAGACTCCCTATATAATGGCCATGATTAAGTTGTAAGAATTAATCAGTCAACTCTATGAGAATCATGAAAAAAAAATTACTTGACTAAGTGTGTCACCATGTGGTGAACCTGTTATTTTTATTATAAAGATATATGGATCAATTCAATATATAATTGATTATTGGAGTTAAAAAATATCAAAATAAAAAAATATCATAAAACACAATTTTTTAATTTTTTGATCAAATAATTGAAGACCATTAATTTTTCAAGAATGGAATTCATTATAAATATCACCAATTGATCATAAATATGGATGATACTCTCATGATATAATTCCTTAAAATTTATGGACACTTAATGTATATAGTAATTCCATTTGGTAATACTAATTCTACCAATTTTATTCATGGAGTTAATAAATATATTCCTTAAAGATAACCTTGATAAATTTGTAGTGGTATTTATTGATGATATTATTATATATTCAATGAGAAAGGAAGAGCATGATGATCACATAATAATTGAACTAAAGACCCTAAAAAGGATAAAATGTGTGAAAAAATTAATAAGTGTGGATTTTTGTATCAAAATGTTCCATTTTTGGGTCATATAATCTCAATCGAGGGTATATTAGTGGATCCATCCATGATGGAGGCTGGTTAACATTATCATATACCAACCATGGGGACAGAGATCCAATTTTCACTTCATTTGGCTATATTTTATCGATGGATTATAGATTATTTATCATTACAATATAATAAACTACAAAAGTTAACTCTAAAGTAATAATAGTTCCTCTGGAATTATGTATGCAAGAAAACATTCAATGAACTAAATAGAAGATTAGTCAGTGAATTTTTTCTTACATTACCCTTAACTAGAGAATGATATTTAATATATAGTGATGCATTAAATTAGGTATTGACATTTTTTATTATGTATAATTATATGGTGATAGCTTATGACTCATTAAAAATTAATTTTGGTGAAAAAAATTACCCAACCCATGATTTGAAGTTAACAATGGTAATTTATATATTAATAATATTGAGAAATTTTGAGAAAAGTTGTTTATATACACTTTTCATACAATTATAATGTATATTTTCATATAAAAAGATTTGAACATGTGATGGAGAATTTGGATGGAGTTGATTAAAGATTATGATTTCTCAATGCATTAATGACCTAGGTGAGTAAGTAAGGTGTTCGATGAATTGAGTCAAAAGTATCATTGTATCTTATTTATGATGATTATCTCTAAAGATATAATATATATGTATTTGAAAATTATGGATCTAGATATTTTGAAAGAAGGGGAGTCTTATCTTTTCCAAATGATTGTTTAAACATAAATCCAAATGAAGATTAAAGTTCCATAGAAGGAAAATGTAGATCGGTAGAAGAACATTAGAAATGATCCTAAATTTAACCTTGATCATGATTAAATGATGAAGTTAATAGACCATTTTATGTGACCCATCCATGTCATATTTGAATAAGGATGTATTGGAGGAATATAATAGTTCTTCATTCCCTATTTATCCTAGCTGTACAAATATGTATAGATATTTGAAAGAGTATATCTATTTGGATGAGATGAAGAGAGACAATGAAAGTTTGTTTTTTGGTCCTTTTTATTTCTATAAGTTAAGGATAAGAGACAAAAGTCTAAGGGAATGTTAAAACTAATACCCAAACCATAATGGAAAAAATAAAACATCACTATGGTTTTTTTCATTAAACTCTATATAACATATAATAACAGTAATTATCTATGGTTTGTAACCCATATTTTTATAAACTTTGCACACTTCATCACTATCATAAAATATTTCACTCTTGATCAGATTTCTAGAATATACATTATAGATGTGGTCATGTTTCATAAAGTACCACATTCAATTCTATATGATCTAGATTTGAGGCTTACCTCAATGTTCTATATAAGTATTCATAATTATATTGATATAGAATTGGGTTTTAACACTATATATCATCCCCATAAATAAATCCAATCAGAGAGAAAAATTCAAACCCTATGGGATATGGTGAGATATTTCTCTATGGGTTTCAATGTTTGTTGGGATTCACACCCACCTTTAGTAAAGTTTTCTTAAAATAATAACATTAACTCAAGAATTTAGATAGATCCTTATGAATACCTTTATGGAAATAATTGTAGAACTGAAGTGTAATTAGACCATGTTGGTTCAACAAATCTATTTGGACTTGATCTAGAGTATAAAATGGCATGTACTTTTAGATCCATTCAACAACACATAAGTGTAGCACAAATTTTGTAGAACATTTATGATAACAATCATTACCATGGTCTATAATTTGATGATGGTGATAAAGTGATTCTAATAATTTCTCCACAGAATAAGGTTGTGAGATTTAAAAAATAAAGGAAAGCTATGACATAGGTATATTGTCCCCTTTGAAATCCTTGATCAAGTTGGGATGGTTTATAATCAATTGGTGCTTCCACTAAACCTCTCTCATGTTCGTGATGTGTTCCATGTATCTATCTTGAGAAGTACATATCAAATACTTCAAATTTACTGAACTTATCGGACATGGCACTAAGTAAATTTAATACTTATGAGTAAAAAATTATGGGGATCCTATATCTCAAATATAAATTGATATGTAATAAGACCACTAACCTGGAAAATGGTTTCTAGTGAAACCACTAATTTGAATATGGTAAAAGAGAACTTGAGGATATGCTGAGGTAGACACATTTTATGTTGATGGTATTAAAGTAAAAAAGTTTATGTCAAAATAAATTTAATTGGGGTATAATGTAATACCCATCTATTTTATAAAATATATTTTCCAAAGTAGAATTAATTTCATTCATAGCTAGTATTACAGGTAACACTATGGTTTATCGAACCAAAATATACTATTTATATTATTTTTTAATTTTTATCAATATAACCCATCCATTATAATAAGAAGTATGTATATTAATATATAAATTTCGAAAAGTAAGTATAATGTTATTATATAAATATACTAACTTGATAAAAAATTTACTTAGTTTTTTATTGAATCCTTTATATCCTCTAAAAAGAATATTCTCAAAAAATTAATTCTAATGATTTTTGTGGGAACAAATAAAATTACTTTTTCCTATTTTATTAATTTATTTGGATAAATAAAAATTATTCCAAGAATAAAAATGTCAATATTATCTTAGAGTGAATTTTTTGGATTTTTCTGAAATGATAAAATATTTCAATTTATAGTAATAGATATTAGTTTTCATAAAATATTGAATTTTTTTAAAGAATTTATGAGGAAATATTTAATTTTAAAATGGTTTTATAAAAATTAATCAAATATATTATAATTAATCCAATTTAGGTCCTTATAATCAATCTTATATTGAATTTAGATAGGAAAAATTTATATAATTATGAAAAAAAAATTCTTTCGAATAAACTATTTTTTCACGGCAATGAGTTTAGTTTTAAATTAAATTTTTCCAATTAAATGAATGAAATTTTAAAAAATAACTATATTTTTTAAATAAAAATAATTAAAATTTTATAATAAGGTAAAATTATTTTTTGTCAAAAATAATAGTAAAAATGGGAAAAAAATTAATTATCATGGTTTCGGTTAAAACTTGTTTATCATGGGTTAAACTAGAACGATAACGTTTATAATTATATAAAAACTTATCAAAATTAAATTTTATTGAATTATATAGAAATTATACATTATAAGGTTATATAATTATCTGTTTTGGATCCTTTTCAAGATTAAAACATGGTTATAACTTTTTCTTTTCAAAAATTCCATGTGTGCTCTCTCCTCAAATTATAAAATGCCATCCACTCTCCTCTTCTCTTCAAAATTAAAAAACATTTTGGTTCAACAAATTCCTACCCAAATAAATTCCTTATATATCTAACCAAATACTATAGTATTTATTTTTATTAGGAAAGACTCATAATATGGATTTTAGAGATGATTTGAGGAGGATGTCTAAATAAGTGGTTATATTCTTAACTGAGCATTGTTATTTTATTTCTTATCCAACCTATTTTAAATACTCTTAAAAAATTATTATATAACAACACAATTATTTCAAATATAAAAATCTGTTATTATGTTAATTTAATAACCTACATCTATCTTCTCTTCTGTTGAATGTGAAATGAAACCATCGATCGTCTGTATGGCGGATTACCACCTCCCGAACCGATGTAATTTTTTTCCATCATTACCTATAACTAGTGGATATTATGGTGGATTTATGTTTTTAATATTATATTCATAACATACTTATACTTATCTAATTATAATATCTTATATACATTCTTAATTTCTAGTCATTGGGAATATGATATAGCTTTTTATGTGTAAGGCAGACTACCGCCTTGTGAAGCTATGTGATTCATTTTTCACATACGATTTACATGGAAACTAATAATGATAAATTTAATGAATATATGTGATATATATTAAATAAAAATAAATCCTTATCGGATATATATTATTAAACATCATTTCATTATTTCCATCAATAAAATTGAATAAATATTCATGTGTACATACGACTGCCATTTCCATGAATGATGTAATTCATTTTCTATCCCTAAAGATTATGGATTATAATAAATACATATTTAATAAATATATATTAAATTTATATAATTTTTTAAATTCATTATATTATAGAAAAGGAAAAATTATAAATGTATTGGAAATTTCATATCAAAACATACATGGCCAACAAAAGATTATTACCCAAAACGTTATATTAACAAGGGATTGTAAATAAACTTATAATAAAATATCATAAGTAAAAAATATATGGTACTATATATATATATGGTTATGTGATATATTTATAATATGCCTATATTTTTTATACCATAGGTATTAATGTGTACGATGGAATTCAAGAGTTAAGTTATAGGGTTTTGTCTCAGTTTTATTTTTATGGGACGCATGTCATATTCACCTCTTACTTTTTTGTGATTCATATACTACCCATGAATTTATAATTTGATTATTATATTGAAAATTATAGGTTATAAATATCCATAAATGTTTTTTTATTTAATATTTCTAATGATACATAACACAACAAAGTAGTAAAGGTTTTATGTTATAATCTCATTATTTATCATGATTATTGATGATTATATTTCAGATAATAAATTCCTATTATCTTTATCTCAATAAACTCATGTATTTAATATTAATCTATTTATTTTTCTTAAATACATGTTTTCCTTTTATATTCATCTATTAAAGGATTTAATAGAACAAAATAATTATTTTAAGAAAAATCCCCTTCATTTATCCTTTTAGTTGAAAGTATTTTTTCTTTCATGTCTATGTTATCAAAGAATATTTCAATTAATGTTTTTATTATTATATAATAAATTTTTAAATAAATTTATACCCATGTTTTTGTTTTTTAAAAAAAATATATAATTATTCTTCTAATAATTTTTTTAATGGCATACTTTTTATTTTTTAAAATAATATGTGAATGAGATCATTGTTTTATCATACAAAAGTTCCTCCCATCATGACCACTCAATTATTTGAAGCTTTATTTAAAATTATCCAAGGTTATTTTAATGGAAAATATTTTCATTAATAATTGGTTTGTTATTATATTTTAAATACGTTATTTCAAAATATGAAGGATATTTTTCTTAATAAATGTTCCATGTGATCTTTCAAAGACTTTTCCCATCAAATATGGAATTATTTCATGTTATAAAATATTTAATGGGAATATTATCCAATGATAACATCTTTATTATTTATATTGATGTTTTTTTTTATTATGAAAATATGTTTATGAAACTCATTCCTTTTCCATGGGTTATTCTGTCCAGAAATGATGAAACATTTATGAAACCTGTTTTTTTTTCATGGGTTATGCTATGATGAAATGTACATAAAACTTATTTATTTTCACAAGTTTTTATATTATGACTTATTAATGATATTGTGGAGAATAAATATACATGTGAGTTTCATTATGGGATAGGTGAGACTTATATCTTCCTCCTATAAAATCGGTAAATATGGATATCTTAGAGCATAAACATGATTGGACTGGGATTGAACCCAATCCATTAAGAGACTTTTTCCACTACGATAGTCTTTGAATTAATCCTTGTCTACTATGGTAGTTTGGGAAGTGGACCAATTTCAATTTTATATCCTTGTAAATTAACCTCGACTATGAAGAAAAAATATTTTATATATTTATATATATTCCACAAATCGATGTCGTATTCCTATATTATTCTCTCATTTCTCAAGTTATTTTATTCCATTATGATTCATGTCATATAAACATCCAATATTTATTCCATGACTCAATTTTATGATATATGGTATGAAGGTTATGGTTTTAAATTTTTATTCTCAGGTTATCATTCCCTTATGCTTCTGTTATGATGATATCTTCCTTATTTACCCTTACTAATAATTTATGATTACCCTTTATAATATTTATTCTCCCTGTATTATGAATCATGATATTATTTATGAAATTTTTAATAAGTTTTCAAGTTATGGAGAATTTACTGGGAGATGATATTGTTCTCTTATGAACCAATTGTTTAGGTTTCTGATTTTTAAAAGGCATTAGACCTAAATGATTCGAGAATGTATTATTTTGTCATACAACGAATATTTATCTACTAAGATGTAAAATATATGTATGAAAATTATGGGTCATTATAAATTAATTTTACTTTTAATTATAGTAACTAAAATGGAATTAGAGGCAAGGATTTTTTTATTCAATTTTTATTTTTATTAGTCATAATATTTATTCATTGATTATATTATTATAAGTTTGTTACTATAAAAAAACAACAAATTAAAATTTATTATTTTGGGTTAAATTTTATTTTTTGGGTTCTAATGTGGGGGATAAGGTGTTTTATCTTTTTTTAACCATTTATATGATGCTCTAGGAGAGGTATTTTGGTAAAAGATCGCCTAGATTTAGTTCCTAGGTGTTGGTCGATTAATTATTCTATATGAATGGAATCATAGAGTGATGACAAGGTATCGTGGAATGATAGGTGGATATATTTTGGTAAAAGATCGCCTAGATTTAGTTCCTAGGTGTTATGGTCGATTAAATTAGGGTCTTAGCATGTGTAAGATGGTATGATATATCTTTTTTGATTTGTTTTAAAGTGTGTTTTATCTTAGTTTTTAACTAAAGTAAACAAGTCTTGATAGATATTTTTTCATCATTTAACCTCATGTGGGTGATTCCTATTTTTTTAAAACCTGATATCATACAAATATGATTTTTTATTGAGATTTTCTATTTTATATTTATTTCATTGTAATCCACAACTATGTGAGAGGTCTCAGTGGTGTGTTTCTATTAAAATGAAAGCCAATGTTGGGTTTAGATTTTGTTGTTGACCACTTATTTGGTAGAGATAGTAAAATTATCATATAGTTATAGATGATAAACCCTTCAGTTTTGAAGGTATTTGATACATATAAATGTTTCATGTAGGTAACTTTGAAAGGATGGTAAGGGAGATTCCAAGGGCTATCTTTTGTATGTGTTTCTTCTTTGAATATTTATTTTATCTAGTGAATCATATTTTTATGATTTATTTATTGTTCAAGATTCTTATTATGTGATGTTTGGGAAATTATTTATTGAAAATTTATATATTAATACATGATGATTTTCAATCCTTGAGTGTGAAGGTGTGTTCATATATTTGATGTCTAATACATACTTGAGTTAGAAGGTGTCACATGAGATGAGATGTGAAAACAAAATTAGTTGATAATGTTTGTTAAGAGATATAATGTTCGACATCCCTTGAGTTATAAGGGATGATATAAGAACTTATTTTGATGGAACCCATATGTGGATGGTGATGACTCTGGTACATTATTCCCACCACCCCTAAAGGGGTTTGGGTAAGGTATATTATGCGTGGAATTGCCTGAGAGGATTTATCTTTCATAATTATTGTGAAACCATCCCTAAGGGAGTTTGTTAGGATACTTGACAAAGGCTCATCCCTAAAGATTCCATTATCGATGAAAATATTATATGACACCCAACACAAAAACATTGGGTATGATTTTGTGTTTTTCTACAAAGAGTCACTATTTTGGTATTTATCAAAGCATGTGAGGGAATGTCTCATGGTGTATTGGTTAGCACAAGATGACCTGATATGTATTATATTATGTTCCTTGTGTGTTACACTTCCTAGTGTGTATTTTTCATAATCCTGAAATCACACTTTATATGTATGGAATTTATATCATCTTGATCAAAAATACTATTGGTACTATTGTGGCATTAGAGGTTCCAATTTATTCAATAGACTCATCCTATACTTATATAAAGGATTTGGATTTTGATGTATGTTGTTTGAAATTCACGTTTTCTTCCACGTTACATATACATCTTGATGTTAGAACATTGGTAATGGTCTAGTGGGTTTTAAGGATGAGGATTCTCCAGTTAGATTATGTCAAATGTGTTAGAGTAAATATTATTACAAGTTTTTGTTCCACAATTATACAAGAAATTGTTTCATTTATTATTATACTAGATTTATGTTTTTTATATTTCTATTTCTACACTAATATTTTCCAATTCAACTTTTATGTAATTTTATTAATTTCAATTTTAATCTATATGTGAGCTCATGGATATCGTTAATGACTGTATGTATTTTTGGTTGTATGTTATATGGTCTAGTCTTGATAATATTTATCTAGCCTCGGTCATAACCAAATGTATTTATATTAGAGGGAGTACTCTCCCTGAATTTGTGTTAGTCCCTTACCAATATTTGTTAGACTCTAGAAAATGAGTTGGTGCCCCAGGGTACATGCAAAATCCCCGATCATTAGTTGATCAATAATACTAGTAAAATGTGTGTAAATATGTTATCAAAGTTTGTTCAAGTATTTTATATGTTTAGATTGTGGTGGATTTTGGTTGTCTATACGTGATAGGTAGACTAATATCATGTATTTCCTTCATAGCATCAATGGAAACCAATGTTCTTGGGAGATGTCTGGTGTTGGAACTATGTACTCTAGAATGAATGAGGTATTGGAAAAATAATCTGAATTTGGGATGTATGTGGATTGTGATGAGTTATAGAGTGTGGTTGGGAGTTATTGGGTTGTTCATGCATCATGATAGTAGCATTATTAGGTCATGATACACATTCTAATGGTAAGTGTTATTAGACATGTTGCATCATCATGATCCATTATTAATTAAAGATACATATAATATATTTAATAATTTATCAAAACAATTATAAGGTATGATTTCATTTATATGTATTCAATGCTATTATTTGATAGATTTATTATGATTGTGATTATCTGTTCACCCTTAAGAAATGGTTTTGGTGATTTTTTATTCTAAGCAAAAAATTATTTTGTGACATGAAACTCATGTGGTGGATATTGGTGTTCATGAAATAGTTTCCAAAAGTTTTTTTACATGAATTGGATCTTTATTATTATTATTTTCTAATTTACTAGAATCATATAGTTATAATTTAATATAATCAAAAAGGTTTTTCAAATTTTATTATAGAATGATTTTGAAAACTGGTCATTTTTTCATTAAAAGACTATCTTGGTTGTAGGTTTGTTTCTTTGGTTCTTAGTGAAATACCTCTGATCCAAATGTGTATTTTGAAAATATAGTATGAGTTTTGGTGTGTAGAAATTATTTTTTTTTAATAATAAATGGATTTAAATATAGACCAAACTATTTGGATTTTATTATTATTGTCAAAAGTGACCGCAATAATTGTATTAGGTACTCTTCAAGTTCCATATCTCATTCATAAAACACTATGTAAGGTTTATTTGGTATTTTGGGTTTGGTTTGATATTAGGTAAAAACACATTTTTCCTAAATGGATTATTTTTTCTAGAAATTTATTTTTATACAAGTGGTGACCATGATGTAGATTTTGTATTAGGCATATATGTTTGGGTTTCTCTGAGAGAGAAATTTTTTTGACCATGGGATAGATGTCTAATTTTATTATTGATTATTTTGATGGTACTATTATATTCATGTGGTTAAACATGTTCATCATAGATTCATATGAGATTCTTCTAGTAGGGATAACTATTAGTCCAAATTGGCCCTTATAGAAAGATCCATGTGGTGAGGAGAACCATAATACTGAAGATTAATCAATTATTGGATCATAGTTCATTGGTGTGTTATAAGTGATGTTGAGAACATTTTTTGAGATTATATATCCTTGTTCATGTTGGTTCTTGAGTATGATCTGAGTGGTCTTGTACAGACATGATGCTCATAAATTGACAAGACAAAAGAAGTCAATATTAGAGGTTTTGTTTTAGTAAGGTGATGATAAGGTTACCCCTTTAGTGGATATATTCATATTCTTAATGAATTTATTACCCTAATTTTGTGATGATTTAGGATACAGTGGAATCCAATTGCAAGTAAAATCAAATACATTTCAATACTCATGGTTAGAGTTTGATGGTGGATTTATTTTTTCTAATATCCCACAATGGAGTTACACTGAGTGTTAGGATTGGATACTAGTATGGGTATTATATTATTTACAAATTCCCTTAATGATTAATTCATTATGTTCAATAGATATGGATATTTCTATAAGGTTATGGTTGAGTTTATCAAAGAATGTTGGTTAGAGGAAAACCGACTCATTTTTTATGGAACTAAATATGGCTAGGTAGAAACATCATAAGTAGATTTATTAAAAAATAAACATAAAATTGCATAAAATTCTAATAACAGTAATTGATATATATATATATATATATATATTCATTTATTTTTGATTTAATATCTTTTAATTTAGTTAATATTATTCCATCAGAGTTTGGATTTATGTAACATAGATTCCTTGGAAATTTGATGATGAAATACCATGAGTTGGAAGTTAGTTAAACACTAGGGTAGGACTAAAATGGTGGTTGAAGGATTTTCACAGCTTCTTAAGGAAGATAAGTGTTTTTTATATTTTTTAATGGATCTAAAATTTAAAGGTTGTTTTTTTTGTATAGATTTTAATTTATAGTCCCATAATAAGGGAAAGGAGTTTTAAATTATTTATCCAATATTTATGAGTGTTGGTTATAATGAAAAACATCAAAAATAAGTTCATAGGTTTTGGTGGATTAATTATTCAATATGAAGGTTTCCATAAAATGGTGTCTAGGAATCAAAACATGACTAGTGTCCAAAATCAGTGAAGTTTTGTGTGGAGGAAGAGGTTATGTCATAACATTAAAGCACCCCAAATCAATGGAGTGTGCAAAGGATGAAGTCATGACATGGACAAGGGGATCACAACGGTGACTCCTAGAAATGTATAATTTGGAAATTTATCATGAATAATGGTTGATCATTATATATGGTCATAGTGTAGAGAGTCTAGAATGGTGTGACGATTCAAATGGAGGTAGTGGTGAAGGTAGTGTGCTACAATGTTTCAGAGTATGAAACATCCATATGGTACCTATCTGGGGGGTGAATACATTTACTTTATGATAGTTATGATGTGAACAAGAAGTTGTATCCTATTATAGTTTACATAGGATAGGATCCCCTACATGGGGGTAGATTTTTCATCATGACATGGATAGGAAAAGTCTAGACGGGGCCTGAGAATTCATGTTTTACTACATTTCCAACCTTTTCACTATATGAAACATATTTTGGGATTTTTTTAAAATTTTGGGATGTTTATCTTAAGGGATTTTAAATTTGAAACCCCCATGGGATTTTCCCGTAAATGGATGTAAAAGTAGTGGGGATTCAATATCCTCTATTCCCTTATCCCCTAATTTCCTCCATTTGATCTATATCATTTTAGATGGTTTCATCATGACTATTTGATGTAAGATCACTCCAATTATCTTCTTTGTTCTCCTTTATATTTTTGATCGATTTAGGTTCTCTTGTTTAGGGTTTTGGGAAGGAGGATCTATCATTGCATAGTGGAATCACCTCATTAATATGGGATTTTGTTTTCATATTATAAAAGAGGTCCTAGGAATTTGTATTATTATAGACATTAGCTATTTTTATTATGGAATATATACCCATATGTACCTTACCTAACCTGTGACCCACAAAATGGTTCCCTGAGATGGGTTACCACAATACTTGAAGCACACCTCCATGTATTCGAGTTGTTTGTAATTAGAAGAAAGGGTCTAAATAAGTCATGTAGGGAGACTATACCTCATTTATCAGATTGATTCATAGTAGATAACAATTTAAATAATGGAAACATCATGAAATAACCTGCAAAATAAAAAATCTTCCAAAACTGGGCACAACCACAAGAATTAATAAATATTGTTTGTTATACTAATGGTGCCTAAATGTGATGGAATACAAACCCAAAATTATTATTAAATTTAAATCCCAAATTGGTCGTTATACCATGTTTGGAACCTCATCCACATAGGTCTCATTCCCAAATAAACTCCGTAGAAATGGTCCATTTCCCTTGTATTGACATACAACCATGAAATCTATTCAAGTACCCAACAGTGCCTGAGAAAGGTATGAGTTCAACTTAGTAGGCTACCAGTAATTTTCGGTATAAAATAAATATTCTAAACAGAGAGTTCCTAAAAATACTAAACAAATGAATAATAAATAAAAGAATAATAGGTTTCTATTGGTAAATAATCATTAATTAATCTAGTTCTAACATTTTTACCATTTCCATCACATATACCATCTTCCTTACTTGATCCATTTTCATCTTGTGTTCCCAGTTTTAGTTATATACTTCAATTGCTCAAAGGTTAATCAAATTCAAACAATAAACTTAAGGTAATAAGTCATGTCTCTATCTCACTAGGTAAATACACATAACAAAAAATACATTATCCTC
Source organism: Viscum album (assembly GCA_963277665.1). Taxonomy (NCBI): domain Eukaryota; kingdom Viridiplantae; phylum Streptophyta; class Magnoliopsida; order Santalales; family Viscaceae; genus Viscum; species Viscum album. Next base: position 630,341,319 of record OY728146.1, read on the forward strand.
ACCTTGAAGCATCATTCCTTGTGGAATGAAACCAATAGGGGAATAGGGCTTTGTCCCCTTCCCTAACCTATGCAATGTGATGTGTAGATTGGAGCTTTATTCCAACTCGACCCATGTGTGTAGAACCTCATTCAATAACCCTAACTACCAATCTATGTGAAAAAGATTTATACGTATATATATATATATATATCAATTATCCACATATACCATATCATAATCAATAAACATATCAATCACAATCCATAACAATAGTATGGGAATCAATATCATACCATAACCTGTTAACACAATTTCCATTTACATTACCTAGATCCTTTATTCTAAATACCCATTCTCATTCCCCTAACCCAATTGGAATATAAAATAATTCCATCATTACAATCCATTTAACAAACTCATAAATTTTTCCTATAGAAATCTAGTTAACATAGTCAACATTTCATATGCACTAACTCTCTTAGGCATATCTAACATAATTCATAAACCATTTTACACAAACACAATTAACCCAATTAATCCATTTTCATGTCATGATAAAAACCCCCATAAGTAATAATCAATTCTAACAACATAGATCATTTTTCGAATTTTAAATCAACAAACCATATAAACATGTTCCTCATAGGATCTACATTATCACATGTTAAAACTATACATAACCTCGCCAATTTCTTGGTTCAAGAACATTGTCGCACCCCGTGGGTGGACCTAATTTGGTAAAATCATCCTCAATGCTTCCCTATTTAATTATGAAGGATTCAATTCATCAATTATATTATAATTTCCTAAAATCTCTCCAAGACATTAAAAGCAGAACAAGGTATAACCATGAATGAAACCAAGCATGTAAAAATCAACACAAAAACTATGAGATATAACTTTTAAAACACCTACCATGAATCTAATCTCGATTAAAACACTATATGAGGCTTAAACTTTGGGTCCACCTGAAATTGATGTTTTTAGAGATTTAGAAGAATAAGTGAGAAACTACAAGACCTAATCTTGAAAAAGCAAGAAAGGGGAAGTTTATATTTACCTGGAGCATTGATCTACAACCAATGATGATCCAAATAGCATTAAATTAGTGGACAACCACCCTTGAGAATATTGGGTCTTCCAATTCATCGCCAGGGATAGAGATAGAAGAATGGGGGATCCGGTGGAACATAAAAATCCTGAGATGGACAAACTATAAAATTTTCAACATTGAATGGGGTGCACAGTTTGGCCGTATGCTTTTCCAAAACATGCGCAAACTGTGTTCCCACTGATATATAATGAGAGTTTGGTTTCATGATTACCTAATTAGTACACATTGTTTGAAAAAACATGTGATAACTGTGTGATATGCATGTATCCAAAATTACATGGTTTGGCGTCCTACATTTCACGATTAACTTAATCGTGCACCAACCAAACACTTTGCACATGTTGGCTTAGGTTTCCTTTCTTTCGTGTCCTAAACTTCGGGAACACCCCCAAGGCCCCTTAATCTCTATAGAAACACCTCATCAGCGAAAAATAAGAGCTTGAACCCAAAATTTAAACAAATATATACCTCCATGAAATACTAGATCCTATAATCTCCCCACCTTATAAAAACTCATCCTCAAGATGCATTCCCAAGAATCATTGAGACCTCGAAACAAATACATCAAGCCATTGGGACTATATATTTTATTCTAGCTCCCAAATTTCTTTCTGAAAAATTCCATGCTATCACAAAACATTAACTAAATTCAGAACCTTTTCCCCCAAGACTTTCTCTTTGGGATCCACAATACAATCTGGATGCTCCTCAAAGGACGAATCATCCTGAAGCTTGATATACTCATCATTAACCACATGAGATGGGTTGGGATGATTCTGCTAAAGCTATGAAACATGAAAAAATTATTCATTCCATTTACTATCATGGAATAGAATATCGGTATGCCCATGTCTGATCCTCTTCACAATCTCAAACTTCCCCAGGTACCATTCTTCAAACTTTCTCAACTTCAAATTAGATGGTGACCCAACCTTGGAGACACAAAAAGAAACACACTATCACCAAACATAAACTCAAGAGGCCTATTTTTCTGATCTGTATATGAATTCCTCCTACTTTGAGATGTTTTCATGAATTTATGAATTAACTAAACCTTTTCAGAAATCTCCTCCACAAGACTTGTAACACCCCGAGATTTTATGAGATATGTTGTTTTTAATTTCATTGATGTATTCTATTGTACAATACACCAAGATTAGCTTGTACTATACGCAACACCGTATTAGCTTGTAGTATAGGCAACATTATTCTTGGATCGTGTTACACACAATTTCAAGTTCGTTTTGTAGAAATTATTCTACGCAACATTAAGTATATATTTTTTTAAATGTATAAATGAAATATGTTTTGATTATGTTATATGAAACACAAATGGGACCTTCCACTACACCCATCCCTGACTTGGCTGGCTTTACATGCAATCCCGACCTTCCACAATAGCGTGTGTGGTACGCAATACTGGGTTTCTCTAAACAACGATATATTGTAATAATATTATTATGAACTAGACGTTATGAACAGTATTAAATAAATTTTGAATTTTATAACATTATTATTCATCTTACACATTTTTTAGAACATGGTATGAGATCAAAATAAATATTTCGGGTAAAATAACTATTTTTCAAAAATAAATGCAGTTTTTCCCCTTTTGATGGTGCACCCAAAGTTTTTGACATTTTTATAAGTTCAATTTGAAAAAATAAAATTCTTCTTTGGAATCAGGATATAAAAATTTACTTTGGATAAAATTTTAATATTATTCTGATAACTTTCATATTTTAATGAATAGTAAAAATGTGAAAAATTTTAAATTAGAAATAACTTTTTTCATCAAGATAATTTATATGGTTAAATAAGAATATTGAATGGATTTAAAGTATAAATAGAATATATTTTTACCATTTAATATAATTCATGTAATTATCATTAATTTTATATTGAATTCTTTGGTAAAAAAAATTTCCATCTTGGACAATATTTTAACTTTTAAAACTCGTTTTCTTTAAACCGAGATTAATTTAAAATTAATTACTGAAAATTTTGTGTTTTTAATTTTAAAAAATGGATTCCATATTTGGATTCAGTGGTTCCAAATTATTTTAATAGGTTACTCTTATTGTTTTGACATTATGAATAGTAAGTACGGTAATTTTTATTTACTACAGTTAAAAGTAAATCGGGTAATTAAGGGTAATAATAAGATTATAAAATTACCCTAACACCTTCCAAAATTCTATTGGATGGATAAAAGTTGACCCATATCATCTAAGGGTCAGAATAGATTCCTTTCATGGACTATTGACCATGAAAATGATATAATTAAAATTATAACCAAAGAAAGTGACAACATGTCACTCTCTTATATCTTATAATTTTAATAATTTTAATTTAGTGATAAACATCATAAAACGTAGAAAATGAACAGTATCCAGAAATATAATATAATTATCTACATCATGTGAATTTATTTATATGTTTTAGGGATTAAATAATTATCATTAATGATGACACAATAGTGATTTTGAAATTAAATTATTGATTGAAATATCAAATAAATGGTTTTAAAAATATTAAAATAAATATTATATGAACTATTTAATGTGAAACACTAATTTTCTAGATGACTATGACATATTAGGAATCTATTATATATTTTGTTCGAATATATACTCTGTTTATAATTTATTTAAATTCAAATAAATTAATAGTGTCAAAATTGACACTATTGTTTTTTTATAAAAGTAAGATATTATTAAATTATTTAAAAATCACAAAAAAATTTAAAAATTACTAATTAAAACTTATATGGTCTAAAAGTTTATATAATATCCAATTATGGGTAATTTAAAACATATAAGTATGTATTTATTAAAATTTACAATTTAGAATATTATTACCATAAATAAAATTAAATAGATTACATAAGGATAAATCAAGTTGATAAGGTTTAAAATAAATTTCAAACATGTATATATTTTATTGGACGATGAGATTATAACCCAATATCATCTTATATTCTAATATTAGTCATTTTGGAAGTTTTTATGTGTGGTTTGAATTTATATTAAATTAATATTTTTGAGGTTTCCAAAGGTGCCCCTCTCCTCCCTTATAAAAGGGAACCTCCTCCCTCTCCTCATCGCACCAATTTGAGCCTTAAAGCTTGGCCAAACCCTGCCCATTTCTCTTCTCAACTTCCCTATAAACATACTAGAGGTCCTGGTCTTCTTCAAAGAACAACTTTAGTGCCATAAGAGGGTGTTTAAAAGAGGCGCGTCGAAGAAGAGGTAATATCGTTTACCGATTCTTTCAAGTTCATTTCTTCTTCTACTTATTCTTATTTTTTTGTTTCAGAATAAAGTAATAACATAAGTTTAAATCATATACTGATATGTTATTATAAATATTAAGAAACTCTATTTCATCTTCTATTCAACCTACGAAAAATGAAATCACCGCACGTTCGTACGTACGAAATGTCGTCTCCACGCCGTGGTGTAATCTATTTTTCCACCACCACCTTAATCGGATGGGTATAATGGTGTAAATAATAATTACATAATGTTATTATAACATGATACTAATTCTGAGATATTATATCACCCAATCTAATTCCATTCAATAATTATGGGAATGATATCGTCGCTCGTGCGTACGTAAGGATTACTGTCTCCACGATATGATGAGATTCATTCTCCATGTTAACCATTCATGAATGATTATAATATATATATATAATAAGTAATCATGAATGATATTACATAATAATGATACTGGATTTATGTATATATATTTTTCATTTACATAATTCAATTCAATTCAAAAAGGAAATGAATATGGCGTTCATGCGTACGAATGGCCTACCGTCTCCATGAATGGTGTATTTCATTCAATTTATCGATATATAATATAAATTTATATACTGAATATTATATATATATATATATATCATGTTTTACATTCTGGAATTAAGTAAATTAGGTTATCAGTTATATTATCAAGAACAAAAATTCCAAACACGAACGATAAATGAAACGATTTTACCCAAAATGTTGCTTTAACATGGAACTGACAAAATAACGGGTAATATAAAGTAATAAGTGAATCATATATGATATCATAAATATTATTATGGTTATGTTAAAAGTTAATAATATGTTTAAACCCACTGTACTGGATTCTCGGACACATATGCATGAAATTGGACATAAGGTAAGGGATAATTTTACAAATCTCATTTTTATCCGCGATTGCTTATACGTAGGTATTTACTGGGGTTATATTTTTCAACCATGTCCATAATAATTTTTTTCATAAAGTGTGTAATATAAATCATTGTATGTTTAAAGTAATTTTTACCCCTCTTTTACTTTTACATTGTGTTATGGAAGAAATATTTCTTTTTTTACCATACGAGGAACTTTTTGACTTTTCCGACAAAAGTACAAGGATAATGTTTTTTTAACTTATACGGAATGAATGGAATTTTACGTTTTCATAATGCCTAATTTTCATAAAGATTCCTCTGCAATATTTCATTATTATTTTCAACAAAATCATTTCCTTTTAAAATTGAATGTCATTTTGTGAAAAGAAAATGATTTTGAAGAATAAAGGATATTTTCCCCAATAATTCATTTCAAGTGTTTTGTCAAAACTATTTTCCTTATAAGATGACATTATTTAGTATGTTTATGTTTCAAGTATAATGTCTTTATTATTTACATGGTTTGATTCTTCTTATGATGAGATTATATCCATTTATTTTATATGGATGATGTTATTATGGGATGATGTTTATGAAACCCATTATATTCTTTGTGTTATTATGAATGGTTAATGTTTATTTTGTGGCACAAGTAAGAGTGATTTCATTATGAGATGGGTGGGACCTATATCTCCCTCTACTGCATTGGGTAAATATTTATATCTCATGAGATAGACATGGCTGGAATGGAAAGTTAATCTGGTTCAGTGATAGAGGACTGGAACGAGGAGTGATCCCGATTCAGTAAGGGACTTTGTCCACTAGGATGGTCTTGGCAGCAATGCCTTGGAATCTATGGAAATAAAATCATGTACTTAATGGATTGACACAATTATATGTTTTATTCCCATGATATTTTATAATGATTGATGTTCCATTATGATATATTCCTTACGTACTGCCATATTTTATGTCATTTCTCATGATTTTAATGTTTAAATATTATGTTCATGTTTTTAAGTTCAAACATATATGGCATGTTTTATTTTCTCCATGATTACCCTTACTGAACATTTGAGCTCACCCTTTTTATGTTTTCTTTTCCCCAAGATATAAATAAAAGTTTTAGGTAAGAAAAAAAGGGAAAGATATTTATGGGAGATGTTGAAGATCGTTCACCATGATTAGAAGATTGTGTTCCAAGTTCCCAAAGACACAAAACTATTAAGGTCCATGGATGTCTGTTTTTGTTATGTATTAATTATTCTGCAAAAGTAATGTAATGTCCATGTACATCAATCTTGGGTCTCTAAAAGACTCAATCCCAATAACTCAGACCTTCCAACCTCTAACCAACATAGAAGAGATCTACGCGACCTCCCATATAGTGCCACAAATGGTTCCATATGAATTTTGTCCTGAAAAATATTGTTGTAGGGAACTCAACTGATAAAAAAAATTTCCCACAAACAACTGAAATCTAGGACACAATCCCTCAACATGTCTTCTATCATCGGAATTGTATGCTTAGACTACGCGTTTATCTATAGGTGAAAGGTTTTACTGAAAAACACCTGTCTTCCAAGCACCTTCGGTAATAAAATCCAAAAACTTGACATAAATTTTGATCCCTATAGGGACAACAGTCCTTGGTACTCTATGAAACCACACTATATCCCAAACATACAACTCGACAAACTAATAAATGGTCAATATCTCCTACATCAGCATGATATGATCCACTTTGGTTAATTGATTCACAACTACACATACTTTATCATTCTTCGAAGGGATCCTTAGAAGTACCACTTCAAAATCCATCATTACCGAATCCCACTTCCATTCTGAAATGGGAAATGGATGTAACAAACCACCTGCGTGCTGATTTTTAGCCTTTACATGCTGATAGGTGAGGCACCACACCACAAAACTCACAACCACTTTCTTTATTCCCAAACACCAATAATTTCTATAATGATCACAATACATCTTAGTTAAAGTAGATTATGCTACCCACTTTTCTACATTTGACTCACTTATAAACTCCTCTAACAAACTCATTGGAACAACAACATGGTTGTGAACATGAAAAATCCCATAATCACCAACAGAACAAATTGAATGTGGCTCCCCCACCATTAAGACTATCCTTCATAGCTAAACACTCTAGATCCTCAAGAAGACTCTCCATGACTTGGATCAAAAGGGTTGACTCAATAACTAATGACACAAGGGTTATCTACAGCTCCAGGTGTATCTCCTCAAATAAGGCCATCATTCTTCACTTTTATTTGGAATCCCGAAGCACGTGATTTTGAGTCTTCAGTCTCAAGGCATTCGTGGCACTATTACCTTTTCCAAGCATGTAAATCAACTCAATGTAAAAATATTTCATGAATTTTACCAATATTCACTTCCGGATATTCAAATCACGCTATGGGAATATATACTTATGTCTTTTATGGTTGGTAAACATAGAAAACTTCTATCAAAAAAATAAATGCCTCCAAAAATTTAAGGAGTAACAACATCGAACAACATAATGTCATGATTAGGGTAATTTATTTATTGATTCCTTAACTATCTTGAACCATATGCCAAAACCTAATCATCATGCATCATTACTACCCCATGTCCCACAAAAGACACATCATAGAATAAGATGTTCCTCTTACGTAGTTTGTCCAAGATCAAGATCAGTGTGGTCATAAACCACTTATTCAACTCTTGGAAAGAATTATCTTATGTCTCAGACCACTTAATCTTAAATACCATTATGTTTAATCCCATAAGTGAAACATCCCGACAAGATAAATTTTTAATTAACTTTATGTAATAATCAGAAAACTGCATAAAACTACAAACATCAGAAACATTACTAGGCTTCACCCAAGACACAACAACATGAACTTTATTTACATCCACAAACACACCTTCCTCTGAGATAATATGACCTAATAAATATACCCTATAAATCTATAAATTATATTTGGATAGCTTAGTGTATTGACTATACTCTCTTAGTGTACTCAGAAAAATGTCTTGATGTTTGGCATGATCATCTTGAGTTATAGAGTATAGCAAGATGTTATCAATGAGGACAAATACAACATAATCTAGATATGGGTAGAATGTTTGATTCATTAGAGCCATAAACATTTTTTTGTGTATTAGTCAACCCAAATGGAATCACAAAAAACTCATAAAACCTATACCTTTTAATGAAAGTTTTCCATGATACATCAGAAGGTCTCAACCTCTACTGATGATATCCTAATCTCAGATCGATCTTCTAGAACACTGAAGCGCCTCTCATACAGTCGAATAGATAGTCAATTTTGGGAAGAGGGTATCGGTTCTTAACCATCATTTTATTCAACTTTATATAGTTGACACACAATCATAAAAACCCATCTACATTTCTGAAAAATAGCATGCGAGATACCCAATGTGACATACTAGGTCACATAAACCCTTTATTATCAAATTCCTCCAATAGATCATTATGTCCCAAGAGTTCCATCGGCGCTATTTGATAAGAAGGAATGGAAACCATCTACACCCTCAGAAACAACTCTATTATAAACTCAACATCCCTCTCATGTGGTAGCCCTAATAAGTTCTTAGGAATAACATCCAAAAATTGATCCATAATAGGGGGAAGACTAGTTTCTCTATTACTCTATTATCAAGAACAAATCATGCCCCTTGGACTATGAGTTCTCTCCACTATTGGAAAACTGACCCTGTACAGCCTTTCCAAACCTCCCACTCACCGCGATAGACATAATTGTCTCCCTCAAGAGAGGTGAATGTTTCCCTATGAAGATAATAGTTGAAATGGGCCCAATACAACACAAGACAATCCACACCTAGAATAAGATAAAAACATGACATGTCTAGGATACACATGTCTAACATAAAATGGTTCCCACCAACATATAGAGAACCAACTTTACATTGTATCATACCCTTATATATCACCGACAATGGAGTATCAATCGACATAACCCCACACACACATTCCCCTATTAGGTCTGACACAACTAAAAAATAAGAATAGATAAAAGGGTGTGTGGATCTTGTTTCGAATAAAGAACCAGAAAACATGCAAGATACAAGGATCATACCTCAAACATTAGGTGGTCTAGACTCACCACCAATAGGTGTAGATTGAAATACATGATGATGGACTACCCCTCTACCTTGTTCGGTATAAGCACCTAGCACTGCACTTCCGATCTGGGATGGGTGCTCTCTCCCTAGAGTGCCACATCCAACACCCCTAGTAATACGACCCCTAGAATCCCAACTGCATGCTTGATTCAGGGTAACCAACCCCATAACTATAGTAATTATCTGACTATGACCTCTATATTTTATCAACAATCAAGGTATATTATATAACCTTTTTATGTGTCCCAACCTTCTGCACAACCAGCATTCAACTGGTGGTCATGGGCACTAACTGCGCATGTGAACCAACCTTCCACACTGATTATATAACTCTTAATCCTTACCCTATGAGGATAATCCCATATTCTGGACACTCTACACACATCCACCTTGATGGAAACTCCCATAACGATGCTTCCTTACTTCAGAAGATGTACCACTCATCTGCAAAGTAGGTATAATAAGTCCATTACTCGAGGCTCCCTTCAGGTTCTCTTCTGATATATGGGGAAGGTCCACTCCGTATGAAAACCTCTTCAAATGGACGATATTCACTGGGGACCATATCTCATGCCTAAGCCTATCCTAGAAACATTTATCCATAGCTTCCTCGTCCCTATCTAATGCTAGAATGAAGCAACGCAAGTCAGTGAAACAACTAACATAATCCCTCAATGACACAACCCCTTTGGTCAAAATTATAAACATTGTAGCCTTTTATATCCTCAATATTTCTGGATAGAAATGTTCTATAAAATTTCATGGAAAATCTTCCATACCATTCCTTCAACATAATATGTATCAACCATTAAGTCCCACCAATGCTTTTCCCGACCTAGAAACATATAATCCACTAACATTACTCTCTTAGTTGGGAGTCTATAAAGGTTCATTAATCATCTAGATGTAATCTATCCAGAATTAAGCTTTCTTTTCCCCACCCTCTCCAGTAATTTTCATATGGTGATACATATGAAACTCTCTAGTCGCATCGAACATAACTGGCACAACCCACCATGGGTCTCATTCCATCATCCATACAAAATGAGAAATATACACATGAAACATATATTCTCTATTTTCCTAGATCTCCACATTTTATTTCTCCACTACTAGAGGACATTATCATAAACATCCTCTTGTAGCCCTTTGGCACACATATTTGTGGTGGATTTTCCCTACAATTCCAAACATGTGTTTTAGAATTCATAGTAATAAACTTTCACTATTTTTATAAAAGGGGGATTTTTACTATCCATAAAAACCCATTTGTATATAATGTACCAAAGTTCATAATCACGTCACAATGATACACTTGTCCATATTTATTGTTGGTCAAGGATAAAATTTGGTAAACCAACCTAAATGGTTACAAGTCCTATATCAGACTCCATTTCAGAACTATTTCTATACGTACAGTGCAAACCTTTCCCAGAAGAGGAATATTTTCCAGTTACTGATGAAGTTACTATAGATGGAACTGTAGCAGGTAATTTTCAGTACTATAGAAGTTAGAACTATTCACCTTCAGGAAACTGGTTTGGTCCTCGAGTCTTTAAGGCCTTCGGGCCACCCAAGGCCTTTGGGCCAATTAAGGCATTCTGGCCACCTCAATGACTTCAGGCCACCTCAAGGCCTTTGGGTTACCTCACTCAGATCATGAAGTGCAGATGAAACCAGACATAACAAAGGAACTAGATCAAGATGATTACTCAGGGAAGGAAGTTTCACTAAATCAAAGCTATCCAGATTTGGATGAATGAGAGGGTATGGAAAATGCCATCAGGACACAGAATGTTCACCTCTTCATAGGTATTTCTATCAAAACAAGGAATGTGAAGGTGGGAATCTAAATTCACAATCTTGATGTTGGGGAAGAACAATTCCAAGAAGTAATGTATGGGATTAATTCCTCTAAGACCTTGGTGTCTTGTAATCCACTAATCCTACGAGCCTTATAAGGGTTCATCCTAAACAATTGAAATGGAGGATATCAAAAATAAATAAAAATAAGGCATTTGATCCATTATGGTACTAAGCAGATTACCCCATTTTACAACTTGTTACAATTAACATTTTAACTCACTTGAAAACATTCATTAGTCACAATTATTTATACATTGGTTAAACTTTTTCCCTTACTACCCATTTTAATAATTTTATTAAACCCCATTTTCATGAAATTTTAATGTGGATCAAATGAATTCTAATTTTCATACCCCACACACACATCTCGAATGTTCTTATCAAGATGTATGTCACTTATATCGTTAGTATTCTAAATTCATGCAGTGATCCACAACCTCATGTCATTCTGAACATGAGAAAAATATCTTAAAATATTCACATTACACAAAAATTTCATCACCCAATGGTGAAATATCATCAAATTTCACAACACACTTCAAAACAACAATTCCCACCATGGGTGAATTGGGATTTTCCCTTACACATCAGTTAGATACTCCCAAGAATGAGGTCATTACTAAGGCCTGATACATCTTATCCTCATTTATACCATCCCAAATAATAAAACCACAGAAAATAACCACTCTGATAGCAATTTTTAATGTCCCCAACCTAGGATCCACTAAACGGTGCCCTAAGATGGGTCTCCACATGACCTCAATCATGCCTCCTCAAATTCTAGAGGTTCTTGACTATGTGTAAGGTTCTAAATAAGTCATGTGAGGAGAATATACCACTTTAATTAGAGTCATACATATCAGATAAAAAAGTAAATAGAGGAAACATCATGTTATAACCAATAACATGAAAAATCAAAAATCTTACAAAAATAGGTACAACCACAACCAATAATAAATATGGTATTTCAAACTAACAGTTACCAAATGTTTTGGAAGGAAAACCCAAAATAAAATAACATTTGAATCCCCAATGGTACCTGACACTAAGTCTAGAACACCATCCATGCATGTCCCTTGCCTAACTTCACCCCCTATAAAAGGGTCTTTTCCATTATCATGGCATGTAACCATGAAATGTGTTTGGGTACCCAATGAGGCTTGACCAGGGAGTGAATAGAACTCAGTAGTCCACCCCCAATGGTGTCTAAAAATATCTAGTATAAATAGATAATGAATGAAAATACTAAAAAATGTAAAATAAAAAAAATAAAATGAGGGTTCCATTAGTGAAATTTATTTACTTTATACAAATCTAACATTATTTTCATTTCCATTGTTTATACCATCATTCTTATTTGATACATTTTCATATTTTGTTCCATATAATAGGCATATATATAAATTGCACAAGGGTTTATGGCATTCAAAATATAAATGTAAGTAGAAATGTCATGTCCCTTTCTCACTAGGGATAAACATATCACAAAAAAATATAATCCTTACCTTAAATCCTTGGTTTCGGTTGAATGAAACCATTAGAGGAATAGAGATTTTTCCCCTTCCCTAACCTACACATTATGGGGTGGAATTTAGAGCATCAGTCCGACTCAACCTATGGTCATAGAACCTTATTCAATACCCTCCACACTACCAAGACCTGTCCACATGCTTTATATATAGATAAATCCATTTACTACATATAGAATATCACAATCAATCCACATATCAATAGGAATCCATAATAAAAATATGGGAATCAGTATCATTCTGTAACCCATTAATACATTTTCCATTTACATTATTTATCCCATTACCCCAAATCCTCATTATCATTCCTCCAACCCATTTGAAAAATTAAAAAATTCCCTCAATACAATCATTTTAATGTACTCATTAATTTTTCCCATGAATAACTATTTAACATTTTCAGCTTTTTATATGAACTAACTCTCTTAGGAATTTAAAACCTAATTCATAAACCAATTGACACCATTTCAATTAACCCCATTAACCCATTTTTTACTCCATGCCAAAAAAACCCTTAGTTCATCATCAATCCTAACCACATTTATCATTATTCCATTTTCAACAAAACTAACTATATTACAATGTAAATCATGGGATCTATGTTATTAGATGTTAACTCTACCCTTATCCTCACCAATATAAAGGTTCGGGAACATCGGTTCATCCCATGGGTGGCCTTAAATCAGTCAAATAATCTTCAATGCATCCCACCAAAATCATGAGGGGTTCAATTCAACCTTTTGAATCTCATTTTGGCAGACCTCACTAAAGACATCAAAATCATAGTAGGGGATAACCAAAAACGTAACCAAGCATGCACAAATCAACACAATGACTATGGGATATTACTTGTAGACCACCAACCTAGAATTTTTTGACGAACACACTCTTAATTGAAGTCCCACATTTTGATTCAAACACTCTTTTACGATTTATCATATATTTAACCATAAAAAGAGGTTTTTGGGGCTTCGTAAGAAAATGGGAGAGCCTACATCCCTAATCATTAAAAATGGATCAAGTTGGAGATTAGACTATCCCAAATCTTCGATATGGAACCAGCAGTGCTCTAAATGGATCTAAATCATCGGATAAACACCCTTGAATACATAGGGTCTTCCAAGTTATTCAATAGGTATAGAGGTAGTATAATTTTAGAAAAACATTTGTGGGAACATAAAAAACTAAGATGGAAAACATAATATTAGTTATCTTTTAATGTGGCACACGGTTTGGCTGAACGGTTTTCCAAACCATGATCCAGCTAAAATCAAAGGGGATTTTGGTTCAAATGGTTACTTGGGAATTTTTTATGGTTTTAAAACCCATGAAAAAATGGTGTGATATTCTATTGTCCAAAATTTCATGGCTTGGCCCCCCACATTGGACAGTTTACATAATTGTGCCACAACCATGTTCCAACTATTCACCTTTCACAGGTTGGCCTAGTTTTCCTTTCATTCATGTCATGAACCCCAGAACACCCCCCCCCCCTGAGGCACCTCAAGATCCAAGTAAACACTTAATTACCCAAAAAACTGATTGAAACCAAAATTTAAACAAGTACATACTTCCATGAAATCATGTATCATACATCATATATTTGTTTATGGTTTTTGTTGAAATTTAGGTTATATTAACAAATTATTTTTGTTTTTAATTTTGGTATCATTATGGGTTAGGTTTGAGTGTGTTTTATAAGTGGACCGCATACTTTTTTTCAAGGTTTTAGTGTGTTTATGCTATAATGTGTGTTTGTAATTGATAATTCCATTATGGGATTTTAGTATTGAATGACTATTTTATTAATTTATAATTTTTATGAATAACATAAGTGAATATGTCTATGAAATAATTTTATATTATTTTAATAATTAATTAAGTATCCAAATTTTATGAAGGTGGACTTGAAATTATTAATTATTTTATTTTTTTGACCATTTTTATGTTTTAGTCACCATTAATACTATTCATGTAGAATATTTCATGAATGATATGTTTCACCCTCATTGATTAGGATGGGATTTCATTAGCCTAATAGCCAACAAGGATTATATAACTATCTAAATGATTAATTTTTTGTGCCATTATTTAATGAGTGTTAGTGGAACTCATTATATATTGGTCTGTGTTTTTAGTTGGATTTTAAATAACTAGTGGTATTCTTTTTAGAATTTGATTTTTAAACAATGGATTTATTTAAATATGATTTTTTAGGAGAATTCTTGATTTGAGAAATTTATTGTCAAGTGTAGTGTCAAAAAATTTGGAGTTTTCTAATAATGTTTTTTATATGGATTTTTGGATTAAGTGCTAGAATGAGTAAGATAGAATATGATTTCTTTTACAAACTATTTGAATGTTATATTGGTATTGTTTTCTAAATGAATGTTAAAAATACTCAATTGAGATTTTTATCTATTGAAACACATGTGGGTTCTTCCTTGATTTATATTTCATTATTCATTTTAATTTAGTTAATTGATTTTGATTTACTTTTGGATTGTTGTTTCATGATGATGCATTATTTCTTGTGTGAGAATGATGGGGTGTTTATTTTATTATCAAAGACTCTATTCAGTATAGATGATATAGTTGAAACCTTAGGTGGGATGATATAGATAAATTGGATTATTGTTTTTGAGTATGAACCCTTTAATTCAGATAGTATAGGATACATGGATACATTCCATATAGGTAACCAAGAGAGGTTGGTATGGTGATTAAAAGGTTAATCTGTTGATCTTCTTATTCTTATAAATTTTCATTGGGAATGTGCATCTTATTTTGATAATTTATTGATTCTTATTAATGCATGTTGTGTGGTGTGTGGGATAACCAAAAGTGAGTAGGTGTGGGTTGATAGATCATGTATTTCCATCCTTGTGTGACATGTATTGGTCAAAGATGTGATTTTTATGCCATCCTTAAGTGAGAAGTTGTATCTTGAGTTGATATGTGAAACCAGTATTGACTTGAATGTGTGGTATTATATTTGATGTAGAGTATCCCCTACGTGATATGAGATGATATAGGAACTTATTATGTAATATCCCCTAAGTGATATGGGTTGTCTAGGAACATTATGTAAACCCTCCCCTATGGGGGTTAGGTAGGGTACTTGATGTGGGACCTCCCCTTAGAGGGATTGGATTTGGTAATTAATTTATGACCATCCCTAAGGGGGTGGTTGGGGTACATGAAATATATCATACCATTGGGATTATATTAGAGTTCAAAGAATGATATGACACCATACACATAATATTCATGTATGGTTTTGGATTTTTTGTACCAACCAACCCTCTTCTATAATCGGCCGAAGGAGGATAGGGTAGGAGTTGTTGTGCCCTAGTGAGAACACGACTACCTAACAAGTATGATCTTTTGTACATTGTTTTCTATGTTTCTAGATCATTGTGTGGAAACATAATTTTTTTATATGTATTTCATTAAAATATACATTATAACAAAATTACTTAACATTGTTGAGTCATTGGGGATTCCTAGTGGGTTTTTTGGGTGACACTCTACCATTATACACATAATGGGTTTCAATGTATATGGTTAAATATTTATATTTTATTCACAGAATAGTTATTTATTAGTACTGGACTTGTGGTAAAGGTTTAATATTTTTTGTGACTAAGTATTTAGTATCTTAGATAATGTGTGTTTAGCCGAAGGCCGATTTATTTATAGTTTTTATTCTGCACATATAATAGAAATTATGTCATTTTTTCATGCAAATGATTCAAATTGTATGTTTATTTATACTAACAATATGTTATGTTATGATACATTCTATAGATTTATTTATTTCATTCCATTATATATTTTGGGTCCCCACCTATCTACCTTTTTTATCTATATGAATTTTGGGATGTTTTTTATATGAATCATCCATGTCATATTTTTAGTAGACATGTTCATGACCGTAAGGATTTAGATTAAAGGGAATAGTCTCCCTTGTATTGTGTTAGGGACACTCCATTATTTCTCATCCTATATCATATGGTGAGGCAGGCCTAATGTCACATAGAAACACTTCTCAGGTACCATTTAGGAAAACAAGTTTGTTGAGTTATAGTTATATTCTGAAATGTTTTCTATTTGATATGGTATTTTATATTTTCCCTAGGAATGTGAAACATTAATATCAAATATTATTCCCTAATTTATTCCATAAAATAATCAAAACTAAGATAATAATAATAATTAGCATCATCTCAATTAGTTATTTGTATTCTATATCCATGTTATTCATACGAAAATACACTTATTTTGTTTCTAGTAATAAATATATATTAATATCTATAACTTTTATATTCCATATTCTTTCTTTTGAAAGAAAAAAACTTATAGTTATTTTTTATCAATGTGGGTTTCTTTAAAACTATAAAAAATGGTTAAAATGTATTTATTTTATTTATTATATATTTTATATCTTCCACTCAACATTTCATCTACAGACCATTAATTATCTTCCTGGATTCCTTATAGGGGTTTATTATTAACATAATTTTCTTAATATTTTATATTCACCTATTGAAAAAGATTTTTATTGTGACTTATAAAATTATTTTTATTAAACCGTTTTAATGTATTTTAGAAAACTATTTTAGTGATTTTTCTTCCATGTACCACTTTTTCTGTGAAATATATAAATTTTATAATGTAATTTTTCCTATATCCAACTATGAATTCTCTTAAGATATATTTATTTTAGCTTATTAAATTTGAGGTCCAACCGATGCAATTCTTGATTTCTAATTTCACGGAACCATTAGAAAATTATATACAATCCATTCTATTTTTAGAAAATATTTATTATTTGATGTATAATTGATGTCAAGTAGAACACACGCACACACACACACACATATATATGGTATATTTATTTGATTGGTGACCGAAAAATTTATATATCCCTCCAATGAATTTGGAAAATATTTATATCTCATGAAATTATAATAGTATGCGACTAATTGTGCATGATCCACTCTGTTATATATAAAATGTGGTGATGCATCATCCATTATGTTATGGTACTTGAGTATTTATTCATGATCCATAATTTCAGGATGATTTAGGTGGTTAACCATCACATAAGATAGGATTTTCTATGATTATGGTTGTTCAAATCCCCTATGTTATGTCCATAAAACATTATTATTGGAAAATGTTTCTACATTCTAATCCAATATTATGTGTCATACATTTATAATGTTCTATAATGATTTTATGTACTTTGATATGATTTATGTTACTTTTTTATTCCTTATTACCAATTATAATTACTCTATATTCTTTTAATCAGGTATTTCTCCCATGTTTATTTTATCTCATCGGTTAAAGATCTAGTACTTCATGACTCTTTGATATGTTTTTTGTTGAGTCAATAAGGTTTTGCTTATGACTTTTCCATTCCTTCTTTCAAGGCGGAGATTGTTGAGTCATTAAGGATTCCTTATGAGTTGACCATTCCTCTTGTTTTGAAAATAACAAACACCTTATCTTAAGGAAAATTTCATTTTACCCCAATAAGGAAAAATTTCCTTCCTAAGGAAATTTATCCTTACCATGTTTCCATTGCTTATATCATTTTATTTCTAAGTGTAAAATTTGGATTAAAACCAAAAACCTCATAATCATATAATACTTAGATATGAGAAATTCTATTTTCAACTCCAAATTCTGGATACAAACTCTGATAAAGTTCAACTCTGAATTATGGATACTAACATTCATGAAGTTCGACTCCGAATTCGGATTACGTACTTATGAAAAGATCAACTATGAAATCTAGTCATGAATTTTAATTATGAATTTTGGATATGAACTCTTCAGAGTTCTCACTCTAAATTCTCATTACGAATTCTGATTACGAACTTTCCCAAGTTCTGACTTTGAGTTCTCTAAATACAGACTCTGAACTCTTGTCAGATCTGACTTTGAATTCTCATGAACTCTGACTCCAAACATTGTAAGTTCAGGTTCCTAATTCTTATGAATCCAAAATCTGAATTTCCTTGAAATTCAGACTACAGAATTCTATAGATTTCAGGTTTTGAACTCCTACAAAACAGAATCCGAATATCCTTGTTATGTAGACTCTAAATTTAGTTTTTACTTATACTCTGAACAATCATTTACCTTTATTCCAAATATCATATTTTAGTTATTCTTAAACCTATTTACTTACAAAATGATGTTGTGCATTCAGTTACTCCCTATCCATTGTTTGAGTGACACATTTATAGGTTCCCTTGAAATTCAATGAGGAATATGATCGTTGGAGGAGGGAGCCGACCGTTGGAGCAACGCCTATAAATAGGATCTCATTTGAATGAACTAACAACTCTTACACTGATCTTTGAAAAAGTTATCTTGAAGTGATTTCTAGAGAGATAGACCCTTATAAACTCTCAAGCTTCGTGTAGAAAGTTTTGAACTACTCGTTCAAACTTTTCTTCGTGCAGATTTTCTTAGTGTAGAGGTTCTATTTCCTTGAAATCAGAGACATTGGGTTGTGAAGTCAGAGGTGCCGATTTCCTTACAAATCAAGGGCTTGCAGGGATAGAAAGACAGATACCGATCTTCGTATTGAGGGATTACATGGGTTTGGGTAAGACAGACTTTCTTTAAAGTATAAATCATGGGACCTCTTATCCAGCATTGTTGGATACCCTACTTTTTGGGTTAAAAGAGTTTTTACTTGTTACTTGTAGTGTTACTACTTTTTTTCCGCAGTGTATTTGTATTTTTGAGGAAATTATATCTTTCTTATACTTCCTCAAAATTTTACTCTGATTTATCTAGATTATATACGCTTTAAGTTAGAATCTTATTTGTTGTAAAATTTTGTTAAGTTTCATTTCCGGAATCACTTTTTTAGAATCAAGCAAGTTTTTAGAGTTTAGAGGTTGTGTGAATTTTGGGTATGAAAAAGTTCCTTAGAAATTTTTAAAGTATAAAATTCACCCCCCTCTTGTATTTGTATCTTATTTTACATATTCTATCCTACAGTTGGTATAATAGATTATATCTTACTCAGACATAAAATTCTAACAATTGGTATCATATTTTTTGGTTCAATATGAATTAATCTCATGATTAGATTCAGAAGGGAATTTTTGGATTCACATTTTCCAGATTCATATTTTTCAGATTCATATTTTTTGGACTCATATAGTTCGGATTTAGTTTTTTATAGAGATACTATTGCTCTATATTTTCCTTGCATAAGATATTTTACTTGTTTACAAACTATACTACTAACAAGTTTGTGTGCCAAAGATTTTCTTAGTGATGCCAGGTTTAAACGTTGGTTCTATAGAAAATCTAAATCCTAACATACCTCCTATTTTAGATGGAAATGATTATGACTACTGGAGAGATAGGATGAAGACTTTGGTAATTAATACTAGATTTGATAACTATCTAATGTTGACTGGATATTATAAGATTCCGGATAAGGAATTGAGAACCTTTACCAATAAGGTGAAATCAGAATACCAAGAAAACTTTAGTGTCAGAAATACTTTGTTATGTTCTAGGACTAGAAAGATCTATAGTCAAATATCATCGTTTGATTCTTCAAATAGTATCTAGAAGAAAATTTAAGTTGCACATTTTGGTACATCTAATTTCATATAGACTAGAAGAGCTATGTTGAGAGATAAATATCATAGTTTTAATTTTCCTTATGGAGAACCCGTAAGCAAGGTGCAACAAAGGTTTATGAATATCGTGAATAGATTACAATATATGGGATACAAAGGTTTGGATGGTGAGGCTTTTGTTGATAAGATCATAGATATCATGCCAAATGAATGGGATTCCAAGAGGATAGCTATTGATGAGAATAGGAAAGTCACTCAGATTTCCTTAGATGAGTTGTTTGGAACACTTCTTCAGCATGAAACCAGAATGAAAAGAGATATTGAAAATGTTAAGAAGATAAATGAGAATGGATGAGTTGATTTTACAACCACTTCTAAACATATGAACGCCAAGACCCCTGAAATGTTTACTAGATCAAAGTCAAATAAATTCGTTATTCAGTTAGAATCTAGTGATACGGAAAAGTCAGGGAATCAATTAGAAAATATTTCATGGATAATGAAAAAGATTGTTTCTCAGAAGAATCATTAGAATAAGTAAAAGAAGAGAGACTACAAAGATAAGAATTATGGATAAGTTACTTGTTATGAATGTAGAAGAACATGTCATATCAGACCTGATTTCCCCTTACTGAAAAAGAAGGATAAAGAATAAAAGAAATTCAGAAAGGAACAAGAAGAAATTATATCGATCAAAGAACAAGAAAAGTCTTATATCTAATGATCCATTGAGTGATAGTTGTGGAGACTCTTCAGAAATTGAATATTCAGAATATGATTCATCATCACAGAAGAATGTGGGATTCATTTCTACTACTTCCTTCCCCAGTACATGTCTTATGGTCTAGGTACGCTCAGCCGAGGCTTTAACAAATTTATATCTGGATAAGAATTTCTATTCTGAAAATAATACTTCTAATGAAGATACTTCATCTTTAGAAAATTAAGAACCTTCATATGAAGAGGTATTTAGATTTTCCAAGTTACATGAAGCAAAAAAATGTAAAATTTCTAAGAAATTAGACGAGGAAAATACTATGGAAGAAATTATTACAAAAGAGAATTCAGATCTTTCTAGAGACCTTGGAGATAAAGATGAGCTTTTAGAAAAACTTTCTAAAGACCATGAGAAAGAAAATTCTGTTAAGGAGGAACTTTCTAAAGATCTTAACAATGCTATTTCAAAGATGAAAGTTTGTGAGGAAAAATATAACTCTAAAGAAATGATTCCCGAGGATAGGAATTTAGTCATTAGAATAAAATCAAAAATATTTTCACTTGAGAAGCTTCTTGCAAACATTACCTCTGGGAAGGAAAATTTTGACAAGATGTATTCTAAAATGAAACCTCAAGGTAACACTACTGGAGTAGGATATACTCGCCAAAAACTGCTTTTAAAAAATAACTATTTTGTTCCTTCTAAATACCCTTTTTGTTCTAAATGTCAAAGAGGTGGGAATTGGAAGAAAAATTGATATTTGAATAAATTTCAATCTCTTAGGGTTCATTGAGCTTATTTTTCTAATCAAATGTGGATATCCAAAATTTTGTTGTCTAACAATTCCAGATCCAATAATGTTTGGATTCTGAAATTATAACTATATTATTTTTAGGAAAATAGAGAAGGTACCAACAGAAATACATAGTACAAGGATAGTGGAAGTTCCCGGCATATGACTGGTAACAAAAACTATTTTGAAAATATTATCAAGACGAAATGAGGAAAAGTAACTTTCAAAGATAATGGTCAGGTAGAAATTATTGGTATAGGTAACATTGTTCTTATTGGAAAAACCTTGATTTCAAATGTTTTATTTTTTTATGGGTCTTAAGAACAACCTTATTAGCATAAGCCAGTTATGTGATGAAGGCTACCTTGTTAATTTTAGGAGTGATAAGTGCTTAGTACAAAATTCCAAGGAAGAATTTATTCTTTCTACCCATAGGAAAGAAAATGTTTACACACTAATCTTAGAAGACCTCAGGAGCCAAGACTTACCTTACCTTAGTGCAATGGAAGATCATTCTTGGTTATTTCATAGAAGTCTAGGACAATGTAACCTTAGGAACTTATGAAAACATTCTATGAAAGGACTATTTAAGGATCTACTAGATCATAGATTTGATTCTTCAAAAGTTTTTGATCCTTGTCAATATGGAAAGAAACATAAATCAAGTTTTAAATCAGTCGGTGAAGTCTCAACTACTGATGCCTTATAGCTATTGTATATGGATCTTTTTGGTCCTACACAAACTAGAAGCATTTGGGGAAAGTATTATGTATTTTTCTTTATTGATGATTACACTAGATATACGTGGGTGTTTTTTCTAGCAAAGAAGTCTGAAGTTTTTTCTTATTTCAAAAGTTTTAGAGCCCAAGTGAAAAATGAGAAAAACCTTCCATTGAAAACTATTCATAGTGATCATAGTAGAG